>OZ026593.1:1091200-2291200 GCA_964020215.1 Aurelia sp. 3 sensu Dawson et al. (2005)
ACCCCTTTGAGAAAGATTATCAACCTTGACCAAACGCATCATTTTGCATTGTACTGTAACGTGTGGTAACGAGGTAAGGTTACCTCACGCAACATATTGTAACCATGAGGTAACGTTGGTATGCCAGAGGTATGCAAAACTTTTTGTGGGAAATACAAGCATGCAAAGATAGAAGCCACACAAAGCACGAAGCCAGCCTAAGGGTTCTCGACTCCAAATCTGTGACGACAACATTTCTAATAGAATTCGTTCATACGACTTTTAATTATGGGGCTGTCATGGTACAGTTAGATAACCCGAATCCTTATAACTCAGAAAAGCCTGACGCCATTTAGCCAAGTTTTTCTGTTGATCTGGCCAAGGCACAACTTAGGCCCTATCCCACACTACCTACGGGAAATGTTTCGTATGGTAAACAATTTTAAAATGTATGAATAAATTCTGCTGCGTAGATACTTTCTTCAGGTTCTGTGCCCAAAGGCTGTCTGTTGAACGCACGCCTTCCCATCGCGGGTATGTGAAGGGAACATTGAAGCTATTCACGTGATTATGCTGGACATGACATCTGAGTAAGTGAAAAGAGAAGAAAGTGATACTCCACTGAAGCAGTGTCTATGGATACATTACAAACAGACTAGTGTTCAATAAGTTTGAGTCACCTAATATCACGTTCTTCGGGGGTTGTTGCGTAGGAGTGACTTTAGGATTATTTCTGGAAGGAAGCTCGCTTCCTATGTGCCCTGTATGACTGAGTCACAAAGTTACGAAGAGTTTGATGAGGTAAAACCAGTAACAAATAAACATGACTGACTTGGAAAATACAAAAATCATAAAAACAAGCGTCAATCACAATTCACAACACATTTCATCTCTTTGACTTTAAGCCGATATTTCCTTGTATGTCAATGACTCAACTTTAGTTGCTTTCGGCTTTTGCCTATGACGTATGAATATTTATTTTTATTACCTAAACTATATCCACCCATGCATTTCCCATATCTCTTTCCTGTAATTAAGATTCATGACACCTTTCGCGCAATCTGTTGTTTAAACTTTAGGATTGTAACTGAAAACGTTTTTTTAATTATCTATCTGTATGCTTGGTGGCCCTGGTGAGCCAAGGAAAGTCTGCGGATTCAAAAACTCATACCACCTAGTATGCTTAAAAATTTTAGATGAATGCCTAGAGACCGAAGAATTTTTGTAATTTTTCGCAGAAATTTATGAGTATGGAAAATATAAGTTGCGAAGGTTCTTGGCTGAGACACAGAATAAAATTATGTGGCTGAGAAATGTCCAACGAGGGCCTGAAAACTCTTAATTAAATCGTAAGGAATTTCCCCACACATGACAATATGCGAGGCTGTTTACCTTTATTGGAAGCTATAAGGAATAGATTTTCAGGCAAATACTGAAGTTTTCAACAAATAGCAATAACTGTGCAGATGATACCTCACACTCGTGAGCAGGAAATCGTCCTTTATTATTGTTCTTTGCGAAGAATTTATTTATGATTTTATCAAGTGTTGTGCTAGGTCTTTTCCAGGCATTTTGCAGCCATAAAATTTTCGCGCTGGTGAATTTACCTTCATTTTCCATGCTCATAGAAGCGCAAAAAATCACAAAAAATATCTCATTCCTTTTACCATGGAGCAGAATTGATGATAATGTCGCTTTCCTTTTGACAGATCACACTGCGACGAAAGCAAAAATATCCAGCGATTATTCATCCATTGAGAAAGAAATAAAAACGAAAGAAGAGGAACTAGCAAAATTGAAAAATAAACTGGCAAAGCGAAAACAAGATATGAACGACATTAAAATGAAAATAAAAGACGAAGAAGCCTCAAGGGAGAAAATGGCAGAGAAACTTGGAGACTTTGAAAGTATAGTCAAATTATTTCACAGCGTATGATATCACGGTAAGGGTTTGTTTTTAACATGAAATGGATTTTGGTTCCCTCATCGTGCACCTTCGAGAAATTCCGTTTTCTCACCAAAGTGTTTTTGATGTATTCAGAGCAAATGGCCAGTTATGTCCAACTAAATAATTTGTAGTAAGAAGTCATCAAGGGATGAGTTGAAAACGAATTGGCACGAAGAAGCGAAATACAGCTGGTCAATAGATCATCATGAATAGATCTTTCAGCTAAGCTACAAAGATTCAGGGTCGAGCATATTTTTACACGATAGAGTGGCGTCTTAGATCTTCCATCTCCAGTTTGCACCCAGCACCGTCGAGAATCTTTAAGAATATAAGAAAGTATTGCTCGAGTGAAATTCTTTTTCTGAATAGCTGAAAGTGCTAAGGGTCAAAACAGACCTTATTGTTGGTCTACAGGACCTACAAAAGAATGTGGATGCAGAAATATTTTTATACATTTGCTAAAATTTGACAAGTTTTAGAATGTGCAGAAAAAGATATAAACTCCACTCACACTCAGCTGAACCTGTTGTATAAAATGTAAAATTGTCGCTTGCTCTAGACTGTTTTGTAGCATTGCTGATAAGTCCATCATCGGCCTAATAACTTTGGAGCTGATGTGATTGCATTGTCTGCCTAATTTGCTCTGAATCATCAAAAGCTCAATGGCCTAGAAAGGGGGATTTCTATACAAGGAAAAATATTTTAAATACATAGAAGTTCCAGGATTTCTGGTTATGATTTTTGAAAGGAACTTCTGTTTGAGGGTGGGCTGCAGAATTCAGCTATATTTTGTAAATAATAGTTAGTTGCTCCGCGAGATCTGAATAGTAGGCTACGCGCAGACCCAATATTCCAAAGAAGAATACTTGGTCTGCACGCAGGATATTGAATAGTGGTTCGAGAGTCTATCGTCATAGTACACGTATTTATTTACAAGAAACTAAGGTTTTGAGCCAGCACTGAAAGCTATCTTGAAACTATCAAATTTTTCGAGTAATGTGGTGCTGGAAACAAGTAAAGAGATGGTAAATATACTCTGTAGATTTCCTCTGCAAAAGCAGATAATCTATCAAGGTTTATTTCCAGTTACTGGAGTTCCTTGATTTTTGGGCGATCTGAGAGGTGAATAATTTATAGGCTGTTTCTTCTTGTAAAGAAATACGTGTATTTCATCTATATATAGTAGCTCATTTTTATTAAGTATGGTGGTATCGTTTGTTTGTTTCATGGTGTTGCATGTGGAGCAATGCCCCAGCACCGTTTGAGTCGGAAAAGTGTACAGGGTGTCCAAAAAATTGTGCCCTGTTTATATGGCTGCTGTGGAGGAGCTGCAGCTTCAATTTTCTCGACTTGCATTTGCATACAGTTACATAGGATAGGCTTCAACTTAGCGTTTGAGACCCCGTATGAGTCAATCTGACAAGTGGTTGCTGATTTATGGCAGAAGAAAGACCAAGTAAGTGGTCGCTTCAAAACAGCACTTCTGTTGTTCTCTAACAATGTCAAAATTACTTGAAGCAACCACTAATTTTGTCTTTTGTCTGTCATAAATCGGTAGCCACTTGTCAGATTGACTCGAACAAGGTCTCAAACTCTAAGTTGAAGCTTAACCTATGCAACCGTGTGAAAGCTGAGACAGTTAAAGCAACAGCTCCTCCACAGCAGCCACACAAAGAGGGGATAATGTTTCTGGAACACCCTGCATGCACTGTTTGAAAAATTGCCCTAATAAACTTTAAATCTGTTTGAAAAATTACGATTCCGTTGTGTGGGTTACGGTTTGATTTGATTTCTAGAATTTATTCATATTTTACAACGCACAATCTTATCCTAATCTGAAATTAAAGGGAGTACAAAGACCAGTATGCTTTAGCGCGAAGTCAGCGGCTTGCATTGCACATCGTGCAGAATAACTGACTGTACGAAATTCCAAAAAACAAAAACAAACGATGGCAAAGTCTGCTTTTCTTTGCACTCCCTTTAATAAGTACAGAAAAGACCAGCTTCCATAGGATTGGACTAAAACTGTAAGTGCTTTGTTCAAGTTAATCCGCCTTTCAATGATTGAAGTAGCAAACTGTTGAATTTCGATTCTTCTGTCTCATTGATGCGGAACATCAAAGATTCCAAATTTGGCTGGTTTTCGGCAAATTTAGAACCGGCAAATTACAAATTTTAGAAGGAAATAATCCACGTAAAATTATGAGAAAATCTCAAAAATTAAGTTGAAACCTTATGACGGAATTAATTTATTACAAATTAGCGGCATAGCTTTCCCTGTACAATTTTTCAAACAGTGCGTACATTTTTTCTGACTTACCCGGTACATTCCAGCTGTTGCTTGGATGTTTCCACTTGCTTCATTTTTTGGTAGATATCAATGCATGGCTGTTTGGCTCTGCTTATGCTGAATGTAGTTATAAAAGGGGAAAATGAACGTATGTATAAAGCTGGACGTATAAAAGGGACACATATAGAAAAACTTCGGGGTGAGTCAAAAAAGTCAACGTGCTTGTTGGGCTGTGGAATAAAAAGTATTCAGCCGATATTCAACATTGAAATTTCATTCTATCAGTCAAAGGCTAACTTAGATGTGAAAATTTTATATATGGTAGAATCGCTCATTATTTAAACCTAGAAATTACCTAAATGCTGGCAGAGAGTCGCATTGGAACGAGTATTTCATGTTCGATTCCGCCTAACGTGTCAATCTTTTTTTTGATTCACCCGGTGTGTGCAGAAATTGAACAAATTATGATATTTCGTTGAGTAACTTCTCAGATTTGCACTGTGGACCTTTAGTAGATTTTAGGCAATCAGTTAGCATCAACTTTCAAGTGTGCATCGAAGGAAGCCACAGTTTAGTTTTGTAAGGAAGCCAAAATGCATGGTTCTCCTCTTGACTTCAACATTGGTAACCCATACCAAAACCAGTTTTCTGAATGCTTCTACCGTTGAGAATTGATCGAACTCTGCCTACGTGGTAAAATTTATGCTTGTGGCTCGTTTACTTGTCAGTGTATGTCTCATAACAAATGCATCGCACAATATTATACAGAGGATTTATTTTGTGAATAGCACACGGATATAATATAGAGTGACGTATAGAAAGTATACATTTTTGGTATTAATAATTTTTTATCGGTTTGTTCACTAATATAGCTAAATGTTCAAGTTATAATATGTATATTTTGCTTCGAAGAAATCATGGAGAAATTCGTCGAACAAGTTCGTTTTACTTTTGTTCACTCCTAAGTTCTAGATCGACACAACAGAATTTTGTTAGTTTCATGGCTCTATCAAAATAGGTCTTGCAGCTATTCTTTACAAGAATTTGGATGGAACGATATTTGTATACATCTTGTACCGGGTGAGTCAATAAAAAGACCCAGCGTTAAAAAATATTCTGCTCCCTGAATATCAAAGCAACGATATTTAAAGCTATCTTGTATTATTCCTGATACGTCCAATAAGGTACAGTAATTCACCCGGCTTTAATCGGCCATTCCTTCCCGTCGAAATGGGAGATTTTCTGCAGAAAGCTCCTTTTGAAAACCTGCAAAAACGAGTGAAAACAACGAGCAAGATTTCCCCTTTGTTCTCCTTTCTAGCGATAATGACACTTGGTTGTGTTCATGTATTTTGTCCTCTTGGCAGAGCGGAATCTCCCTAAATAAGTTCTTCATACCAGAGGGAAGATTTCTTCAATCTCCTGAAAGGATAGCATGTACTAAAGCGTGCTCAAGTCATTGCTCTGAGGGAAACCTAACAGGGAAGCTTGCTCGTAATTTCAGCTTGTTTTTTTTAAGGTTTTCAAACGCAGCTCCGGGGGCCTTTTCTGACTCACCCCGTAGAATTTTCGAATATACGGAAATGCGATCGAACTGCCAGCGCAACTCAATCGAATTTTTCGTATCAAAACGTCCTGACTCTCTTTAAGGATAGTTGAATGGTTTATACACTGAAGAAATGTTATACTTTCTATACAAGAAAAGGCCTGTGTTCTAAATTGGGGTCTGGAACACAGCTAATTAGGCTACACGTATTTTTTTCATAAGAAAACAAGAATTTAGGGGCCAGTACTGAAAGTTTCTTAAAATTATCAGATTTTCAGTACTCGGAATTTCTTACGAGTTTCTTAAACGTTTCATAACAGCCTTCGTGTCGTGTTCACTACCTGTTCCCTCGTGAACACTTCAAAACAATGTTTTTTAAGCTTTTCCTGTGTTTAGATAGTACTCCAGTACCAGCCGAGTTATATGATACATGGAACAAGTGAAAATAGGTGAAAATTTGCAGAGAAATTCCCTTGTCAAAATAAATAGTTTCTCAAGTTATATTCTCCCAGTACTGGAGTTTCTTGATTTTTTGGTGATCTGAGAGTTGAGTTTCTTATAAGCAGTTTCTTATAAAAAATATACGTGTATGCAAGAAGAGACGCAGGAGGAACGTGAAGGAGGCTCTTGAATAAAATGCCTCTTCCTAAAATCCCTCCCAAAAGGGATAACTTCAAATTTTTCCAACTTTGATATCTTTTGAAAATTTCAAGAAGTGTCATTTTGGTCAAACAGTGAGGCTGTCGATTTCACTCTTTCGTAAAATTAGCTGAATTTCTAATCCATATTTTTCAACAAAAGCTAAGGCTGTAGGCTTGCTTTTTCGCTGAAATTTGCTTTGCTGATTTTGGAAATCCTTATTTTTGTTCAAATAATTTTTCGCTAAAATAGGCCGAATTTGGAAATCTTTATTTTGTGGTCAGAAAGTAAGGCTATAGGTTTTGCTTCGTTGATTGAAATAGGTTGGTTTTGGATAGACTGATTATGGAAGAAAATACCTTGGATTCTAATGGAAGAAAATGGATTCTAATTAACAACCTAAGTTATGCTGTTATGCAGAACTGAAGAAAGTGGCGCAAGATCGAGAGATCTAGAAAACTTGGGGTATCATGAACCTGCATGAAAGGGGCAAATGACCACAGAAAGAAAGGAAACGAAAGACTGATTTGAAAGTCCTTATTTTTGGCCAAAAAGTAAGGCTATCGCGAGAGGCAAATCATTAATTTTTTTCGTGCACCTTCCTTGATATCACACAAAAAATCACATACAAAAATCACAAAATCGCAAAAAAAATCACTCACAAAAGCACCAAAAATTACAAATCATTGAAAAATTAATGAAAAATCACACGAAAAAATCATTTAAAATCACTAAAATCACAAAAAAATCACAGAAAAAATCGTGTGGCTCTAACTTCACGAAAATCACGTACGCTATTTAGAGAAGTGATTTGCCCCTCGGGCTGTAGACTTCCTATGGGCTTTTCCCCTGTGTCACTAAATTAGGCTGTTTTTGAAAATCTTTATTTTTGGTCAGAAAATAAAGCTATATGCTTGCATTTTTCGCAAAGCTTGTCTGGTTTTCAAACTGTATATTTACCCCCGAAAACTTATGGCTACGGGCTTGGCTTTTCGCTAAAATCAGCTGCTCTTGTAATCTAAAATGCCCCTATTCAGCAGGAAGTACCCCTTCATCTTAATTTAGAAGAACATTGCTGGTCTTCTAAAGAAAGCGAAATCTTCGTTTCGCAAGGTACAAAATGGCCTAAGTTGCTAGCAGTTGTCACAGCCGATCGATACTTGTTGTGTCGTGTTTGACGTCATCTATTCTATTGAGAGTTACTGATAAACAAAAAGCCTTCCCTCAGGAGCATTTCATCCCCCAAAGGTGTGAAAACTCTATTCAAACTTAGAACTGGACCGTTCATAATTGCATAGTGATTGTTTCACGATTGAGGGACATGTTTTGCCCCCTTTGGAACTCAAAACCCCATCAAATGAAGCGGATTTTATGTCAATCGACGCAGAATTTTATCCTCTTTCGACTCATATTTTTTCCAGATTTTTATCACCACTGCTTTGGAAATTATCAAAGAATCTTTGCGATCTCACCAATTGTTTAACCTTTGTATCAATGTATTGTTTGTCTGTTGCAAATTCTATGGCTTTTGTTCCAAGATCGCGGAGTTTGTTTCACCCCTTTTTGGGCCGAAACCCCTTCGGATCAAAGCGAATTCTACGTCGATCGATGCAGAATCTTGTCCTCTTTCGACTCATATTTTTTCCAGATTTTTATCACCAGTTGTTTGGAAATTATCTAAGAATCTTTGCGATCTCACCTTCGAAAGACCCGGTTTACACAATGGTTCCACGCTAATTGGCCTCGAAAAGACAAAGGAAATCCAGTTTTTCGAAGTTAACTCTGCGAGTATTCGTCCTAAAAATCTGAAACTAGTTTGAGAAGATCGGCCATCTAATTCTGCGTCGTTTGATGTATAAATCGCATGGTTTTGGCCAAAAACGAAGGAATAAATGCAAGTTTTCTGTGAACCATGAAATTGGCCGAGAACAAAAGAATCCTAAAAAATTTTCAACCAAAAAGCATCACAGCGGCAAAATGCATCAAAAGTGGCCTCTGCGAAGGCGAGCCGTGAGACTCGAATTGCAAGCGAAAGAAGTTTCTTGTTGGAATTCTCTTTTTTGGAATGTTTGTTGTAATATTTCTGCCGTTCTTTGGAGATTGTTTATTCCCGATATTTAATGTATAAAACGGCATTTATTTTATTTTACTGGATTTTTGCTTCAGTTTTGCAAGATTTCCAAAATTTATCGTTGTGTTTTAGGTAATACTTTCGTGATAATTTCAAATATTTTTATTCAAATGATAAATTTTTGAACACCTGGAAAACGTTGTTTCTCTCATTATCTATGTATTTCTCTCTTGAATTTATTATTCTGTGATTTTCTACCTTTTCGGTGTTTGTTTACGTGCTCCTTGAGGACAATTCTCTTTGAAGGTCTTCAAACTTTTCTGGGATTTTATGAAATAATTTTATCGAAATAAAATCCTTCGAAGGAAGCCATTTGTTTTTAGTAATCTACCAGTGGGAAAAGGCCATATTTCTTTCAACCTTTCCTTGAGGATTTCCAAAGAATTTCCTACGCGTTTTACTTGCAGGAAAAAAATTTGAAATATGACAAGAAACTTTTTTCAAAATACATGATTAAATCTGGTATCAACGGACAGAGCATATTATGGGCTTTCTAGAAATATAAAACTTAATTTTTTTGGTGCAATAATTGCGGATATTTTCAACGATAAAAGTTCTGAAATGGCCTAAGCGCTGTCCTGCATCCTATTGAAAGCGGCGCCTTTGATCTTTGAGGTATTGTGTTCAGAATTTCTCGAATAAAACTGAAACTATAACTTGTTTTTAAATGTTTTTAAATACCAAATCGTAGCGCTCGAAAAGCTGCATCTTTTGGTGCAAAAAGCGCTAAAATCGGAGCTATAGTTTCGGAGAAAATCGCGAGTTTCTTAATTTCGTCACGCTTGAGTAATAATTGCATGTAAACAAACCGAAAAACAGCCCAAATTTTACCAACTTTTGAGGATCACTCAAGAAAAATCGACCAATTTGGGTTTGTTTATATGCAATTATTACTCAAGCGTGACGAAATTAAGAAACTCGGGATTTTCTCCGAAACCATAGCTCCGGTTTTAGCGCTTTTTGCGCCAAAAGATGCAGCTTTTCAAGCTCTACATTTTGGTATTAAAATGATTTAAAAACGAGTTATAGTTTCGGTTTTATTCGTGAAACTCTAAACACAATACCTCAAAGATCAAAGGCGCCGCTTTCAATAGGTTAACCGTAGCGCTGCTTAGGCCACCCCAAAGTTTTATCGTTGAAAATATCTGCGATTATTGCACCAAAAATGCCGCGTTTGGTATTTTTAGGTGGCCAAAAACATTCTTTATCTTTTTAAACTTATATTTAGAATTATTTCGTTCAGCTTTGTGCAAAAGCAAAAAATTATCTGTGCCAGATGCAATTTGGCCGCCATTGAAAATTTGGAGCTTGCGGCTTTCCTCGAATGAACCAGGAGAGTTCTATTTGGCTCTCATTTTATGGAAAGTAAATTTGCAGGAGAAGAGAGAAAATGCAAAATGGTTTTTGGATTTCTGTGATACATTTCATAAACTTTTTATCATTAGAAATAAATTGACATACGTAAACGATTTAAAGTTATTACAATATCGAATTTATCTAAACAGCAAGAACAAATTAAAGTAATATTCTACGCGGTACATAACCTATCACTTCTACAAAAATACCAGGCATTATCTCAATGAAAGTACGCATTTTTGGAAAAGTGATAAGCCTCCGATATGCAAAAGTCATACACATCCATTTTTCCCAAGAAACTTGCCTCTGAGCTTTTCTCTGGGATTTATCAATTTTCGATCCAAATTTTTTTAATATAAGGTCCCCTGTAGATTTTCTTAATCTTCCATAAAATTGAATTTCTTGTTCGATGGATGTTTAATAGAATTAAATACGAATTTGATAAATCAAAATTTCATAAACTTAATGTTTCATAAAATTCAATTTGATTTCTAAGAAAATTCTTTTGAGGACAGCTTGTTGAAACAAGACGAACAAAAAAATATGTTTTAGTTTTATTCGAGCTGGCAGTTTACAAACACTTTGCAACTAAAGGCGGAAAATAAAAATATACTTAAGTTCAAATTAACAACTGGTCATTTCCAACAGGGTTTCTTAATTGTTTGAAAAAGCTGTTCCAGTTTCTTGCAGTTTTTTTTGTCTAAAAATGAGTGTAAGATCTTTGAAATGAACGACACCACCTTTTCACAGATTTGAAGCAAATGCTCTCATTAACATCAGATATTTTGGGATTTTATAAATCTCTCAGATTTTTCAGAAACTTTGGAGTTTTTCCTGAAAATTTCAAAGATATTTTCAAGATTTCAAAGACCTTTTGAGATTTGGTGATTTCCAAAGATTTTCAGGATTTCCAAAGATTTTCGAGACCTTCAAAGCTTTTCGAGGTTTTGAAAAGTTTTACAAGATCTTACACAATCTTTGAGGATTTCAACGAATTTCAAGAAATTCATGAATTCTCAAAAGATCTTTTCAAATTTTTACATTTGTTGCAGAGACTTCTGGGATTTTCGTATATTTAAAAAATATCTTAGAATTTTTGCTGGGTTGCCAAAGATTTTTATAGATTTTTTGGGAGTTTTAAAGATCTGAAGGGTTTTCAGGAATGTTTACGAGATTTTTGGAGTGACGTGCCTGGGAAAAATGCACTGAATATATTTGCATTAATTCGAGAATTTATAGTTGCCTTCATCATCATTTGAGTGGAATCAATCCTCATTCTAACCTGTTTTTACTCTAGTGGGAACCAGGTAGCCATAGTATATCAAAATGCTTTATAAAATCGATTGATTGAAGTTTTCAAATTTCTAAAAGTTGTGAAAAGGCCCGGGGGGGGGGGTACTTAGTATATTTGTCCGACGGGGATGTGCCGTTTTTCAGGATATCGTTCTCGCCTATTTGTTCTAGAACGGGGTATCAGTAGAAGGCAATTTTTCTGGAGCCGGTTGTCAAAACATTTCAAACGGGGAAATCTATTTAGATCGGGTTATCATTTAGTCCAATTTTTGTGCTTAGGAGTATACTTTTCGCAGATTTTTACTAGAATCAGGTATCATTTGAAGGAAAAATTCTGGCACCTGGTAAAAAAATAATGATCATTGGCACATCCCCGTATAAATTTAGGTCAAGTACCCCCCCCCCCTCGGGAGAAAAGATCTATGCTATCATATTATAATGGTCTTGCAAAGACAGCGAATTTTCCATTCAAATCATTTGCTCAACTCTACGCAAAGGAAATGCTTTTAAAATGTATCCTTACTATAATTTCTTAAGTATCTAAAGTTTTTATTCCATTTTACAGTTCTAAACAGAAAATTACTTTCTCTATGTTTGAACAGCTCCTATACTAAACTACCAAATGTGCCAAAAAGGTTCCAAGTGTTTGAAAAATCGTTGTACCGAAAGTACTACATGGATTCAAATGAATTTAATTTCACTTCAAAAGGATCAAAGTGTTTTTGTAATTGTTGTTGCATTTTTATGAGAAAAAAAACGTATATGAATTCAACTTTAAAAAAATTCATTAGTTGGGAAAAAGCTGAAAAATGGCCGAAAACACTTGATCAAATCCTAACGGATCTCTCACACAGGAACACAAGCAGAGGCATTTAATCTTTCTCAAGGGTTACATGAATGTTTAAATAAATATTAATGTTATTCAGTGCAATGGCAATAAATGTAAAAAGACACCAGATACACATGAGAAATGTACTTTTGTGTTGTTTGCACATTTAGGTGGAAAATGCAGATTTACTCTATGAATCGAAGGATGAGGCAAGCAACAACAATCATTGGTTTTTTTGTGACTTGATCAAGTGTTTGAGGACGTTTTTCAGGCATTTCATAAATAAGGAATTTTTTTGGAAAGTTGAATGCCCCCATATTTTCAGTCCACATAAAAGCATGAGAAAAACTACAAAAATACTCCAGTCTTTCAGCTTTTAACAAGAAATTAAATCATTTAAATCCATCAAGTTGTCTTGCTACAACCAACTTTTGAAAGCAGGAATTTTGTGGCTCAACCCCACATTTCGTAGTTCCTATACTACTGCTATGCACATAGCCAAATCCCATTTTTAAAGAAATACATGAAAATGAAAGGTCCCATTAAATATCTGCATAATTCTACCCTAGCTATGGTACCTCTCAAAAGAACAATATATTCAGCGCCATTGCAACACAGCAAGCAGCCACCCAAGGACTTTTCCTCTCACCTGAAATAAAATTATTCTAAACTGATAAAAACCAATTTATCAAAATGAAAATAAAAGAATAATCAACCAAATAAAATGAATTTTAAATGAAGTTATCCATGGACATGCATGATCATCTGTAGCCCCAAGTCAACCTTTTATGATATAAAAGTTAATCGTGGCCTAGGTCCTGCTTTTTGCTTTTCATTCATCACAAAGAGAACTATGGCTGGCAATTTTTCTTTAAAATAAATGTAATATAATAACCAAGGAAAATATACAATACAATGAAAAGATTAGGTTGCAGTATTTAGAGATAATGAATTCTTTTACAAATGAAATGCATCTTTTCCTGGACTATGAAGAAAAGAATTTTTTTGAAGCTCAGAAAATTTTAGAATTTCAAAGCATTTTCCTCCAAAACAGATTTTCTTGTTCTTTGGGCAATAATGCTTGTCTTCAGTGTTCTTATAGGTTTAGCAATAAGACTAAAGGCTGATTTCCACTCAGTAGAATTTTCCACAAGCATAAGAAATTTTGTACAATAAAACTTTTTATGTGTAACATGCTATTCAAATTCAAAGTGACAACTTCCCGTGTAAACAACAAATTCTCAGTCCACTGGGAAATTTCAACTGAGTGGAAACCAGCCTTGACAGCATATCGTGTTCCATTTCTTTAAATAAGGTAGTTTGACATCAAAATTTCTTTTTTTGCAAATTCATATATTTTCATGTTTCTTACATTTTGTGGCTGGAAAGATAACAAGTTAGACACAAAAGCTTTATCAATACTGAGTTTATTTTTAAATGAAGCAAAGGAATAAACAAAATAGAAATTCAAAGCTTACCAATTCTAGCACATTTCCAGAAAATGCCTGTTAGTCTGTGGAATGGAAAATCATATTCCATGAGCAAAATTATAAAAAATCCGTTTCCATAATTTCAATTTTTTCAAGAGTTGAAAGTATAATTTATGTTGTATGTAAATATCTCTTTTCAAATTTGGAAAAAAAACCAAACAAAATATAAACAATGTAAAGGCTCTCTTTCTTTTAATTTCAGAGAATACTGAAGCTCCTCCACAGCAGCTGTGCAAATAGGGCCAACATTTTTTCTAAACATCTTTTGTTGTAGACTCTGTAAGAACATGAATATAGCATTAAGAAAAAATTTTGCAAAATAATAGCATTTCTTTCAATTGGGAAATATTTTTCTTAAAACTGATTTTCCTTACCCAGTTTTATTTCTGTCAATGAGACTTGGAGCTAATGCACGCAAATATGAGCATGTGCATATCAGAAGAAGAACCACTGTAAGAAGGCTGCTAAAGTTGAATATTGCAGACTGAAAAGTAAGAGTGAAAAAGTATCATTAAATTGGTAATGAAATGTTGGCAAAAAATTGTGAGATCCAAAAGCATTGATTTCTTTGGTTGCTGGAAACTCTAATTGGCAAAATTTTTCATCTGCACAAAAATGGGAAAAATATTGCTGGAATCTTTAAAGGTTAAACTTCAGGCTCTGAATGTCTTCCAAATTGGCAAGTTTGTATCTTGCACCTGCAAGTTGAGATGGCCTAAGTACACTTGTGTGGCAAATTTACGGATGAGAACAATAAATTGAAACATTAGATCAGACTTTGTTTATTGCCAACTGTGCAACTAAGCTTGAGAGCCACATACATTCCAATATGGGCAATGTCTTGCACATGCAGTACAAACTTTCCAGTCTGGCATGTCTTTTAAATTTGCAAAGAATATCTTTCTAGGCTGCTGTTTTCCGGCGATCAACACTACCCATTTTGCACCAGTAGATTCTACATTTTTATACAAGAGGTTCAGATAAGTGGCATTGGAGCTACAAACACTTCCCAAATGCATAACATATAATTCGATTTAGGTCTTATAGATAGCAATAAGTTCTGTCTGCTGCTTTGCACCCAAATAACTGATTGATGCATATTACATTAACTTTCAAAAAATGCAATGATTAACTGTGCCTCTGCATACCATATTGTACTATCGTTTTACTGCTGCGATCTCTGAAAGATCTGATTATTTTCCTGACGATCTTCTAGGAATATAAATTTTAGGCCCTTAGTTCGATGGTCTAAGTTCAATTTCAGCAGTTCTCTCCGTTTACTTTCCTCTTGATCAGCAATCGACTTCAGCAACACAATCTTGACATCCTTCTCGTAATATTTATCAATAATAAGATGTCCAGAGTAGATAAATAGATAGTTAAATAATGATTTTCCTGGAACAACTTTTCTTCGAAGAACTTTTCCTGTCCAAGTTTTGTTGAAAGCAGCAACAGCAACATTACCCAAGGGCACTACGTGGAAACACAGGGATACAAACGCCTCTCATCTTCCAATGTCTTCCAACAACAGATGCCTGCGGCCCCAGAAGTTTTCTGAAATTTTTTAGCTTCGTTGTACCTACAGATATCAATAGCGCAAAAGCAATAAATTGGTTCAATGATTTCGACATTGAAATATCAATATTTCATATGTTTATAAGAGATTCAGCCCAGCACTATCCCTTAATAGACCTTTTAGTTTTTCCACAAGAGAGCCTGGATCGAGCGATATTGTAAAACACGTCAAATATCTCATGCCTAAGAATCTTTTTCAGAAGAGCCAAAAAGATCTATTTAGGTACAGCAAAATCATGCAGATAACAAAAAATCTGGTAACAAAATGGGCTAGCTTAGAACCACATATAAATGAATTTCTTATAACACAGTATGTAGTTTACAATAGCTCCTAAAATCGACACCATCTCTAGCACTAAGCAGCCCCCTGGGTTCTTGAGTGGTACTCTAGGTCGCAAAGTCCCCCAAGAGAGATCGGCGTACAGTAAAAACCTGCGTATAAGAACCCAAGTTGTAGGTCAGTTTGGATTCTTGCAAAGTTCTCGCCAAATGGGGTCTGATTTGATCATCCTGGCCTGTAGGTTATGCATCCACTTAGGACATGGGTGTTTACTGTATCAATGAAGGTGGCTCTGGTACCCAGGGTACTTGAAGTGGGTATGACATCCAGGTAGCTTCTACGGAAGTTTTAATTCAACGAAAAGATGATTCAAGATAATTGCATATCATTCACCATCACATGTTCGTTAGAAATATTTACATCTTATACTGTTCAACAGTTGAATATCAATACTTTCTAGTTAATTCGTTAATCTGGATAAAAATGTTCAATAAAGAGAATAAATACACACGCCATACAGTAGATCTTATGTAAAATTCATATCTTACACAGCTACACGTGTTTCTTTGCAAGAAACTCAGATCAGGGGTGATGAGGCCATATCAACAAAAAGTTCCTTAATTACACATGAACATCTTCGTTTATCAATACTAACGGTTTCTTGATTTGAATAACATCTTCTTTGTTTCGATCAGTTTCGAGGTTGTGACATCATCAAATTGCTAAAAATTGCTACAAAGCCATAAAAGCTACAGATTTCTGCTTACTACAATATCATACCGGGTGAGCCAGAAAAAAGTTTTTACTTTCAAAAATCCATAACACCAAAAGTACCTCACATTTGGATGATTCAAATTTCAATTAAAAGCCAACAGATCGAAGTATTTTTGTGACTTTTCTTGCAGTCTTTGCAGCACTAGAAGTATCGGTAAATTTAGCTTTATAAATATTTCATGGTTGCAAAATGACTGGAAAAGGGCCTAAGGCCCCGTTTACACGGGATCAGATCCGATCCACTTTTTGAGGGGCGTTTACACGGGATCGGATCCAGAATTGTTTGCGTTTACACGAGATCGGATCCATTTGGAATTTATGAACTCTTAGCAGCGCTCTAGTAAACCTTTTCTCTTATTTCAATCAGATCCTTTGAGATTTTGCACTCTAATAGACTATGTCTCATCTCTGATTCCCCTCTTTGAAATGTCAACAAAGGATTTCAGTTTAATCGTGTCATTTCCTATGCGTACCAGTTTGGATCCGATCCCACCCGTTTACACGAGACCTGTTTGGGATCGGATCCAAACGGGATCACCTTCGAAAGTGATCCCGTTTGGGTACGGATAGCAGATCCAAATGGGTTCGGATCCGTTGAGTCCCGTGTAAACGCAAGGCCTATCCGTTACACTTCGGGTACGGATCCATTTGGATCCGATCTCGTGTAAACGGGGCCTAAAACATTGATCAAATTGTAAGGAATCTCCTTACACAGATTTGCCTTTCAGTTCAACCGCGCAGTGTTTTCAAAGATTTCACCTATGATGCATACTGTAAGAGCTCTATTAAGCCCCCGGGGGCTCATCTAAGTGGGAGACTTCAAAGGGGGATTACAATAGAGGGAGCTTTTCAGAGAGGGGGTTATTCACAGAGTCAAATGATAAGGAAATGAATAATAGATTTTAAATTCTTTTACCCATATTTTGTGGAATCGGCATTCAATTTTACGCGTCAAATACAGAAACTCTACATAGTAGTTTTATCCCGAACCATATCAAAATTAACATGCAAACTGGTGTACCTAAATTAAAGTACATCCTTGGAGACTTCTAGTAGTTGATATAAGTGGTGGGGGGGGGCTTAATAGTAAGGGGAACTTCTTAAAATTTTGAATTGCAAGGGAGTATCTTATCAGAGAGGGAGTTTAATAGAGATTGTCCAAAATAGAGTATGACGATATTACGATCAAGCTTGAAGACTACTGGTCCTTCTAAACCACATAAAATGGTCCTTTTTCGTTGAACACGCATCCGCAGATTGGCAGCTTCCAGGATCGTTGCTTCCAGTGGATTTATTCGATGCACTAATTCCAGAGTTTTGCTTAAACTGCGCAGCACCGCTGTTGTTCATGATCTCTTGTTCTTTACTGCAAATCAGCCAATAGGTATTCAGGTTACCAACACCCTGAAAAAGTAGATGAGCATTGTTGAAAGTGAAGGTCGTAGCGAGTGTCAGAAACCCTAAAACCCATGGGTTTGCCATGGAGAAAACATCCGGGATGTGCCTACCATAGGAAATTTTTAGGAAGAAATATTTCGGACTTTATCCAAGAACAAAGTACTATTTGAAACGCAAAAGCAAAGTGACTGGAAACCAGGGAAGAATTTCAAAAGTGACTATACAGTGGCCACGCTCAATTTTTTTCCTTTACTGTAAAAAAACTTTGTGCGTCCATAAAAACTTGTTCTTTTGTACATCTTATATTTTGTTGACAACTTATCTAAATATTTTAGGTATAAAAATTTTACTTTCCAGAATGAGATCAGCAATTGTTATTAACTCTCTTCTTTTATGATACACGAAACTGCCTGTGAACTTACAAGATGAATAATCAAATAATTTCAAAGTTACCTTAACAGGAACCCTTCCTCTGTATTCAGTGACAAACTCGGAACTTTCAAGTTCCCGATTCGTTGCTTCACTTAGATGTATTTTCATTGGCTAAAATGAGAAGTGATGTCAAAAATAAACAAAATGTTCATTCAATAAGAAAACAGTCATCTTTGCTAAAATCTGTTTCAAATCATAGACGTCAAATGAGATTTGCGATAACGCAAAATTAATCATGCAAAACACTCAATCATTTACATTCATGGAAATTTTCACGTAACATCTAATGTGACACAGACTTATCCGTATTTTGAAGTTAAACCACTAAATTTCCCCAAGATCAAATGAACATATGCAAGAATTACGGTAAAAATATTTTCTACGGCAAAATCTGTTTTGGCACTATTGCGGACAGCTTCTTGATTTGGGCTAAGGAAATAAAATACGGTTTCTTTTTTATATAATCCATTAAAATAAACACAAAACATTTACAGCTACTGTGCCTGTCATGGCGGGAATAGACACTAGGTCATCGGAGTTCCCACCATGACAGACACTCACAATTCAAATATTTACATTTTTCCAAAAAGAAGAAAAAAACAATGTTAACGTCTGTCTCACAATTATTGATATCATACGGTTATTGATATCATCAAATTGAGGAACATTTGATCGTAATTTCATGCAATTTTGAATATTTCTTGAAAGGAATTTCTCGAGAGAATCTCTCACAATTTCAGAACGGGCTTGGCAGATTTTAGTCCGGTAAATCTTAAAATCTATTTAAGCATGTTCACTGTTAAAGGATACATTTGCCAAGATCGTTTGTCTCAACATGCAGGAAACAGTGGCCTTGCACACGAGGATCGTTTTTATAGGTGGAACAATATTTGGTTACAGCAAAGTGACAGAAGATATCTACAATAACTCATCGAATTTAAGGACTTACACTTCCAGTGCTCTGCATCCGTGACGCAACATTAACAGTGTTCCCAAATAAGCAATATTGAAGAGTAGTTTGGCCGATAACTCCCGCTACAACTGGACCAGAATGAATACCTTGAAGATAAAACAAATTAGAGTTATTTGACAGCAAAATACAGATAACTCAGGTCAACAGAAGAACGAGGGTGGGCTTCAAAATATTCAAAAACGCAATTGAAACCGGCTACTGCTACATCCTTCTTTCTATCTGATGGCTTAAAAGCATGGTAAAAGAGAATAATGAATGAATAACAGAAATGAGAATAATGCTGGCAAGAGATTTGTATGGGAACACTTTATCAGCATTACATAAATTTGTGGGTATAAAAGTTGAAAGATTTTACCAAACAAAATTGTCTTAAAGTTGAGAGATTTTACCAAACAAAATTGTCTTAAAGTTGAGAGATTTTACCAAACAAAATTGTCTTAAAGTTGAAAGATTTTACCAAACAAAATTGTCTTAAAGTTGAGAGATTTTACCAAACAAAATTGTCTTAAAGTTGAGAGATTTTACCAAACAAAATTGTCTTAAAGTTGAGAGATTTTACCAAACAAAATTGTCTTAAAGTTGAAAGATTTTACCAAACAAAATTGTCTTAAAGTTGAGAGATTTTACCAAACAAAATTGTCTTAAAGTTGAGAGATTTTACCAAACAAAATTGTCTTAAAGTTGAGAGATTTTACCAAACAAAATTGTCTTAAAGTTGAGAGATTTTACCAAACAAAATTGTCTTAAAGTTGAAAGATTTTACCAAACAAAATTGTCTTAAAGTTGAGAGATTTTACCAAACAAAATTGTCTTAAAGTTGAAAGATTTTACCAAACAAAATTGTCTTAAAGTTGAGAGATTTTACCAAACAAAATTGTCTTAAAGTTGAAAGATTTTACCAAACAAAATTGTCTTAAAGTTGAGAGATTTTACCAAACAAAATTGTCTTAAAGTTGAGAGATTTTACCAAACAAAATTGTCTTAAAGTTGAGAGATTTTACCAAACAAAATTGTCTTAAAGTTGAAAGATTTTACCAAACAAAATTGTCTTAAAGTTGAGAGATTTTACCAAACAAAATTGTCTTAAAGTTGAGAGATTTTACCAAACAAAATTTCTCACATCGGCCACATACTTTTTATTTCACAGCCTTCCAAATGTTTAAACTTTTGACTCACCCAATGAGCTATTTGCAAGATACTTTGCCTTAGCTTTGCGATTCAGTTTCTAATAAAGACATGCAATATATCTGCTTACCAATTTGCAACTCCAACGGTTTATTTGACAGAGGATTAACCAATGTTTGAATTTGTCGTAACATGCTCAAAGCCATCAATGCCATTTCTCTCGCATGTTTTTCAATTTTGACAGGAACACCACTGACAAGCATGTATACACCTCCACCGATTGTTTCAAACTGTAAACAACACGAAAATACAGCAGATTATTTACGGTTACAGAATCTAAAAAATTTCAGAGGAGGGGTTCCTCTTTATGTGGCCGCTGCGAAGGCGCTTTAACTCTTATTATTTCGACTTTTACACAGCTCTACGGGTCAGGTTTCAAGTTAGAGTTTGAGACCTTGTTTGAGTCAGTCTGACATGTGGCTGGTGATCTACTGCTTAGGAAAGGCAAAATAAGTGGCTGCTTCAAAAACAGGACTTCTACTGTTCTCGAGAAATGTAGAAATCAGGTATACTAGCAACCGTTTGTCAGATTGACTCATACAAGGTTTCAAATTCTAAGTTAAGGCTGGGCCTATGAAACTGTGCAAAAGTCGAAAAACTCAAAAATAAAGCTCCTCCGCAGTAGCCACACAAACAGGGGCACATTTTTTCGGACACTCTGTGCAATTCTGAACCCAAGTGGTTTTCAATTCTTAATTGTTTTGGATCTCCCTAATTGGCCCTTGCGCCTTTATACCTTTGCTGATGATGACTCTGGCCAAAGTCGAAACGTTCTTTGCAATAACCTTTTTCCATAAATATGGCTCAGTCATCTGTTACATGAATATTTCACAGAATTAGTCGTTGCATTACTTATTGGATTTGCTCTTGATTATTGCTGATTACCAATTGAGCCATTTGAATGAAGATGTCTATATTTTTCGTCGTAATGGCTCACAACTCTGTGCAATGTTGTAAGAAAAATGCAATTCACAATAAAATACCTAAACTGGGATAAAACATTTGCATAATATAAAGTTGCAGACTTGGCATTTACAGGCAATGTTAAGTATTTTGAATATCTGAAGGGAATCTAAAGTAAAAAGGAAATAGATGATTATGCTAAAGATGGCGGCGATGAACTTTTTACCAAGATGCACCACGTTCGAATTACGAATCTTTAACGATTCAATAGGAATTCGATTAAAGAACGCAATGCATTTTGGTAGAAAGTTCCTTGCCGCCATCTTTAGCGTAATCGTCTATTGAATGAATAAATAGAAGAATATTCACCTTGTAAACTTTGTGGCTCTCACTAAGAATATCAAATAAGGAGAACACTTCGCTAACCAACTGAACGACAGTCATCGCATCAACTTTAATGCAAATTGCAGCAAAATCTTGAATTAGTCCAAATAAGATTGTCACGTCATCAAATGTCTGCGAAAAAAATTGAAAATAGGGGACTTAAAAATTCATAGCTAACCATGATCTCTTGTGGCAACTAAGTCGACTTTTTTTATGATATGAAACTCGTTTCTGGCCTTCTAAGTACTGTTTGTTTTGCTTTTATGTGGTGTACGAAAAATCATGGTTAGCAATTGGTTTAAAGACCCTCTGCTAACCATAAGGCTTTGCGCTCATTCTTTGTTGTGTGCAAACATACGACAGGAGACGACACGTGCGAGTTATGAGAAGTATGCCAGTTGCCTAGGCCCCTTTTGACATTGGAGAAAGAAAATTACCAAAATTTATGCCCCAATTCACACTGCAAGTTAAACCAGCTTAAATTACACCAGGTTTTCAAATAAGGCCTTCTGATTGGTCAGTCCAAAAAATCCAGTCATTTAATTGGTTGAAATTTAACCTCGTTTAGATAAAGCTGGTTTAACTGTGTCTGTGCATGCAGTGTGAATGCAGTATTAGACTCTAAACCTTTGTCTGTGCTTTACACCCATTGTCAAACATGATCCTTTGTTCGCCGAATGAAAAGCAAAGCAAAATGAATTTTGGCCAGAAATAACTTTCAGATGATACAAGAGTCGAATTTGGCGCCACAAAGGATCATGGTTAGCAGTGACTCTTTAAGACCACAGAATAGCAGACCATTAGCAAATCAGAATAATTTACCATGGCAAGTATATAAGTCATGGACAAGTACTCAACGTTGAATTCTCGTTCTCAAACAAATCCCTTGCTAGCATTTTCATTTTTTTGGATCTAAAAGATGAGTGATGTTGCCAAATAAAATTCTCTTCTTACTTACCTGGTAGACTTATGACCTGGGGTCCCTTATTTCCCTTAGCTCCTTCAACAGGATGATGGCGCTTCGGTCAACAGAGACTCAGGCCCCGTTCACACTACTCCGTTAGTATCCGTTTTTGTTAGTATCCGTTTTTGTTGCATCGAAGCTACCGTTCACACTGCTCCGTTTCAGTACAGAAACGGAGAGAGAAACCTCCGTTTTTGTGCGTTCACACTGATCTGCCCGATAACAAAAACGCAGTGAAAAACATCCGTTTTTGTGCGTTCACATTGCTCCGTTTTTGTGAAACCCATTGTCGAATATTGGAGCGTTTTCAAAAACCTCCGTTTTTGTGCGTTCACATTGATCTAGAGCGTTTTCGAAAACCTCCGTTTTTGTGGCGTTTTTGTGGGGATCAGTGTGAACACTTTCACAAAAACGGAGGTTTTTCTCTCCGTTATTGTACAAAAACGGAGTAGTGTGAACGGGGCCTCATAAATACCTGACCTAATTTAGGCCCAAACTCTGAGCTTCCTAGAGTACCAATCACATGGCAAGATTTGTGAACTACCATGGTTACGGCAAATGTGATAAAATTTTCGATTCGACTGAAGAACTAATAACATCCCCACATGACTCGAGATTCGAAGCAGTGACTCCATCATAATTCGATCGATGCAGGCAAAAAATTGGGTCATATTTTTCACTGTTTCATTATGAGTCTCTGTTGCGAAGGGTTTACCGCAGGAATATAACGGACTCATCGGAATAAGTCTACTTAGCTGGTACATTATGTAAGCTAATCATATGCTTTACGTTGCCAAACAATAAAATGAGAACATGCAAATTAAAAAAAGATCAATAAGAAACACTCAAATTTACTTACATCACAAGTAGTTAATTCTCTATCTCCATTTTTCATTCTCTCAGCAATTTCTCTCGGCATCATACTGTAAAGTAATTGTTCTGTCCTATGCTTCTCTTCCTCTAACTTCAATGTTGTTTCTCTCAGCAAATCTCCTTTCAATTTTTCCTATTAAAAGAAAACAGTGTGATAAGATTTTCCATATTCTAATGGTAATAAGTGTTTGTAATGATACGAAGAAGATATTTACCCGATTAGTCGATTACACTTTATTCTACGATTTCTAGCAGAGTCCATGCAAACCATTATCAGGCCAGTTCCTCACGTTAAAATAATAATCAAGTGAAAAGCTCTACAAAATCTCATTATTTTATCAACATGAAGCCCTCTTCCTTCCATGGCCGCCCAATGAGAAGCCTCTGGTTTCAAAGCAATCAATGATTTTGACTTTCATGTAGCATATGTCATTGATAATAGTAACTTTTTCTGATTTGTTCAACATGATCTCAGACGCTATGTTGAAGTCTCTCATTTACATATCCATCAACATTGAGAGAACTGAAAACACAGTTCCTCCCTAGGAAGAGAGCAAAGTGGGAATAACCTTTCTGCAACACCTAGTGGATCTCACAACAATCATGAAACCCTTTTCAATCACTTGATACACTAAGAGTTAACGTAACCAGAAACAGAGGACGTAAATAGCTAGAAACGAAGAGCAAGAGACATAGCTTACGTGAAGCTTCCAATCCTCCTCAAAGGAAAGGTAGAAGAAAAAGTCTAATTTCCCTTTACTGAGCAGATGAAGCTGGATGTAAGCTACTAGAAACAGGGTTGAAAAAAGATAAACGAGGCATATAATAACTTACTCTATCACATGCAAATTCAATCTCTGAAAGTCTCTGCGTTCCTTGCATCGTAAGACATTGGCTTCCATCATGCATGTTCAAATCACTCAGATAAAGACCAGAACTTCGAAGATCATCGACTGTGCCAATTCTGTCAACAAAATGACATAAATTCACTGACAGGCATATACTTGATTCGAAATTGGAGTAAACCAAAACTGCGTCAAAAGTACCACGATAACCATGCCAATTCACAACGATCTACCAGTTCTTTGGAGACCAGAGTTAGTTGTTTGGTAAAAGTAAGGCCAAAATATGAAGACAGGGAAGGTGCCAAAATAAGGCAAATAAACCTCTTGTAACAATTTGACTTTTTGTTCTATGGCGGCTTCTTGTTGCAAGGAATCCATAAAACAATTAACAGCGAAGTGGAGAATGTTAAAAACGACGATAAAAATAAACAAATGAATGCAAACAAATATAAAAAGAACTAAACAATGAATATAAGAGAGTGAAAACAAATGCAAAATACAAACTTACAGAGGTGTACCAATGAACAGCACCATACTCCATGCTTCAATATACTTGACTTGTCCTCTCAGTAATAATGGCCTACATTGTTGTCTTTGAAGCCAATTTTCAACTCTCTTTCTACGCTTGCATGTTAGTTTATCTGCTGAAAAAGTCCTTCGCAGAGAACACTTCTCATCTTTTGCAACAGCACTTCTTGCTGATTTGTGAATATCTTTTGACGCTATTACATCGTCAGTTATGACTGGAAATTTTCGAATAGGAGGGGCTGAATAGGGTTTCGGGGTTTGGAGCTCGACGACAGATATACTTTTCGGCGTTTTCGGCAGCTGGTATTTTGTGACTGGATTTTGCAATTCTTCTAAATTTTGAGACTTGACTTGAGCAGGTTTGCTGATGTTACTGTTGCCACATTGAAAAATGCAAGATATGTTACCCATTCTCTCTCTAATGGAACTAAATAAGGCATTTCTAGTAAGTTTTGTTTTTCGCTCTTTATCGTCTGAGGAACATTCTGTTTCCTTTTTGGCAGTGCTTTTGTCATGTTTCTTTCTAGTACAACCCACATCCTTAGCCTTTTTAGGGTCAACATGGAAGTCGCATTTTCCACTGCCTATTTCAAACTCATTCTCTTGTGCTTTTGCAGCTTTCTTCGCAGCTCTGGTATCAGCCGCAGATCTTGTGTCAACCACAAATCTGGTATTACCCGCAGATCTCGTGTTACCCGCGGTCGCAGCACCAGTCGACTTACTACTATCTACTATCTGCTTGCCTTTGAAGGGTTTCCTGAAAAAAGATATTTTTCCCTTCCTAGAAGGTTTCGAATCCCCATCTCTAGTCTCTACCGACACCCCATCAAGCAATCCATGCGCCACCTTCCCACTTCCCACATTCCTCCCCTTCATGTTAACAGGAGAAGCATCAAAATTTGTATCTCCGCTATTGATAAATCCTGCAGTATCCAAGGAACGTGTCTTATTGTTGCAACTGCTCGCTTCGACACTACCCTCCGCAGATTTGCTGATTCGTTCAGCTTCTTGTCCGATCGGCTCTGGTCGCAAAATACTCCGAGTGTCACTCATTTGTTTGCTGTCATACCCACGTGACTTCTCTGAACCAATAGAAGCCCTGACATTAGTCTCACATGAAAAATTTCGACCAATCGGCTCGGGGCGAGAGAATGTTGGCGATAAACCATCAGAAAGTTTACAGCGCTCCTCGACGTCTTGTGTGGGATCAAAACAGTCCGGTTTAGGCTCACAAATGATAGGCTTCTTGAAAGGACTTTCTTCCGTGCAGTTTTCTGCGGGTTTAACAAAGATACGTCTGTCTGAATATTCATTGGCATTCATGAATTCCTGCCCTACGTTACAACCTTGATATTGGGAACCATCAGGCTTTTTACTACTTTTTTCCTTGATCGGACATTCATCAGCCAAACGGACATTGTCCGCACAATCCTCCTTTTTCTCGTCATCAGACTCAAAACGTTCCGATGTGGTGTTGTTTATGGAAATCGGTTTCTTCTCGAAATTACACATAAAACTCTGATCCCTCAACGCAGTTATTCCTTTCGAGGGCTTGGTACTGGAAACATCAACGGCTACTTTTGTCTGCCTTGACAGGAAACTTTTACCTTTATCGCAAGCAGAAGCAGACTTCTGCATCCCAGATTTCCCAAAAGAAGCAGATTTAGACCTTGTAGACAAGGCGAACTCGTTTTTGCAGTTTTGTAAACTGGTTGCCGGTTCGCTTGTTTCTACTGTCCTTGCTCTTTGTCTTTTATTCAGGGGATCATTTCGTGGTGATATGGGATTCACCTTACCAAGACTCTTGATTTTCTGGATTAAATCGTTTTTCTTTGTCATTCCTCTTTCTCTGTCCTTGGCATATGTGAAGAGGCTGATGTTACTCGCCTGTTTTACAACGAATTCGAAAATTACTCTGCCGTGAGTGATAAGCTGTAAAAGAGACAAGATATGATAGGAATCAAACGCAATTCGGGAAAATGATTTGAATTTATACCATATACACCTATTCTTTATAAAATACTTTGGTCAGGCTATGACACGCAAAGCTTCGTAATTCAACATAAAGGTTTTCGCATTTTAGCACTCAAGGCTTCTAAATTTATTTCTTATTTCCTATGTGTATGAATTGTCATGTGGCCTCCAACACTGCTGCAGATATGTTTCTTGATATTCAAAACATCACGTGGGAGTAGCTAAACGGTGTTCTGTTACGTTAACAACAAATACTGCTATTTATTCTCAATGGCTCCGTGACATTACGCTTGACTATCAATTCCATGATCAGCAGGCACGCCAGACCGGGGATTCGAACCACCAACCCTCCCACTGGCAGTCAAGAACGTGACCACTGAGCAATGCCTACTTAAATTCAGAGCTTAGCAACTTCTGCCTAGTTGTTCAAAACTACAATCAGGGCGTGTCTTGGATTAAAATGCAAAACCTGTGATTAAATCTAATCTTCGATTACACTGCGTAGCTTGATGCCCGATTATAGCTAATCTATGATAAATCTGTGTGTTAAAAAAGTTTAAGCCTGCTCGCTTCACTAGCTGTATTAATTTCAAATTCGGGCATTAGGTGAAAAATGCTAAAATGCTGGTTTATCACTTCAAAACCTAGAAACATTTCAGCAAGAGGCTGAATTTTAGAATTTTGGTGGTACTGTGGGACAGAGCACACTCGATTATTGATAAGGCCAGACTCAAAGACAATAGACCTCTTAGCTATTCAGCAAAAGAGCCTGGATCGAGCGTTATTTTTATACATTTTTATACGCAACGTTTGATCGAGTGGCGTTAGAGCTTCCATCACTATTGTGCACATTCGAAAATTCTACAAAACGTAGCAAAGTATCATTCGATATCAGATTGAGATTCTTTTTCAGAATAGCTAACAAACTTTGACCGATCAGTTATTACATACAAAATAATCAACAGGCAATGTCCCAAAAGCTTCTGGGATAAATACCATCAAATAACCCAGCATTCCAACTACAGAACAAGGAATTGCAGGGACCTACAAATCCCAAGAAATAATCTTGAATATGCCAAGAAAGGCCTTCACTATTCGGCTCTGAAAGCTTGGAACAATATCCCCATCAATATCAGACAGCTCCTCACACTTAGTAGGTTCAAAAA
This sequence comes from Aurelia sp. 3 sensu Dawson et al. (2005), assembly GCA_964020215.1. Taxonomy (NCBI): domain Eukaryota; kingdom Metazoa; phylum Cnidaria; class Scyphozoa; order Semaeostomeae; family Ulmaridae; genus Aurelia; species Aurelia sp. 3 sensu Dawson et al. (2005). The sequence goes on from OZ026593.1 coordinate 1,118,956, forward strand.
GCAATTGAAAAGTTATTATAGAGTTGACACAACGTAAGACAAGACTCCCTGGAAGAGCAGCTACTATTAGATAGGTTACTCTACATAATTTAGCTTAACTGTATTAATGTAATTAGGGTATTTCTTTTCCTATTTGGTATTGAGTTGTAAGCTGAAGGGATTTTAGTGTATAAAGAATTTAAAAATGAAAATGATATTGTCGGAAAGAAACAGTTATTAGACTATGATTTATGGCCAGAAATGGGTGAAGGCCAATCGTAAAGCAAGCAACGAAAAATAATACAAGAATGATCGAACATGGTCATTTTATATCCCCAGTAAGGACACCGCTGAAACGATGTCCCGCCAAGATAGTACAATAACTCGCCAAAAAAATTCGTTTCCCCAATAAAATTGAGCTTAAAAATTTTCTCCGCCTTGCTTCTGATATTACTCAGCTGAAATTGTTGTTTCCCCGTCGAAAATTATACAAGCCATCACAGATGATCGCTGAAATTTGTCCTGTCCCCGTCATGATATTTGTAATCCTCGTCAAAAATGTATTTCAAACTTTTCCCGCTGCATCTTTTATCTCCGGTGGGGTGGGGTTAAGTGTTTTTGAATTAATCGAAAATAGACTTAATCGTAACTGTAATATGCATTCAATGATGCTCTCTGACACATAAATCCTGTGTTAAATTAATCAGTCAAAAAAATCTTCTTGCTGCGTGTAGATAATATGAAATGTAAGCACTTTGATGCGAATTGAACGAAGCGACGTTTCGAGCAAAAGCCAATTATCAAGCCAAGAGAAGAAATAAGCGATGGCCTAACGTTGCTGGATAACGGGCTATGCTCGAAACGTCGCTTCTTTCAATTCGCATCAAAGTGCTTATATTTCATGTTATTTATTTGTTTATCCTTAAATTAATCAGAGTTTTGAACAACCTGACCCTGGTAAAAAAGCATGGCAGAAAAAGAACAACTGAGAAAAAGCAACGACAAAAATACTTACGCTTTTCCACGTTAATTCAATTGGAGGTCTTCTCAGTGTAAATACTCTGTTGACCTTTTTCCCCGTCATGTTTTCACCAAAATATTGATTCAATTCACTTGCAGCTCTGAATATCTTCAAATTTTGGTCAATCAAGAAACTGAACGGTGAAATTTTGAAAACGAGGTCAACTGGAACTGATAACGAGGCATTCAACATTTTGTATTCCTTTACTAACGGCATGAAACTGCTATTTTCAAAGATCACTCTGTAGGTCACGTGAAAAAGCCGTGTTCCCGTATTGATACTGAATTCAGCCTCTTCCAGGAGCTTTACGTTGATATCGAGGTTGAAATATAGCTTTGCTGTTTCTTTCACTTGGCCGATGACGTAATGCTGGTACCCAAACCTCCTAGATATGTAATGCAACGTTAGGCCATCGCTTGTTTCTTCTGTGCATTCGAAGGAAGGTGGTTGAAGCCGTGGAAAACCAAACCTGAGATGTTCGTGTAGGCTGTCAATGTTGTCGAGAAAATCTCGGAAGCTACGGCCATAAACTTTGAGAACCTTAGAGTAACCTAAACTGCTTGTAAAATCAACAAAAGCATTACCGAAGTACTCCATGTAAGCATGAGATGGCAGTCCGCAGGGAAGTTTATCTGAGCATGCGTCGGAAAGCTTGGGTATGAGAACATCAGCATAGTCACTTCGAGATGAGAACACGGAGCTAGAGAGACCACAATGTTTACAAATGTCGTCCCAAGCTTCTTGTCCATATCGTTGCTTGATGAAAAAACGAACACTTTCCAAAAGTAGGCCATACATGTTTCCTGCTTCGAAAAGATGCCTCGTCCTCTTTGCAAGATTAGAATATTCACAGCAAGTCCAGTCTGGGTCAGCAAACTATTCTTGGGTGTAACTGTCTGGCAATCCTAGTTGAGCTGAAGAACGGCGTAAATTCTGGTGGTCTAAAGAAGATAAGAAAAACTGAAAAATTAAAGCATTGACAGACCATCTTTTATATCTCGTGTCAAGTAAAACATTCAATTTTGACACTTATTTCTACTTTCATGAATGGGCTTTTCATACCGTAAACTAGCAGCTTCTTCCATGTGTCAGAAAATAATGAATACGCGTCGGAAATGTAACTCACACTTGTTTACCTCGTTTTACTAATTTTGTTCCTTAAAATAATGAACGTTGTTGTCAGCTTAAGTTCTCTGGCTCTCTCAACCGAAGTTACAGTCAGTTAGAGTCTATTAAGGGTGTGTTTGATGGGTAATTCCAAACCTACCAGTATCCAGAGTAGAGGAGAGCAACAAACTCACTCTGGGGACGAGATTGGGACTCTATTTGAATATATCGGCTGTCAAACAAACCAGTTTTCAATATCATTGCTTTGATATCTTGAGGCAGCATTCTTTTTAACGCCAGGTGACTCTTTATTATTTACCGGGCGGAAACTGTTTGTTGTACGCAACGAGTCAACAAATGTACAGATGATTGAAAGTCTCTGCTCTCAAACTATTTTTTCGCAATCCTATAAACTGACAATGCAAGTGTTACTAACATTCTTAAGGATCTGAGTCCTATTCTCAATTCAGGGTACTTAGAGTTGAGTTTAACAAGCTTCAGAAACAAGAACAATGGCTAAGCCATGAAAGCCAGGAAGCTCCCGGGCAACGAGAAACATCCAGACAACACATCTCCGCAAAATCGGATGCGGCAGTCCTTGTATTGTGTTGTAAATCTGGCCTAACAGTTGACCAACGAGCTAACGAGCTGCAACATAAATACTGGGTGACTCAATAAAATGGTACGGCGTTTGAAAAAATTCTGCTCCCTGAATATCAAAGTAATGATATTGAAAGCTGTCTAGTTTTGTTGCTGAGCCACTAAGCCTTCCCGTTTACACGAGGCCTGCCGAACCAGCCGAATATTTCGACGCTTAGCCGACCTTTACTCGGTCACCTCTGGAAGTTTTCTCGTGAACTGACCAGGTCAAATTTGTGAGCGGCCTCGTGTAAACGCCCTAAGCGAGCAAAAATTTGCAAGGTACGACAATCAAGGAAGGAATGCTTTCTTGGATAGGAGGCCAATAAAATATGGTCCTGGTCCCTAGAGATACTGACTCCAAATTGCTAATAATAATAATACCAATGCACATGCCCATAAAGGTAGCTGGCCTCATGTTAACGCGAAGCCATACCGACCAAATATTTGCACGGTACAGCTACGCGGCCAAATATTCGGCCGGCCAAGCACTCGAGCGGCCCGGTGTAAACGCAATACGAAAGTCGACTTTGGTGCCATGAAGAATCATGGTTAGCAAGGTTCATTAAATTTCTTCCATTCTCATACCGGGTGACCCAGGAAAAGTTACCCAAAGAAATCTATTTTAGAACGAACAGTAAGCGGCCGATTGGAATGCTTCAAACGTTGTTCTGTCCTAAAAGATTAGCATACGTTATGAGCATTTTTTGCGATTTATTTTCGGTACGGTAAATTTCCCGAAGTAAGAACTTCGTGGAAAAGGACTTGCTTGATTTCTTGAAAAAATCTTCAAAAACAAGGGATCAATTTAAAGCCATCTCAGATCTTCAAACCAACGACGAACTTGTTTCATTTCACCGTAAGAATATTTTACGTACCTAGCAACTATAATCTTTCTATGGACAATTTCGGATGAGTCTCCCATTTCCAGGGTGAAATGAAACACGCTCCTAGTTGCTTTCAAGATCTGAAAAGGGTTTAAATCGATCCTTGTTTTTGTAGACTTTTTGAGAAATCAAACAAGTCATTTTCCACAAAATCCTTTATTCGGGAAATTTATCGTCCTTAAAACAAGTACTAAACATACTCATAACATAGGCTAGTCTTTTAGGGACAGAACAACGTTTGAAACATTTCAGTCGGCTACGTATTTTGCTTTCTATAACAGATTTCCTTGGGTTACTTTTTTCTGGGTCACCTCAGTAATAGTTAAACGTTTTGTAGTCGTTTGATACAAGATAGTTAAATGTTTTGTTATGTTCTTGTTCTTGTAAGCGCCCTAGACTAGATACGCATTGTGTACAAATCTGAACGTAGTTAGTTTTAGCCGATTTGTTAATAAATATCATTAGATCAACAGCAGAATTTCTTCACATATATCCTGAATCTACAATTGATATTTGTGTTGCTGAAATCAAAATTATTTACCATTTTCTATTCATCTTCTGTTCGCAGTTTGCAAGATTCACTTCAAAAACCAAATTTCATCTGCAACACCGGCGATGATTATGCTGATTCTAATCCTACGGAGAAAACAGAAATTTCTGTTGCAAACGATACAAGACCAAAATCACCTGCCCTGAGATTATCAATGTTGGAGAGAAAAAAGGCAATTAGCTTGTTTTGAGGGCTGAAAACAAGGGTCACTAAGGTGCGATGGAACACTTGTTTAGTAAAGGACACGGCTCCAGTCTTTGCTAAATCTCTGAGGTGGACGCAAAATTGAGCGTTCAGGATTAATACTAGACTACATTACATAAGTCCCTCTAACTTACGCTTGTTGTTGTTGTTGTTATCGCTTCACGGCGCGACCAATCAGATCGCTACTTTCTTAATATGGTCAACCCACGTGCCTATTTGTCGCGTTTGATTGGTTATTGGTTCAAAGCAGGGAGATTAAGTAGACAAAAGCAGACAAAAAGCAGATATATGGCTTGCATGGACGTAATTTCACTGTAATTTCTTCAACTTCGTAAGACTTCAACTACAAACTTCAGCCAACTCTCGCACATGCTTTTTTTGCAAAGCATTATGGGAGCCATAGACCAGCTCCGCAGTGGCATTGGGCTGGGTTTCCGCACAAAGAGTTCTAAGCATATAAAATGCACTTGTCTCCAGTAGATAACGTAAAAACCCGTTTTTTGCGAATTTCTGACCCCCCCCATTTATTAAGACCCCCTGTTTATTAGTTTCTTTGAGGGGTTCCCACCCCCCCCCCCCACCCCCATTATCAAGACCCCCCTTGTATTAGGCACCCGAGAGTAATGTAATATAACAAATAAACTAAATCACAAATAAGACTTGCAAGGGAATGAGACCATCTTTGCCGCACGTGCACGTGGGAATACAATACTGTTCATGATTTGGCAGGATTAAAGATCACAGATCTCAATCCATATTGCAAATAATCATTTTTGATGAAAAATATCACTGGTAAACAGATGCTGCAGTAGGAGAGAAATTATGAAAGCAGAGGAGAAAAGTTCATTTACCAATTTGTAAGCAAAACTAAGAAGAACATGCATGCACTAAGGATCATTTTGTTGATGATTCACCCAGATTATTGTAAATGATTTTTTAAGAAACTGGTTTATAAGAAACTGGTACTAAGATGGCCAAAATTTTAAGAAACTCTAGTACTATGTCTGCAAAGTACTAAGAAACTTTTCAAAGTTAAAAGCATGAATTTTATAGCAAATAGATCGTTGAACCTTTATTATTGGGCAATATTATCTAACCATTTGTGTTTTCAACATAACAGAACACTGTTTATTCCTGTATGATATTCTAAATGTCAAGAAACATATCTGCTGCAGTGTTAGCGACGACATCGATAATTCTACATTGAAAAATAAGAAACCAATTAAGAAACTTTTGGTAATAAAATGGATAAAATTTCATGTTAAATTAAGAAACTTTTAGTACTATGGCCTGCTCCAAGTTTCTTATAAAAAAATGTGCATTTCCAACTTAAATGTTTACAAAGAGTACAAATTCGACAAATTTAGTCAGTGATTAGTCTTTGAGCATGAAGTACCAAGAACACCTTTCTGATGATGATAGCATTAATTGAGGACCAGCAGCCATCAGACTTTCGACCAGGGGAATCTGCTAGAAAGCATCAAGTTTGGCTCTTGATGTATTATTTTGAGAATCCAGTTCCAACATCCAGATTTTTCTCAAAGTGTTGTCTGTCAATTGAAAGGCAAAGATCATTCTAAACTAAATTTAAAAAAATATGGCTGACAACGATATTTGGTTAATATGTACCCTGGGTACCAGAGCCTCAAAATTTAAATGAAAGGAAATCTGGTACCCAGGGTAGTTAATATGTGATGTCACTTTTATGTTAAGTACAAAGTTTGGTTAGTGTATTGGTCCGTAATTTTCCTGCATACTTTAATTTGGAAGCCCTACAACACAAAAGTGTCATCTCTGCATTTAGGCCATTAACAAAATAAAAACTCATAAGAGACTGTTTGTAGCAAAATGGCCCTGAAACCACTTACCAAAACCAAATTTCTTGCAGGCAAAATGAAAAATGGCTGAAAAAACCTAAGGTAATGTTGTTGATTGTCATTCAAAGTCTACCTACTTGCTGACTTGCACAGTAGTCATCTTATATATTCACACACCAAATGCCATTGGCTATTCTAACAGTTTCAAGGTTAAAAAGTGTCCATCCAGTGTCATTGGTGACTTTTCTTGATAGCTGCACCCTTTAAAGGGGCATTCCGCGAAAGTCAAATCCATGCAAAGGTTTATATCGTTATCCCGATCGAAAAGCAGATTTTGTCAGCCCTCAGAAATCGTTTTCCTTTTCTCGATCGCACTTCTCAAAGGCAAGATATGGAGAGAAACATTTGGACCGATTTCAATTTTAATACCCTACTATTTTTATGCTTCGTTGTTGGCGAACAAAGGTTGCAATTTTCGTTATTGTCCGCCGGTTAGTCGTCGGCGAGCATTGATGGGTTTGTTGCGTGTCGCTCTTAGAATTGAGTTTGAAAATCCTGTCGTATTGGTTCATTCATGTGTCCGCGATCGACTACGACCAAGAGAAATTATCGGTTTTAACGACAATTCTCGGTATCTGTCTCGGATTCTAATGCGAGGTTATGGTTGCGTTCTCGGTCTGTCGTTTGTGGCCGGTTTGAGCTTTATTCAAGGTGGAGAAATATCGGGAAATGTTGATAATGATATGAATGTTCGTTTTATATGCAAACGACACACTATTATTAATAACAATAATAATATGGGGTGAAGGGTATCAAAGGCTAAATAGCCTGTGCAGCCCTATTAAGTTTCTACTGTTCAACTAACTATGAATTCTCGAACTCAGGAACTGATGTCAAATTGATAATGGACGCTAGACTTATGCCTTTTCGTCCCTTGTTTCCCTGCGTTCTTTGATTTGCTGATATCACTTGGTCAATAGGGACTCATAATATTACGCTAATATAATGGGCCCACTTTTTCAAAATGGCCTAAATAGGTGGGAGTTCTCGTACACTCAACAAAATCGCTTCAAAATCTGGTTTAAAGAGCTCGAACATTGAAAAGGAAACTTTTAGTACAAAGAATGATGTTGTGTTGACCTACAAAACGCAAAATGCCTACCTTTCAGACAGTAATCTTCCTCTGTAGAAGCAAAATAGATCCATCGAAGCTGCGAGAACTCCAGGCTTCTTCAACCGTTCTTTAAGAGCAACAACAACAACATTCTGAAAAGCGGCCCCTGATTGGCTAAAAACTGAATTCTAGCGATTTGATTGGTGAATACGGAACCACCCTACGCGGGCCTAAAGTGGGCCCACTTTTTAAGAGTAATGTTATTAGTCCCTCTTGACCAAGGAACGCAGGGAAACAAGGGACGAAAAGGCATCAGTCTAAATGGACGCTGGAAGGTCATTCCACTGATTAATAACTCTTTGCGAAAAGAAAGTTCTACGAATTGTGGTGTTTGATCTCTTCTTGTATATTTTTAGGCTATGTCCTCTTGTCATATTGTCGTTCAGCTTGAAGAATATGTTCGGATCAATGTCAATATATCCTTTGAAAATTTTGAACGTTAAGATAATATCTCCTCGAGAGCGTCTGTATACAAGTGTTGGTAGATCAAGGGAGCGTAAACGATCCTCATACGGAAGGTCTTTTATAGCCCGAACCAATTTCGTTGCTCTTCTTTGTACGCTCTCCAGTGATCTGATGTGTTTCAATTTATAAGGATTCCAGACTGAACCCGTTAACTCGAGTATTGGACGAACTAAACTTTTGTAAAGCAGTTTGAAGGTATCACCGTTTATAAACTTTATTGTTCTTTTTATTGACGCCAGAATACCATTTGCTTTTTTTGTACACTCTGCTACTTGTTTTTCAAAATTTAGATTTTCATCGATATGTACTCCCAAGTCTTTGACGTGTGACACTTTCGAAATAGGTACAAATGAATTGATTGCAGCATCAGTCAGATAATAACTTGTCGGATCCAACTTTTTTCGACCTAATTGCATGAATGAAACATTTACGCCAGCGTAAATGTGCTTTAACGACAAGGCGATGCAATGATACTTCCTGTTAGTTCCCAGTCCTTCAGCAATTCTAAGGTGTGCTTTGCATGTTTGCTGAGGATCTAGAAATCAGCTTTTCATTGCCTTCCAAATAAAAGTCATATTACTGCTTGACATTATCAAACCCGCTCATGATCCTGACAAGTGACAAGTCATGTTATGGCGATAAATTATGGCTATGGTTAGAGCATCTACTATTGTTGGTTGTACTGAAATCTTTCACGGGAAAGGCCAAAATTAGGCCGACATCAGTGGAGTGGATCTTGTGTCCAAGGCTTGTGTTACGGACGTTTTGTGGCTGACAAAAGTTATGTATCCAGTGAATATCTTACCGATAAACACTTTAACTGACAGCAGAAGCGAGTTGCGGAGAAGAGGAACTGCATGCGCTGTGAAATATTTTCCGAACGTTGTCTTGAATTTATAACGAAGTGGAATGGAAATCTTCCTGTCGTCATTTCATGGAATGCAATGCGGAAGCACAGTTTTCAGTATGCACTGTTTTGTGACCAATTTCATAACAAATAGAACAACAGGGGAGGCAATTACAAACCAGAGTTGTCAATCACGCAGTGCAACCAGAATTATCAGCGTTTTAGCTGTCCACAAGGGTCAAGCAATGAAAGAGTTCTCAGTCAACTGCATAACCGGAGGTGGAACAGAGGTAAAATCCTGCTACCCGCGCAATGTGATGGAAGAGAAATATACGCAGAAATGGAACACGTGTAACCTCAGTTTGTTCCCTGGCAAAGGAGCAATGAAAAGTTGTCGAGTTATTGATGAATTTGCAGTAAGAAGCAATAAAAAGTTCAACCGGGAGCTACAAGCCCAACCCAATTAGCCACAGTTGCAGTGGTTGTAGCATAACCATTTTCAAAATGTGGGGTCACTTGGCCAATGTTCAAGTCTTAACTTTAGTTATGTTATACATACAAACAAAAAACAAAACAAAAAACAAACAAAAACAAACCCCCTACCCATACACACTGCTTTGCTGCTAAGGCAATTCCCTGTTTACTGTTTGGTCTGCGCAGTTAAAGCTTGCTTAGGGCAGTTTATATTAACCTTTCTTCTTCTCAATCCCTGCAAATTCAGGTCAGCCATAAAGCAAATACAATGCAGTAAATATCCTTGTGTTTAAAGAAAAAGAGAGAAGTTTTTCCAAACACAAAAGCATTTACCCCCCCCCCCCCCTCCACATAAAGGCTCATTAATCCCGGTGCCCTCTGTTTCATTTCAAAAAAAAAAAAAAAAAAAAAAAAAATGAAACAGAGGCTGCACTCGTCTAAATTGGACTCAGTTTAGATCAAATGATGCTGAGTCCCTTATCTAGTAACAATTAAAATCATTTCATTCACGTAACACTTTGTTAAGGCCTGATGACTTCTGTCAACAGGCTTGGTCCCAGTTGGTCCACAATGTAATTTTAAATTTCACTCAAGGACCCAGGAAAATCCCTGTATCAACTTAGCCTTTGTCAATGATATCCTTCAGAAACCAAACAGTCTGCTGGTGTATCCAGAACAATCTAAAATATGTTAAGCTTAGTGCTCTCAGCAACGAAATATAGTAAAACAAATCAGAGCTCTCCACAAAATGGTGCCTTGTAGCAAGGGGCTGGGTTCTAATGTGATTGACCCCTTCCTATGGTCTGAACGAGGCTGGGTGGTAGTTTTGGGCGTATCTTGGCGGTCAGGCCACCATACAAGAATGGTGGCAGATTTGTTGTAACAATTCAATCTGTGAAAACAATGAACTTCAATCTAGTCAACCATTTCACCTCAAAGTCCAGAGTCCAAACTGTGATTACCAAACATGACTCTGCAAATACCATTAATTCAAGTCAAGCATTCTTCAAGAACAATGAACTTAATTGTAGCATACAAATTTAATCAAAAGGAATTGTGATTCCTCATTTGCTTGTAATAGAATAAAATTAGCCGATACGACCCAGTTTCTGCCACCCAATGCCTCATTATTCATGCCTCCTCTTTTCAAGTGAGCTGGCTCACATTGCAGGAGCCACAGGCGTTAATGAAACATTTACGCCAGCGTAAATGTGCTTTAACGACAAGGCGATGCAATGATACTTCCTGTTAGTTCCCAGTCCTTCAGCAATTCTAAGGTGTGCTTTGCATGTTTGCTGAGGATCTAGAAATCAGCTTTTCATTGCCTTCCAAATAAAAGTCATATTACTGCTTGACATTATCAAACCCCCCTTTCCCTCCCTCCCCTTTTAGGTACTAATAAGCCATCGGGCAGCAGGTACTCTTGTCAGCAAGCCTGCAAGATTCCCTGCTGCCCCAAACATGGTCGTATCGTAGTTAATTTGTGCAAATGCAACTTTTCTGTTCATCTATGTAGATAATTGTCCCCTACAAAGAAAAGCAAAGATAATGATAGTAATAGTTCTCACAACAATTTGATTAAAAAGGGGAGTCCCAAAACAAGGAAGTCCTGAAAATGCAACGTAGAAGTTGTTAATTGTAAATGGGAAGTCCCCAAAGTATATACAAAACAAGGACGTCCTTGCAAATGAAATTGTTGTAATTTGAGTAAAAAAAAGGGAAGTCCCCAAAGTATATACAAACAAGGAAGTCCTTGAAAATGAAGTTGTTGAAAGTTTGATTGAAGTGGGAAGTCCCAACAAGTGTACACAAACAAGGAAGTCCTTGAAAATGAAAGGGGAAGTCCCCAAAGTATGTAAACAACAAGGAAGTCCTTGAAAATGAAAGGGAAAGCCCCCAAAGTATATAAAAATCAAGGAAGTCCTTGAAAATGAAATGTAGAAGTTGTTAATTGTAAAGGGGAAGTCCCCAAAGCATATACAAACAAGGAAGTCCTTGAAAATGAAGTTGTTGAAAGTTTGATAAAAATGGGAAGTCCCAAAAAGTGTACACAAACAAGGAAGTCCTTGAAAATGAAAGGGGAAGTCCCCAAAGTATATAAATAACAAGGAAGTCCTTGAAAATGAAGTTGTCAAAAGTATGATATGAATGGGAAGTCCCAAAAAGTGTACACAAACAAGGAAGTCCTTGAAAATGAAAGGGGAAGTCCCCAAAAGTATATAAAAAACAAGGAAGTCCTTGAAAATGAAAGGGGATGTCCCCAATGTAAAAAAAAAAAAACAAGGAAGTCCTTGGAAATCTAGTTGTTGAAAGTTTGATAAAAATGGGAAGTCCCAAAAAGTATACACAAACAAGGAAGTCCTTGAAAATGTATTGATGTAATTGTTAACAAAAAGGGGAAGTCCCCAAATGCGTATTGAAAAGAAAACAAAACGGAAGAATCCACAAAGAGCGTGTGCATAAAGAAGGCAGGAAGTCCTTCAAGACCAATGTAGAAATTATTAAGGGGAAATCCCCAAAAGCGTATGCTTAATTAGTTAAAAGGGGGCAATCCCCAAAGAGCGTATGCGTAACCAAGGAATTCCTTGGAAATACTTGTAGAAATCGTTAATTGAAAGGGGAAGTCCCCAAAAGCGTTGCGTATTTAATAAAAAGGGGAAATCCCCAAAAAGCGTATGCGCAAAAACAAAGAAGCCCGTCAAAATCAATGAAGACATCATTAAGTGGAAGTCGCAACCCAGGTACAACAAACTTAAAAGAAAAGAGCAATTTTGCAAGGATGAAGAAGTATACGTCAAGCGCAAATTTAATGGTATATGTCTATCTGAGGAACACACTTTCAGGAGCAAAAGCAAGTGTTGACACGTAAATCTTTAAAAAAGTGCAGTCAATTACCAAGCAAATGAAGAAGCGGTCAGGCCACCATACAAGAATGGTGGCAGATTTGTTGTAACAATTCAATCTGTGAAAACAATGAACTTCAATCTAGTCAACCATTTCACCTCAAAGTCCAGAGTCCAAACTGTGATTACCAAACATGACTCTGCAAATACCATTAATTCAAGTCAAGCATTCTTCAAGAACAATGAACTTAATTGTAGCATACAAATTTAATCAAAAGGAATTGTGATTCCTCATTTGCTTGTAATAGAATAAAATTAGCCGATACGACCCAGTTTCTGCCACCCAATGCCTCATTATTCATGCCTCCTCTTTTCAAGTGAGCTGGCTCACATTGCAGGAGCCACAGGCGTTAAATGACATTTTTCGTTGTTTAATCGGAGTTGCCAAGCTGATGACCATTTTTCTACGTTTGAAATATCACATTGAGTTTTATCATCATTTGATACGTGAGTTGAATAAAGTTTGAGGTCATCTGCGAACATTTCAACCTTGCAATTTTCGATACATTCTGGTAAGTCGTTAACATACAACAGAAATAACAACGGGCCTAATACGCTCCCTTGTGGAACACCACTTACAACGTTACTCCAGCTCGATTTGAATCCATTTAATACTACTTTTTGCTTGCGATCGCGGAGAAATGATTTAATCCAATTCAAGAAGTTGCCATCAATACCATATGATTCTATTTTGCGTAACAGTCGCTCATGAGGCACGGAGTCAAAGGCTTTCGCAAAATCGAAATATATGATGTCTACGCAGTGGTCTTCTTCTATGTACGCAGTTACTTCTTCGAACACTTTTAAGAGTTGTGAGGCGCAAGATCTTTTTCCTCGGAACCCCCACTGATTGTTTGAGAATAAGCTATTTTTCTCTAAATGATCCACAATGGCGTTTTTGAGAAGCCTCTCCATTAGTCTGCAAACGATAGAGGTGAGGCTTATAGGCCTGTAGTTTTCTCTACTATGTTTGTTCCCCTTTTTGAAAACTGGTGTCACGTTGGCTAATTTCCACTGCGTTGGAAGCTCGCTAGATGCGAGGCTTGATTTAAAAATCAATGATAAAGGATGAGCAATAATCGTAGCACATTCTTTGAGTATTCTCGGGTGAATAGCATCAGGTCCCGGAGATTTTGAACCATTTAACGAAGTTAGCGCATCTAAGACAATCTCTTCTGTGATTTCAATGTCTTCAAGTTTTAATCTAAAGATACGTGTCCGAGATTTAGGGAAATTATTTAAGTCTTCATGTGTGAAAACTGAAGAGAAGAACTCGTTCAAAATATCGGCCTTTTCCTGGTCATTTGAAGTATACGACTCTTCGCTTAATTTCAAATCAGGAACTTTCGATTTACTTTTTAATTTCGAGTTTGCATATTTCCAATATCCTTTGTTGCTCTTTTTAATGGATTGAGCAATTCTTTTTTCGAATTCTAAAATTGATTTGCGAACTCTGGCTTTCGATGCATTTCGCTGCTTTTTGTATTTTTGATAGTCCCTGCCATCTTTGGTTATCATCCAACGTTTATACGCGTTGTGTTTCTTTTTTAATGCTCGGAGTGTTTTCATAACTCTGTCAGGAGAAATTTTTTGGTTGTGAAGAAAGGTCTTGATTTTTGCAGCTACCTATTGTGCAACTTCTCAGAAAGTTTCATTGAAATAGTTTACCAAATGAGGGGGAGGGAGACAATTTTTTAGGACTGACCCTGGAAAGATTGCGAATTCTTGAATCTCGATTATCATGAAAAAATGAGCAAAATTGCAATATTTTGCAAAGCTATTTCGTAGTAGTGCTATTTGATGTATTCTATCATATTATCATGTTTGGATGGAAATTGTGCAAATTTTACTATTTTGGCAAATTTTGCTGCTTTTCTTGACCACACAAAAGAAAATGCTGATATGAGCAGAAAATGTCAAATTTTGAGGTATTTTTTACATTTTCAGAAAGTTCATGCCTGAGGCTATACACCAAATTTTGTTGCCTTATTACCTGTTCCAGTCAAAAATTAAGTTTAAGGGGGGGGGGCTTTCTTGCCACCCCCAACCAAAATAGGACGTTCAGATAGCCCAACCACTAGGCCTGGAGTACCCCATGGAAATGCCCTTGTTTCTCTAAATTACTCAAATTTGCTCAAAAAACTTTTTACACAGCCTCAAAGTCTATGAGTTTCCTTGACGAAATATAACATGCACTCGCGTGGGCAAGCATGGGCGTGCCAGTAATTAAGAAAAAGCGCGCTTTGTTGTGACAAGAAAGTTGCACTGGCCTAAGGTACCGCTGAAGTAAATCACTCATAGCTGACAAACTGATGTTGCTAAATGGCCAAGAGTTAGTTGAATTGACAGAATGTAGCATCACATAAGTTCAGATCAATTCTCACAATTTCCAAATGGTACTAACCATGTGAAACTCCAACTCAAAACCAAATCTGCTCTCCGAAGAAAATGTCAAGGGGCCACACACAAATCGATTCTTTCACGCATAACGTCCATTGGACGTTTTCAAAATACCCCCACCCCCTACCCCTAAAACGTCCATTTGAAAATCGATGTAATTTTTCCGATCACGAGAAAATTTCAAACCGTTGTTTTGCTGCATATCAAATGGGCCTAAGTGCTAATGAAGTCGTCAGCGACGTGCTTTCCATGACCATGCTCAAAACGGACAAGATATGTCACTACTATCGAAATTCTTTCACATTAACAATATATACAGCAAACGAAAGCTGCAGAATAAAGTTTCTTGGAGAAAATTCTCGGGAGAAATGTCGATAAAACAAAATTTTTGAAAACGTCCAGTCCTTTTACCCCCTCCCCCCCAAACGTCCATTGGACGTTTCGCGTGAAAGAATCGATTTGTGTGCGGCCCCCAACTTCCATCTTGCTTCCACTGCAAAAAGCGCGGTGCGCTGCGCAGGCGGTGCATCACACATCGCTCAACGCAAGTCAATGCGCGTTTCCAGGGCCTGGTTCAAAGTTCGACTTCTCGAAGCGAAGCGACGCTCGAAATAACCTTCGAAGGGACTTTCGAATTTTCTTTCGACGTTCGTAGGATGGAAGATGTTATAAGTTTCTTCTGATTTTTCCCAAGATTTTAGTCCCTGCTTACAATCCATTTGGTCGTGAGTCCTTTGCATGAGTGAAATTAAAACATCAGATGATAAATGTTGAACGAATACAAGGAATCACGTCGTCAGTCTAGATTAATACAGAGTGTCCCAAAACTTGTGCCCCGTTTGTGTGGCTACTGCGGAGGAGCTTTAGATTCATTCATCTCAGTTTTTGCACAGCTGCATAGATCAGGCTTCAACTTAGAGTTTGAGACTTTGGAAGAAATTCTTAGATACACCATTCCCCATTAAAGCTATGAGACACTACGGTGATTGCAAAATCTGCAACTGTCGAGTTGGTCCAAACAAGAGTTGAAGAAAATGTTCAATAATCCTCATTAAAACTCCTTATAGAGGCTACTTATTGTTATTATATAGCGTAAAAGCTCTATTAAGCACCCCCTCTCTATTAAGCCCCCCTCTTATAAGCCCCTCCCCTCTGCGTAAAAATTTGAAATAAGCCCCCCCTCTCTTTTAAGCCCCCCCTTGTACAAAATTCTAGAAATTACCAAATATTTTCATTTACTTAGCGACAAAACCTTGCATGTTAACTTCGGCATCTTTTGGAATAAAAACTGTGTCGAATTTACGTGTTTCAGCTGTAAAATTGTACCTTGATTCCGTAAAATATGGGATAAAAGAACTGAAAAGCTACCAAATATATTCTTGTCACTTGATTTTGAGAATAAGCTCTAATAAGCCTCCCTCTCTATTAAGCCCCCCTCTGGAAGGTTCGAAATTAAATAAGCCCCCGGGGGCTTAATAGAGCTTCTACGGTAAGCTGTTTTAAAGTTTACGAAGACGTCGTTACTCGCCGATTAATTCGTGACAGCTCCCACTATATCTACGTCAGCTAAGTATACACGTTTTTTTTTTTATAAGAAACTGGTTTATAAGAAACTAGTACTAAGATGGCCAAAATTTTAAGAAACTCTAGTACTATGACTGAGAAGTACTAAGAAACTTTTCAAAGTTACAAGCATGAATTTTATAGCAAATAGATTGCTGAACCTTTATTATGGGGCAATATTATCCAACCATTTGTGTTTTCAACATAACAGAACACTGTTTATTCCTGTATGATGTTTTAAATATCAAGAAACATGTCTGCAGCAGTGTTAGCGACCACATTGACAATTCATGCATTCAAAAAATAAGAAACCAATTAAGAAACTTTTAGTACTAAAATGGACAAAATTTCATGTTAAATTAAGAAACTTTTAGTACTATGGCCTGATCCTTGTTTCTTATTAAAAAGAACGTGTAAACCATACTGTCTTGAATCCGTCTAGGTCAAGGAAGCACACTCGTTGCAGGTGATAGCTCTCGCTCCATATGTAAAGCAAACATCCTATCACAGAAGTTCGGCAAATTTTGCAAACAGAATTAATCTAAATCAGAAGAAATGAGATAGACAGAATGTGATCAAAGCTCATTCAATTCAGAACGAAACTGTGAAAATAGCTGTGTTTCATATACTCTATTTGATCACTGGGTTAATTTGATCACATAGTCTGGGTCAGCTTGGGTCATAGCATGAGTGGTGGGACACTAGTAAATTAGATTAGGTTAATTTAGCTTCTTTACCTACCTTGAAATGCCATAAGATTCTCTTCCTTGACATTGGCAGCCTTTCTCAGCCATAGTTCTTGTCTTGACTGAAGAGCTCTATCAAATGTTTGGGCCTAAATTAAACTTTGTTATCTCCTGCGCATTGCTATGCCTACGCAGTGGTCTCGAAATCGAACTTAAGTTCGATTTCGAGACCACTGCGTAGGCATAGCAATGCGCAGGAGATAACAAAGTTTAATTTAGGCCCAAACATTTGATAGAGCTCTTCAGTCAAGACAAGAACTATGGCTGAGAAAGGCTGCCAATGTCAAGGAAGAGAATCTTATGGCATTTCAAGGTAGGTAAAGAAGCTAAATTAACCTAATCTAATTTACTAGTGTCCCACCACTCATGGTCATAGTAGATATTTCAAACACTCATTCATTGCAGATTGATGTGCCCAATGGCTTCATAACTGGACCCTGCGCTAGACTTGCCCATGTCGACGTATTAGAAGAAAGACTCTTGTCGCTGTCTTCCCTACAAGACGACTTGCCATTTCTTAAAATTTTCGGATGCCATTTGATCGATGACATCAGGGAAGGGCCGAATGTTCCGAAATACCTCAGTAACTTTCGACAGGTGTGTTGTATTGACATGAAATTTGTATGGTTGAAAAGAGCATTTGAAGAGCTTTCGAATGATCCATAACTTTCTGCATTTTGATGAAATGCAAGAAAAATTTACGGCATCATCGATGACATGACGTCGTACTTGACAAATTGTAAAAACCATTTTAGCAGAATAGGTGCTAAAATCCTCCCACAAGCAACCATGAATCTAAATTGATTCAACAACTGTGCGTGTCAAAATCTTTTAATAAATATTAATGTGGAAATTGAATTATTGCGTGCAACGAAACTCTCATAAATCGGTAAAAAATTTATGAATGTTTAGATAATCGAAAAATCAAAACAAAGATTTTACAGAAGTTTATTATTTATGCAAGAAAAGTTACATTTTATTTGTGAATTAAAATAAATAAAGTAAATTTCAATTTGAATTTTAACTTAAACGTTTGGCAGCTGTTCGTCCGTTACAAATTTTATATTAAATGAATAATTTTTCGGCACGCTTAACAGGAGAGATATTATAAGTATTTTCGAGAGGGTGTCCTAGTCCAAAAAAAGGACTCCCTTTTAAAGCCTGGTTCACAGGCCCAAAAGACAAAGACTACTAACAGAAAGTCCTTTGTCTTTTGGGTCTTTCTGCACGACTGTAACGACTCAAAACACTTTGTGTGAACCAGGCTTCACGGAAACTCGATTACTCAACCTAATATCATACAATTTTCTTATTGATCTCTTTTGTCAATGATCAAAATATATAGTAATAGGTCTCTTAAGCCCCCAAGGGGGGTCTATTTAGTTTCGGACACTCCAGATGGGAGGCTTATCAGGGAAGGGCCTTTTTAGAGAAGGGGGGCTTACTCACAAAATCAAATGATACGGATACAGGTGATAGCTCTTCAGTTATTTTACCTTATATTTTGCGGAGTCAGAATAAAATTTTGCGAGTCAAATACACAAATTCCACACATTTTATCCTAAAACATCAAATTTAACAGGCATAAATAGAGAATTCTCTGTTATCTGTGGCATTTGATACAAGTGAGGAGCGTAAAGGGTGAAAATGGAAATGGTATAAAGTGGAAAACGGCATGAAAATGGGGACAACAAAGGCAAACCAAGAGACGACATGTGCAAGGAATGCTGGAGGAAACAGACCCTTTAATAGAGGGGAGCTGCGATGGATCTATTTTGTTTCTACAGAGGAAGATTGCTACTTGAAAGGAATATATTTTGCAATTAGTAGGTCTGGAAAAAACCACTCTTTGTACTAAAAGTTCTCTTTTCAACGTTCAAGCTCTTTAGCGCATGTTAAGGCCACTTTTAAAACGTGTGCCCATTGTTTCATGGTAATGTTATGAGTCCTTAGTAAGCGAAATGACATCAGCGAACCAAAGAACCCAGGGAAACAAGGGACTCGAGGAACATAAGTCTACCAGCTGTCTTTGTCTGGGTGTTACATCTTGCAAATTCAAGCGCTTCCATGACAGTCTTCGTCTCAATGTGCTTCACTTTTACCCAGAATGCGTCAAGGACAACATTTCGAGCGTAAATTCCGTTTCAGAAGATACACCCTGCCTAAATTAGAATCATAATTGATCAAAAAGTTCAGTGATTAGCGTGTAAATCCTTGCACCTACTTACAATTAGGGGCAGGTGCATGGGCCTGTCCACTATCTTAAATTGCTCGAGTTTAAGGAAGCATCGAAAGCATCAGTTACAGTTACAGTTATTTATTTAAGTCCTCAACTATAGTATATACAATATTCTAGGGACTGTACAAAAGTAGGAATAATTACAAGTTATAAATTATAAGCTAATCTAAAAAAGTGTGTTTTCATCAATGATTTAAAACAGTTTATTTCCTTTGCACTCCTGATTTTCAAAGGTAAGTCATTCCATAAAGTAGGTCCTGCGTGTCTAAAAGACCGAGTGCCAAGAGTCTTACATCTGCAGCGACGAACTTCTAGCAGCAATGCACTACTAGACCTCAGTGTCCTCCTAGGTACATGCCATTTAATCATCTCTTGCAAATAGGTTGGTTAAAACCAAATAGGTTGGTTAAGCATCTGTGGATTAAAACAATTTTAAGAGCCAATAGACCTAAATTTTTAAGGAATAATTCAGAACTACGTATTCTAGGACTTTGTGAAACGTTTCAATATTAATCAGTGCATCCGGAAGAGAGATAAGCTTTACAAAAAATTCATCAAAACCAAAAACCCAGAATGGGAAGCAAAATATAAGACTTGTAGAAATAAAATAAACCATCTGATTCGAACAAATAAACGTAACTATTACTCAAGCTACTTCGAAAACTTCAAAAGCAATTCTAAAAAAATTTGGTCTGGAATCAGGGAAATTATAAACAAAAATAACAAGTCATCATCATCCCAAATTTGTCTCGAAGTGGAGGGTAAGCTAGTCACGTGCCAAAAGCAAGTTGCAGATAACTTCAATACTTTTTATACCAACGTTGCTTTGAATCTCGTAAACAAAATGCAGAAATCAACAAAACATTTTAGCGACTACCTGCCAAATGCCCCAACAAATAGCCTGTTTCTGACACCTATCACCCAAACTGAAGTAGAGGATCAAATCTCAGCTCTAGATGAAAGTAAAGCCCCCGGATCGTACGGAATTCCCGTAAAAGTAGTTAAAATGAGTAAAACGTTGATCTCTGCTCAACTATCAAACATCTTTAACCAATCATTCCAATCTGGAATTTTTCCAGATAAACTTAAATTTGCATGTGTAACCCCGATCCATAAGGGTAACTCTAAGCTCAATATGACAAATTACCGCCCAATATCAATTTTACCAACTTTCAATAAAATCCTAGAAAAGCTGATGTACAAAAGACTTCAGAACTTCCTAGAAAAAAATAAAATTCTTTTCCAACATCAGTTTGGTTTTCAAAAAAACAAATCTACGTCACTCGCAATACTCGACATCTATAACAATCTTACCAAATCGATGGAAAATAACTCTTTTTCATGTTGTGTCTTCCTGGATTTTGCAAAAGCCTTTGATACTGTCAATCATGATATATTACTTTCGAAACTAGAGCATTATGGAATCAGAGGAGTTGCAAATAAATGGTTCAAATCCTATCTTTACAATAGGCCTCAAACTGTTAAAATTGGCAATGAAAAATCAGAGGAGCTTTTCATTCGATCTGGGGTTCCACAAGGTAGTGTTCTTGGACCCCTGTTATTTCTAATTTACATTAACAACATACCTAACTCGTCTAGATTATTAAAATTCCATCTCTTTGCTGATGACACTAGCATATTTTTATCAGATAAAAGCATAGACAAAATTGAAGATACCCTAAATGAAGAATTGAAAAATGTTTTTCAGTGGCTATTGTCAAATAAATTATCGCTAAACGTTAAAAAATCAAATTTCGTTATTTTCAGGCCAGTAAGGAAAAAACCCCCTCGTAAAATAAATCTAGAAATAAATAGTGATTCAATTGAAGAATTAGAATCGACAAAATACTTAGGCGTAATCTTAGACCAAAATCTAAATTGGAAAAAACATATAAGCCATGTGTCCACTAAACTCTCAAAGTATGTAGGACTACTTTATAAACTCCGACACTTTGTACCAAAAAGCACCTTATCGTCTCTCTACAATGCTTTCATCATGCCTCATATTAACTACGGCTTAATCAACTGGAGTTCAGCAACGAAAACAAATCTGGCCCCAATCAAGCGCTGTCTAAAAAGAGCAGTTCGAGCCATAAACTTTGCCAAATTCCAAGATCACTCTTTACCACTTTTTAAAAAACAAAATCTTTTATGTTTTGACGACATAGTTGAATTAGAAATAGGAAAATTCATGTATTCTGTCGAAAATAAGCTTCTGGACTCATTCTTCTTAGAAATGTTTCAAAAAACAAACGATCGACACACACGATGTACGCGACAGGCGACCAGGAATGACTTCGTCATTCCAAAAACAAAACTAAGTATCGTTAGACGGAGCATAAGATATGTTGGTGCCATTACCTGGAACTCAATTCCGGGTGAAATAAAGAATTCAAAGACAAAAGCCATATTTAGTAAAAAATTTTCCAAGTATCTCCAACAGAAATACTAACTTCATTACATGTCAGCAATGTACAACGTACAATTCTTTGCCCCACCCCCCAAAAAAAAACTGTTTCTACCATTTTTTCCCTCTCTCCCTCTCTCTATCCGTCTCTGTTGTTTCTTTCATTCTGTTTTTGTATCAGTAATGTTTTGTATATATTTATAGAAAAAAATGTCAAGAAGGTATGATGTAAACAAGTTTTATAACATGTAAGCTATTTCCTTTGAGTAGGGGTGCTTGGCTCGTCAGCCCTTAGGGGTTTCTCTGGGGAGGAACATCTGTTCTTCTCCAGAGTATTCAAGTATCCCGAACAGCTATTTTTAATAATTAAAATTTTCATATATGAGCAGAAATGTAGTAGCTTAAAATTTGTTGTTCAAATAAATTGAAACTTGAAACTTGAAACTTTTCCAGCAACCTACGAATGTAAAACTAATGTAAAACTGACATAAAACTAATTACCTAATCTCCATGAAGAATCACCAGTTTCAATCTAATATATGCCGCTTCAAAACAACAGATGACTTTTTTCGGCATTTTTGCAGCTCATTTAGATTGAGCGTTGCAGGGGAGACAGAGAACAAAACGGAAAAATCTTGTCAAACGAGCAAACATTATTTTTGATGATTCAACGATGCTCGTTATTGTAGCTGTTACCTTATTTTCTCTCCTTTCCAGATTTCAGGTCAATCCCTTGTTTCTTTTTTTTCTTTTTTTTCTTCAAGGTTGGCGTGGTAAAAGCACTAGGCTAATTAATGCCAACCATTATTGAATACAAACATTTTAGATAATCAATAAACCTAGATGTAACCTAAATTTACAATAAAATCTATGCACAATCTACAGTTGCATGAAAAATTCCAAATCTCAGTTTCCTTCTTAAAATACTGTACAGATCGGGACTCTTTTAGATACAATGGTAAATCTCGCCAGAGATTTTGCCCAGGAAACTCACAGTTTCTAACCCATATGCTGTTGTCCTAGGTCTTCGTACATAGATGTTGCTCGTAACTCTTAAGTTGTAATGTAGTTCTCTCTCAGCAAAATGTCTTTCATAAAGTAAGGATTCAAATTCATCCTTGTTCGATAAATTTCAGTGACAAGCAACTGCATGCAGATTTCGTTGATGAATAGAGACTGAATGATCTGTAATTAACAGTTCTTCAAAACTTGAGGTCCGATCATGGTACGCTATTCGTAATGCTCTTTCGTTAATGTGATTGATATTTGCGTTAACGCGTCTATCATGAAACATCCATATTAATGGATAGTTACCAAACTGTGACATTACAAAAGCCTTCATGACTGCCCTAGTTTTTTCTTTAGGTTCTCCTTAGTTGCAGGTCAGATTGGTTGTTATTCTTCTGCAGGAGATAACAGTTATATTTCGACAGGTAACAGCATGGGCGATATGAAATTTGCAGTTCCCTTGAAATTAAATCTGGTTGCTGAATGGTCAAAGAAAACCCCCTTTCTAGTGGTTCTTTTATTTTATTTTTCATATGAGTTAGTTTTTAGTTTAGGGTCAGTGTTTCAGATGTCTTTGTATATTGCAAGTAACGCCCAAATTTTATCAACCTTTTAAATATCGTAAGTTTCCATGTAGAGTACGCCTTGAAAATCACCCACAAGGGGGAAGTGTCCCCTCCTTGCATTTACCAATAGCAAAAGATCTGAATATATCCCACTCAAACTGAAGTTGCACACGTGACATGAACAATGGATACCCAAGAAGCAATGCTGCGCCTGAGTAGTTTGCTTGCCCTATTCATAGACAAGACTATTTAAAACTGAAGGGAAATTCATACCCAAAAATTCAGTACACCTCTGACAAAATCTTTTTGTTTTAAAGAAAAAATCCATCAAAAATCTGTAAAGATCCCTTTTTCTGAAAAATCAGGTAGACTGTTTTCAAATTAGTGAAATGCCTCTAGTGAACAATGGACTTAACAATTAAGTTTATTCTGAATACAGAACGCCTTGATACAGAACGCCCCTATCCATTCCTTACGAATACCCCCATACCCCAACTCTCCGTGTGTTTAATGTTCTCAGTTGCAATCGCGAAATAGTTTGAGGTAGCTTGCAACCAAGTAAGCAATTTTTCCAAACCAATCTTTGGGTTTAAAGTGTTTAGACCTTTTTAATCTTCAATTACTCGGTGACAAGCTACCTTAACTCGTAGTTGAACGACGTGTTCATTGTTTGTCTATATTTTGTTCCCTCGTTGTTTCCTTGCGTAAAGCGCGACGTAAAGTCTCTGGTATCGTCCTCGTTTTGTTTCATGTAACCAAGGGGTAGTTGTGTCTTTTTCGCTCCTCTTGGTACTGTTCCCGTAGTGTCGTATAGTTGTAATTGGAAGGTACGGTAGAATGTAACTAATATTGTAAAATTCTTTCTGAATGTAAAAAAGCCTCTCGTTTGAAATTGCACATCCCCTCAGAATCATGAAGTTAATATTAACATTGAATTAACAATAGCATCAATGTTACCAACCTTTTAAGTACGCCAATACCAAAATCTGGTTTATGCATCTTAATCAAAAACATTCAATATCTTACCTAGACAACTCTTTGTGCGTTTCTTCAGTTACTTTCCATAGCAGCTCTAACTCAGCAGCTCTAACGCAGCTCTAACGATCTCAAGACTTTACAATAATCATCGTTCTAATTTGTAACTCGCTGATTTCTGGAAATTCTTGTTCTATCTTTGCGGCATGAGTACTTTCACTGCAGCTTTTACTCTGTTTTATGGCATGAGGTTTTCCACTACAGGTTTTGTCCTTCTTTGTGACAATTGCCGGCGTATTTTCTAGAATTGAGGATTTTCGTGAATTCCCCCTCTGTTTTGTGGCATGAAGCTTTCAATGCAACTTTTTCATTCCACTCCGTGGATTAAGGATGGTCTCCTATCAGTTTAGTTTGTGGCATGAGAATTACGGGCGATAAACAAGTAGCTCCGAATGCAAGCAAATATCCAAAGCTGTGAACAAAGTATAATGAATTATTTATCAGGCCTAAGCAAATTCATCACGAAACAGGTGCTGTAAAGAAACTTGTGTTATGAAACTCTATTCAACACGAAATGTCCTGATACTAATATTTGCTTGGAAATTATGCCACATAAATACTATAGCTTGTGTTGTGCGGGGCCTCATAGATCCTGCGGAGGATTTATGAAGCTGCACGCAGGCTAAAATACCATAGAAGCATGTGGGATTTTTAATCTTTATCTTTATTCAATGTAGTTGCAAAATAGAAAAAAAAGCAAAAGGCTACTATTTACCATCAGACCC
Organism: Aurelia sp. 3 sensu Dawson et al. (2005); assembly: GCA_964020215.1. Taxonomy (NCBI): domain Eukaryota; kingdom Metazoa; phylum Cnidaria; class Scyphozoa; order Semaeostomeae; family Ulmaridae; genus Aurelia; species Aurelia sp. 3 sensu Dawson et al. (2005). The sequence continues at coordinate 1,143,712 of OZ026593.1, forward strand.
AACCTTACCTCCACGGCCTTTTGGTTGGAGGCGGAGAGGAAAATGCTCCGTTCCAATATAACAGAAGGCCCGGACCCATGATGATGAGTCCCTTGTATCCCTGCGGTAAACCTTGCTCAACAGAAACTCATAATCAAACAGCGGAAAACGTTGGACCTATTTTCTGCATTCATCAGTCAAATTATAAGGGAATCACGGCTTCGAATCTCGAATCACGGTTTCTATTCTCGAATCACGGCCTCAAATCTCGAACCTCGTCCGCATGTTATCAGTCCCTCAATCGAATCGAGGGTTCCATCATGTTTGCCATCACCATGGTAAATCTAGCAATCTGATTGGTACTCCAGGAAGCTCAGAGTTTGGGCCCAAACAGGGTCAGGTTTTTTCAGAGTAATATTATGAGTCTAGTGCTCACCTTTCCATTTACCATATTTTTACTTTCTTTCTCTGATCGTCAATGGGGTTGAAATTAAAACCATATACTATGAGTAAATTTGGAGAAATTTTCTTGCTTTCCTCAGAATGAAGAGAAAACATTGAATTTGGGATTTGTAACAAAAAAGATCTTTTGTAAACACTAAAATATGCTTTTTATTGCACGAAAGAAGAAACAAGGGATAAATAATAAATGAGATTTAAAAATCTTTACAAAGCTCATAAAACTTTCAACAATTCTCGCAATTTAGATATTAATTTTGATGGTGTTCCACAAGGATCAAGCACAAGCACAAGCACTCGCCTATTCATAACTTGTAACACATGTCATATTACGTAAAGATATATCTCTTCAGAATTGCATGAAAAGTGAAACAGTTCATTTTGTGTCCAGAGGCTGACAAAGTGTGGAAATGGGGGAACGCTATTCCCAGGAAATTTTAGCAAGGTTTTTAGGCTACAGGAAATTTTTTGAAACGTGGCTGAATTTCACTCTGACTATCAAAACAAAGAGAAGCTTGTATCTGTTATCTGGAAAACAAAACTGAATTGCTCAATTTGCTTTTTTCATCATCATGAAGAAAGTCATGTGCCTTTTGGTTACTCATCTACACTTACTATGCCTATTTTAGAGTTACCAAACAATCATTCTTAGACTTGAATGGTGAGTCAAGGAAAGTATATGTGTTTGGCAGCTGTGGAATAAAGGCATGTGACTGATATTCAAAATTGAAATGTTAAAGGGAGTACAAAGACCAGCAGCCCTTGCCATCGTTTGTTTTTGTTTTTGTGAATTTCGTTCAGTCTGTTATTCTGAAAGTTGTGCAGAGCAAGTCGCTGATTTCCTGCAAGGCATGCTGGTCTTTGAACTCCCTTTAATCTACCTTTGAACAAAAGACCCGTTGCTAATCATGACTCTTTATGCAAACAGACCCAGCCTTTAGACTCGAATAGCCTAGACTTCTGACCTGGAGCCCTTGTTTCCATGTGCTCTTTGCTTTGATGATGGCGCTTCGGTCAACAGAGACTAGTAATACTGCTCTGAAAACCTGACCCTATTTAGGCCCAAACTCTGAGCTTCCTAGTGTACCAATCAGATTGCTAGTAGACTGATTGCATATTCGTAGTTATCGCTATTGATAGACTGATGGACGCTCAAAGTACGACTTATGGACTTTGATACTAAAATTTGGGATGAAGTTTTTCCCTATCGATTTCATAACTAGGTATGGAAACCATAGCAACACTGTACGAACACCAGGCAATGGTGGATGGGCCTAAGTTGCCGGCTCGAACCTCCAATGTTAAAACAGCTCAGAATTCAAGTTTACAGTGACATTAGCCATGAACAAAAGCCATAAGTATCCATACGAATGTTTCCTCAATCCAAGAATCAACAAACCTTTCACTGTGAATCAGGAGTTCCTCAGTTTTAAGGCCAATTAGCTTCCATGAACTTCACCGCAGCATTGAGAATTTCCAACTGTCGAGGGTCACTTGCCTCGCTTCCGAGACTACACTGCAGCCTCGTTCCAAAGGGCACACGTAAACGTGTGCATCTCCGTCTCAGAAATTTATATCAAAGTCCATAAGGCCCAGATTGAGCAAAAAAGGAAATGTTGTTGTTGTTGTTATCGTCGTTGTTGTCGTTGTTGCTATTTTGCGATATCTGGGACTATGTCGTGAGGCTAGATTGCTAGAGTTGTGAATTACTATGGTGATGGCGGATATGATGGAACGTTCGATTCGACAGAGCAACTGATAACGTTAAGAGAAGATTTGAGATTTGAAGCCATGATTCCATCACAATTCGATTGATGAATGCAGAAAATAGGGTCAGCTTTGCACTGTTTAATTATAAGTCCTTGTTGAGCAAAGTTTACCGCGGGGATGCAAGGGACTCATCTTCATAAGTCTACGTGCTAACAACATAATATGAAATGAAAATAGGTTCTCACATAACAAACGATTCTGTTTATGGAATTATCAAACTGTGCATAGCTTATTTCAAGCAAAAGCATCATTTGTTTTAATCATGGGTTGTTTACATCATTTTATAGTGAAAATCCAAAGTTAAAGGTCCACACTACCTGGTCATGGAATTGACCAAACAAATTGATCATAAGCATTCGTTCACCAATAAGAGCATCTGTCGTCTTAGAGCAGTATGAGGCCTTACAGAATATAATATTTCCAAGGCTGTGTCTGTTTGTAGGGAACAAATATTTTGCGATCTTCTAAAACAAATCGATTCAAATTTTCAGATTTCCAGTAAATGGAATCAGCTGCAAAACCCTGCGAAAATATTGACATTTCTTCCAGATCTGACAATGAAACCAGAAGAGTCAAGAAAAACAATCCTCATTTGATAGGCCACTGCTCCTTGAATACCAAGACAGTAATATTGACTAGTGTATTTATTATTCAATAGACCTTTCCCAATTTGGAGAAAGAGGGATTTTCTTGAGGAAGCTTCTTCGAGAAACCCTCACAACAGGGCTGAAGTGTCAGTCATCATAAAAGCATGCGTGCAGCTACAACCACAGATGCACAGATACCTCCCCGACTGAATATTCTTACCATCCAAGGAATGCAAGGGCTATCAAGTCTTGTGGAAATTCTGCTCATCGTTCTTCACGTTGTGATCGCTAGTTTCGAGTCGTGTCGTGTCGTGTCGGGATTGGGTCTTCTTCGTACATCATGTATCGGTTGTATGTAGGATCTAAGATAAAATTCTATTCACGAGACAAGTTGAATTGGCAAACTGCTCCTGGAAAAAGAAAATAATAGCTTTAACACAGCACTGAACAAGTTTTGTCAAATAAAGAAATCGAAAATTTGAATTTGAAACTGTTAGAGGCAAAACAAAATTACGACTGGACTGATGTTAATCATCATCATTTGACTGGATCTCAACTTCTTGAGGGTGATTCACAAAATACCGCTCAGCACTTTTAATATATCCTTGAACTTTCACTAATTTCTATGGGTACCTCTACAATTTTTAGAACCCTCCCTAGAACTTGAGGTAACATAAAACAATGGACTAGATCTCAGTTTCTTGAAGAATTATTCACAAAGTACCGCTCATTTTGCTTCAAATATGTCCTTGAATTTCAAGTTATATATAGAGTTAACTTCGCAGTTTTTAGAACCCTCCCTAGAACTCGAGGTAACATGAAATATGGATGAGACTAACGTTAATCATTGACCACTGATTTGATTGCAGCTTCTCGAGGATCATCTACAAAAACCGCTCAACTTTTTAAAATATATCCTTAAATTTATAGTTATTTCTTTACGTACTTTTGATACTTTCTGTACCCTCACAAGCCTTGCAGTAACATGAAATTCAAATCAAACTGACGTTAATTGATTGCATCTCAGTTTCTTGAAGTTAATTCACAAAGAATCGTTCAGCTTTTTACATATATCTTTTTGAATTTTGAGTTACTTTTAAACGTATCTTGGTAGCTTTCAGAACCGTCCCTAAAACTTAAAGTAACATGAAATGGGCTCAGACGGATACAAAGTTATTTGAGAATTAATCACAAAGCACCGTTCAGCCCTTTTTAAATATATCCTTGCAATTTTAGATATTTGTATACCTACCTTGGCAGCTTTTGGAACCCTCCCTAGAACTTGAATTGAAATAAGATGTGGATTAGACTGATATTCGATATTCACTATTGATTGGATATCAGTTTCACAGATCATTCATAAATTATTGAAAGCTATTTAATACAAATCCGTCATCTAATTCTTACTCAAAAAATACGTGCATATTGAGCTAATTAAGGCGTTTCTCTTAACAGCTTTTTAAATGTTTTCAATCAGGGTTTAAATATTTCAACAAACACAAGAACACTAATACTTTCTCCAAAGTGGCAAATTCTTTCCTGCTACCTCTAGGGGTTGAATCTCTACCCCGCCTCAACCTGTCCATAGCATATATGCTTGCACGTATTTTTTTACCATAGAATGCAATCAGAAACACAGCTCTTGGATTGCTAATAAAATTAAGCAACTCCAGTGTTTCGAACAATATTATTCAACCAACGGTTTGTTTTAGTCAAAGAAATCCCGAATAAGTCCTTCAGTACAAAACGTTGAAGATGATGATGATGATGATGATGATGATGATGATGATGATGATGATGATGATGATGATGATGATGATGATGATGATGATGATGATGATGATGATGATGATGATGATGATGATGATGATGATGATGATGATGATGATGATGATGATGATGATGATGATGATGATGATGATGATGATGATGATGATGATGATAATGATGATGATGATGATGATCATTATGAAAGTCTCTTTTCCACGTATAGCAATATTTCAGTTCAATCCCACGAAATTTTCTCCACCTTCACTATCTAGATAAGAGTCAATCTCTTGATATCTGACATCCCTTGTAATTTCAACTGAATCAAATACAAAATTATGTCTGACTTAGGGCATGGGTCGCAAGTCTCAAAACGTCGATGTAAAATGACTTATTTTAATGAATTGAATGATTTGAAGAAATATTAATTACTTCGTTATGACTATACCATTGAACTTTTCGGAAATCTTCAAAATTTTCAGAGGATAATTCTTTCTTATAAATTCTAGAGAAATTTTGAAAAAAGTCAAAACCGGTGTAATTTCTAAATGTTTTAAAAAAATACAATAATTTCCAAGGAAATCATAGTTTATGGATTCCTACAACATGGTATCAAGCGCAAATAATTCACTCTTCTGGTTTACGATTTAAAAATATGACGACATCATAGCCTCAAATGAGCTGAAGTGAAATATAAGGTAGGCTGTAATTTCGAAAAACATTGAAGATTTTTGATAAGAGCAACAGTAGGATTATAGGAAAGTTGATAAAAATTATGCGAAGCCATTCAGTGCAAAGAAATAGATCATTGAATTTTACGTCGACATGTTTTAAGGTTTGAAACCTATGCATTGCTTTAGGCCCCGTCAACACGTATCCGAATATCCTTGAAAACGCATCTTTTCTATCCGCTTTGGGTTCGCGTCAACACGCAGACGGCGCTTTCGGTCACCGAAACGAAGATTTTCGAAAACGCTTCCCAGAGCCGTTTTTATGTTGTCGTGTGGACGAGTGAAAACGGAGCATTTTCAAAATGCTGACGTCACATTGTCAATTTACCACCCATCAGCGCATGTGCTCGGATCTTTGAGGACCATGCAAGAGAATTTTTTAATCTGTTTTTCAATTTTCGAATATCACAGCACTTTCTTGTGGACGGGGATGCCTCCAAAAACGCTATGCAGACGCAAATCTTGTACGGATAAAAAAGATATTTTCAAAAACATCCGGACGTGGCCTAATTCCCAAGCGTAAAAAGATACTGGTACAGCTCAATATTGTTTGCAGCATCATTAGATATTTAAAAACAATTTTCGATTCATCATTTCGTCCCGCTATTCACTTCGAAAACCGCCTTCGCAATTTCTCCTTTCTTTAAAGCTTCAAGCGCAGCGGGATAGTCTTGTAATGTGAACTTTTTAGTACACAATTTATCGAAATCAAGGTATCCAAGTTCTCCCATTTCTTTTACCATTTTGATCGCTTTTGGAAATGTATTTGGGTTAATGTGTGATCCGACAATTGTTAATTCTTTGTTGTAAATCTCAAATGGATCAATCTTGATTTCTGACTTCTGTGGGCAGCATCCAAACAGCACAAGCTTTGCACCTGAAAACAGAATACTGCAATTTGCAACTGCTCCCCTTTGAATCTACTTTGAGGGAGGTAACTTCCGCGAATTGGAAAAAACGCAAAATTTTTGGAATCAACCTTATAAGTCATGAATATGATATTTTCATAAGTGTTAAAGATTCGTGAATAAATTTCTCGTCAAAATTTGTAATGTCTTAAATGCTCCTCAGCTCTTCAATGATTATTCCGAATCTGCCTCCTATGCCTATGATTCAAATCAAAAGAGAGCTGTGTCATCATAAATCGTAACGCTCTGTCCTCAAATACTGATGAGATACGCATAAAGCACGATGCAATATTCCAAAATAAAGCCTTCCTTTGAATATGTCGAGGAAGCCTTCGAAATATTGATGTGTTTAAACACTGTTGCACTGCATCCCCTGAGATGAAACTGCCTTGCCGAAAAATCTATTATGTGGAGTTCACAGCTCTGAAAGGTAAACAGAACACCACACAACTCATCGAGCTATGGCACTTACCTTTATCAGATTTGTAGGTAGGTAGGTAGGTAGGTATTTATATTTAACGTGGCTAGCCTGCGAAAGTCTGAGAGACTTATTTCCAGCAGGGGCCACGGATGTTTTACCATCAGTCCGCCGCAGCTACCCGCCACAGCTACCAGATTTCCCTCACATGGCTCTGGTCGACCTGGGCTAGAGTTACGGACAGCGACCAAACTGTCCAGCGCGGGATTTGAACCTACGGCCGTGCTGACCTTTGGTTTACGAGTCAGACACCTTAACCACTAGGCGACGCGCTTTAAGACTTTTAAGGGTCTTCAGAACAACATTTGAAGCAGATTAAAGGTTTTCAATCCTCCGCTGACGAAAGGCTCTGTTTTAAGAAAAAATGATGAACATAAAGAAATAAATACAACTCTCATACCTCTGCGAGTATACAAAAATTCTTGCTCAATTGCTTTGGGTGATCCAGTGCAATCCACAATAACATCATAACCCCAATCCTCGTTTCCATCTCGTCTAGCCTCGTTGTATTGACTGAAAAGATGATCCGGATGAACCACCTTCAAACCCAGGCCCAAATTACACGCAGCGTTCCTTCTTCTTTCAGATATTTCCATAATAACAAAATCACGATATCCTCTGAAGTGGAATATTGAAGCCCACAACAATCCAATAATTCCTATGGGATAAAACGCTTCTTAATAGTTCTAAATCAACTATATGATTGAAAAGGAGAATTAAGCAACTTTGATCTGGAATACTTGACAAAACATAGCATGAGGCTCATGAAGATCAACAAGTTTCATTTTATTTAATCTTTTCGGCAAATTAAGAAGACAACTTAAAGGTGATCTGAAGCGAAAATTTTTATTGATGCAAACGAAGGCCCCTGTCGAGTGATAAGAGATCCTGTTGAAATGTTTTTGATATAGAATTTCGTTTTTAAGTTATCCAATGATTTTAAGTGTCAGTTGATGACGTCATTTTGTTTGCAAATTATTAGGATTCTATATGGAAAGAAGCTGCATCTGATCTTTGGAAGGTTACAGTTTTAGGAGACATTACAGCTGAGCACAATAAATGCGATGAACATTGTTTCATCAACTGATGTGACCTCTAGAAAGGCATTTAATTTGAAGGAAAGGTCGTTGACTTTATTTCCCTTTGGAAACGTGGTCAACCTTGTATACTTTCTCTTACTTTTTGCAAACAAAATGACGCCATCTGCCAATCGTACAAATAAGTGGATAACTCGACAATGAAACAAAGTATCAAAAAAATTTTAATGACATTCTTCATCGTTCAACAGTGCAATTCATCTGCATCAATAAAAATTTTCGCTTCAGATCACCTTTAACGTAATCAACACGTTGGTGGCCTAAGAGCAAATGTAAATGAGACTGTGTTCACACGATACCGGCATATTTTGAAAACGATGAAAAATGTGATGGTAGCAAAATTTGAGCTAGCGTTCACATGATGCCTGAACGATTTGAAAACGGTGGAAACAGCAAGGGCAGATTTTGTAATACAATAGCATCAGTCGCTTTGGTTCACACCTCAATTCAAAGCGATTAGCGAATGCAGACAAAAGAAATTCTCTCAAGCAGAAATTGAAAACAAACGAAGACGCAAAGTTGCCCTGAAACCAGTACGGCAAACTCTCGTTTGGTGCGGGCGAAGGGAGGTTTTTAAGAGATGTAATGTGCTCATAATGAAAGAAGAAGGGTAAATCTAAAGTTCTGTCTGGGGCATTTTGTTCATTTGACTCAAAAACCGAGCAGAGGGCATTACAATTTTAGCACATTTATTGCTCAGATATACGCAGTCATTGCTCAGCTCCTGAATCAAGTAAACAAAATGCCCAAGACAGAACTTTAGATTTACCCTTCTTCTTTCATTATGAGCACATTACATCTCTTAAAAACCTCCCTTCGCCCGCACCAAACGAGAGTTTGCCGTACTGGTTTCAGGGCAACTTTGCGTTTTCGTTTGTTTTGAATTTCTGCTTGAGAGAATTTCTTTTATCTGCATTCACTAATCGCTTTGAATTGAGGTGTGAACCAAAGCAACTGATGCTATTGTATTACAAAATCTGCCCTTGTTAGTGGGAACTTGACGGTAAAAAATTCGTTGCAAGACTTTGATGCTACAGAAATGTACATACACCTTACACCTTAGGAACCATTTAGCCTCACTTTGAAAGCGTCGAAAAATGTTCTGGTTACTGTTTACATCATTTTCGAGTGTTCACAAAATGCCGCTGTCAAAATGTCCCGGTTAGAGTTCTGTTTTCAAAATCTACCGCTTTCAAAAAAAATGTGCCGTTTTCGTGTGAACGGGAGGCCTATCCGTCACATTTTTCACCGTTTTCAAACTGTGCCGGCATCGTGTGAACGTAATCTAAGACTTGAATCATTTTTCAGTATGTTTCAAATTGTTCACAATACATTGTAAACACACAAGACTACTATGAGAAAACAAGCTATTTATAATCAATGTGGTATCCAGATTTAAGAAAATTTATGTTGTAGAAAATTCTGTTTCTGAATATCAAACCCTTAAAAACTGTAAAAACTGACAAATCTCAACACGAAGCCTTGTCATGGTAAGTTTGACATTCTTTCACACGACAATACAGGATTTGCGCACATAAACATGGTTTCCTTGCCTTAAAATAGACCTTTTTGCTTCCTATGGATCGAGCTCGGATCGAGCATTCAAATCTAGTAAATTTGTGAACGACTGCAAAAGCATGACGCCCATTCTCGGTATAACGATGTTAGTTTGTGAACGACTGCAAAAGCATGACGCCCATTCTCGGTATAACGATGTTAGTTTGTGAACGACTGCAAAAGAATGACGCCCATTCTCGGTATAACGATGTTAGCAATGGCAAGAACTTGCTTTGGATTTCAGAACATTTTTCAGAGAGTCAATCAACGATAACTTTTCTCAAATCGAGTTAGGAATGACTTAATTCAAACACAGGAAGTTTTAGCTGCCTTCTGGCCTTGTTCCTTGCTGTTTTCGTTCATTGTCAGCAGATTTTGTGGTATAACAGTTACAGCTGAAGAGTGCGAGTATGCAAGGGTGTCATTTTGTGAGTTACAAATCGAAGTTTGCTATTTTCAACCGTTTTTATTCAATTAGAAGAAAAGTCAGCTAGGAAAGGATGAAAATAACGAGAAAGAAAGCAAAAAGACCAATAACACCTGCCTCTGTGTAAACTGAACCATTGCGATTTGTCAATAACAAACTCTCTGAAAAGTGTTCTGAAGTCTGAAGCAACTTCTTGACACAAACAGCTAGCACTGTCTATACCAAGAACGGAGATTATGCTTTTGTTTTCCCTCACAAATTTACCAGATTGGATGCTCCATCTGAACCTCTGTTTTATGAGTGAAAATGTCTCTTTACATTTAGAAAAATTTCATGATTCTTTTCATTATGTAGAGATGTCTTGTCATGTTAATCATTTCAATGTGTGGAAAATGCCTTTCATCTAGTGTGCAGTGGAAAATGGGCTATTTTTTCTGGAGGGTAACTTACAAGTTTTATCAATTTGATTAAGGGTTCCGTGGGTAACACAATTTTCTATTGAAAAGACCTTCAATTAAGATATGCATTCACCTGCTCCACAAATTAAGACAGTAGAGTCTGATCTGATAGGTTGCATGTTTTCCCAGCCTCTGACAAGACATGAAAAAGGTTCACAAAATACACCAAGTGGCATTGCAATTTCTTCAGGAAGAGGATGAACAAGTGTAGAAGACACCTAAAAGTCAAAATATGGTTTACATTTTAACTATTAAAAAGATTTGCACAACATGTTTAGGTGAAATTAATAAACATTGTTTTATGCCGTATAGTACAGTCCTTGAGTACACAATAGTCTGTCTCAATTTAGATGTCACCGACCGGCAAATGCCCACAAATAACAACGATAGAAGTGTTCTGCAAAGGAATTTTAATCGCAAAACTCAGGTAACATCTAATCTGAGATAGACTTTGACATTGTTTTGGAGCCTAAGAATCCTTGTTTAGAAAAGAGTACAGTCTTTCATTAGCCACAAGAATTTATTTTAAAATGTAAAGAATTCTTGTCATGTTTATGTGCATGAGGCCTTTACTGTAGTGCGCTGCTTTTGGAAAAGTCTCATTGTGGTACAGAACTTGCAGCACATGATTCTCCTAACCCAAATTAACATTTTGAAATTTTCACATTCCTTGATCCAGATACACACCTTACAATATCTTGCCCATCCTCCATTTTTCCAGATACCAACTGTTGATCTTATGCCACCAATTTTGCAAAAGTGTGGATCTCCTCTTGTGCAATATCTGCATACATTACAATTGCTGTTTGGGTTTATCACAACTCTAGAAGGGAAAATAGCTCTCAGAATATGGTAATTAGCTGCATTGATTCAATCTTTAAATTGGTTATGACTATTTCATTATTACCTGACTGAAGTTTCAAAAACGAGGCAATACAGAATCCCGCCATTCCTATTGGTTAGTCGCACATTTCCCGCGGGTTTCCCGTAGCCTTGTATAATACGATACAAAGAGACGCCACAGCAACTGCTTTAGGCCTAGGCCTGTGAGATTTGCAGCGAACTCAAACGACATGACTGTAACAAAATGTGTTTGATGAAATGCGAGTCAAGATTAGAAGATGTCAGGTAATAAAACTCATACTAACCGGTTTTGTCGTTGTACAGGAAAATATAAAGCCCTCGGTCTTAATGCACAGACCTCAGGCTTTATATTTTCCTGTACAACACAAAACATCAGCTATTTAAGCTGACTCGATTATGACCTGCGTTAACAATCAATAAAAAACCAGTTACAGTAGTATGTGCATAATACAGGGCGTCTCAAAAAATTGTTTGAGGCTTGATTAAATACTAAAAAATAAGGATATGCTGAATGGACCCTTGGTCAAGTAACCCTTTTTCTGAGATTTCAAAATAATTTTTGACACAATAATCTTGCAAATCCGATAAAAAATCATGGGGTTACAAGCTTTTGAACTTCAAGTTTGTGTGAAAGCTGAAACCAGAGGCCTCAAAATGGCATTTTTGGTAAATGTCCCATAGGCCGTCGTTTCTGTTATTTCTCAATTGTTTCAAGGCGAACCAAGTGGGATTTAAGGTTACGGTAAATGTTTTCTGGGTGAAAATATCCATTTTTCAATTTTTTCAGATTCTGTTAGCCAAACTTTCAAGGCACACAATGATACCTTGCTTGAAGCCAACAGAAGTTTTGAAAATGGAAGAAATTTCATGTAAACGAAGGCTTCCACAATTTCATAATCAAAGTTTTTTGTTTGTGGTCTTCAAAATCCATACCTAAATGCTTGACCTGTTAAGCCGATAATCCGTAAGTCCTTGTGGTTTGTGTGAAATAGCATTGCCCGTTCTTGTATGCTTGTGTTTATCGGGTAATTATTTGAGGACTCTAATTGATTTTTAAGCCCAAATGACTTAATCCGGATTAGTGTGGTTTATATGGTCCCTTTGTGTACTTTACGACTGCAGAACAGTAAAAACCATTTTTCTCAGGACTCACAAATCCATGAGGTACAGGTACGAAAAAGCTATTTTGTACCCTTTGACCCAATCGAATGGCTCGAAAATTTGCACATGACCAGGACAGACTTGGAGCTTGGAAAGTGTGTCCCAAATTTTTTGTATGTGTCCTGGTCCGTCTTTTATAGCCAAATACAACTGCAAGAGGGCAGAAAAATCATTTGCTAATTTTTGACAGCATGTAGTTTCAAAGGAAAAAGGAATTTGAAAAATCCCAGACACACTTTAAAAGCTTAGGATCTGCACTTCCTGTTGATGTAAGTCAGATTCTGTTACCTCAAACGCAAGGGTACAAAATAGCTTTTGAAGGTCGTACACTCTTTTAAGCAATAAATTTGCCTGGAAAATATCATTTTACAGCATTTGCCAATAATTTTAATATGGTTAGAATCCCCACTTTCTTGTGCATTGAATGATGTATAATTTACCTAGATTCCGTCAATAGTTCGGCTTTTAGGGAGCGAAAACCAAATTTCGTGTCAAAAACGTTTACCGTAACCTTAAACAGGTATTCGATAACGTAACTGTCAAGCAAATGGATGTTTTGAAGAAACAGATTCAGTCTTTCGCCAATTTTGTTTTGAACCACTGTTTTTGGACTTATCCAATGTTAAGGAAATTCTGAGAATGATCACAAGAAATAATTTACTTTAGAAGTCCTATTTGGCTTGCTCTGATATCAACAAGAGGTATGACATTGGATATGCTTCTCTTACTTCCATCTTCAAACTTTTTGCAATGCAAGTAAATCTGGGGGGTCTCTGGTTTCAGCTATCGCATATCTTTCATCTTCAAGACCTCGTAACTCAGTGAATTTTGAACCGATTTGCACGATTTTAGCCTCTAAAATTAATTCATAATCTTAAGGAACAGGGGTATCTTTCCATGAGCTTGTTCATATTGTCCTTATTTTTCAATATTTAATCAAACGTCGAACAATTCTTTTGAGACACCCTGTATATTTTGTGGAAATCTTTGAATGATTTTTGAAAGTGTTAGCAGCTCTGACGCCAGTCAATAGAATCTCTCATGGTATAAAAATAGCACTTCATTTAGATGTTTTTATTAGGTCTATGTTAAATGCCAGGGGGGTAGCCACGATCTATTGCTCCTCCTGGCACCGTTTTTGTAGTGTAGTATAGTAGTTCGTAGGTAGTGTTGTAGGTAATTTTGTTATTGTAACTTTTATATTGAGTATATAAAAAAATAACACTTCATGCATGGTCTTGTAAAAAAGTGAACAGGACTACTGCAAATAATCACCTCTGTCCAGCAGTTATATGTTTCACTTCACTTCCAACATCTTCTGCTACCCCACAAAATTCATGTCCAAGGACCACTGCTGACTTTGACACAGGAAATTCTCCACCTAATATATGAAGATCTGTTCCACAGACACCAGAGTAGCTGACCTAAATAAAATTTGATTAATTATTTGTTGGCTGTGCAAAACTGCTTAATTGCGAATAATGAAAAGCCAACTGCAAAGGGACTCATTCCTGGGCACTTTAAGTCAACTAAATGTCCTATCAATAGCATAGCTATTTGAAACTATGATTTTTTCAATGATTTTTTGTTCCCTTCTGTTCATCAATGGTACAAGGTAAGTTTGTAAAAGGGATGTCTCTCTGTCTATAAAAAAAGTTTGCAGTATGGTCTTAGATCAGTGCCCTTTAGTGACTGAACTTCCATTCCAAGTGACATCAAAGAATCCATATCGGTTTGAAATTTTGGGAAAAGTAGAAAGACCATTTTTTGCCTCAAACTATGAAAGGCAAAAAAGGTAGGCTGTCTTCTCTTGAACCTCTACATAACTCTTTGAATTAAGTTACAGAATTTCTTTTATGCAGTTGACATCCAATTTTATGCAGTTGACATTAATATTCTAAAAGTAGCCAAAATAGGGGAGGGCTTCTCCTGCCTCTCCTCGATTAATTTGAGAGGAGCCCTCCTTTTTAATAAATTCCAATCATGAAAATTGGCAAATATCTAATTTATTACATTCCTTCTTGCTAGTTGGTTGTTTTTTTGTGGTCATTTGCATGTCATTTGAATTTTAGAACGACTAAACTGAAACCAAACCGAAAGATTGAAGCCAATTGGGCTTTCACTATGGCAGGCCTAATTTTTAAGGCACAATTTTGATGCGCCTTTTCGTTCGTGCTCCAAAACATCCCCCTTCAGTTCAGTCTCACCTTCACGAGAACTTCTTTCGGTGAAAGTTTCTTTGCAAGTGGAGTTTGGATGACAGATAGTTGTCCATCGAATAATTGTACTGCTTCATTCATCTTGAAGATCTTCAAAACTTCTCTTCTTCCAGCAAAACCCTCACTCCTCTCTGGCTGTTGACAACATGGCAGCCATTCGATTGTCGTTGTTGCTGTGAAGTCACGTGAATCACGTGATGGATGGTCACGTGCTAGTTGTGTTGTGTTTGATTGACACCGGCATAAGACAAAAGAAATTGTCTGAACCAGACATTCAAAGCAAACAAAGCCGCAAAAGTAATTCTAAAGCCAGCAGGGCAAACTGTTGCCTTATGTACACGACAAGTGGCTATCAAGAGAAGTCAAATTTTCAAAATTTGATAACTGGATCTAACACAGAGGGTATTCGCTCCTCGAATAGTCTACTTATTGAGACAGCTCCTCCTTCTGAAATTCCTTTTCATACAAATTTCTAGCATTACTGTAACAATTTATTTCAACTATTTGGTTGTCTTTGTAACGTGTTATAATTTCACTAAAATGTAATTTGCTCAATGGAGTTTTTTGTATGTTGTGGGATTTTAAAACGAAGACTGAACTGACTGAACTGCACTGAGCAGAAGGTATTGCAGGCCTTGCCCTACATATCTAAAATGTCAGGAAATCATGTTGCTATAACAGAAAACAAACAACAACAAGATAAACTGTTTTTCAATGCTATCTATGAATATTCTATGCTGTTAATAAATTGTTATTGTTCTCTGCATTTGTCCTATTCTTATGTCTATTACTTCTTTTGAGAAAGATTGATTTTGTCACCAAGACTGAGAGCCATTCCCTAAAAGAAAAGAATCATCTTTGAGAAAGAGTTCCTTTTTGGTATTTTTTGGCAAAACTCTTGATGCATTGTCATTCAAGCTTCATGTCAAACAAGGTTCTGTTCCTTCACATATCGCAAATTTGATTCATATGTCAACAACTGGTCTGAAGAGATCTCAGATATTGTTTTTCAGATGGTAATAAGTAACTACAACACAAATAATACACATCAATACTACAGGGACCATGGAAATAATGACAACACTGTGGCACTTAACAATTAACTTGGAAGTCTCAAAAAAATAGATTTCAGGTGAAATGGTTTGG
Source organism: Aurelia sp. 3 sensu Dawson et al. (2005) (assembly GCA_964020215.1). Lineage (NCBI taxonomy): Eukaryota > Metazoa > Cnidaria > Scyphozoa > Semaeostomeae > Ulmaridae > Aurelia > Aurelia sp. 3 sensu Dawson et al. (2005). The sequence continues at coordinate 1,159,320 of OZ026593.1, forward strand.
GAATTCATCAAATACTTAGTCAGAAATTTTATTACAAATTTAAAATCAAGTACTCGTCAACATGCCTCTAAAATTTACTTCGATGCTCGTAAATGAAAGAACACTTCAGGAATTAAATGGAAAAACGGAACGATTGATGAAACCTCTTCAATAAAAATTGGGCAATAGTTGACGGAGTAAACATTGAAGGATTATGCTCGTCCAAGACCGAGAAATTGAAATATGAACCCGCATACCTGACTCTTTGCTCTGATTCGAATATGTCCAGTAACTTGACCTTCTGCCCCAGAACCTAACGGCTTTTCAATGCTCAGATTGGCAAGTGCATCTTCACCGAAAATACTTCGGGCGTAGAAATTGGCTGCCATGAAACCACAGTCACCTGACAAGGCCTTGGGAAAGAAGAGGAGCAATCAGCAACGATTCTGGACATCAAAATATAATATTTACGACCATTTCAATTCAACTGTTTACCATCTCGTCTAAATAACGGTTTCTTCTCACTCTCCAAAGATTGGTGACCATTCATCTATGAAAATCTTGCAGATTTGTTCACCTGTTCTTTGAGAAGCGTGTGTTTGAAACAAATTTGAAAGCTTTTCAATGAATTCTGTTCATGTCCACATACTGCAAGAGGCATGGAGCCTCGAGTGAAAACTTTGAGAATTCATCTGGATTTCTACAACTACTCAAGTAAAATCAACTTCTCAAGGAATTGTTGCAAAGAAGCAACTTAAAAATAGATAGCCCCAAACACCTCCACAGGACTTTTGTCAAAGTTTACATTGGTGTCTTACAAAAGTTGATTATAAACGGTTTAAACGGTGAGAAATGTTCTTGATGACTGTCTGCAATCAATGTGGAATCAAAATTATAAAATTACAGAAATGAGTTACCTTTTCTGGGGTGAGGCACTTCATATTTGTTGTTGCGACTAAATGGTCAAGATATTCTCGAAGATCTGAAATATTCGTGTTTACTGAGACCTGTAAAAGAAATAAAGAAAGATAGAGGGAAGAATACGCTTCACATCTTTCCTACACAACTACAAAGAAGGAAACAGAGCACTTTTCAGCATTTTACAAGTTAATTTCAATCAAATAAATATTGTCAAAACAAGAAGCATTCAACGAGAATTATTTTACAATAACATCTACGCACCAATTTTTTGGGAAAGGAAGACAATAATTGAAAAATGTCTTTCCCCTTTTGTTACCAGGTTCTCTAATCAGCATTTCCATTGATCAGTTTGAGTGGAAAAGATCAGTCCACTCCGCACAAAAAGTTGTTTTCTTTGTCGTTTCTCTCTCGCTTCGTTTTCCTTTAGGCCGTCTTTTTCACATCCCGCAGATTTTCAAACTGTCACTAAGAAGGAACTGATGGATCATCGCACATACTTGGAATAAGAAAATAAACGGTCCCCCCTTACCTTGTTTTCCCACTCAAATTCCGCCCACATTGCCCTAAATTCAGTATCTGTACAAGTTGCAGGGACAATATAATCCATAACATCAATATGAATATCATTTAATACAACACAATTTCTATCTCCAGAACCACCAGAAACATCGTACACTGCAAATGAAGAAAACAACAATATCAAATTCATCCTCCTCCACTTAGAAGTCCTCCGATTTCGAAAAATGGCTTCAACTAATTACAGTGTTGTTTATTTGTTTATTTATAGTCCAATCTTTAGCAGTGTTCCTTGTATCTATTAAAAAAGTGTTTTTGGACGATACCATGTGAGTAAATAATCTCGCCCGTTAGATTAGCTTAAAATGCAATTCAGAGCATTTCCTGCGGTCAAAATTTAAAGATCTTCAATTATGAGGCTCCTCAGACCCTGGGGCAAATTGCCCGCTGCCCCCTTCTCTCGGCGGCGGCGTAAATCATGCCTTAATGAGGCCAAAAAGATGGCAAAAAGTAGCAAGAAAAGATGCTTACCAATATTTCCAAATATGATGCCATTTTCAGTGGATGCTACTTTCACACTGGCCTAAGGTTAAGATCAAAGCTTCAGTCAGGTCACTATTTCAACTTTATCATTTTCAAATTCATTTACGCAATCACTGTTCAACTATCTTAGCTATGTTGTATGACCTAGCCAAGGCGAAGAATGTCAGAAAACATCACTTTGTTGGGTGCTGAAATTCTATGCCAAATCAAAGATCAAAAGCTAGCAACAATCACTGACATATGAAACTACTGATCCTGCAGTAAGCCATTTTCTTAAAGAATGCCAGGACTAAACTCTGTTCAGTTACCTATTGAAGTGCAGAAATGAAACAGAGGGGAAGTGATACTTACTTTTATATTTGAGAAATCATGTGGAGCTAACATGATTGGCGATGGCTTTTCAACCAGCTTCAGATCTCCTGCAGAAAAAGAATTTGCAATCAGAATAAAACAAACATGCCAGCAGCAAATACTCCCTAAAAAGAAAACAAGATGATTTTACTATCAATTGCTCAAGATCAATTTTAATGAAATTGGAAAACGAATTTCCAACTTTATGCCACATTTGGTCTCTGTGTCGCCATGTTCTTGCAAGTGCACAAGATAAAGAGATTAGCAACGATTACGAGGTGAGAAAACAATAGGAAAGCCTCGTTTTCGTTTGCGCTATATCTCGTCATTTCGCTCAGATCGCTTAATTGAATACGATATTTCACAAGGAGAAGGCGAAAAATAGTGAGAAAAAGTATGATAACACCATTCGTAATAGACTTGCATCTTATCATCAATGTACCGAACTTGTCCTTAATTAATTCTGAAACTCTTTAAATAAAACTCTTTGAGCTCTTACCAAGTGTAGCTAATTCAAGGGTGACATTTTGAAGAGTATCTGCAGTTTGATTGACAATTAACACATCCAAAACAATGTCATACTGATTCACGTTGACGTATGCTTCAGCGTATATTGGATCTGAAAATCCAGTCAATTGTGCAACCTGTAAACAAGGGGGTGATGAAATGAACAAATTTCTCCACCGAATGCAAGGGATGACTGATAGTGCAAGGGATGACTGAACGATTGCAAGGGACGGCGGTTTCTAGATTTCTAGAAACTTAATTAATGCAGGTTTCGTTTCGACACAATTCACACATTGTTTGAAATAACGATTAGAATGATAAGAAATAATTACTTTTGCAGCCGTAGCCAGCTTTTGCTCTTTATTTCGAACACCATTTCTTCTTTTGGAATAATGGATCTATGCGTTGGCTGGGAAATGATTAACCACTGATGAAAGCTAAGTTTGCATCGCTAAACCCAACCAAATCTGTATAATTTTTCTGACACTCGGTAGTGAACATGGATTGCAAATAACAGGCTTAAAGGACAATTCCGAGATAATTCTAACTTGAGCTTAAAAGGGGTAATTGAAGCTGTGAAAAACAATCGTAAAAAAATCTTTGATAGATGAAGAACGGATTTTGAGTTATCACGCATGTCGTTTTCTGCGGGACAATTCTCGGAAATTCTATTACCTTGCTGAGTTTCGAATTCTTTGGATTTTCTTCTTTTGCTGATATTGGGTTGCCAATTGCCTGTAGCAAACTTAGTTGTAATTGATCCTATGAAAGAAAATAAAGACTGAGAGAATGAGAAATCAAGAGCTACGTAGGCCAAACTGTAAACAACTCTGTCCATTAAGTTCACTTGGTGGCTTCACATTTCGTTCCCAGGGTGCTCCTACGTCATACGCTGATCACGAAGCCGAAAGAACACCCTGGTACACTTCAATCAAATGCGCCCAGGAAATGGGTGCAATAACAACCATTATGGATTTGCAGTTTGTAAGGCAACGCTAATTAACCTCGATTTCAAAACAATAAAGCAACAGTGGAATGGTTGTTGCTTAATGAATAAATTGCATTGTTGTCATTCGACTATTTATAAAGCTTCCGAGAAATAATTTGTGTTTGCTATTGTTTTCGAATAGCCAATCAAATTACAGAATGGCCTCTTGTATCTCACGGTAGAGGTAGAGCAATGAACTCACTCTGGGGATGAGATTGGTGGCCTCATTCACGCCACCTAAACTGATCGTTGAAAGTCAACTTATAACTGGGCAATGGCACAAGAAACGAATTACTGGTTTGCTCCTCTTTGAAGTATGAGGATTCATTCTATTTTTGAAAAAATAAAACGAAAGTTTATATGATGTCACCGATTGAAAATAGCACACATTTCTTCAAAACGAAAAATGCTCCTACCTCAGCCACACCTTGCTCGGATTTTGCAAATAATTGTAAGAATGAGATCGACTCATCTGGCTGATTTGTGATAACTTTTTTCTCTGATGAAGCTTTTCCTGTATCAAGTATTTGTGCATTTTCCTCCAACATAACAGATAAAGCACTTCTGCATCGTTCACTGAAAATTCCCTTGAGAACAGCATTTCTTTCTGCTAATGATTTAACACAAGTTGCCAATCTGTCTAAGTCGTCTTCACTTATGGCCTAAAGACAATTAGAAAACCATTCAAAACACCTCGCCCTTTACTTATTTCTTTGTGTTTGGGAAATATAATAAATTTCTCCTTTTGACACTGAACGTTGAATAAGAATCAATTTGTATTTTTCTTTCGCTACCTTGACGTTCATTCATTCATTCCTATCTTTTGATTTTGACAAAGGTTGCTTCATGTTGCCAGTGAAGGACTGACGACGCGAATCCCAAAATTAAACTACTCTAATGAATTAGTCAAGATGTGGGGTGTTCACCGGAGATTGAACTGATTCAATCTACCACAGAAATTTCCGTTACATTTCCTGGTGTTTTCCATCAGACGAGTAACACGTTTATAATACTTCATGAACTATAATAATTCATGAACTTGCATGATACCGAATATAATTTCAATGAATAAATATTCCTTCTAAAATTCCAGAAATATCGGCACCCACCTTTTTAGGAATACCAGATTTTCCAAGATGAATAATACTCGCAATAATGAGCATTGCTTCTGCACAAAATGCCTGAAAATGAATTTCAAGAATTCAATAGATGGCATAGACTTTAACTCCACAGCCATCACTTTCTATACATTTTGATCTGCAGATAATTTGCAACTATGGGCGCACGGGTTGTAGGAAAAACTGAATCAAATAAAGTAGACTTAGGTCTGATGTAGCGAGATAATCACAGTTTCTTTCTGTATCTATCTCTTCTGCGAAGGCGCAATTTTCATCCCCGCGTGTGGCAGAATGACGTGGCCTGAAGGGCCCTGGAGCAATACACCTTTTCAACTAAGCAGCCTCGTTTCGGAATTTTTCAAATTTTCTTTAGCTTGCGTCATATGAAATGTTTGACTCTATATTCACATTGAGCACCCAAATTTTTGTCTAATTGCAAATTTCCATGTTCTTATTGTTAACGAATTTAATTTTATGAGGATAACAAATTTGAAAATTTATAAGGGATTTGACCGTTAATAATGACTGAGGGTGTAAAGTTACACCTCAAACGATTCCACGGTCAAATCCCATATAAATTCTCAAATATATTATCGCCACAAAATTGAAATCACAGACTCTAAGAATATGAAACTTTGCAATTAGACTAAACTTGGGGTGCTGAATCCAAATCTATGGTCAGAAATTTCGTATTTAGAAATTTTCAAAAATGTCCAACACGAAGCCGTTAGTTGTGAATGTTTATAATGCCACATAAACGGACCACACTTGAGTGGCAGAATGGTTCTATCTAGGTCACTTCAATCTGCTGTGCGTGGATTAAAATTGTTACTCAACACCTTGACATGTCAGAAACAAAATAAACTACGAAGACTCCATGTATCAACCATTAATCTTATCTTTAATTAAGAGTTTCTTATAGCCCATGCTAGGAGCTCTAATCAATTAAACAATCAAAACAGATGCATTAATTAGTCTATCAAGGAACGGACGCCCCGGCGAGCATTCATCACTTACATTTCGCTTTTTGGCATCACTTTCCAGCTCAATAAATCTGAGGGCAAGTTTTGTTAAAGTGCTTCCAATTGCTGATCCGACGAAAAATTCCCCATTTATCAGGTAAGTTCGTAGTGGTGGCCTTTCAACAAAGAAAAAAAAACGCTTAATTTTTGCTACAAGATCCTATGACAATTTTCCAAAAAATACACAACAATAATTTGTAACAAAATTTTTGAGTAACATTTGTTTGTCTCTCTCCTATTCACATTTTAGGACTGAATCCTTTAATTTCGTTCGCCAGTCTTCGTTAGAGATACATTGGACAGAAAATTCTTGGAAAGATTTTTCAAAAATGAAGCCAAAGCTGCTCTATGCATGAAACTACTACTCAAAAGGATCACTGAAATAAAAATCTACAAAATTTGAAAAACGTCATGACAAGGAGAAAATCGAACTTCTAAAAATCAAGATACATTCTCTGTTCATTTAAATCTGACTTTTCCTTTGCCTCTTTTGCAAATCCAGGGATTCAAGAGGATTAATACTGTCTCCAAAATTCAATGATTTTGCGCTATTTATTCTTTTAACGATGAAGAAGCGATCCGCCAAACAAGAGTTGTTTACTGAATAAAGATAACGATGATGATGATGATGATGATGATGATGATGATGATGATGATGATGATGATGATGATGATGATGATGATGATGATTTACATAATAAGTAGTTCTTGGTATAGGCTATACCTCTTTTCTTCGGATGATGCTCCTGCGCCCGTTTTACTAGTGAATGCACTCTGGGTAGCGTATGTTCCATCGGCAGTGACGAGTTTTTGTCCGCTTATTTTAGCTTCTTCTGGGTCTGAAACGGAATCTGGTTGTGATTAAATTGCAAAATATTGTTTTTTCATTTCACTTCTAAAACCAAGCGATACCCAATCCTCGCATTATTTCTCAATATTACAAATAGAGAACCAAAAATTTTACCGTTCATGAAAAAAGTTTAATTAATCCCACAAACCTTCTTTCTCCTCTCCTGCTGCTTTTCGAAGTTCATCATCGACAATAGGGATCTATAAAAGAAAGAAAGGTTATCACAAACCAGTCCCAGAGCTAATTTGCCTTTTTTATGCCATGAATCAGCAACCAATTGTAACATTGAAAGAAAAGGAATCAAACTCTAAGCTAAAGCCTATGCAATTGTTTAAAAAGCGGGACAGTTGAAGATTACGGCTCCTCCACAGCAACTACACAACAGATCATAACATTTTCTGGATACCCAAAATAGAATGGTGGGTCTGATTACGCAGAATCTAAGAGAGATGATAAAAGTTTGGAATGATTCGATATATACGTGATCTTTATCAAAGAAGGCAGAGTTTGATACATACATCTCCAAGACCATCTTTAATTTTCTTCATCACTGATAAGATGTCACGTGTGTTTGCACAGTATTCACCTAAGATCCATAATGCATGGCGATGAATCCTATAGGAAAGACACAGGGAATAATAAAGAATTTCAAGTTATTTTCAATACAGTTTAAAGACTAATCCAGCCAATATGTACCCACAAATACTCTAAAAGCATCATGCATGACATATTGTTTATTCTTCATTTGCTGCAAACGAGTGTTAGCTACAGTCTTTCTGAAGTTTGTTCCGTTCAATGATCGAAGTTAACGTAAATGTTTTGTTTGCTTTGTAAATTCTCTCTCACATCAGGTGTCAGCCATTTGATTTACTCGAAATGAATAACTCGTTACACGTAAATAACTCATTACACGTAATGAGTTGTGCTCGTAAAGTTATTGCAACCCTGACCTTCATCTGATGTGTGACGGAATCTAGTTACAGTATTCATTGGATATTCAAATCGTTCGTTGTGTTGTTGCATTTAGTTTAGCATTACATGTCCTTTCAAAATGGCCATGGGGTAGTAATGGTCATTCGCTCCCTATGGTATCGTCACTGTAGTGTTGTATAGTAGTAACGTATAGTAGAATGCAAGACTGATACAAAAATTTGATTCAAAAATATCTATTGATAATAGTGACCGATACACAAATTTTTAGATGAATCCTAAAATAATGTTTGGAGTGGTTCAAGGACTTACTTGACAGATTTGATGGTATGAAAACTTTCCAGAAGCTTCTCAATGATCACCGGTTTCAAAACATCAAACTTTTGTATTGCTTCTCTGATGAACAGTAAAACATCCAAAGCTGCTTGCTCGTTAGTGTCACCAAGAAATTCTGTCAGCTGAAACAAATGAAATATAGAATTAATTAATGAAATATGGCACTACAGCAAAAACCCGCACATAAGAACCTAACATTTTGAACTCAGCCTGTTTAGGTTCTTATGCTATGAGGTACATCCCGTAATCAGGGTGTAGGTTCTTAACATAGGGTCCAAAACAAATGCCAGAAAACAAGGATAGTTGAAGGTGAACATGATGGCAACATGGCTAGCAACACAAAGCTCTACTTTAAAAAACATAGTCCTTTAGTCCTGAATTTTCTAATCTCCTGACCCATCCACAGTCATCAGGCAACCAGTTTTTTTCTAAGAGCTTGGTGAAGAATTCCTTGTCTTCCCTTAGGTCCTGCCATGAGTCCATTTAGTCATCAAAACTCTTCTTGTCCTAGCTGAATTTATTTCCCAATGAATAAAAGAATGAAATTTTAGAACCTGGTTAAAATATCAGGCTGAAATGGTTCTTACTTATCGGGTACAAAATATATGATTTCAGGCTGTAGGTTCTTAGTAAATGAAGATTTACTGCACGACATAAAAAGTTATTGACATAGCTTCATTGAAATACAATTTAACGACCAGAGTTAGATTTTACAAAATAAAGCTCCAATGAATTCCTTTTAACACAATTCCGAGAAATACAGACCTCTAGTACTACTTCTTACAAATAAAGATAAAACAGGCTTAGCGCTATGCTTTACATCTTTTAGTTGTCAAAACGAGCATCCTGTCTAAAGAAAGGGCTTATTTGGAAAATAAAATACCAACACTTGAATTGCCATATTTGTTGCAAAAGTTATCCTTACCATTGGAACAACAGACGGGGCTACTTCTGGGAACTTCACGCTGCATGAATGCAATGTGCGAACGAGAACCTAAAATAAAGAATTACGGTTCTATACCATTTGGAAAATCAATCAGTATGTAGGGCAAGGAGTGCAAGAGGATAGAAATTTGGTAAAATGACAGTAAACATGGGAAATAACAAACATTAGTAAGAGGTGAAATGACTGAAGGGGAAAACAGGGTAATCAAGTTTTTTAAGACTATATATCATACAAAAATTGGAAATTTTACAAATTATCAAAACAGAAAAACGAAATTTTACTTGTCTGTAATTTCCTGATTCATCTTGATCGCCTTCTGTGTGCGTTTTATTTACTTCTTTCTTCAATAACATCACAACCTGAAGAACATCAATAAACAAAATAAACAGTTCTGTTCCTTCGACCTTTTAATTGTTTCTTCTTTCTTTTGCTGCTTTTGTTGCAATTTCTTTGTTTTTGTTTTCGCTTAATGTTTGCTAGTTTACTTTTAAAATCAACCATAGAATTGCTAGTTTCATCAATGGTAGGAGCTCGATGACCTTGTGTCTTCCCCACGTATTTAAATAGTATTTCTTTTTATTCAGAATCAGGTTTTGGTGTTATATATATGAAAAAACTATCCATGCTAGCATAGGAATAAAGCAGAGTAAAGTCACACACGAAATCTGTTCTCATGTTCAAACAATTCCCAAAACTTTGAAGCTGTCGGAAGTGACTTGGAAGGTTCTATGTTCATGTCTTGCTCAAATTTTAAGCTGATTGGATAAACAATACATATTCAAACTTGCATATCTCACTTATACAAAGGATACTGCATTGAGGAGCTATAAGAGAAACAGTTTGTTACCTCTTCACAGTTTCTGATGGTCATCAGATCAACAACCAGTTCCAAGCTTTTCTTCTTGACCTCAAGATCAGGGCTTGTCAAAACTCTCAAGATGTCCATCACTAGTTCCTATGAGGAAAGGTTATTAGTGGGCTGGAATTGAAGAGGGAAATTTGTGTTCTGAAAGTGTAAAACGAACTATAAATGTTTGAAAAAAATTTGATCTATCTGTGTATAAACTACACTATAAACTATAAACTGATCTATAAACTGTATAATAAAATCTATAAACTGATTTTTCTGTATATAGTGAAAGCAAATGGAGTAAATAAACATGGCATTTTGATAAAAAAACAAACACCTGGAAACAAAATTAACATACAGTAGGTTGATGGCTAATAAAACTCCAGTCTTCACCTAACTTACCTGTAAAACTTTCTCATGGGCTGGATTTTCCTTCAATTTGATCAATCGATCCAAAACAATCAACTTAACATTATTGTCACTTTCTTTTACAATCAAGTCAATGTAACAAGTTGCTGCAGCCTAGAATTAAAACAAAGTATTGAACATCTCCTGTACAATCTTCTGAAAATAAATGCACTTGTTAAAACTACATATGTAACAAGGAAGATCTGTTTACTGTAGAGTCTTCCACAAGAAACCTCTTGCTCTAGTTTGGCAGAAAGTGGAGACAAATATCTGCATCCAAACAACATTCATTTGCATCAACGGCCATTGTTTATACTTCATGCACTTGAAAATCTTCCAGTTTGAAGAGTTTCAGACAGTCTTTAGAAGCTATGGACAAAATGATATGCATTCACTTGTCTTCATCTTCAAGTAGCTTTACTTTCTTCTGAAAGAAAACTGTGCATAGCTAAACTGTCACTAAATCAAGACAGTATGGACTGCAGGCCTTCCTAACAACTTCTTTTGATTGAAAATGGATAGTTTTGTAATTCAGAGTAAAATGATCAGAGCAAAACACATCACAAATAGTGTACTGACTTCAACAAACAATTTTACTAATTTCAAGACAAACTTTAACTCATCTCCAACAATACCTTGACAGCTGTAGGTGCAGATGAAAGAGTGACAAGTGTCCCAGCTGCCTCATATCTGACAGCATTTGATGATGAATTCAGCAAATTGTAAATGCATTTTATGAATCTGGACCTTTCAGATGGATTGGCAATGCACACCTGCAATTGACAAAAAATTTGGAAAATGTAAATCTTAAGGCTGATTTCCAGTCAGTGGATTTTTCTGAGCAGGTGGAAATTCTATAGTTTGTGGGAGAAAGTGTCAAATAGACAGGATAGGTGGCTTTTGTCTTCTGATTTCTAGGTACTTCTGAAAAATGGGATTTTAGCCCATGTGTGTAGACCCCACAACATTAATACTTTCAGAGAGAGATCTAAGAAAAAACTGTTTGTCTAATTTTTGAAATGAATTATGAACCAAAAACTTACTTTGTAAATCAATTCAACAATAACAAGTTGAAGAATATCACCAAAGGAATGCACTTGATCAATACATGTACTGAGATATTCCAAAGCTCTTTCCTGAAAGTTAAGTATAAGGTAATAAAAATGGATGACCTTAGCACTAAAATACTTTCATACAAATAGTTCTAAACAAATTGAATACTAGCATTAACTTTGCATCCTAAATTTGATTCACTTGAAGTAGCCTATTTCAGAAAACTGCCTAGTAAAATCTTAGTATTTTATAGCTTCCTTGTTATTTCTGTATCATGGTTTCTGCTTTGAAATCATTTTTTTGTTTTTGTAAGTATTTTCCAAAAAAGAACATAAACCAACAAATATATAAATTAATAATTAAGTCAATCAATCAACTGATACTTTCTGTAAATAAATCAATAAATCAGTCAATCAATCAATCAATCACAAACCTGGTCGGCATGAATAAGCATCATGAAAGCATTTCTTTTACAAGAGGCATCTTGTTCCTTTTCAAGAAAACCATACACAAGCTCTGGAGCATCAGGAATCAGGAAGTCAAAATTCCTGTGAAAAAGTTTACATTATCCTTAACATCTAAATAGATAAGACAGAGCAGAAACTGCACATGCATGCGTCAAAACTCTTAACTTTGAGCCCCCTAGCTCCCTGCAACAGATCCCAAAATCAGGCAACACTTGATAGTTTGTTCCTTGGGCCTTCAACTGTTAATTTATCATTTCAAAAAGCTTATCTTTCCAAACAATTCCTTATCTCAGATTGCTCGATGATGTCAATTTACGCAGTTTTTGCTCGCTCTGTCAATAGATAAGGGGAAATAAATTTCCTGAAAGGGCATGGACTATAAATCCAAACTTCAGACAAACTAGTTTTGGCCAAAATATCCAGTCAATCTTTCATGAAATTTCAAGCTTCTCAGAAAAATTTCAGACAATTTCAAAAAAATTTTTCTTGTTGGCATTTTGATGAAAAATTGAACATTCACAAACTGTCTTTATAGCAAATTTTTAAAGGGCTCTTTCAAAGAAACATCTATACCAGCAATCATTCCTGAAAAGAATGTTTTTTAAAAAATGTTGTTTCATTCATTGGATTTCTTGATAAATTCCCTTTCTATGCAAAAAGATTTTGACCAAATATATACCTGTAAAAGATCAACAGCTTCTGAGCAACCAAGATTTCTCCTTTTTCCATGCAAAAGGAGGCTAAAAAAGGCAAAAGCCAAAAGCAATCCATAAGGTGCTAAAAACTGAAGAGATTAACATGTGCCACAGTGGTCTAATGGTTAAGATCCTAGCCTGGAGAGCAGGAGATCCAGGTTAGATTCCCGGGTGTGGCAAAGTTTTAATTTTCTCAATCTTTCCTGATGTTTTACCTGTAAATAGTATAAATAGCCATGACCGCATTTCTTCTCACATATGAATGTCTGTGTTCAAGGCAAGATCTGATGGCAGGCATCAATGGCTCAAGCAGTTCTGCTTCCTGTTTGAAAGAAAAACAAAGCTTACAATTCTGCTGGAGTTACCCAATAAAAGGTACATAGGTAGGTTTAGCAAAAAAGCCTTTGAAAAGTAGATATTTTTAGCAAAAAATAAATTTTGAAGGTGCTATGCCTAAGTTCAAGAATTAACATCCAACTGACATCAAAATCTGTTTCAAAATCAATTTTACCTTCAGTTTGCACAAAAATCTCAAAGTTGATCCTCTGATGTATTCATTTGGGTGCTCCAAATCCTGAAAAAGAAATGCAAATACGTATCACAAAATGATATACCTTTTGCCAAAATATGAAAAATTGATGCTTTGATTATTTTTTGCCATGTCTATGAATGCTGGACAAAATAAAGGATGACATGTAAGCAAGCAACTACTGAAACAGAATGAATAACAACAAAAAATTCAATCAAACTAAAAAGATCCGTGGAGCATAGAGAAGAAATGAGGCAGTTTTTGGCAGGAACCTGTCATTAGACAGAGCACTAAAGGAGTTGAAGATGTCTAGGACAGAGGGAAACTGCCTTGGTTGAAAATTTTTTTGAGAAATTAAGGGATCATGTGTGTTTACTAGCCGTATGTCTGATATGTTGATTCCAACTTGTTACTCCTAGGTATTTGGTAGAGCTAACATGGCAAAGACATTCCCCATGGAGGTTGTAGTCATATATTATTGGTCTCCTGCTTCTTCATACGGTATATTCTTTATTCAAGTAAAACCTTGTAATACAAACCTTTCTGTAAGCATCACAGACCAGAATCATTTCATGCAGAAGTTTTCCATCAGGTTGAGTTTTAGGAACAATTTCCCAAAAGATGAGGAGCAATTTCTTGATCATGTGATCTTGCAGTGGCAGCACAAATCTAATAATTGTCATCAAGATCCCTGGCATTTTTTCTCCATTCAGAATGTGATACATGACCCTTTTGAGGGCATTTGTTTTGACAGATATGTCTCCCTTTTCTGGAAAAAGAAATAATTCAGTTGTTTTATATTGATAAAAGTTTTATTTCCTCTTCAAACACCTTTTATTTATGTGCCAGCTTCTCTTCTTTTCCAGTATTTTTTATGTCCCAGAAATTCACTTTGCACCGGTCTGCACATGACAGATTGGAAATTTTCTAGGGTGTGCATAATAAGATACTAGGCATGCAGGAATTTACACGATTTCTAATGCTTACAGCATCTCTACTTGCACAAGGAAAAAGCAAACATCCTAATCCCTGGCTGGGAACAACATCTTGGTCATCACAGAGCTATGGCGCAAAACTTAAGGGGTGAAAAAAACAATAGGTTATCATTCTAAATACAATAGCCTTTGGTGCATATTTTGAAAAAATTACAGCCTGGTTACAGTCTGTTGCACAAGGCCCACAAAAGCAAAAAATTCATCAAAATTCTTTGATATACACTTTGGCACTAATAGAGAGAAACTAAACTTGCGAAATGCTGATGGTTTCAAGTCCTGAAAGTGTCCAGGCACCATCTTGATTGAACTGAATGTCTTTTGCCGAACTATTTTTGAGGCCGAGAAATTTAGGCCCATTCATTAGTCTTGATCTTCTTCCATACTTACCAAGATCTTCCTTGAGTTTGGCCTCAGTAACGGATTCATTCTCAATTGGATAATTAATGAGGGTATAACAGGAAGACTCTGCTGCTGTCATCTTGATCTATTTCGACTGCAAACTGTTGATAAACTTTTTTTTTCTCGAAGAAACTTCACCTTCCTGAACTTTTGGTCTTGTCTCAGACGTGGCCGTCCTCGGTTCCGCATAACCACAGCCTCGTTCAAGGTATGAACGCAGGGTGTCCAGAGGGCTTGAGCATGGGTGATAAGACATCCTACTTTAAGAAGTTTTTTTGTGAGGTTTTGCCATTGGGTTTTGTCACAAATCGCCTTCACAGCGGCAAGAGTAAATTTTGTGAAAACAAAAGAAACCGTTTTGCTTAAGACAAACCAGCCGACACCTTCGAGACTAAATCTCACACCTTCAACATGACTGACCAGAATATATTGCTTCTTATTTTGAGTTGACTGATCACACTCTTGAGGTGTGAAATCCGTTCTTCGGAAAGACAAATAACTTTGCTTTGGGAACCCAAATAACTTTTACATCACAAAGACAAAACGTACCCTTACTTTCACATCAGGCAAAATAGGTTTTGAAAGAAACAATGCTGTGTCTTCTTTCTTCCTTTCTACATCAGTCATATCAGCAATCTTAACTCAATGACGAGGCTCTCCTGATTCACTATTAATAGACTATTTGTAGCAATTTCTTTCCAAAAAGTTTTTCTCTGCTTTTTTTGTAAAATGTCTCCTTTTATTTCCTCTTTCAATTTTTCATTCTGGCATGCTAAATACATAAAGTACACACTCTTAAATCTATCAAATTTTCTACAAAACGCTGTCTCTTTTAGAATGTTATAAATTGACTTGGATTACTCTTAGTCCTGGGACTATTTGACTATTTGATGATACATTGATTTTATATGATTAAACCCCTTCTGCTGTACAATAGCATAAATACAAGTTTAAATATATTGTCTGGAAAATCTAAAAATTGACAATGTTCCTTCTTTTCATACATCCTTACGGTATGGATATCTAATTGGTATTTTAATGCCAAATATTCTGATGCTATCTCTCTTTTAGCATTTTTCTAGATGTTGGTAGTTTGCTGAGGTCTTTTACAATCTCCAGCAGTCTTTTGTAATCTGTAATTTCCAGCTGTCTTTGTGCTTGTTACTCAACCCAAGGTCTTTCTATTGCATTTGTTGAGACTCTCATCCCTTCTTCCAAATTGTTTAGACTTTTCATATCATCTTCTGACAATTCAAAATCAAACACATCAGAATTTTCTTTAATTCTTGCAGGATTTGAAGACTTGGGAATTGTCACGAACTGCCTCTGTATGGCCCATCGTATGAGGACCTGAGCTTCAGTCTTGCCCATTTTCTTGGACATCTCTGTCAGTGTTGCATCTTTCCCAAACTTAACACACCTTGCAAGAGGACAAAACCCCATTAATTCTATGCCCAAATTTTTGCAGTAATCAACAACAACCTTTTGTTGTAAAAATGGGTGCAACTCAATTTGATTGATGCTTGGTAAGGGGTATCCATTTTCATCACAAGCATGTTTAAGCTTTTCCAAATGATGAATATTAAAGTTTGAAACCCCAATGCTTTTAACAAGCCCTTCATTCTTGAGTTCAGTCATAGCTTTCCATGTATCAATGATCTTGCCCCCACTTGGTGAATGAATCAGATATAAGTCGATGTAACCCAGGCCTAGCTTGTCTAAACTAACTTTGAAGGCTTCCCTCGTCTTTTCATATCCATGATCAGATATCCAAAGCTTAGTGACAACAAAATAATCTTTTCGGTCTATCTTCGAATTCTTCAAAGCTTGCCCAATTTCTTTTTCGTTGTTGTAGTACTTTGCAGTGTCGAATAATCTGTAGCCATTTGCTATCGCAGCTTCGATGGTTTCAGCTTGATTTTCTGTAACATTGTAGAGTCCTATCCCCAATAAAGGCATTTGGACACCATCATTTAATGTAATTGTAGTATTACTTGCCATATTTAGTGCTTTATTTCGTCTTTTGATTAGTTCTTCTTCGATTTCTTTCTGGGTCTTTGAGACGGTAGGCCGTTTCCCAAATGCACAACCGGATACTGAACAAGCACAACAACTACACCCATTTCAGAGCATTTCATAGGGTGGCCAAACGCGAATCAAAAAGTAATTCCTGCAAATATTAGCCAGACCATCGGTGAATCTTTATTCAAAATGAATGCAAAATTAATGTTACTAAGAATCAAATTTTTACAGAATGGATATAAGAGAACCGAATTATGAGTTAAAATTTCTGCTTGGGTGATTAAGCTGTGAACGAGGTACATGTATTTTTTGTCGGAAACTCATGGAAAGAAACTTGACTCACAGGCCGCAAAGAAATTAAGAAACTCGAAATTCTTCAGCTGGATATTCACCGTTCTTCGTGACGTGGGGAAGAAAACCTAAACTGCCGATATATGCCATGTTTGCTGAAGCTACGGATAACTTACCTATAATGACACCATCGGTCAATAAATTGTACATCTAAAACTTGCGGGGTCATGACGCTTCGAGGGCATATTTCCTTAAGAAAAGGGAATATTTTCTCAGAATAAAAACGGCACTTCTTTGTTTATCCCAAAATCTTGGGGGGCACAAACCCTCAGTGCCCTCTGGTTTCTACGTCTATGACCAGGCACATCGGATTGCATCATCACAACACTCAGCAAAATCACGGTTATCGGGAAAGGTTCATTACGACAAAAGGATGGATCACGTTTCCCTCGAAGCTGGTCATTGTAGTCTCGTAAGAAACTTAGCACCGAGACAGCCACCGCACAAACTCCGCTCGTAATGGGAAGACGAAGTAAATGTAGTTATTAGTCGGAAAGAAGATGGTCCAGTTTGTGTTGTGAAACCAGAGATCGGAACGGGACGAGAGCGCACACTACACGGAAACCTACTCTTGCCTTGTAACATACCAGTCGATACAGATGCAGAGAAACGGGAAAGAATTACCAAACGCAAACCGTATGTCTGTACACCCAAGCCAAAAGAACCAAGAGTGACAGAAAATCCCGGGGGGTTTACTTAATACAATGACCACCCGGGGATGTGCCTGCTAATAGGGTGTCATTTTCGTCTTTATTCTGGGACAGGGTTATACTTTTGGGTCTTTTTTCCGGGACAGGTCAGATTGTTATAAAAAATCAATAAAAAACCCTGAAAAGTTTTCTGAGGCTTTGCTTTGCTCCTATTCAATGGATTTCAGTGGAACCTTTGCTTGTGTTAAGTTACAATTCACCAATCTTGCTCTAAGTGTTATCCATTTCATAAAGCTAAACAAGAATGTTTTGCAAATGTTAAAAGATGTGAGCATGAGGTACTTTACATAAAGTAACTGGGGAAACACATTGTAATAACCATCAGTTCTCGGAACTTATTCCAGGACAGGTACTATGTTTCCAGCATTTTATTCCAGGACAGGGTCATGAAATTTTGTTCAGGCAGGCACATCCCCGTCGTTTTTCTTTTTTTTTTATTCATATAAAATTTTACAATAAATCTTACATTAAACTATACGTTTCTAATTACTATACAATACTACAGGGACGATACCATGGGGAGCGAAATACAATGACTACCCCATGGCCAATATAAAAGCACATGCAATGATAAACTAAAATACAACAATACAATGAATGATTTAATGTCTAATGGATACTAAACTAAACTAAACTATATTCCGTCCCACATTAGATGTAAGTTCAGGGTTGGAATAGTCTAACAAGGACAACACATTACATGTAATGAGTTTTATTTTGATGGAATATCTAATGTAAATCAAATGTCAGACATCTAATGTGAGGCGGAATTTACAAGGCATACGAAACATTTACTCTAACGGATGTGGTGGTTGCGTTCTACATAACTGGAGTTTGCAAGATCTTAGTCAAAACGACCAGCTTCGTGAATGAACCGTAAAGTCAATTGGAGTATATTTCTGTTCAATTCATAAGATAGATCTTGATCACCATATAATAAAAGCTGTGTCAAAGCATCATTTGAAAGATCGGTGACATGCACAAATGGTCGCAGTAATTCAACAATTTCAGCGAGAAGATCTCGTCGTTGCACATCAAAAGAAGGGCAGAACAACAAAAAGTGTTCTGTGTCCTCAATGCCATCGTTTGTTGGGCACATGGGGTTTATTGTATCTTTAAAATTATGCTTGAATTTGTGGAAATTTAACTTGCTGAGACCAACCCTAAGTTGAGTAAGATGGGATAATCCTTTTGGATCATGAATTCCATAAACAGATTTTGCAGGGGGGCGGATTATTGACAAGAGTTTTTCTCCAAGGTAAACCCCAGGGGCAGAAAATACCACAGATGAAAGTAAAAATGATTCGGAAGAACTTCCAATGTTCTTGTCTGCTTTTCAATACGAACCAATTGTTACAGACAATCGCACATCAGAAGAAGATAATCAAGAAGTTACCCAACGGAAAGAAACGGCTGGTGAAGAACATGTAGCAGACCAAGCCAGTGAGTTCGCCAACACGGCCAACACCGTCAGGATGGTTACCTTTAGCTCCAAACATTAATCCATCAGTTTCAGTATCATTCATCAGAATCATCGGATGGTTTCAACATCAACGACCTTTGCGCATTATCAACACACCAATTATGATGAACTATGACCGGTTTGGATCTCCATCAATCAAGATAATAAAGCAACCCACCGTCGTTCCTACTTTCATCAGATACGCAGATTAAAGACCTCATCTATTGAGCTACTATTTTCGGTTTTGAACAATACTCAAACATTTCGTTCAGTTTAGCAAGTGTGTGAAGTGGATGTTCTTGAACATCACAGATTCTGTGATGATTTCTCACATCTAGTCTATAGACATTTTGTTGCTACTGCAAGTCTCTGTTGAAGTCTCAGGTCGATGAAATAGATGTTTGAGATGATTTAAACGTTGTGTTGAATTGTCAAATTCATTAGATTGTTGTCAGTAAACTTTTCTTTTTGTTTATCAAGCGTCAGAAATAGATGTTTTTGAACATCATAGATTCTGTGATGACTTCTCACATCTAGTCTATAGAAATTTTGTTGCTACTCCAAGTCTCTGTTGAAGACTCAGGTCGATGGAATATATGTTTGAGATGATTTAAACGTTGTGTTGAATTGGGAAGTTTATCATATAATTGTCAGTAAACTTTCCTTGCAGCTTAGCAAGTGTGTGAAGTAGATGCTTTTGAACATCACAGATTCTGTGAGGATTTCTCACATCTAGTCTATAGACATTTTGTTGCGACTGCAAGTCTCTGTTGAAGTCTCAGATCTTTGGAATAGAAGCTTGAGATGATTTAAACGTTGTGTTGAATTGGGAAGTTAATCATATAATTGTCAGTAAACATTTCCTTTAGTTAAACATGTGTATGAAGTAGATGTTTTTGAGCATCACAGATTCTGTGATGATTTTTCACATCTAGTCTATAGACATTTTGTTGCGACTGCAAGTCTCTCTTACAGACCCAGGTCAATGGAATAGATGTTTGAGATGATTCAAACGTTGTGTTGAATTGCGAAGTTTATCATATAATTGTCAGTAAACTTTCCTTGCAGTTTAGCAAGTGTGTGAAGTAGATGTTTTTGAACATCACAGATTCTGTGATGATTTCTCACATCTAGTCCATAGAAATTTTGTTGCTACTGCAAGTCTCTGTTGAAGACTCAGGTCGATGGAATATATGTTTGAGATGATTTAAACGTTGTGTTGAATTGGGAAGTTTATCATATAATTGTCAGTAAACTTTCCTTGCAGTTTAGCAAGTGTGTGAAGTAGATGCTTTTGAACATCACAGATTCTGTGAGGATTTCTCACATCTAGTCTATAGACATTTTGTTGCGACTGCAAGTCTCTGTTGAAGTCTCAGACCTTTGGAATAGAAGCTTGAGATGATTTAAACGTTGTGTTGAATTGGGAAGTTAATCATATAATTGTCAGTAAACATTTCCTTTAGTTAAACATGTGTATGAAGTAGATGTTTTTGAGCATCACTTATTCTGTGATGATTTTTCACATCTAGTCTATAGACATTTTGTTGCTACTGCAAGTCTCTGCTGAAGTCCCAGGTAGATGGAATAGATGTTTGAGATGATTCAAACGTTGTGTTGAATTGGGAAGTTTATCATATAATTGTCAGTAAACTTTTCTTTCAGTTTAGCAGGTGTGTGAAGAAGATGTTTTTGAACATCACAGATTCTGTGATGATTTCTCACATCTAGTCTTTAGACATTTTATTGCGACTGCAAGTCTCTGTTGAAGTCTCAGATCTTTCGAATAGAAGCTTGAGATGATATAAACGTTGTGTCGAATTGGGAAGTTTATCATACAATTGTCAGTAAACTTTTCTTTCAGTTTAGCAAGTGTGTGAAGTAGATGTTTATGAACATCACAGATTCTGTGATGATTTCTCACATCTAGTCTATAGACAATTTGTTGCGACTGCAAGCCTCTGTTGAAATCTCAGGTCGATGGAATAGATGTTTGACATGATTTAAACGTTGTGTTGAATTGGGAAGTTTATCATATAATTGTCAGTAAACTTTTCTTTCAGTTTAGCAGGTGTGTGAAGTAGATGTTTTTGAACATCACAGATTCTGTGATGATTTCTCACATCTAGTCTATAGACATTTTGTTGCTACTGCAAGTCTCTGTTGAAGTCCCAAGTCGATGGAATAGATGTTTGACATGCTTTAAACGTTGTGTTGAATTGGGAAGTTTATCATATAATTGTCAGTAAACTTTTCTTTCAGTTTAGCAGGTGTGTGAAGTAGATGTTTTTGAACATCACAGATTCTGTGATGATTTCTCACATCTAGTCTATAGACATTTTGTTGCGACTGCAATTCTCTGTTGAAGTCCCAGGTAGATGGAATAGATGTTTGAGATGATTTAAACGTTGTGTTGAATTGGGAAGTTTATCATATAATTGTCAGTAAACTTTTCTTTCAGTTTAGCAGGTGTGTGAAGTAGATGTTTTTGAACATCACAGATTCTGTGATGATTTCTCACATCTAGTCTATAGACATTTTGTTGCTACTGCAAGTCTCTGTTGAAGTCCCAAGTCGATGGAATAGATGTTTGACATGATTTAAACGTTGTGTTGAATTGGGAAGTTTATCATATAATTGTCAGTAAACTTTTCTTTCAGTTCATCAGGTGTGTGAAGTAGATGTTTTTGAACATCACAGATTCTGTGATGATTTCTCACAACTAGTCTATAGACATTTTGTTGCGACTGCAATTCTCTGTTGAAGTCCCAGGTACATGGAATAGATGTTTGAGATGATTCAAACGTTGTGTTGAATTGGGAAGTTTATCATATAATTGTCAGTAAACTTTTCTTTCAGTTTAGCAGGTGTGTGAAGAAGATGTTTTTGAACATCACAGATTCTGTGATGATTTCTCACATCTAGTCTATAGACATTTTATTGCGACTGAAAGTCTCTGTTGAAGTCTCAGATCTTTCGAATAGAAGCTTGAGATGATTTAAACGTTGTGTCGAATTGGGAAGTTTATCATACAATTGTCAGTAAACATTTCCTTTAGTTAAACATGTGTATGATGTAGATGTTTTTGAACATCACAGATTCTGTGATGATTTCTCACATCTAGTCTATAGACATTTTGTTGCTACTGCAAGTCTCTGATGAAGTCCCAAGTCGATGGAATAGATATTTGAGATGATTTAAACGTTGTGTTGAATTGGGAAGTTTGTCATATAATTGTCAGTAAAGTTTTCTTTCAGTTTAGCAAGTGTGTGAAGTAGGTGTTTCTGAACATCACAGATTCTATGATGATTTCTCACATCTAGTCTATAGACGTTTTGTTGCGACTGCAAGTCTCTGTTGAAGTCTCAGGTCGATAAAATAGATGTTTGAGATGATTTAAAAGTTGTGTTGAATTGGGATGTTTATCATACAATTGCAGTAAACTTTTCTTTCAGTTTAGCAAGTGTGTGAATTAGATGTTTTTGAACATCACAGATTCTGTGATGATTTCTCACATCTAGTCTATAGACATTTTCTTGCGACTGCAAGTCTCTGTTGAAGTCTCAGATCTTTGGAATAGAAGCCTGAGATGATTTAAACGTTGTGTTGAATTGGGAAGTTTATAATATTATTGTCTGTAAACATTTCCTCTAGTTAAACATGTGTATGAAGTACATGTTTTTGAGCATCACAGATTCTGTGATGATTTTCCACATCTAGTCTATAGACATTTTGTTGCGACTGCAAGTCTCTGTTAAAGACCCAGGAGAATGGAATAGATGTTTGAGATGATTTGAACGTTGTGTTGAATTGGCAAGTTTATCATATAATTTTCAGTAAACTTTTCTTTTAGTTTAGCAAGTGTGTAAAGTAGATGTTTTTGAACATCACAGATTCTGTGATGATTTCTCACATCTAGTCTATAGACATTTTGTTGCTACTGCAAGTCTCTGTTGAAGTCTCAGGTCGATGGAATAGATGTTTAAGATGATTTAAACAATGTGTTGAATTGTGAAAATTATCATATCATTGTCAGTAAACTTTTCTTTCAGTTTAGCAAGTGTGTGAAGTAGATGTTTATGAACATCACAGATTCTGTGATGATTTCTCACATCTAGTCTATAGACATTTTGTTGCGACTGCAAGTCTCTGTTGAAGTCTCAGATCTTTGTAATAGAAGCTTGAGATGATTTAAACGTTGTGTCGAATTGGGAAGTTTATCATATAATTGTCTGTAAACATTTCCTTTAGTTAAACATGTGTATGAAGTAGATGTTTTTGAGCATCACAGATTCTGTGATGATTTTCCACATCTAGTCTATAAACATTTTGTTGCGACTGCAAGTCTCTCTTACAGACCCAGGTCAATGGAATAGATGTTTGAGATGATTCAAACGTTGTGTTGAATTGCGACGTTTATCATATAATTGTCAGTAAACTTTTCTTTCAGTTTAGTAGGTGTGTGAAGTGGATGTTTTTGAACATCACAGATTCTGTTATGATTTCTCACATCCAGTCTATAGACATTTTGTTGCTACTGCAAGTCTCTGTTGAAGTCTCAGGTCGATGGAATAGATGTTTAAGATGATTTAAACAATGTGTTGAATTGTGAAAATTATCATATCATTGTCAGTAAACTTTTCTTTCAGTTTAGCAAGTGTGTGAAGTAGATGTTTATGAACATCACAGATTCTGTGATGATTTCTCACATCTAGTCTATAGACATTTTGTTGCGACTGCAAGTCTCTGTTGAAGTCTCAGATCTTTCTAATAGAAGCTTGACATGATTTAAACGTTGTGTCGAATTGGGAAGTTTATCATATAATTGTCTGTAAACATTTCCTTTAGTTAAACATGTGTATGAAGTAGATGTTTTTGAACATCACAGATTCTGTGATGATTTTTCACATCTAGTCTATAGACATTTTGTTGCGACTGCAAGTCTCTCTTACAGAGTCAAGTCGATGGAATAGATGTTTGAGATGATTCAAACGTTGTGTTGAATTGGGAAGTTTATCATATAATTGTCAGTAAACCTTTCTTTCAGTTTAGCAGGTGTGTGAAGTAGATGTTTTTGAACATCACAGATTCTGTGATGATTTCTCACATCTAGTCTATAGACATTTTGCTGCGACTGCAAGCCTCTGTTGAAGTCCCAAGTCGATGGAATAGATATTTGAGATGATTTAAACGTTGTGTTGAATTGGGAAGTTTGTCATATAATTATCAGTAAACTTTTCTTTCAGTTTAGCAAGTGTGTGAAGTACGTGTTTCTGAACATCACAGATTCTATGATGATTTCTCACATCTAGTCTATAGACATTTTGTTGCGACTGCAAGTCTCTGTTGAAGTCTCAGGTCGATAAAATAGATGTTTGAGATGATTTAAAAGTTGTGTTGAATTGGGATGTTTATCATACAATTGTCAGTAAACTTTTCTTTCAGTTTAGCAAGTGTGTGAAGTAGATGTTTTTGAACATCACAGATTCTGTGTTGATTTCTCACATCTAGTCTATAGACATTTTCTTGCGACTGCAAGTCTCTGTTGAAGTCTCAGGTCGATAAAATAGATGTTTGAGATGATTTAAAAGTTGTGTTGAATTGGGATGTTTATCATACAATTGTCAGTAAACTTTTCTTTCAGTTTAGCAAGTGTGTGAAGTAGATGTTTTTGAACATCACAGATTCTGTGATGATTTCTCACATCTAGTCTATAGACATTTTGTTGCGACTGCAAGTCTCTGTTGAAGTCTCAGATCTTTGGAATAGAAGCCTGAGATGATTTAAACGTTGTGTTGAATTGGGAAGTTTATAATATTATTGTCTGTAAACATTTCCTTTAGTTAAACATGTGTATGAAGTACATGTTTTTGAGCATCACAGATTCTGTGATGATTTTCCACATCTAGTCTATAGACATTTTGTTGCGACTGCAAGTCTCTGTTAAAGACCCAGGTGAATGGAATAGATGTTTGAGATGATTTGAACGTTGTGTTGAATTGGCAAGTTTATCATATAATTTTCAGTAAACTTTTCTTTTAGTTTAGCAAGTGTGTAAAGTAGATGTTTTTGAACATCACAGATTCTGTGATGATTTCTCACATCTAGTCTATAGACATTTGGTTGCTACTGCAAGTCTCTGTTGAAGTCTCAGGTCGATGGAATAGATGTTTAAGATGATTTAAACAATGTGTTGAATTGTGAAAATTATCATATCATTGTCAGTAAACTTTTCTTTCAGTTTAGCAAGTGTGTGAAGTAGATGTTTTTGAACATCACAGATTCTGTGTTGATTTCTCACATCTAGTCTATAGACATTTTCTTGCGACTGCAAGTCTCTGTTGAAGTCTCAGATCTTTCTAATAGAAGCTTGAGATGATTTAAACGTTGTGTCGAATTGGGAAGTTTATCATATAATTGTCTGTAAACATTTCCTTTAGTTAAACATGTGTATGAAGTAGATGTTTTTGAGCATCAAAGATTCTGTGATGATTTTTCACATCTAGTCTATAGACATTTTGTTGCGACTGCAAGTCTCTCTTACAGAGTCAAGTCGATGGAATAGATGTTTGAGATGATTCAAACGTTGTGTTGAATTGGGAATTTTATCATATAATTGTCAGTAAACCTTTCTTTCAGTTTAGCAGGTGTGTGAAGTAGATGTTTTTGAACATCACAGATTCTGTGATGATTTCTCACATCTAGTCTATAGACATTTTGCTGCGACTGCAAGCCTCTGTTGAAATCTCAGGTCGATGGAATAGATGTTTGAGATGATTTTAACGTTTTCTTGAATTGAGAAATTCATCATATAATTGTCAGTAAACATTTCCTTTAGTTAAACATGTGTATGAAGTAGATGTTTCTGTACATCACAGATTCTGTGATGATTTCTCACATCTAGTCTATAGACATTTTGTTGCTACTGCAAGTCTCTGTTGAAGTCTCAGTTCGATGGAATAGATGTTTAAGATGATTTAAACAATGTGTTGAATTGTGAAAATTATCATATCATTGTCAGTAAACTTTTCTTTCAGTTTAGCAAGTGTGTGAAGTAGATGTTTTTGAACATCACAGATTCTGTGTTGATTTCTCACATCTAGTCTATAGACATTTTCTTGCGACTGCAAGTCTCTGTTGAAGTCTCAGATCTTTCTAATAGAAGCTTGAGATGATTTAAACGTTGTGTCGAATTGGGAAGTTTATCATGTAATTGTCTGTAAACATTTCCTTTAGTTAAACATGTGTATGAAGTAGATGTTTTTGAGCATCACAGATTCTGTGATGATTTTTCACATCTAGTCTATAGACATTTTGTTGCGACTGCAAGTCTCTCTTACAGAGTCAAGTCGATGGAATAGATGTTTGAGATGATTCAAACGTTGTGTTGAATTGGGAATTTTATCATATAATTGTCAGTAAACCTTTCTTTCAGTGTAGCAGGTGTGTGAAGTAGATGTTTTTGAACATCACAGATTCTGTGATGATTTCTCACATCTAGTCTATAGACATTTTGCTGCGACTGCAAGCCTCTGTTGAAATCTCAGGTCGATGGAATAGATGTTTGAGATGATTTTAACGTTTTCTTGAATTGAGAAATTCATCATATAATTGTCAGTAAACATTTCCTTTAGTTAAACATGTGTATGAAGTAGATGTTTCTGAACATCACAGATTCTGTGATGATTTCTCACATCTAGTCTATAGACATTTTGCTGCGACTGCAAGCCTCTGTTGAAATCTCAGGTCGATGGAATAAATGTTTGAGATGATTTTAACGTTTTCTTGAATTGAGAAATTCATCATATAATTGTCAGTAAACATTTCCTTTTGTTAAACATGTGTATGAAGTAGATGTTTCTGAACATCACAGATTCTGTGATGATTTCTTACATCTAGTCTATAGACATTTTGTTGCTACTGCAAGTCTCTGTTGAAGTCCCAAGTCGATGGAATAGAAATTTGAGATGATTTAAACGTTGTGTTGAATTGGGAAGTTTGTCATATAATTATCAGTAAACTTTTCTTTCAGTTTAGCAAGTGTGTGAAGTAGGTGTTTCTGAACATCACAGATTCTATGATGATTTCTCACATCTAGTCTATAGACATTTTGTTGCGACTGCAAGTCTCTGTTGAAGTCTCAGGTCGATAAAATAGATGTTTGAGATGATTTAAAAGTTGTGTTGAATTGGGATGTTTATCATACAATTGTCAGTAAACTTTTCTTTCAGTTTAGCAAGTGTGTGAAGTAGATGTTTTTGAACATCACAGATTCTGTGTTGATTTCTCACATCTAGTCTATAGACATTTTCTTGCGACTGCAAGTCTCTGTTGAAGTCTCAGGTCGATAAAATAGATGTTTGAGATGATTTAAAAGTTGTGTTGAATTGGGATGTTTATCATACAATTGTCAGTAAACTTTTCTTTCAGTTTAGCAAGTGTGTGAAGTAGATGTTTTTGAACATCACAGATTCTGTGATGATTTCTCACATCTAGTCTATAGACATTTTCTTGCGACTGCAAGTCTCTGTTGAAGTCTCAGATCTTTGGAATAGAAGCCTGAGATGATTTAAACGTTGTGTTGAATTGGGAAGTTTATAATATTATTGTCTGTAAACATTTCCTTTAGTTAAACATGTGTATGAAGTACATTTTTTTGAGCATCACAGATTCTGTGATGATTTTCCACATCTAGTCTATAGACATTTTGTTGCGACTGCAAGTCTCTGTTAAAGACCCAGGTGAATGGAATAGATGTTTGAGATGATTTGAACGTTGTGTTGAATTGGCAAGTTTATCATATAATTTTCAGTAAACTTTTCTTTTAGTTTAGCAAGTGTGTAAAGTAGATGTTTTTGAACATCACAGATTCTGTGATGATTTCTCACATCTAGTCTATAGACATTTTGTTGCGACTGCAAGTCTCTCTTACAGACCAAGGTCAATGGAATAGATGTTTGAGATGATTCAAACGTTGTGTTGAATTGCGAAGTTTATCATATAATTGTCAGTAAACTTTTCTTTCAGTTCAGCAGGTGTGTGAAGTAGATGTTTTTGAACATCACAGATACTGTGATGATTTCTCACATCTAGTCTATAGACATTTTGTTGCGACTGCAAGTCTCTGTTGAAGTCCCAGGTAGATGGAATAGATGTTTGAGATGATTCAAACGTTGTGTTGAATTGGGAAGTTTATCATATAATTGTCAGTAAACTTTTCTTTCAGTTTAGCAGGTGTGTGAAGTAGATGTTTTTGAACATCACAGATTCTGTGAAGATTTCTCACATCTAGTCTATAGACATTTTGTTGCGACTGCAAGCCTCTGTTGAAATCTCACTTCGATGGAATAGATGTTTGAGATGGATTTAACGTTTTCTTGAATTGAGAAATTCATCATATAATTGTCAGTAATCATTTTTTTCAGTTTAGCAAGTGTGTGAAGTAGATGTTTCTGAACATCACAGATTCTGTGATGATTTCTCACATCTAGTCTATAGACATTTTATTGCGACTGCAAGTCTCTGTTGAAGTCTCAGATCTTTCGAATAGAAGCTTGAGATGATTTAAACGTTGTGTCGAATTGGGACGTTTATCATATAATTGTCAGTAAACATTTCCTTTAGTTAAACATGTGTATGAAGTAGATGTTTTTGAGCATCACAGATTCTGTGATGATTTCTCACATCTAGTCTATAGAAAATTTGTTGCTACTGCAAGTCTCTGTTGAAGTCTCAGGTCGATGGAATAGATGTTTAAGATGATTTAAACAATGTGTTGAATTGTGAAAATTATCATATCATTGTCAGTAAACTTTTCTTTCAGTTTAGCAAGTGTGTGAAGTAGATGTTTATGAACATCGCAGATTCTGTGATGATTTCTCACATCTAGTCTATAGACATTTTGTTGCGACTGCAAGTCTCTGTTGAAGTCCCAGGTAGATGGAATAGATGTTTGAGATGATTCAAACGTTGTGTTGAATTGGGAAGTTTATCATATAATTGTCAGTAAACTTTTCTTTCAGTTTAGCAGGTGTGTGAAGTAGATGTTTTTGAACATCACAGATTCTGTGATGATTTCTCACATCTAGTCTATAGACATTTTGTTGCGACTGCAAGTCTCTGTTGAAGTCCCAGGTAGATTGAATCGATGTTTGAGATGATTCAAACGTTGTGTTGAATTGGGAAGTTTATCATATAATTGTCAGTAAACTTTTCTTTCAGTTTAGCAGGTGTGTGAAGTAGATGTTTTTGAACATCACAGATTCTGTGATGATTTCTCACATCTAGTCTATAGACATTTTGTTGCGACTGCAAGCCTCTGTTGAAATCTCAGGTCGATGGAATAGATGTTTGAGATGATTTTAACGTTTTCTTGAATTGAGAAATTCATCATATAATTGTCAGTAATCATTTTTTTCAGTTTAGCAAGTGTGTGAAGTAGCTGTTTTTGAACATCACAGATTCTGTGATGATTTCTCACATCTAGTCTATAGACATTTTATTGCGACTGCAAGTCTCTGTTAAAGTCTCAGATCTTTCGAATAGAAGCTTGAGATGATTTAAACGTTGTGTCGAATTGGGAAGTTTATCATACAATTGTCAGTGAACTTTTCTTTCAGTTTAGCAAGTGTGTGAAGTAGATGTTTTTGAACATCACAGATTCTGTGATGATTTCTCACATCTAGTCTATAGACATTTTGTTGCGACTGCAAGCCTCTGTTGAAATCTCAGGTCGATGGAAAAGATGTTTGAGATGATTTAAACGTTGTGTTGAATTGGGAAGTTTATCATCTAATTGTCAGTAAACATTCCTTGCAATTTAGCAGGTGTGTGAAGTAGATGTTTTTGAACATCACAGATTCCGTGATGATTACTCACATCTAATCTATAGACATTTTGTTGCCACTGCAAGTCTCTGTTGAGGTCTCAGATCGATGGAATAGATGCTTAAGATGATTTTAACGTTTTCTTGAATTGTGAAATTCATCATATAATTGTCAGTAATCTTTTCTTTCAGTTTAGCAAGTGTGTGAAGTAGATGTTTCTGAACATCACAGATTCTGTGATGATTTCTCACATCTAGTCTATAGACATTTTGTTGCGACTGCAAGTCTCTCTTACAGACCCAGGTAGATGGAATAGATGTTTGAGATGATTCAAACGTTGTGTTGAATTGGGAAGTTTATCATATAATTGTCAGTAAACATTTCCTTTAGTTAAACATGTGTATGAAGTAGATGTTTTTGAGCATCACAGATTCTGTGATGATTTCTCACATCTAGTCTATAGAAAATTTGTTGCTACTGCAAGTCTCTGTTGAAGTCTCAGGTCGATGGAATAGATGTTTAAGATGATTTAAACAATGTGTTGAATTGTGAAAATTATCATATCATTGTCAGTAAACTTTTCTTTCAGTTTAGCAAGTGTGTGAAGTAGATGTTTATGAACATCGCAGATTCTGTGATGATTTCTCACATCTAGTCTATAGACATTTTGTTGCGACTGCAAGTCTCTGTTGAAGTCCCAGGTAGATGGAATAGATGTTTGAGATGATTCAAACGTTGTGTTGAATTGGGAAGTTTATCATATAATTGTCAGTAAACTTTTCTTTCAGTTTAGCAGGTGTGTGAAGTAGATGTTTTTGAACTTCACAGATTCTGTGATGATTTCTCACATCTAGTCTATAGACATTTTATTGCGACTGCAAGTCTCTGTTGAAGTCTCAGATCTTTCGAATAGAAGCTTGAGATGATTTAAACGTTGTGTCGAATTGGGACGTTTATCATATAATTGTCAGTAAACATTTCCTTTAGTTAAACATGTGTATGAAGTAGATGTTTTTGAGCATCACAGATTCTGTGATGATTTCTCACATCTAGTCTATAGAAAATTTGTTGCTACTGCAAGTCTCTGTTGAAGTCTCAGGTCGATGGAATAGATGTTTAAGATGATTTAAACAATGTGTTGAATTGTGAAAATTATCATATCATTGTCAGTAAACTTTTCTTTCAGTTTAGCAAGTGTGTGAAGTAGATGTTTATGAACATCGCAGATTCTGTGATGATTTCTCACATCTAGTCTATAGACATTTTGTTGCGACTGCAAGTCTCTGTTGAAGTCCCAGGTAGATGGAATAGATGTTTGAGATGATTCAAACGTTGTGTTGAATTGGGAAGTTTATCATATAATTGTCAGTAAACTTTTCTTTCAGTTTAGCAGGTGTGTGAAGTAGATGTTTTTGAACATCACAGATTCTGTGATGATTTCTCACATCTAGTCTATAGACATTTTGTTGCGACTGCAAGTCTCTGTTGAAGTCCCAGGTAGATTGAATCGATGTTTGAGATGATTCAAACGTTGTGTTGAATTGGGAAGTTTATCATATAATTGTCAGTAAACTTTTCTTTCAGTTTAGCAGGTGTGTGAAGTAGATGTTTTTGAACATCACAGATTCTCTGATGATTTCTCACATCTAGTCTATAGACATTTTGTTGCGACTGCAAGCCTCTGTTGAAATCTCAGGTCGATGGAATAGATGTTTGAGATGATTTTAACGTTTTCATGAATTGAGAAATTCATCATATAATTGTCAGTAATCATTTTTTTCAGTTTAGCAAGTGTGTGAAGTAGCTGTTTTTGAACATCACAGATTCTGTGATGATTTCTCACATCTAGTCTATAGACATTTTATTGCGACTGCAAGTCTCTGTTAAAGTCTCAGATCTTTCGAATAGAAGCTTGAGATGATTTAAACGTTGTGTCGAATTGGGAAGTTTATCATACAATTGTCAGTGAACTTTTCTTTCAGTTTAGCAAGTGTGTGAAGTAGATGTTTTTGAACATCACAGATTCTGTGATGATTTCTCACATCTAGTCTATAGACATTTTGTTGCGACTGCAAGCCTCTGTTGAAATCTCAGGTCGATGGAAAAGATGTTTGAGATGATTTAATCGTTGTGTTGAATTGGGAAGTTTATCATCTAATTGTCAGTAAACATTCCTTGCAATTTAGCAGGTGTGTGAAGTAGATGTTTTTGAACATCACAGATTCCGTGATGATTACTCACATCTAATCTATAGACATTTTGTTGCCACTGCAAGTCTCTGTTGAGGTCTCAGATCGATGGAATAGATGCTTAAGATGATTTTAACGTTTTCTTGAATTGTGAAATTCATCATATAATTGTCAGTAATCTTTTCTTTCAGTTTAGCAAGTGTGTGAAGTAGATGTTTCTGAACATCACAGATTCTGTGATGATTTCTCACATCTAGTCTATAGACATTTTGTTGCGACTGCAAGTCTCTCTTGCAGACCCAGGTCAATGGAATAGATGTTTGAGATGATTCAAACGTTGTGTTGAATTGCGAAGTTTATCATATAATTGTCAGTAAACTTTTCTTTCAGTTTAGCAGGTGTGTGAAGTAGATGTTTTTGAACATCACAGATTCTGTGATGATTTCTCACATCTAGTCTATAGACATTTTGTTGCGACTGCAAGTCTCTGTTGAAGTCCCAGGTAGATGGAATAGATGTTTGAGATGATTCAAACGTTGTGTTGAATTGGGAAGTTTATCATATAATTGTCAGTAAACTTTTCTTTCAGTTTAGCAGGTGTGTGAAGTAGATGTTTTTGAACATCACAGATTCTGTGAAGATTTCTCACATCTAGTCTATAGACATTTTGTTGCGACTGCAAGCCTCTGTTGAAACTCAGGTCGATGGAATAGATGTTTAAGATGATTTAAACAATGTGTTGAATTGTGAAAATTATCATATCATTGTCAGTAAACTTTTCTTTCAGTTTAGCAAGTGTGTGAAGTAGATGTTTATGAACATCGCAGATTCTGTGATGATTTCTCACATCTAGTCTATAGACATTTTGTTGCTACTGCAAGTCTCTGTTGAAGTCCCACGTCGATGGAATATATGTTTAAGATTATTTAAACAATGTGTTGAATTGTGAAATTTATCAAATCATTGTCAGTAAACTTTTTTTTCAGTTTAGCAAGTGAGTGAAGTAGATGTTTCTGAACATCACAGATTCTGTGATGATTTCTCACATCTAGTCTATAGACATTTTGTTGCTACTGCATGTCTATGTTGAAGTCCCAGGTCGATGGAATAGATGTTTAAGATGATTTAAACAATGTGTTGAATTGTGAAATTTATCAAATCATTGTCAGTAAACTTTTCTTTCAGTTTAGCAGGTGTGTGAAGTAGATGTTTTTGAACATCACAGATTTTGTGATGATTTCTCACATCTAGTCTATAGACATTTTGCTGCGAGTGCAAGCCTCTGTTGAAATTTCAGGTCGATGGAATAGATGTTTGAGATGATTTTAACGTTTTCCTGAATTGAGAAATTCTTAATATAATTGTCAGTAAACATTTCCTTTAGTTAAACATGTGTATGAAGTAGATGTTTTTGAACATCACAGATTCTGTGATGATTTCTCACATCTAGTCTATAGACATTTTGTTGCGACTGCAAGTCTCTGTTGAAGTCTCAGGTCGATAAAATAGATGTTTGAGATGATTTAAAAGTTGTGTTGAATTGGGATGTTTATCATACAATTGTCAGTAAACTTTTCTTTCAGTTTAGCAAGTGTGTGAAGTAGATGTTTTTGAACATCACAGATTCTGTGTTGATTTCTCACATCTAGTCTATAGACATTTTCTTGCGACTGCAAGTCTCTGTTGAAGTCTCAGGTCGATAAAATAGATGTTTGAGATGATTTAAAAGTTGTGTTGAATTGGGATGTTTATCATACAATTGTCAGTAAACTTTTCTTTCAGTTTAGCAAGTGTGTGAAGTAGATGTTTTTGAACATCACAGATTCTGTGATGATTTCTCACATCTAGTCAATAGACATTTTGTTGCGACTGCAAGTCTCTGTTGAAGTCTCAGATCTTTGGAATAGAGGCTTGAGATGATTTAAACGTTGTGCTGAATTGTGAAATTTATCATATCATTGTCAGTAAACTTTTCTTTCAATTTAGCAAGTGTGTGAAGTAGATGTTTATGAACATCACAGATTCTGTGATGATTTCTCACATCTAGTCTATAGACATTTTGTTGCGACTGCAAGTCTCTGTTGAAGTCTCAGAACTTTGGAATAGAAGCTTGAGATGATTTAAACGTTGTGTTGAATTAGGAAGTTTATCATATAATTTTCAGTAAACTTTTCTTTTAGTTTAGCAATTGTGTAAAGTAGATGTTTCTGAACATCACAGATTCTGTGATGATTTCTCACATCTAGTCTATAGACATTTTGTTGCTACTGCAAGTCTCTGTTGAAGTCCCAAGTCGATGGAATAGATATTTGAGATGATTTAAACGTTGTGTTGAATTGGGAAGTTTATCATATAATTGTTAGTAAACTTTTCTTTCAGTTTAGCAAGTGTGTGAAGTAGATGTTTTTGAACATCGCAGATTCTGTGATGATTTCTCACATCTAGTCTATAGACATTTTGTTGCGACTGCAAGTCTCTGTTGAAGTCTCAGCTCGATAAAATAGATGTTGGAGATGATTTAAAAGTTGTGTTGAATTGGGATGTTTATCATACAATTGTCAGTAAACTTTTCTTTCAGTTTAGCAAGTTTGTGAAGTAGATGTTTTTGAACATCACAGATTCTGTGATGTTTTCTCACATCTAGTCTATAGACATTTTGTTGCGACTGCAAGTCTCTGTTGAAGTCTCAGATCTTTGGAATAGAAGCTTGAGATGATTTAAACGTTGTGTTGAATTGTGAAATTTATCATATCATTGTCAGTGAACTTTTCTTTCAGGTTAGCAAGTGTGTGAAGTAGATGTTTATGAACATCACAGATTCTGTGATGATTTCTCACATCTAGTCTATAGACATTTTGTTGCGACTGCAAGTCTCTGTTGAAGTCTCAGATCTTTGGAATAGAAGCTTGAGATGATTTAAACGTTGTGTTGAATTTGGAAGTTTATCATATAATTGTCTGTAAACATTTCCTTTAGTTAAACATGTGTATGAAGTAGATGTTTTTGAGCATCACAGATTCTGTGATGATTTTCCACATCTAGTCTAAAGACATTTTGTTGCGACTGCAAGTCTCTGTTAAAGACCCAGGTCAATGGAATAGATGTTTGAGATGATTTGAACGTTGTGTTGAATTGGCAAGTTTATCATATAATTTTCAGTAAACTTTTCTTTTAGTTTAGCAATGGTGTAAAGTAGATGTTTTTGAACATCACAGATTCTGTGATGATTTCTCACATCTAGTCTATAGACATTTTGTTGCTACTGCAAGTCTCTGTTGAAGTCCCAAGTCGATGGAATAGATATTTGAGATGATTTAAACGTTGTGTTGAATTGGGAAGTTTATCATATAATTGTTAGTAAACTTTTCTTTCAGTTTAGCAAGTGTGTGAAGTAGATGTTTTTGAACATCACAGATTCTGTGATGATTTCTCACATCTAGTCTATAGACATTTTGTTGTGACTGCAAGTCTCTGTTGAAGTCTCAGCTCGATAAAATAGATGTTGGAGATGATTTAAAAGTTGTGTTGAATTGGGATGTTTATCATACAATTGTCAGTAAACTTTTCTTTCAGTTTAGCAAGTTTGTGAAGTAGATGTTTTTGAACATCACAGATTCTGTGATGTTTTCTCACATCTAGTCTATAGACATTTTGTTGCTACTGCAAGTCTCTGTTGAAGTCCCACATCGATGGAATAGATGTTTAAGATGATTTAAACAATGTGTTGAATTGTGAAATTTATCATATCATTGTCAGTAAACTTTTCTTTCAGTTTAGCATGTGTGTGAAGTAGATGTTTCTAAACATCACAGATTCTGTGATGATTTCTCACATCTAGTCTATAGACATTTTGTTGCGACTGCAAGTCTCTGTTAAAGACCCAGGTCAATGGAATAGATGTTTGAGATGATTTAAACGTTGTGTTGAATTGGGAAGTTTATCATATAATTGTCAGTAAACTTTTCTTTCAGTTTAGCAGGTATGTGAAGTAGATGTTTTTGAACATCACAGATTCTGTGATGATTTCTCACATCTAGTCTATAAACATTTTGCTGCGAGTGCAAGCCTCTGTTGAAATCTTAAGTCGATGGAATAGATGTTTGAGATGATTTTAACGTTTTCTTGAATTGAGAAATTCTTAATATAATTGTCAGTAAACATTTCCTTTAGTTAAACATGTGTATGAAGTAGATGTTTTTGAACATCACAGATTCTGTGATGATTTCTCACATCTAGTCTATAGACATTTTGTTGCGACTGCAAGTCTCTGTTGAAGTCTCAGGTCGATAAAATAGATGTTTGAGATGATTTAAAAGTTGTGTTGAATTGGGATGTTTATCATACAATTGTCAGTAAACTTTTCTTTCAGTTTAGGAAGTGTGTGAAGTAGATGTTTTTGAACATCACAGATTCTGTGTTGATTTCTCACATCTAGTCTATAGACATTTTCTTGCGACTGCAAGTCTCTGTTGAAGTCTCAGGTCGATAAAATAGATGTTTGAGATGATTTAAAAGTTGTGTTGAATTGGGATGTTTATCATACAATTGTCAGTAAACTTTTCTTTCAGTTTAGCAAGTGTGTGAAGTAGATGTTTTTGAACATCACAGATTCTGTGATGATTTCTCACATCTAGTCTATAGACATTTTGTTGCGACTGCAAGTCACTGTTGAAGTCTCAGATCTTTGGAATAGAAGCTTGAGATGATTTAAACGTTGTGTTGAATTGGGAAGTTTATCATATAATTGTCTGTAAACATTTCCTTTAGTTAAACATGTGTATGAAGTAGATGTTTTTGAGCATCACAGATTCTGTGATGATTTTCCGCATCTAGTCTATAGACATTTTGTTGCGACTGCAAGTCTCTGTTAAAGACCCAGGTCAATGGAATAGATCTTTGAGATG
The DNA here is from genome assembly GCA_964020215.1 of Aurelia sp. 3 sensu Dawson et al. (2005). Lineage (NCBI taxonomy): Eukaryota > Metazoa > Cnidaria > Scyphozoa > Semaeostomeae > Ulmaridae > Aurelia > Aurelia sp. 3 sensu Dawson et al. (2005). The sequence continues at coordinate 1,196,187 of OZ026593.1, forward strand.
ATTTGAACGTTGTGTTGAATTGGCAAGTTTATCATATAATTTTCAGTAAACTTTTCTTTTAGTTTAGCAAGTGTGTAAAGTAGATGTTTTTGAACATCACAGATTCTGTGATGATTTCTCACATCTAGTCTATAGACATTTTGTTGCTACTGCAAGCCTCTGTTGAAGTCTCAGGTCGATGGAATAGATGCTTAAGATGATTTTAACGTTTTCTTGAATTGAGAAATTCATCATATAATTATTAGTAAACTTTTCTTTCAGTTTATCAAGTGTGTGAAGTAGATGTTTTTGAACATCACAGATTCTGTGATGATTTCTCACATCTAGTCTATAGACATTTTGTTGCGACTGCAAGCCTCTGTTGAAATCTCAGGTCGATGGAAAAGATGTTTGAGATGATTTAAACGTTGTGTTGAATTGGGAAGTTTATCATCTAATTGTCAGTAAACATTCCTTGCAGTTTAGCAGGTGTGTGAAGTAGATGTTTTTGAACATCATAGATTCCGTGATGATTACTCACATCTAATCTATAGACATTTTGTTGCCACTGCAAGTCTCTGTTGAGGTCTCAGATCGATGGAATAGATGCTTAAGATGATTTTAACGTTTTCTTGAATTGGGAAATTCATCATATAATTGTCAGTAATCTTTTCTTTCAGTTTAGCAAGTGTGTGAAGTAGATGTTTCTGAACATCACAGATTCTGTGATGATTTCTCACATCTAGTCTATAGACATTTTGTTGCGACTGCAAGTCTCTGTTGAAGTCCCAGGTATCTGGAATAGATGTTTGAGATGATTTAAAAGTTGTGTTGAATTAGGAAGTTTATCATATAATTGTCAGTAAACTTTTCTTTTAGTTTAGCAAGTGTGTAAAGTAGATGTTTTTGAACATCACAGATTCTGTGATAATTTCTCACATCTAGTCTATAGACATTTTGTTGCGACTGCAAGTCTCTGTTGAAGTCTCAGGTCGATAAAATAGATGTTTGAGATGATTTAAAAGTTGTGTTGAATTGGGAAGATTATCATACAATTGTCAGTAAACTTTTCTTTCAGTTTAGCAAGTTTGTGAAGTAGATGTTTTTGAACATCACAGATTCTGTGATGATTTCTCACATCTAGTCTATAGACATTTTGTTGCTACTGCAAGTCTCTGTTGAAGTCCCAGGTCGATGGATTAGATGTTTAAGATGATTTAAAAAATGTGTTGAATTGTGAAATTTATCAAATCATTGTCAGTAAACTTTTTTTTCAGTTTAGCAAGTGTGTGAAGTAGATGTTTCTGAGCATCACAGATTCTGTGATGATTTCTCACATCTAGTCTATAGACATTTTGTTGCCACTGCAAGTCTCTGTTGACGTCTCAGATCTTTGGAATAGAAGCTTGAGATGATTTAAACGTATTGTTTAATTGGCAAGTTTATCATATAATTGTCAGTAAACTTTTCTTTCAGTTTAGTAAGTTTGTGAAGTAGATGTTTTTGAACATCACAGATTCTGTGATTATTTCTCACATCTAGTCTATAGACATTTTGTTGCTACTGCAAGTCTCTGTTGAAGTCCCACGTCGATGGAATATATGTTTAAGATTATTTAAACAATGTGTTGAATTGTGAAATTTATCAAATCATTGTCAGTAAACTTTTTTTTCAGTTTAGCAAGTGAGTGAAGTAGATGTTTCTGAACATCACAGATTCTGTGATGATTTCTCACATCTAGTCTATAGACATTTTGTTGCTACTGCATGTCTATGTTGAAGTCCCAGGTCGATGGAATAGATGTTTAAGATGATTTAAACAATGTGTTGAATTGTGAAATTTATCAAATCATTGTCAGTAAACTTTTCTTTCAGTTTAGCAGGTGTGTGAAGTAGATGTTTTTGAACATCACAGATTCTGTGATAATTTCTCACATCTAGTCTATAGACATTTTGTTGCGACTGCAAGTCTCTGTTGAAGTCTCAGGTCGATAAAATAGATGTTTGAGATGATTTAAAAGTTGTGTTGAATTGGGAAGTTTATCATACAATTGTCAGTAAACTTTTCTTTCAGTTTAGCAAGTTTGTGAAGTAGATGTTTTTGAACATCACAGATTCTGTGATGATTTCTCACATCTAGTCTATAGACATTTTGTTGCTACTGCAAGTCTCTGTTGAAGTCCTAGGTCCATGGAATAGATGTGTAAGATGATTTAAACAATGTGTTGAATTGTGAAATTTATCATATCATTGTCAGTAAACTTTTCTTCCAGTTTAGCAAGTGTGTGTAGTAGATGTTTCTTAACATCACAGATTCTGTGATGATTTCTCACATCTAGTCTATAGACATTTTGTTGCTACTGCAAGTCTCTGTTGAAGTCCTAGGTCGATGGAATAGATGTGTAAGATGATTTAAACAATGTGTTGAATTGTGAAATTTATCATATCATTGTCAATAAACTTTTCTTTCAGTTTAGCAAGTGTGTGAAGTAGATGTTTCTGAACATCACAGATTCTGTGATGATTTCTCACATCTAGTCTATAGACATTTTCTTGCTACTGGAAGTCTCTGTTGAAGTCTCAGATCTTTGGAATAGAAGCTTGAGATGATTTAAACGTTGTGTTGAATTGGGAAGTTTATCATATAATTGTCAGTAAACTTTTCTTTTAGTTTAGCAAGTGTGTAAAGTAGATGTTTTTGAACATCACAGATTCTGTGATGATTTCTCACATCTAGTCTATAGACATTTTGTTGCTACTGCAAGTCTCTGTTGAAGTCCAAGGTCGATGGAATAGATGTTTAAGATGATTTAAACAATGTGTTGAATTGTGAAATTTATCAAATCATTGTCAGTAAACTTTTCTTTCAGTTTAGCAGGTGTGTGAAGTAGATGGTTTTGAACATCACAGATTCTGTGATGATTTCTCACATCTAGTCTATAGACATTTTGTTGCTACTGCATGTCTATGTTGAAGTCCAAGGTCGATGGAATAGATGTTTAAGATGATTTAAACAATGTGTTGAATTGTGAAATTTATCAAATCATTGTCAGTAAACTTTTCTTTCAGTTTAGCAGGTGTGTGAAGTAGATGTTTTTGAACATCACAGATTCTGTGATAATTTCTCACATCTAGTCTATAGACATTTTGTTGCGACTGCAAGTCTCTGTTGAAGTCTCAGGTCGATAAAATAGATGTTTGAGATGATTTAAAAGTTGTGTTGAATTGGGAAGTTTATCATACAATTGTCAGTAAACTTTTTTTTCAGTTTAGCAAGTGAGTGAAGTAGATGTTTCTTAACATCACAGACTCTGTGATGATTTCTCACATCTAGTCTATAGACATTTTGTTGCTACTGCAAGTCTCTGTTGAAGTCCTAGGTCCATGGAATAGATGTGTAAGATGATTTAAACAATGTGTTGAATTGTGAAATTTATCATATCATTGTCAGTAAGCTTTTCTTTTAGTTTAGCAAGTGTGTAAAGTAGATGTTTTTGAACATCACAGATTCTGTGATGATTTCTCACATCTAGTCTATAGACATTTTGTTGCTACTGCAAGTCTCTGTTGAAGTCCTAGGTCGATGGAATAGATGTGTAAGATGATTTAAACAATGTGTTGAATTGTGAAATTTATCATATCATTGTCAGTAAACTTTTCTTTCAGTTTAGCAAGTGTGTGTAGTAGATGTTTCTTAACATCACAGAATCTGTGATGATTTCTCACATCTAGTCTATAGACATTTTGTTGCTACTGCAAGTCTCTGTTGAAGTCCTAGGTCGATGGAATAGATGTGTAAGATGATTTAACCAATGTGTTGAATTGTGAAATTTATCATATCATTGTCAATAAACTTTTCTTTCAGTTTAGCAAGTGTGTGAAGTAGATGTTTCTGAACATCACAGATTCTGTGATGATTTCTCACATCTAGTCTATAGACATTTTGTTGCTACTGGAAGTCTCTGTTGAAGTCTCAGATCTTTGGAATAGAAGCTTGAGATGATTTAAACGTTGTGTTGAATTGGAAAGTTTATCATATAATTGTCTGTAAACATTTCCTTTAGTTAAACATGTGTATGAAGTAGATATTTTGAGCATCACAGATTCTGTGATGAAATTCCACATCTAGTCTATAGACATTTTGTTGCTACTGCAAGTCTCTGTTGAAGTCCCAAGTGGATGGAATAGATATTTGAGATGATTTAAACGTTGTGTTGTATTGGGAAGTTTATCATATAATTGTCAGTAAACTTTTCTTTCAGTTTAGCAGGTGTGTGAAGAAGATGTTTTTGAACATCACAGATTCTGTGATGATTTCTCACATCTAGTCTATAGACCTTTTGTTGCTACTGCATGTCTTTGTTGAGGTATCAAGTCGATGGAGTAGATGTTTGAGATGATTCAAACGTTGTGTTGAATTGGGAAGTTTATCATATAATTGTCAGTAAACCTTTCTTTCAGTTTAGCAGGTGTGTGAAGTAGATGTTTTTGAACATCACAGATTCTGTGATGATTTCTCACATCTAATCTATAGACATTTTGTTGCTACTGCAAGTCTCTGTTGAAGTCCAAGGTCGATGGAATAGATGTTTAAGATGATTTAAACAATGTGTTGAATTGTTAAATTTATCAAATCATTGTCAGTAAACTTTTCTTTCAGTTTAGCAAGTGTGTGAAGTAGATGTTTCTGAACATCACAGATTCTGTGATGATTTCTCACATCTAGTCTATAGACATTTTGTTGCGACTGCAAGTCTCTGTTGAAGTCTCAGATCTTTGGAATAGAAGCTTGAGATGATTTAAACGTATTGTTGAATTGAGAAGTTTATCATATCATTGTCAGTAAACTTTTCTTTCAGTTTAGCAGGTGTGTGAAGTAGATGTTTTTGAACATCACAGATTCTGTGATGATTTCTCACATCCAGTCTATAGACATTTTGTTGCTACTGCAAGTCTCTGTTGAAGTCCCAAGTCGATGGAATAGATGTTTAAGATGATTTAAACAATGTGTTGAATTGTGAAATTTATCATATCATTGTCAGTAAACTTTTCTTTCAGTTTAGACAGTGTGTGAAGTAGATGTTTCTGAACATCACAGATTCTGTGATGATTTCTCACATCTAGTCTATAGACATTTTGTTGCGACTGCAAGTCTCTGCTGAAGTCTCAGATCTTTGGAATAGAAGCTTGAGATGATTTAAACGTTGTGTTGAATTGGGAAGTTTATCATATAATTGTCTGTAAACATTTCCTTTAGTTAAACATGTGTATGAAGTAGATATTTTGAGCATCACAGATTCTGTGATGAAATTCCACATCTAGTCTATAGACATTTTGTTCCTACTGCAAGTCTCTGTTGAAGTCCCAAGTGGATGGAATAGATATTTCAGATGATTTAAACGTTGTGTTGAATTGGGAAGTTTATCATATCATTGTCAGTAAACTTTTTTTTCAGTTTAGCAAGTGAGTGAAGTAGATGTTTCTTAACATCACAGATTCTGTGATGATTTCTCACATCTAGTCTATAGACATTTTGTTGCTACTGCAAGTCTCTGTTGAAGTCCTAGGTCCATGGAATAGATGTGTAAGATGATTTAAACAATGTGTTGAATTGTGAAATTTATCATATCATTGTCAGTAAGCTTTTCTTTTAGTTTAGCAAGTGTGTAAAGTAGATGTTTTTGAACATCACAGATTCTGTGATGATTTCTCACATCTAGTCTATAGACATTTTGTTGCTACTGCAAGTCTCTGTTGAAGTCCTAGGTCGATGGAATAGATGTGTAAGATGATTTAAACAATGTGTTGAATTGTGAAATTTATCATATCATTGTCAGTAAACTTTTCTTTCAGTTTAGCAAGTGTGTGTAGTAGATGTTTCTTAACATCACAGAATCTGTGATGATTTCTCACATCTAGTCTATAGACATTTTGTTGCTACTGCAAGTCTCTGTTGAAGTCCTAGGTCGATGGAATAGATGTGTAAGATGATTTAACCAATGTGTTGAATTGTGAAATTTATCATATCATTGTCAATAAACTTTTCTTTCAGTTTAGCAAGTGTGTGAAGTAGATGTTTCTGAACATCACAGATTCTGTGATGATTTCTCACATCTAGTCTATAGACATTTTGTTGCTACTGGAAGTCTCTGTTGAAGTCTCAGATCTTTGGAATAGAAGCTTGAGATCATTTAAACGTTGTGTTGAATTGGAAAGTTTATCATATAATTGTCTGTAAACATTTCCTTTAGTTAAACATGTGTATGAAGTAGATATTTTGAACATCACAGATTCTGTGATGAAATTCCACATCTAGTCTATAGACATTTTGTTGCTACTGCAAGTCTCTGTTGAAGTCCCAAGTGGATGGAATAGATATTTGAGATGATTTAAACGTTGTGTTGTATTGGGAAGTTTATCATATAATTGTCAGTAAACTTTTCTTTCAGTTTAGCAGGTGTGTGAAGAAGATGTTTTTGAACATCACAGATTCTGTGATGATTTCTCACATCTAGTCTATAGACCTTTTGTTGCTACTGCATGTCTGTGTTGAGGTATCAAGTCGATGGAGTAGATGTTTGAGATGATTCAAACGTTGTGTTGAATTGGGAAGTTTATCATATAATTGTCAGTAAACCTTTCTTTCAGTTTAGCAGGTGTGTGAAGTAGATGTTTTTGAACATCACAGATTCTGTGATGATTTCTCACATCTAGTCTATAGACATTTTGTTGCGACTGCAAGTCTCTGCTGAAGTCTCAGATCTTTGGAATAGAAGCTTGAGATGATTTAAACGTTGTGTTGAATTGGGAAGTTTATCATATAATTGTCTGTAAACATTTCCTTTAGTTAAACATGTGTATGAAGTAGATATTTTGAGCATCACAGATTCTGTGATGAAATTCCACATCTAGTCTATAGACATTTTGTTCCTACTGCAAGTCTCTGTTGAAGTCCCAAGTGGATGGAATAGATATTTCAGATGATTTAAACGTTGTGTTGAATTGGGAAGTTTATCATATAATTGTCAGTAAACTCTCTTTTAGTTTAGCAGGTGTGTGAAGTAGATGCTTTTGAACATCACAGATTCTGTAATGATTTCTCACATCTAGTCTATAGACATTTTGTTGCGACTGCAAGTCTCTGTTGAAGTCTCAGATCTTTGGAATAGAGGCTTGAGATGATTTAAACGTATTGTTGAATTGAGAAGTTTATCATATCATTGTCAGTAAACTTTTCCTTCAGTTCAGCAAGTGTGTGAAGTAGATGTTTCTGAACATCACAGATTCTGTTATGATTTCTCAAATCTAGTCTATAGATATTTTGTTGCGACTCCAAGTCTCTGTTGAAGTCCCAGGTCGATGGAATAGATGTTTGAGATGATTCAAACGTTGTGTTGAATTTGGAAGTTTATCATATAATTGTCAGTAAACCTTTCTTTCAGTTTAGCAGGTGTGTGAAGTAGATGTTTTTGAACATCACAGATTCTGTGATGATTTTTCACATCTAGTCTATATACATTTTGTTGCTACTGCAAGTCTCTGTTGAAGTCCCAGGTCGACGGAATAGATGTTTAAGATGATTTAAACAATGTGTTGAACTGTGAAATTTATCAAATCATTGTCAGTAAACTTTTCTTTCAGTTTAGCAAGTGTGTGAAGTAGATGTTTTTGAACATCACAGATTCTGTGATGATTTCTCACATCTAGACTATAGACATTTTGTTGCTACTGCATGTCTATGTTGAAGTACCAGGTCGATGGAATAGATGTTTAAGATAATTTAAACAATGTGTTGAATTGCGAAATTTATCAAATCATTGTCAGTAAACTTTTCTTTCAGTTTAGCAAGTGTGTGAAGTAGATGTTTTTGAACATCACAGATTCTGTGATGATTTCTCACATCTAGTCTATAGATATTTTGTTGCTACTGCATGTCTATGTTGAAGTCCAAGGTCGATGGAATAGAAGTTTAAGATGATTTAAACAATGTGTTGAATTGTGAAATTTATCGAATCATTGTCAGTAAACTTTTCTTTCAGTTTAGCAAGTGTGTGAAGTAGATGTTTTTGAACATCACAGATTCTGTGATGATTTCTCACATCTAGACTATAGACATTTTGTTGCTACTGCATGTCTATGTTGAAGTACCAGGTCGATGGAATAGATGTTTAAGATAATTTAAACAATGTGTTGAATTGCGAAATTTATCAAATCATTGTCAGTAAACTTTTCTTTCAGTTTAGCAAGTGTGTGAAGTAGATGTTTTTGAACATCACAGATTCTGTGATGATTTCTCACATCTAGTCTATAGATATTTTGTTGCTACTGCATGTCTATGTTGAAGTCCAAGGTCGATGGAATAGAAGTTTAAGATGATTTAAACAATGTGTTGAACTGTGAAATTTATCAAATCATTGTCAGTAAACTTTTCTTTCAGTTTAGCAAGTGTGTGAAGTAGATGTTTTTGAACATCACAGATTCTGTGATGATTTCTCACATCTAGACTATAGACATTTTGTTGCTACTGCATGTCTATGTTGAAGTACCAGGTCGATGGAATAGATGTTTAAGATAATTTAAACAATGTGTTGAATTGCGAAATTTATCAAATCATTGTCAGTAAACTTTTCTTTCAGTTCATCAGGTGTGTGATGTAGATGTTTTTGAACATCACAGATTCTGTGATGATTTCTCACATCTAGTCTATAGACATTTTGTTGCGACTGCAAGCCTCTGTTGAAATCTCAGGTCGATGGAAAAGATGTTTGAGATGATTTAAACGTTGTGTTGAATTGGGAAGTTTATCATCTAATTGTCAGTAAACATTCCTTGCAGTTTAGCAGGTGTGTGAAGTAGATGTTTTTGAACATCATAGATTCCGTGATGATTACTCACATCTAATCTATAGACATTTTGTTGCCACTGCAAGTCTCTGTTGAGGTCTCAGATCGATGGAATAGATGCTTAAGATGATTTTAACGTTTTCTTGAATTGGGAAATTCATCATATAATTGTCAGTAATCTTTTCTTTCAGTTTAGCAAGTGTGTGAAGTAGATGTTTCTGAACATCACAGATTCTGTGATGATTTCTCACATCTAGTCTATAGACATTTTGTTGCGACTGCAAGTCTCTGTTGAAGTCCCAGGTATCTGGAATAGATGTTTGAGATGATTTAAAAGTTGTGTTGAATTAGGAAGTTTATCATATAATTGTCAGTAAACTTTTCTTTTAGTTTAGCAAGTGTGTAAAGTAGATGTTTTTGAACATCACAGATTCTGTGATAATTTCTCACATCTAGTCTATAGACATTTTGTTGCGACTGCAAGTCTCTGTTGAAGTCTCAGGTCGATAAAATAGATGTTTGAGATGATTTAAAAGTTGTGTTGAATTGGGAAGATTATCATACAATTGTCAGTAAACTTTTCTTTCAGTTTAGCAAGTTTGTGAAGTAGATGTTTTTGAACATCACAGATTCTGTGATGATTTCTCACATCTAGTCTATAGACATTTTGTTGCTACTGCAAGTCTCTGTTGAAGTCCCAGGTCGATGGATTAGATGTTTAAGATGATTTAAAAAATGTGTTGAATTGTGAAATTTATCAAATCATTGTCAGTAAACTTTTTTTTCAGTTTAGCAAGTGTGTGAAGTAGATGTTTCTGAGCATCACAGATTCTGTGATGATTTCTCACATCTAGTCTATAGACATTTTGTTGCCACTGCAAGTCTCTGTTGACGTCTCAGATCTTTGGAATAGAAGCTTGAGATGATTTAAACGTATTGTTTAATTGGCAAGTTTATCATATAATTGTCAGTAAACTTTTCTTTCAGTTTAGTAAGTTTGTGAAGTAGATGTTTTTGAACATCACAGATTCTGTGATTATTTCTCACATCTAGTCTATAGACATTTTGTTGCTACTGCAAGTCTCTGTTGAAGTCCCACGTCGATGGAATATATGTTTAAGATTATTTAAACAATGTGTTGAATTGTGAAATTTATCAAATCATTGTCAGTAAACTTTTTTTTCAGTTTAGCAAGTGAGTGAAGTAGATGTTTCTGAACATCACAGATTCTGTGATGATTTCTCACATCTAGTCTATAGACATTTTGTTGCTACTGCATGTCTATGTTGAAGTCCCAGGTCGATGGAATAGATGTTTAAGATGATTTAAACAATGTGTTGAATTGTGAAATTTATCAAATCATTGTCAGTAAACTTTTCTTTCAGTTTAGCAGGTGTGTGAAGTAGATGTTTTTGAACATCACAGATTCTGTGATAATTTCTCACATCTAGTCTATAGACATTTTGTTGCGACTGCAAGTCTCTGTTGAAGTCTCAGGTCGATAAAATAGATGTTTGAGATGATTTAAAAGTTGTGTTGAATTGGGAAGTTTATCATACAATTGTCAGTAAACTTTTCTTTCAGTTTAGCAAGTTTGTGAAGTAGATGTTTTTGAACATCACAGATTCTGTGATGATTTCTCACATCTAGTCTATAGACATTTTGTTGCTACTGCAAGTCTCTGTTGAAGTCCTAGGTCCATGGAATAGATGTGTAAGATGATTTAAACAATGTGTTGAATTGTGAAATTTATCATATCATTGTCAGTAAACTTTTCTTCCAGTTTAGCAAGTGTGTGTAGTAGATGTTTCTTAACATCACAGATTCTGTGATGATTTCTCACATCTAGTCTATAGACATTTTGTTGCTACTGCAAGTCTCTGTTGAAGTCCTAGGTCGATGGAATAGATGTGTAAGATGATTTAAACAATGTGTTGAATTGTGAAATTTATCATATCATTGTCAATAAACTTTTCTTTCAGTTTAGCAAGTGTGTGAAGTAGATGTTTCTGAACATCACAGATTCTGTGATGATTTCTCACATCTAGTCTATAGACATTTTCTTGCTACTGGAAGTCTCTGTTGAAGTCTCAGATCTTTGGAATAGAAGCTTGAGATGATTTAAACGTTGTGTTGAATTGGGAAGTTTATCATATAATTGTCAGTAAACTTTTCTTTTAGTTTAGCAAGTGTGTAAAGTAGATGTTTTTGAACATCACAGATTCTGTGATGATTTCTCACATCTAGTCTATAGACATTTTGTTGCTACTGCAAGTCTCTGTTGAAGTCCAAGGTCGATGGAATAGATGTTTAAGATGATTTAAACAATGTGTTGAATTGTGAAATTTATCAAATCATTGTCAGTAAACTTTTCTTTCAGTTTAGCAGGTGTGTGAAGTAGATGGTTTTGAACATCACAGATTCTGTGATGATTTCTCACATCTAGTCTATAGACATTTTGTTGCTACTGCATGTCTATGTTGAAGTCCAAGGTCGATGGAATAGATGTTTAAGATGATTTAAACAATGTGTTGAATTGTGAAATTTATCAAATCATTGTCAGTAAACTTTTCTTTCAGTTTAGCAGGTGTGTGAAGTAGATGTTTTTGAACATCACAGATTCTGTGATAATTTCTCACATCTAGTCTATAGACATTTTGTTGCGACTGCAAGTCTCTGTTGAAGTCTCAGGTCGATAAAATAGATGTTTGAGATGATTTAAAAGTTGTGTTGAATTGGGAAGTTTATCATACAATTGTCAGTAAACTTTTTTTTCAGTTTAGCAAGTGAGTGAAGTAGATGTTTCTTAACATCACAGACTCTGTGATGATTTCTCACATCTAGTCTATAGACATTTTGTTGCTACTGCAAGTCTCTGTTGAAGTCCTAGGTCCATGGAATAGATGTGTAAGATGATTTAAACAATGTGTTGAATTGTGAAATTTATCATATCATTGTCAGTAAGCTTTTCTTTTAGTTTAGCAAGTGTGTAAAGTAGATGTTTTTGAACATCACAGATTCTGTGATGATTTCTCACATCTAGTCTATAGACATTTTGTTGCTACTGCAAGTCTCTGTTGAAGTCCTAGGTCGATGGAATAGATGTGTAAGATGATTTAAACAATGTGTTGAATTGTGAAATTTATCATATCATTGTCAGTAAACTTTTCTTTCAGTTTAGCAAGTGTGTGTAGTAGATGTTTCTTAACATCACAGAATCTGTGATGATTTCTCACATCTAGTCTATAGACATTTTGTTGCTACTGCAAGTCTCTGTTGAAGTCCTAGGTCGATGGAATAGATGTGTAAGATGATTTAACCAATGTGTTGAATTGTGAAATTTATCATATCATTGTCAATAAACTTTTCTTTCAGTTTAGCAAGTGTGTGAAGTAGATGTTTCTGAACATCACAGATTCTGTGATGATTTCTCACATCTAGTCTATAGACATTTTGTTGCTACTGGAAGTCTCTGTTGAAGTCTCAGATCTTTGGAATAGAAGCTTGAGATGATTTAAACGTTGTGTTGAATTGGAAAGTTTATCATATAATTGTCTGTAAACATTTCCTTTAGTTAAACATGTGTATGAAGTAGATATTTTGAGCATCACAGATTCTGTGATGAAATTCCACATCTAGTCTATAGACATTTTGTTGCTACTGCAAGTCTCTGTTGAAGTCCCAAGTGGATGGAATAGATATTTGAGATGATTTAAACGTTGTGTTGTATTGGGAAGTTTATCATATAATTGTCAGTAAACTTTTCTTTCAGTTTAGCAGGTGTGTGAAGAAGATGTTTTTGAACATCACAGATTCTGTGATGATTTCTCACATCTAGTCTATAGACCTTTTGTTGCTACTGCATGTCTTTGTTGAGGTATCAAGTCGATGGAGTAGATGTTTGAGATGATTCAAACGTTGTGTTGAATTGGGAAGTTTATCATATAATTGTCAGTAAACCTTTCTTTCAGTTTAGCAGGTGTGTGAAGTAGATGTTTTTGAACATCACAGATTCTGTGATGATTTCTCACATCTAATCTATAGACATTTTGTTGCTACTGCAAGTCTCTGTTGAAGTCCAAGGTCGATGGAATAGATGTTTAAGATGATTTAAACAATGTGTTGAATTGTTAAATTTATCAAATCATTGTCAGTAAACTTTTCTTTCAGTTTAGCAAGTGTGTGAAGTAGATGTTTCTGAACATCACAGATTCTGTGATGATTTCTCACATCTAGTCTATAGACATTTTGTTGCGACTGCAAGTCTCTGTTGAAGTCTCAGATCTTTGGAATAGAAGCTTGAGATGATTTAAACGTATTGTTGAATTGAGAAGTTTATCATATCATTGTCAGTAAACTTTTCTTTCAGTTTAGCAGGTGTGTGAAGTAGATGTTTTTGAACATCACAGATTCTGTGATGATTTCTCACATCCAGTCTATAGACATTTTGTTGCTACTGCAAGTCTCTGTTGAAGTCCCAAGTCGATGGAATAGATGTTTAAGATGATTTAAACAATGTGTTGAATTGTGAAATTTATCATATCATTGTCAGTAAACTTTTCTTTCAGTTTAGACAGTGTGTGAAGTAGATGTTTCTGAACATCACAGATTCTGTGATGATTTCTCACATCTAGTCTATAGACATTTTGTTGCGACTGCAAGTCTCTGCTGAAGTCTCAGATCTTTGGAATAGAAGCTTGAGATGATTTAAACGTTGTGTTGAATTGGGAAGTTTATCATATAATTGTCTGTAAACATTTCCTTTAGTTAAACATGTGTATGAAGTAGATATTTTGAGCATCACAGATTCTGTGATGAAATTCCACATCTAGTCTATAGACATTTTGTTCCTACTGCAAGTCTCTGTTGAAGTCCCAAGTGGATGGAATAGATATTTCAGATGATTTAAACGTTGTGTTGAATTGGGAAGTTTATCATATCATTGTCAGTAAACTTTTTTTTCAGTTTAGCAAGTGAGTGAAGTAGATGTTTCTTAACATCACAGATTCTGTGATGATTTCTCACATCTAGTCTATAGACATTTTGTTGCTACTGCAAGTCTCTGTTGAAGTCCTAGGTCCATGGAATAGATGTGTAAGATGATTTAAACAATGTGTTGAATTGTGAAATTTATCATATCATTGTCAGTAAGCTTTTCTTTTAGTTTAGCAAGTGTGTAAAGTAGATGTTTTTGAACATCACAGATTCTGTGATGATTTCTCACATCTAGTCTATAGACATTTTGTTGCTACTGCAAGTCTCTGTTGAAGTCCTAGGTCGATGGAATAGATGTGTAAGATGATTTAAACAATGTGTTGAATTGTGAAATTTATCATATCATTGTCAGTAAACTTTTCTTTCAGTTTAGCAAGTGTGTGTAGTAGATGTTTCTTAACATCACAGAATCTGTGATGATTTCTCACATCTAGTCTATAGACATTTTGTTGCTACTGCAAGTCTCTGTTGAAGTCCTAGGTCGATGGAATAGATGTGTAAGATGATTTAACCAATGTGTTGAATTGTGAAATTTATCATATCATTGTCAATAAACTTTTCTTTCAGTTTAGCAAGTGTGTGAAGTAGATGTTTCTGAACATCACAGATTCTGTGATGATTTCTCACATCTAGTCTATAGACATTTTGTTGCTACTGGAAGTCTCTGTTGAAGTCTCAGATCTTTGGAATAGAAGCTTGAGATCATTTAAACGTTGTGTTGAATTGGAAAGTTTATCATATAATTGTCTGTAAACATTTCCTTTAGTTAAACATGTGTATGAAGTAGATATTTTGAACATCACAGATTCTGTGATGAAATTCCACATCTAGTCTATAGACATTTTGTTGCTACTGCAAGTCTCTGTTGAAGTCCCAAGTGGATGGAATAGATATTTGAGATGATTTAAACGTTGTGTTGTATTGGGAAGTTTATCATATAATTGTCAGTAAACTTTTCTTTCAGTTTAGCAGGTGTGTGAAGAAGATGTTTTTGAACATCACAGATTCTGTGATGATTTCTCACATCTAGTCTATAGACCTTTTGTTGCTACTGCATGTCTGTGTTGAGGTATCAAGTCGATGGAGTAGATGTTTGAGATGATTCAAACGTTGTGTTGAATTGGGAAGTTTATCATATAATTGTCAGTAAACCTTTCTTTCAGTTTAGCAGGTGTGTGAAGTAGATGTTTTTGAACATCACAGATTCTGTGATGATTTCTCACATCTAGTCTATAGACATTTTGTTGCGACTGCAAGTCTCTGCTGAAGTCTCAGATCTTTGGAATAGAAGCTTGAGATGATTTAAACGTTGTGTTGAATTGGGAAGTTTATCATATAATTGTCTGTAAACATTTCCTTTAGTTAAACATGTGTATGAAGTAGATATTTTGAGCATCACAGATTCTGTGATGAAATTCCACATCTAGTCTATAGACATTTTGTTCCTACTGCAAGTCTCTGTTGAAGTCCCAAGTGGATGGAATAGATATTTCAGATGATTTAAACGTTGTGTTGAATTGGGAAGTTTATCATATAATTGTCAGTAAACTCTCTTTTAGTTTAGCAGGTGTGTGAAGTAGATGCTTTTGAACATCACAGATTCTGTAATGATTTCTCACATCTAGTCTATAGACATTTTGTTGCGACTGCAAGTCTCTGTTGAAGTCTCAGATCTTTGGAATAGAGGCTTGAGATGATTTAAACGTATTGTTGAATTGAGAAGTTTATCATATCATTGTCAGTAAACTTTTCCTTCAGTTCAGCAAGTGTGTGAAGTAGATGTTTCTGAACATCACAGATTCTGTTATGATTTCTCAAATCTAGTCTATAGATATTTTGTTGCGACTCCAAGTCTCTGTTGAAGTCCCAGGTCGATGGAATAGATGTTTGAGATGATTCAAACGTTGTGTTGAATTTGGAAGTTTATCATATAATTGTCAGTAAACCTTTCTTTCAGTTTAGCAGGTGTGTGAAGTAGATGTTTTTGAACATCACAGATTCTGTGATGATTTTTCACATCTAGTCTATATACATTTTGTTGCTACTGCAAGTCTCTGTTGAAGTCCCAGGTCGACGGAATAGATGTTTAAGATGATTTAAACAATGTGTTGAACTGTGAAATTTATCAAATCATTGTCAGTAAACTTTTCTTTCAGTTTAGCAAGTGTGTGAAGTAGATGTTTTTGAACATCACAGATTCTGTGATGATTTCTCACATCTAGACTATAGACATTTTGTTGCTACTGCATGTCTATGTTGAAGTACCAGGTCGATGGAATAGATGTTTAAGATAATTTAAACAATGTGTTGAATTGCGAAATTTATCAAATCATTGTCAGTAAACTTTTCTTTCAGTTTAGCAAGTGTGTGAAGTAGATGTTTTTGAACATCACAGATTCTGTGATGATTTCTCACATCTAGTCTATAGATATTTTGTTGCTACTGCATGTCTATGTTGAAGTCCAAGGTCGATGGAATAGAAGTTTAAGATGATTTAAACAATGTGTTGAATTGTGAAATTTATCGAATCATTGTCAGTAAACTTTTCTTTCAGTTTAGCAAGTGTGTGAAGTAGATGTTTTTGAACATCACAGATTCTGTGATGATTTCTCACATCTAGACTATAGACATTTTGTTGCTACTGCATGTCTATGTTGAAGTACCAGGTCGATGGAATAGATGTTTAAGATAATTTAAACAATGTGTTGAATTGCGAAATTTATCAAATCATTGTCAGTAAACTTTTCTTTCAGTTTAGCAAGTGTGTGATGTAGATGTTTTTGAACATCACAGATTCTGTGATGATTTCTCACATCTAGTCTATAGACATTTTGTTGCGACTGCAAGTCTCTGTTGAAGTCCGAAGTGGATGGAATAGATATTTGAGATGATTTAAACGTTGTGTTGTATTGGGAAGTTTATCACATAATTGTCAGTAAACTTTTCTTTCAGTTTAGCAGGTGTGTGAAGTAGATGTTTTTGAACATCACAGATTCTGTGATGATTTCTCACATCTAGTCTATAGACATTTTGTTGCGACTGCATGTCTATGTTGAAGTATCAAGTCGATGGAATAGATGTTTGAGATGATTCAAACGTTGTGTTGAATTGGGAAGTTTATCATATAATTGTCAGTAAACTTTTCTTTCAGTTTAGCAGGTGTGTGAAGTAGATGTTTTTGAACATCACAGATTCTGTGATGATTTCTCACATCTAGTCTATAGACATTTTGTTGCTACTAGAAGTCTCTGTTGAAGTCCCAGGTCGATGGAATAGATGTTTGAGATGATTCAAACGTTGTGTTGAATTGGGAAGTTTATCATATAATTGTCAGTAAACCTTTCTTTCAGTTTAGCAGGTGTGTGAAGTAGATGTTTTTGAACATCACAGATTCTGTGATGATTTCTCACATCTAGTCTATATACATTTTGTTGCTACTGCAAGTCTCTGTTGAAGTCCCAGGTCGATGGAATAGATGTTTAAGATGATTTAAACAATGTGTTGAATTGTGAAATTTATCAAATCATTGTCAGTAAACTTTTCTTTCAGTTTAGCAAGTGTGTGAAGTAGATGTTTTTGAACATCACAGATTCTGTGATGATTTCTCACATCTAGTCTATAGATATTTTGTTGCTACTGCATGTCTATGTTGAAGTCCAAGGTCGATGGAATAGATGTTTAAGATGATTTAAACAATGTGTTGAATTGTGAAATTTATCGAATCATTGTCAGTAAACTTTTCTTTCAGTTTAGCAGGTGTGTGAAGTAGATGTTTTTGAACATCACAGATTCTGTGATGATTTCTCACATCTAGTCTATAGACATTTTGTTGCGACTGCAAGTCTCTGTTGAAGACTCAGATCTTTGGAATAGAAGCTTGAGATGATTTAAACGTATTGTTGAATTGAGAAGTTTATCATATCATTGTCAGTAAACTTTTCTTTCAGTTTAGCAGGTGTGTGAAGTAGATGTTTTTGAACATCACAGATTCTGTGATGATTTCTCACATCTAGTCTATAGACATTTTGTTGCGACTGCATGTCTATGTTGAAGTATCAAGTCGATGGAATAGATGTTTGAGATGATTCAAACATTGTGTTGAATTGGGAAGTTTATCATATAATTGTCAGTAAACTTTTCTTTCAGTTTAGCAGGTGTGTGAAGTAGATGTTTTTGAACATCACAGATTCTGTGATGATTTCTCACATCTAGTCTATAGATATTTTGTTGCGACTGCTAGTCTCTGTTGAAGTCCCAGGTGGCTGGAATAGATGTTTGAGATGATTTAGAAGTTGTGTTGCATTGGGAAGTTTATCATATAATTGTCAGTAAACTTTTCTTTTAGTTTAGCAAGTGTGTAAAGTAGATGTTTTTGAACATCACAGATTCTGTGATGATTTCTCACATCTAGTCTATAGACATTTTGTTGCTACTAGAAGTCTCTGTTGAAGTCCCAGGTCGATGGAATAGATGTTTGAGATGATTCAAACGTTGTGTTGAATTGGGAAGTTTATCATATAATTGTCAGTAAACCTTTCTTTCAGTTTAGCAGGTGTGTGAAGTAGATGTTTTTGAACATCACAGATTCTGTGATGATTTCTCACATCTAGTCTATATACATTTTGTTGCTACTGCAAGTCTCTGTTGAAGTCCCAGGTCGATGGAATAGATGTTTAAGATGATTTAAACAATGTGTTGAATTGTGAAATTTATCAAATCATTGTCAGTAAACTTTTCTTTCAGTTTAGCAAGTGTGTGAAGTAGATGTTTTTGAACATCACAGATTCTGTGATGATTTCTCACATCTAGTCTATAGATATTTTGTTGCTACTGCATGTCTATGTTGAAGTCCAAGGTCGATGGAATAGATGTTTAAGATGATTTAAACAATGTGTTGAATTGTGAAATTTATCGAATCATTGTCAGTAAACTTTTCTTTCAGTTTAGCAGGTGTGTGAAGTAGATGTTTTTGAACATCACAGATTCTGTGATGATTTCTCACATCTAGTCTATAGACATTTTGTTGCGACTGCAAGTCTCTGTTGAAGTCTCAGATCTTTGGAATAGAAGCTTGAGATGATTTAAACGTATTGTTGAATTGAGAAGTTTATCATATCATTGTCAGTAAACTTTTCTTTCAGTTTAGCAGGTGTGTGAAGTAGATGTTTTTGAACATCACAGATTCTGTGATGATTTCTCACATCTAGTCTATAGACATTTTGTTGCGACTGCAAGTCTCTGCTGAAGTCTCAGATCTTTGGAATAGAAGCTTGAGATGATTTAAACGTTGTGTTGAATTGGGAAGTTTATCATATAATTGTCTGTAAACATTTCCTTTAGTTAAACATGTGTATGAAGTATATATTTTGAACATCACAGATTCTGTGATGATTTCTCACATCTAGTCTATATACATTTTGTTCCTACTGCAAGTCTCTGTTGAAGTCCCAGGTCGACGGAATAGATGTTTAAGATGATTTAAACAATGTGTTGAAATGTGAAATTTATCAAATCATTGTCAGTAAACTTTTCTTTCAGTTTAGCAAGTGTGTGAAGTAGATGTTTTTGAACATCACAGATTCTGTGATGATTTCTCACATCTAGTCTATAGACAATTTGTTGCTACTGCATGTCTATGTTGAAGTCCCAGGTCGATGGAATAGATGTTTAAGATGATTTAAACAATGTGTTGAATTGTGAAATTTATCAAATCATTGTCAGTAAACTTTTCTTTCAGTTTAGCAAGTGTGTGAAGTAGATGTTTTTGAACATCACAGATTCTGTGATGATTTCTCACATCTAGTCTATAGATATTTTGTTGCTACTCCATGTCTATGTTGAAGTCCAAGGTCGATGGAATAGATGTTTAAGATGATTTAAACAATGTGTTGAATTGTGAAATTTATCGAATCATTGTCAGTAAACTTTTCTTTCAGTTTAGCAGGTGTGTGAAGTAGATGTTTTTGAACATCACAGATTCTGTGATGATTTCTCACATCTAGTCTATAGACATTTTGGTGCTACTGCAAGTCTCTGTTGAAGTCTCAGATCTTTGGAATAGAAGCTTGAGATGATTTGAACGTAATGTTGAATTGAGAAGTTTATCATATCATTGTCAGTAAACTTTTCTTTCAGTTTAGCAAGTGTGTGAGGTAGATGTTTCTGAACATCACAGATTCTGTGATGATTTCTCACATCTAGTCTATAGACATTTTGTTGCGACTGCAAGTCTCTGTTGAAGTCCCAAGTGGATGGAATAGATATTTGAGATGATTTAAACGTTGTGTTGTATTGGGAAGTTTATCACATAATTGTCAGTAAACTTTTCTTTCAGTTTAGCAGGTGTGTGAAGTAGATGTTTTTGAACATCACAGATTCTGTGATGATTTCTCACATCTAGTCGATGGACATTTTGTTGCTACTGCATGTCTATGTTGAAGTATTAAGTCGAAAGAATAGATGTTTGAGATGATTCAAACGTTGTGTTGAATTGGGAAGTTTATCATATAATTGTCAGTAAACCTTTCTTTCAGTTTAGCAAGTGTGTGAAGTAGATGTTTCTGAACATCACAGATTCTGTGATGATTTCTCACATCTAGTCTATAGATATTTTGTTGCGACTGCAAGTCTCTGTTGAAGTCCCAGGTAGCTGGAATAGATGTTTGAGATGATTTAGAAGTTGTGTTGCATTGGGAAGTTTATCATATAATTGTCAGTAAACTTTTCTCTTAGTTTAGCAAGTGTGTAAAGTAGATGTTTTTGAACATCACAGATTCTGTGATGATTTCTCACATCTAGTCTATAGACATTTTGTTGCTACTGGAAGTCTCTGTTGAAGTCCCAGGTCGATGGAATAGATGTTTGAGATGATTCAAACGTTGTGTTGAATTGGGAAGTTTATCATATAATTGTCAGTAAACCTTTCTTTCAGTTTAGCAGGTGTGTGAAGTAGATGTTTTTGAACATCACAGATTCTGTGATGATTTCTCACATCTAGTCTATATACATTTTGTTGCTACTGCAAGTCTCTGTTGAAGTCCCAGGTCGACGAAATAGATGTTTAAGATGATTTAAACAATGTGTTGAATTGTGAAATTAATCAAATCATTGTCAGTAAACTTTTCTTTCAGTTTAGCAAGTGTGTGAAGTAGATGTTTTTGAACATCACAGATTCTGTGATGATTTCTCACATCTAGTCTATAGACATTTTGTTGCTACTGCATGTCTATGTTGAAGTCCCAGGTAGATAGAATAGATGTTTAAGATGATTTAAACAATGTGTTGAATTGTGAAATTTATCAAATCATTGTCAGTAAACTTTTCTTTCAGTTTAGCAAGTGTGTGAAGTAGATGTTTTTGAACATCACAGATTCTGTGATGATTTCTCACATCTAGTCTATAGATATTTTGTTGCTACTGCATGTCTATGCTGAAGTCCAAGGTCGATGGAATAGATGTTTAAGATGATTTAAACAATGTGTTGAATTGTGAAATTTATCGAATCATTGTCAGTAAACTTTTCTTTCAGTTTAGCAGGTGTGTGAAGTAGATGTTTTTGAACATCACAGATTCTGTGATGATTTCTCACATCTAGTCTATAGATAATTTGTTGCTACTGCATGTCTATGCTGAAGTCCAAGGTCGATGGAATAGATGTTTAAGATGATTTAAACAATGTGTTGAATTGTGAAATTAATCAAATCATTGTCAGTAAACTTTTCTTTCAGTTTAGCAAGTGTGTGAAGTAGATGTTTTTGAACATCACAGATTCTGTGATGATTTCTCACATCTAGTCTATAGACATTTTGTTGCTACTGCATGTCTATGTTGAAGTCCCAGGTAGATAGAATAGATGTTTAAGATGATTTAAACAATGTGTTGAATTGTGAAATTTATCAAATCATTGTCAGTAAACTTTTCTTTCAGTTTAGCAAGTGTGTGAAGTAGATGTTTTTGAACATCACAGATTCTGTGATGATTTCTCACATCTAGTCTATAGATATTTTGTTGCTACTGCATGTCTATGCTGAAGTCCAAGGTCGATGGAATAGATGTTTAAGATGATTTAAACAATGTGTTGAATTGTGAAATTTATCGAATCATTGTCAGTAAACTTTTCTTTCAGTTTAGCAGGTGTGTGAAGTAGATGTTTTTGAACATCACAGATTCTGTGATGATTTCTCACATCTAGTCTATAGACATTTTTTTGCTACTGCATGTCTATGTTGAAGTATCAAGTCGATGGAATAGATGTTTGAGATGATTCAAACGTTGTGATGAATTGGGAAGTTTATCATATAATTGTCAGTAAACCTTTATTCAGTTTAGCAGGTGTGTGTAGTAGATGTTTTTGACCATCACAGATTCTGTGATGATTTCTCACATCTAGTCTATAGACATTTTGTTGCTACTGCAAGTCTCTGTTGAAGTCTCAGATCTTTGGAAAAGAAGCTTGAGATGATTTAAACGTATTGTTGAATTGGGAAGTTTATCATATCATTGTCAGTAAACTTTTCTTTCAGTTTAGCAAGTGTGTGAAGTAGATGTTTCTGAACATCACAGATTCTGTGATGATTTCTCACATCTAGTCTATAGACATTTTGTTGCGACTGCAAGTCTCTGTTGAAGTCCCAAGTGGATGGAATAGATATTTGAGATGATTTAAACGTTGTGTTGTATTGGGAAGTTTATCACATAATTGTCAGTAAACTTTTCTTTCAGTTTAGCAGGTGTGTGAAGTAGATGTTTTTGAACATCACAGATTCTGTGATGATTTCTCACATCTAGTCTATAGACATTTTGTTGCTACTGCATGTCTATGTTGAAGTATCAAGTCGATGGAATAGATGTTTGAGATGATTCAAACGTTGTGTTGAATTGGGAAGTTTATCATATAATTGTCAGTAAACCTTTCTTTCAGTTTAGCAGGTGTGTGAAGTAGATGTTTTTGAACATCACAGATTCTGTGATGATTTCTCACATCTTGTCTATAGACATTTTGTTGCTACTGCAAGTCTCTGTTGAAGTACCAGGTCGATGGAATAGATGTTTATGATGATTTAAACAATCTGTTGAATTGTGAAATTTATCAAATCATTGTCAGTAAACTTTTCTTTCAGTTTAGCAAGTGTGTGAAGTAGATGTTTCTGAACATCACAGATTCTGTGATGATTTCTCACATCTAGTCTATAGACATTTTGTTGCGACTGCAAGTCTCTGTTGAATTCTCAGATCTTTGGAATAGAAGCTTGAGATGATTTAAACGTTGTGTTGAATTGGGAAGTTTATCATATCATTGTCAGTAAACTTTTCTTTCAGTTTAGCAAGTGTGTGTAGTAGATGTTTCTGAACATCACAGACTCTGTGATGATTTCTCACATCTAGTCTATAGACATTTTGTTGCTACTGCAAGTCTCTGTTGAAGTCCCAGGTCGATGGAATAGATGTTTAAGATGATTTAAACAATGTGTTGAATTGTGAAATTTATCAAATCAATGTCAGTAAACTTTTCTTTCAGTTTAGCAAGTGTGTGAAGTAGATGTTTCTGAACATCACAGATTCTGTGATGATTTCTCACATCTAGTCTATAGACATTTTGTTGCGACTGCAAGTCTCTGTTGAAGTCTCAGATCTTTGGAATAGAAGCTTGAGATGATTTAAACGTTGTGTTGTATTGGGAAGTTTATCACATAATTGTCAGTAAACTTTTCTTTCAGTTTAGCAGGTGTGTGAAGTAGATGTTTTTGAACATCACAGATTCTATGATGATTTCTCACATCTAGTCTATAGACATTTTGTTGCTACTGCATGTCTATGTTGAAGTATCAAGTCGATGGAATAGATGTTTGAGATGATTCAAACGTTGTGTTGAATTGGGAAGTTTATCATATAATTGTCAGTAAACCTTTCTTTCAGTTTAGCAGGTGTGTGAAGTAGATGTTTTTGAACATCACAGATTCTGTGATGATTTCTCACATCTAGTCTATAGACATTTTGTTGCTACTGCAAGTCTCTGTTGAAGTCCATAGTCGATGGAATAGATATTTGAGATGATTTAAACGTTGTGTTGAATTGGGAAGTTTATCATATAATTGTCAGTAAACTTTTCTTTCAGTTTAGCAGGTGTGTGAAGTAGATGTTTTTGAACATCACAGATTCTGCGATGATTTCTCACATCTAGTCTATAGACATTTTGTTGCTACTGCATGTCTATGTTGAAGTATCAAGTCGATGGAATAGATGTTTGAGATGATTCAAACGTTGTGTTGAATTGGGAAGTTATCATATAATTGTCAGTAAACCTTTCTTTCACTTTAGCAGGTGTGTGAAGTAGATGTTTTGAACATCACAGATTCTGTGATGATTTCTCACATCTAGTCTATAGACATTTTGTTGCTACTGCAAGTCTCTGTTGAAGTCCCAGGTCGATGGATAGATGTTTAAGATGATTTAAACAATGTGTTGAATTGTGAAATTTATCAAATCAATGTCAGTAAACTTTTCTTTCAGTTTAGCAAGTGTGTGAAGTAGATGTTTCTGAACATCACAGATTCTGTGATGATTTCTCACATCTAGTCTATAGACATTTTGTTGCGATTGCAAGTCTCTGTTGAAGTCTCAGATCTTTGGAATAGAAGCTTGAGATGATTTAAACGTATTGTTGAATTGGCAAGTTTATCATATAATTGTCAGTAAACATTTCCTTTAGTTAAACATGTGTATGAAGTAGATGTTTTTGAGCATCACAGATTCTGTGATGATTTTTCACATCTAGTCTATAGACATTTTGTTGCTACTGCAAGTCTCTGTTAAAGACCAAGGTCAATGGAATAGATGTTTGAGATGATTTGAACGTAGTGTTGAATTGGCAAGTTTATCAAATCATTGTCAGTAAACTTTTCTTTCAGTTTAGCAGGTGTGTGAAGTAGATGTTTTTGAACATCACAGATTCTGTGATGATTTCTCACATCTAGTCTATAGACATTTTGTTGCTACTGCATGTCTATGTTGAAGTATCAAGTCGATAGAATAGATGTTTGAGATGATTCAAACGTTGTGTTGAATTGGGAAGTTTATCATATAATTGTCAGTAAACCTTTCTTTCAGTTTAGCAAGTGTGTGAAGTAGATGTTTCTGAACATCACAGATTCTGTGATGATTTCTAACATCTAGTCTATAGATATTTTGTTGCGACTGCAAGTCTCTGTTGAAGTCCCAGGTAGCTGGAATAGATGTTTGAGATGATTTAGAAGTTGTGTTGCATTGGGAAGTTTATCATATAATTGTCAGTAAACTTTTCTTTTAGTTTAGCAAGTGTGTAAAGTAGATGTTTTTGAACATCACAGATTCTGTGATGATTTCTCACATCTAGTCTATAGACATTTTGTTGCTACTGGAAGTCTCTGTTGAAGTCCCAGGTCGATGGAATAGATGTTTGAGATGATTCAAACGTTGTGTTGAATTGGGAAGTTTATCATATAATTGTCAGTAAACTTTCCTTTCAGTTTAGCAGGTGTGTGAAGTAGATGTTTTTGAACATCACAGATTCTGTGATGATTTCTCACATCTAGTCTATATACATTTTGTTGCTACTGCAAGTCTCTGTTGAAGTCCCAGGTCGACGAAATAGATGTTTAAGATGATTTAAACAATGTGTTGAACTGTGAAATTTATCAAATCATTGTCAGTAAACTTTTCTTTCAGTTTAGCAAGTGTGAGAAGTAGATGTTTTTGAACATCACAGATTCTGTGATGATTTCTCACATCTAGTCTATAGACATTTTGTTGCTACTGCATATCTATGTTGAAGTCCCAGGTAGATGGAATAGATGTTTAAGATGATTTAAACAATGTGTTGAATTGTGAAATTTATCAAATCATTGTCAGTAAACTTTTCTTTCAGTTAGCAAGTGTGTGAAGTAGATGTTTTTGAACATCACAGATTCTGTGATGATTTCTCACATCTAGTCTATAGATATTTTGTTGCTACTGCATGTCTATGTTGAAGTCCAAGGTCGATGGAATAGATGTTTGAGATGATTTAAACAATGTGTTGAATTGTGAAATTTATCGAATCATTGTCAGTAAACTTTTCTTTCAGTTTAGCAGGTGTGTGAAGTAGATGTTTATGAACATCACAGATTCTGTGATGATTTCTCACATCTAGTCTATAGACATTTTGTTGCTACTGCATGTCTATGTTGAAGTATCAAGTCGATGGAATAGATGTTTGAGATGATTCAAACGTTGTGTTGAATTGGGAAGTTTATCATATAATTGTCAGTAAACCTTTATTCAGTTTAGCAGGTGTGTGAAGTAGATGTTTTTGACCATCACAGATTCTGTGATGATTTCTCACATCTAGTCTATAGACATTTTGTTGCTACTGCAAGTCTCTGTTGAAGTCTCAGATCTTTGGAATAGAAGCTTGAGATGATTTAAACGTATTGTTGAATTGAGAAGTTTATCATATCATTGTCAGTAAACTTTTCTTTCAGTTTAGCAAGTGTGTGAAGTAGATGTTTTTGAACATCACAGATTCTGTGATGATTTCTCACATCTAGTCTATAGACATTTTGTTGCGACTGCAAGTCTCTGTTGAAGTCACAAGTGGATGGAATAGATATTTGAGATGATTTAAACGTTGTGTTGTATTGGGAAGTTTATCACATAATTGTCAGTAAACTTTTCTTTCAGTTTAGCAGGTGTGTGAAGTAGATGTTTTTGAACATCACAGATTCTGTGATGATTTCTCACATCTAGTCTATAGACATTTTGTTGCTACTGCAAGTCTCTGTTGAAGTCCCAGGTCGATGGAATAGATGTTAAAGATGATTTAAACAATGTGTTGGATTGTGAAATTTATCAAATCAATGTCAGTAAACTTTTCTTTCAGTTTAGCAAGTGTGTGAAGTAGATGTTTTTGAACATCACAGATTCTGTGATGATTTCTCACATCTAGTCTATAGACATTTTGTTGCGACTGCAAGTCTCTGTTGAAGTCCCAAGTGGATGGAATAGATATTTGAGATGATTTAAACGTTGTGTTGTATTGGGAAGTTTATCACATAATTGTCAGTAAACTTTTCTTTCAGTTTAGCAGGTGTGTGAAGTAGATGTTTTTGAACATCACAGATTCTGTGATGATTTCTCACATCTAGTCTATAGACATTTTGTTGCTACTGCAAGTCTCTGTTGAAGTCCCAGGTCGATGGAATAGATGTTAAAGATGATTTAAACAATGTCTTGAATTGTGAAATTTATCAAATCAATGTCAGTAAACTTTTCTTTCAGTTTAGCAAGTGTGTGAAGTAGATGTTTTTGAACATCACTGATTCTGTGATGATTTCTCACATCTAGTCTATAGACATTTTGTTGCGACTGCAAGTCTCTGTTGAAGTCCCAAGTGGATGGAATAGATATTTGAGATGATTTAAACGTTGTGTTGTATTGGCAAGTTTATCACATAATTGTCAGTAAACTTTTCTTTCAGTTTAGCAGGTGTGTGAAGTAGATGATTTTGAACATCACAGATTCTGTGATAATTTCTCACATCTAGTCTATAGACATTTTGTTGCTACTGCAAGTCTCTGTTGAAGTCCCAGGTCGATGGAATAGATGTTTAAGATGATTTAAACAATGTGTTGAATTGTGAAATTTATCAAATCAATGTCAGTAAACTTTTCTTTCAGTTTAGCAAGTGTGTGAAGTAGATGTTTCTGAACATCACAGATTCTGTGATGATTTCTCACATCTAGTCTATAGACATTTTGTTGCGACTGCATGTCTATGTTGAAGTATCAAGTCGATGGAATAGATGTTTGAGATGATTTAAACGTTGTGTTGAATTGGGAAGTTTATCATATAATTGTCAGTAAACTTTTCTTTCAGTTTAGCAGGTGTGTGAAGTAGATGTTTTTGAACATCACAGATTCTGTGATGATTTCTCACATCTAGTCTATAGACATTTTGCTGCGAGTGCAAGCCTCTGTTGAAATCTCAAGTCGATGGAATAGATGTTTGAGATGATTTTAACGTTTTCTTGAATTGAGAAATTCTTAATATAATTGTCAGTAAACATTTCCTTTAGTTAAACATGTGTATGAAGTAGATGTTTTTGAACATCACAGATTCTGTGATGATTTCTCACATCTAGTCTATATACATTTTGTTGCTACTGCAAGTCTCTGTTGAAGTCCCAGGTCGACGAAATAGATGTTTAAGATGATTTAAACAATGTGTTGAACTGTGAAATTTATCAAATCATTGTCAGTAAACTTTTCTTTCAGTTTAGCAACTGTGAGAAGTAGATGTTTTTGAACATCACAGATTCTGTGATGATTTCTCACATCTAGTCTAAAGACATTTTGTTGCTACTGCATGTCTATGTTGAAGTCCCAGGTAGATGGAATAGATGTTTAAGATGATTTAAACAATGTGTTGAATTGTGAAATTTATCAAATCATTGTCAGTAAACTTTTCTTTCAGTTTAGCAAGTGTGTGAAGTAGATGTTTTTGAACATCACAGATTCTGTGATGATTTCTCACATCTAGTCTATAGATATTTTGTTGCTACTGCATGTCTATGTTGAAGTCCAAGGTCGATGGAATAGATGTTTAAGATGACTTAAACAATGTGTTGAATTGTGAAATTTATCGAATCATTGTCAGTAAACTTTTCTTTCAGTTTAGCAGGTGTGTGAAGTAGATGTTTTTGAACATCACAGATTCTGTGATGATTTCTCACATCTAGTCTATAGACATTTTGTTGCTACTGCATGTCTATGTTTAAGTATCAAGTCGATGGAATAGATGTTTGAGATGATTCAAACGTTGTGTTGAATTGGGAAGTTTATCATATAATTGTCAGTAAACCTTTATTCAGTTTAGCAGGTGTGTGAAGTAGATGTTTTTGACCATCACAGATTCTGTGATGATTTCTCACATCTAGTCTATAGACATTTTGTTGCTACTGCAAGTCTCTGTTGAAGTCTCAGATCTTTGGAATAGAAGCTTGAGATGATTTAAACGTATTGTTGAATTGAGAAGTTTATCATATCATTGTCAGTAAACTTTTCTTTCAGTTTAGCAAGTGTGTGAAGTAGATGTTTCTGAACATCACAGATTCTGTGATGATTTCTCACATCTAGTCTATAGACATTTTGTTGCGACTGCAAGTCTCTGTTGAAGTCCCAAGTGGATGGAATAGATATTTGAGATGATTTAAACGTTGTGTTGTATTGGGAAGTTTATCACATAATTGTCAGTAAACCTTTCTTTCAGTTTAGCAAGTGTGTGAAGTAGATGTTTCTGAACATCACAGATTCTGTGATGATTTCTCACATCTAGTCTATAGATATTTTGTTGCGACTGCAAGTCTCTGTTGAAGTCCCAGGTAGCTGGAATAGATGTTTGAGATGATTTAGAAGTTGTGTTGCATTGGGAAGTTTATCATATAATTGTCAGTAAACTTTTCTTTTAGTTTAGCAAGTGTGTAAAGTAGATGTTTTTGAACATCACAGATTCTGTGATGATTTCTCACATCTAGTCTATAGACATTTTGTTGCTACTGCATGTCTATGTTGAAGTCCCAGGTAGATGGAATAGATGTTTAAGATGATTTAAACAATGTGTTGAATTGTGAAATTTATCAAATCATTGTCAGTAAACTTTTCTTTCAGTTTAGCAAGTGTGTGAAGTAGATGTTTTTGAACATCATAGATTCTGTGATGATTTCTCACATCTAGTCTATAGACATTTTGTTGCGACTGCAAGTCTCTGTTGAAGTCTCAGATCTTTGGAATAGAAGCTTGAGATGATTTAAACGTTGTGTTGTATTGGGAAGTTTATCACATAATTGTCAGTAAACTTTTCTTTCAGTTTAGCAGTTGTGTGAAGTAGATGTTTTTGAACATCACAGATTCTGCGATGATTTCTCACATCTAGTCTATTGACATTTTGTTGCGACTGCAAGTCTCTGTTGAAGTCTCAGATCTTTGGAATAGAAGCTTGAGATGATTTAAACGTTGTGTTGTATTATGAAGTTTATCATATAATTGTCAGTAAACCTTTCTTTCAGTTTAGCAGGTGTGTGAAGTAGATGTTTTTGAACATCACAGATTCTGTGATGATTTCTCACATCTAGTCTATAGACATTTTGTTGCGACTGCAAGTCTCTGTTGAAGTCTCAGATCTTTGGAATAGAAGCTTGAGATGATTTAAACGTTGTGTTGTATTATGAAGTTTATCATATAATTGTCAGTAAACCTTTCTTTCAGTTTAGCAGGTGTGTGAAGTAGATGTTTTTGAACATCACAGATTCTGTGATGATTTCTCACATCTAGTCTATAGACATTTTGTTGCTACTGCATGTCTATGTTGAAGTCCCAGGTAGATGGAATAGATGTTTAAGATGATTTAAACAATGTGTTGAATTGTGAAATTTATCAAATCATTGTCAGTAAACTTTTCTTTCAGTTTAGCAAGTGTGTGAAGTAGATGTTTTTGAACATCACAGATTCTGTGATGATTTCTCACATCTAGTCTATAGATATTTTGTTGCTACTGCATGTCTATGTTGAAGTCCAAGGTCGATGGAATAGATGTTTAAGATGATTTAAACAATGTGTTGAATTGTGAAATTTATCGAATCATTGTCAGTAAACTTTTCTTTCAGTTTAGCAGGTGTGTGAAGTAGATGTTTTTGAACATCACAGATTCTGTGATGATTTCTCACATCTAGTCTATAGATATTTTGTTGCTACTGCATGTCTATGTTGAAGTCCAAGGTCGATGGAATAGATGTTTAAGATGACTTAAACAATGTGTTGAATTGTGAAATTTATCGAATCATTGTCAGTAAACTTTTCTTTCAGTTTAGCAGGTGTGTGAAGTAGATGTTTTTGAACATCACAGATTCTGTGATGATTTCTCACATCTAGTCTATAGACATTTTGTTGCTACTGCATGTCTATGTTTAAGTATCAAGTCGATGGAATAGATGTTTGAGATGATTCAAACGTTGTGTTGAATTGGGAAGTTTATCATATAATTGTCAGTAAACCTTTATTCAGTTTAGCAGGTGTGTGAAGTAGATGTTTTTGACCATCACAGATTCTGTGATGATTTCTCACATCTAGTCTATAGACATTTTGTTGCTACTGCAAGTCTCTGTTGAAGTCTCAGATCTTTGGAATAGAAGCTTGAGATGATTTAAACGTATTGTTGAATTGAGAAGTTTATCATATCATTGTCAGTAAACTTTTCTTTCAGTTTAGCAAGTGTGTGAAGTAGATGTTTCTGAACATCACAGATTCTGTGATGATTTCTCACATCTAGTCTATAGACATTTTGTTGCGACTGCAAGTCTCTGTTGAAGTCCCAAGTGGATGGAATAGATATTTGAGATGATTTAAACGTTGTGTTGTATTGGGAAGTTTATCACATAATTGTCAGTAAACCTTTCTTTCAGTTTAGCAAGTGTGTGAAGTAGATGTTTCTGAACATCACAGATTCTGTGATGATTTCTCACATCTAGTCTATAGATATTTTGTTGCGACTGCAAGTCTCTGTTGAAGTCCCAGGTAGCTGGAATAGATGTTTGAGATGATTTAGAAGTTGTGTTGCATTGGGAAGTTTATCATATAATTGTCAGTAAACTTTTCTTTTAGTTTAGCAAGTGTGTAAAGTAGATGTTTTTGAACATCACAGATTCTGTGATGATTTCTCACATCTAGTCTATAGACATTTTGTTGCTACTGCATGTCTATGTTGAAGTCCCAGGTAGATGGAATAGATGTTTAAGATGATTTAAACAATGTGTTGAATTGTGAAATTTATCAAATCATTGTCAGTAAACTTTTCTTTCAGTTTAGCAAGTGTGTGAAGTAGATGTTTTTGAACATCATAGATTCTGTGATGATTTCTCACATCTAGTCTATAGACATTTTGTTGCGACTGCAAGTCTCTGTTGAAGTCTCAGATCTTTGGAATAGAAGCTTGAGATGATTTAAACGTTGTGTTGTATTGGGAAGTTTATCACATAATTGTCAGTAAACTTTTCTTTCAGTTTAGCAGTTGTGTGAAGTAGATGTTTTTGAACATCACAGATTCTGCGATGATTTCTCACATCTAGTCTATTGACATTTTGTTGCGACTGCAAGTCTCTGTTGAAGTCTCAGATCTTTGGAATAGAAGCTTGAGATGATTTAAACGTTGTGTTGTATTATGAAGTTTATCATATAATTGTCAGTAAACCTTTCTTTCAGTTTAGCAGGTGTGTGAAGTAGATGTTTTTGAACATCACAGATTCTGTGATGATTTCTCACATCTAGTCTATAGACATTTTGTTGCGACTGCAAGTCTCTGTTGAAGTCTCAGATCTTTGGAATAGAAGCTTGAGATGATTTAAACGTTGTGTTGTATTATGAAGTTTATCATATAATTGTCAGTAAACCTTTCTTTCAGTTTAGCAGGTGTGTGAAGTAGATGTTTTTGAACATCACAGATTCTGTGATGATTTCTCACATCTAGTCTATAGACATTTTGTTGCTACTGCATGTCTATGTTGAAGTCCCAGGTAGATGGAATAGATGTTTAAGATGATTTAAACAATGTGTTGAATTGTGAAATTTATCAAATCATTGTCAGTAAACTTTTCTTTCAGTTTAGCAAGTGTGTGAAGTAGATGTTTTTGAACATCACAGATTCTGTGATGATTTCTCACATCTAGTCTATAGATATTTTGTTGCTACTGCATGTCTATGTTGAAGTCCAAGGTCGATGGAATAGATGTTTAAGATGATTTAAACAATGTGTTGAATTGTGAAATTTATCGAATCATTGTCAGTAAACTTTTCTTTCAGTTTAGCAGGTGTGTGAAGTAGATGTTTTTGAACATCACAGATTCTGTGATGATTTCTCACATCTAGTCTATAGACATTTTGTTGCTACTGCATGTCTATGTTGAAGTATCAAGTCGATGGAATAGATGTTTGAGATGATTCAAACGTTGTGTTGAATTGGGAAGTTTATCATATAATTGTCAGTAAACCTTTATTCAGTTTAGCAGGTGTGTGAAGTAGATGTTTTTGACCATCACAGATTCTGTGATGATTTCTCACATCTAGTCTATAGACATTTTGTTGCTACTGCAAGTCTCTGTTGAAGTCTCAGATCTTTGGAATAGAAGCTTGAGATGATTTAAACGTTGAGTTGTATTGGGAAGTTTATCACATAATTGTCAGTAAACTTTTCTTTCAGTTTAGCAGGTGTGTGAAGTAGATGTTTTTGAACATCACAGATTCTGTGATGATTTCTCACATCTAGTCTATAGACATTTTGTTGGTACTGCAAGTCTCTGTTGAAGTCCCAGGTCGATGGAATAGATGTTTAAGATGATTTAAACAATGTGTTGAATTGTGAAATTTATCAAATCAATGTCAGTAAACTTTTCTTTCAGTTTAGCAAGTGTGTGAAGTAGATGTTTCTGAACATCACAGATTCTGTGATGATTTCTCACATCTAGTCTATAGACATTTTGTTGCGACTGCAAGACTCTGTTGAAGTCTCAGATCTTTGGAATAGAACCTTGAGATGATTTAAACGTTGTGTTGTATTGGGAAGTTTATCACATAATTGTCAGTAAACTTTTCTTTCAGTTTAGCAGTTGTGTGAAGTAGATGTTTTTGAACATCACAGATTCTGCGATGATTTCTCACATCTAGTCTATAGACATTTTGTTGCTACTGCATGTCTCTGTTGAAGTATCAAGTCGATGGAATAGATGTTTGAGATGATTCAAACGTTGTGTTGAATTGGGAAGTTTATCATATAATTGTCAGTAAACCTTTCTTTCAGTTTAGCAGGTGTGTGAAGTAGATGTTTTTGAACATCACAGATTCTGTGATGATTTCTCACATCTAGTCTATAGACATTTTGTTGCTACTGCAAGTCTCTGTTGAAGTCCATAGTCGATGGAATAGATATTTGAGATGATTTAAACGTTGTGTTGAATTGGGAAATTTATCATATAATTGTCAGTAAACTTTTCTTTCAGTTTAGCAGGTGTGTGAAGTAGATGTTTTTGAACATCACAGATTCTGTGATGATTTCTCACATCTAGTCTATAGACATTTTGTTGCGACTGCAAGTCTCTGTTGAAGTCTCAGATCTTTGGAATAGAAGCTTGAGATGATTTAAACGTTTTGTTGAATTGGGAAGTTTATCATATCATTGTCAGTAAACTTTTCTTTCAGTTTAGCAAGTGTGTGTAGTAGATGTTTCTGAACATCACAGATTCTGTGATGATTTCTCACATCTAGTCTATAGACATTTTGTTGCTACTGCAAGTCTCTGTTGAAGTCCCAGGTCGATGGAATAGATGTTTAAGATGATTTAAACAATGTGTTGAATTGTGAAATTTATCAAATCAATGTCAGTAAACTTTTCTTTCAGTTTAGCAAGTGTGTGAAGTAGATGTTTCTGAACATCACAGATTCTGTGATGATTTCTCACATCTAGTCTATAGACATTTTGTTGCGACTGCAAGTCTCTGTTGAAGTCTCAGATCTTTGGAATAGAAGCTTGAGATGATTTAAACGTTGTGTTGTATTGAGAAGTTTATCACATAATTGTCAGTAAACTTTTCTTTCAGTTTAGCAGTTGTGTGAAGTAGATGTTTTTGAACATCACAGATTCTGCGATGATTTCTCACATCTAGTCTATAGACATTTTGTTGCGACTGCAAGTCTCTGTTGAAGTCTCAGATCTTTGGAATAGAAGCTTGAGATGATTTAAACGTTGTGTTGTATTGGGAAGTTTATCACATAATTGTCAGTAAACTTTTCTTTCAGTTTAGCAGTTATGTGAAGTAGATGTTTTTGAACATCACAGATTCTGCGATGATTTCTCACATCTAGTCTATAGACATTTTGTTGCTACTGCATGTCTATGTTGAAGTATCAAGTCGATGGAATAGATGTTTGAGATGATTCAAACGTTGTGTTGAATTGGGAAGTTTATCATATAATTGTCAGTAAACCTTTCTTTCAGTTTAGCAGGTGTGTGAAGTAGATGTTTTTGAACATCACAGATTCTGTGATGATTTCTCACATCTAGTCTATAGATATTTTGTTGCTACTGCATGTCTATGTTGAAGTCCAAGGTCGATGGAATAGATGTTTAAGATGATTTAAACAATGTGTTGAATTGTGAAATTTATCGAATCATTGTCAGTAAACTTTTCTTTCAGTTTAGCAGGTGTGTGAAGTAGATGTTTTTGAACATCACAGATTCTGTGATGATTTCTCACATCTAGTCTATAGACATTTTGTTGCTACTGCATGTCTATGTTGAAGTATCAAGTCGATGGAATAGATGTTTGAGATGATTCAAACGTTGTGTTGAATTGGGAAGTTTATCATATAATTGTCAGTAAACCTTTCTTCAGTTTAGCAGGTGTGTGAAGTAGATGTTTTTGACCATCACAGATTCTGTGATGATTTCTCACATCTAGTCTATAGACATTTTGTTGCTACTGCAAGTCTCTGTTGAAGTCTCAGATCTTTGGAATAGAAGCTTGAGATGATTTAAACGTATTGTTGAATTGAGAAGTTTATCATATCATTGTCAGTAAACTTTTCTTTCAGTTTAGCAAGTGTGTGAAGTAGATGTTTCTGAACATCACAGATTCTGTGATGATTTCTCACATCTAGTCTATAGACATTTTGTTGCGACTGCAAGTCTCTGTTGAAGTCCCAAGTGGATGGAATAGATATTTGAGATGATTTAAACGTTGAGTTGTATTGGGAAGTTTATCACATAATTGTCAGTAAACTTTTCTTTCAGTTTAGCAGGTGTGTGAAGTAGATGTTTTTGAACATCACAGATTCTGTGATGATTTCTCACATCTAGTCTATAGACATTTTGTTGCTACTGCAAGTCTCTGTTGAAGTCCCAGGTCGATGGAATAGATGTTTAAGATGATTTAAACAATGTTTTGAATTGTGAAATTTATCAAATCAATGTCAGTAAACTTTTCTTTCAGTTTAGCAAGTGTGTGAAGTAGATGTTTCTGAACATCACAGATTCTGTGATGATTTCTCACATCTAGTCTATAGACATTTTGTTGCGACTGCAAGTCTCTGTTGAAGTCTCAGATCTTTGGAATAGAAGCTTGAGATGATTTAAACGTTGTGTTGTATTGGGAAGTTTATCACATAATTGTCAGTAAACTTTTCTTTCAGTTTAGCAGTTATGTGAAGTAGATGTTTTTGAACATCACAGATTCTGCGATGATTTCTCACATCTAGTCTATAGACATTTTGTTGCTACTGCATGTCTATGTTGAAGTATCAAGTCGATGGAATAGATGTTTGAGATGATTCAAACGTTGTGTTGAATTGGGAAGTTTATCATATAATTGTCAGTAAACCTTTCTTTCAGTTTAGCAGGTGTGTGAAGTAGATGTTTTTGAACATCACAGATTCTGTGATGATTTCTCACATCTAGTCTATAGATATTTTGTTGCTACTGCATGTCTATGTTGAAGTCCAAGGTCGATGGAATAGATGTTTAAGATGATTTAAACAATGTGTTGAATTGTGAAATTTATCGAATCATTGTCAGTAAACTTTTCTTTCAGTTTAGCAGGTGTGTGAAGTAGATGTTTTTGAACATCACAGATTCTGTGATGATTTCTCACATCTAGTCTATAGACATTTTGTTGCTACTGCATGTCTATGTTGAAGTATCAAGTCGATGGAATAGATGTTTGAGATGATTCAAACGTTGTGTTGAATTGGGAAGTTTATCATATAATTGTCAGTAAACCTTTCTTCAGTTTAGCAGGTGTGTGAAGTAGATGTTTTTGACCATCACAGATTCTGTGATGATTTCTCACATCTAGTCTATAGACATTTTGTTGCTACTGCAAGTCTCTGTTGAAGTCTCAGATCTTTGGAATAGAAGCTTGAGATGATTTAAACGTATTGTTGAATTGAGAAGTTTATCATATCATTGTCAGTAAACTTTTCTTTCAGTTTAGCAAGTGTGTGAAGTAGATGTTTCTGAACATCACAGATTCTGTGATGATTTCTCACATCTAGTCTATAGACATTTTGTTGCGACTGCAAGTCTCTGTTGAAGTCCCAAGTGGATGGAATAGATATTTGAGATGATTTAAACGTTGAGTTGTATTGGGAAGTTTATCACATAATTGTCAGTAAACTTTTCTTTCAGTTTAGCAGGTGTGTGAAGTAGATGTTTTTGAACATCACAGATTCTGTGATGATTTCTCACATCTAGTCTATAGACATTTTGTTGCTACTGCAAGTCTCTGTTGAAGTCCCAGGTCGATGGAATAGATGTTTAAGATGATTTAAACAATGTTTTGAATTGTGAAATTTATCAAATCAATGTCAGTAAACTTTTCTTTCAGTTTAGCAAGTGTGTGAAGTAGATGTTTCTGAACATCACAGATTCTGTGATGATTTCTCACATCTAGTCTATAGACATTTTGTTGCGACTGCAAGTCTCTGTTGAAGTCTCAGATCTTTGGAATAGAACCTTGAGATGATTTAAACGTTGTGTTGTATTGGGAAGTTTATCACATAATTGTCAGTATACTTTTCTTTCAGTTTAGCAGTTGTGTGAAGTAGATGTTTTTGAACATCACAGATTCTGCGATGATTTCTCACATCTAGTCTATAGACATTTTGTTGCTACTGCATGTCTATGTTGAAGTATCAAGTCGATGGAATAGATGTTTGAGATGATTCAAACGTTGTGTTGAATTGGGAAGTTTATCATATAATTGTCAGTAAACCTTTCTTTCAGTTTAGCAGGTGTGTGAAGTAGATGTTTTTGAACATCACAGATTCTGTGATGATTTCTCACATCTAGTCTATAGACATTTTGTTGCTACTGCAAGTCTCTGTTGAAGTCCATAGTCGATGGAATAGATATTTGAGATGATTTAAACGTTGTGTTGAATTGGGAAGTTTATCATATAATTGTCAGTAAACTTTTCTTTCAGTTTAGCAGGTGTGTGAAGTAGATGTTTTTGAACATCACAGATTCTGTGATGATTTCTCACATCTAGTCTATAGACATTTTGTTGCGACTGCAAGTCTCTGTTGAAGTCTCAGATCTTTGGAATAGAAGCTTGAGATGATTTAAACGTTTTGTTGAATTGGGAAGTTTATCATATCATTGTCAGTAAACTTTTCTTTCAGTTTAGCAAGTGTGTGTAGTAGATGTTTCTGAACATCACAGATTCTGTGATGATTTCTCACATCTAGTCTATAGACATTTTGTTGCTACTGCAAGTCTCTGTTGAAGTCCCAGGTCGATGGAATAGATGTTTAAGATGATTTAAACAATGTGTTGAATTGTGAAATTTATCAAATCAATGCCAGTAAACTTTTCTTTCAGTTTAGCAAGTGTGTGAAGTAGATGTTTCTGAACATCACAGATTCTGTGATGATTTCTCACATCTAGTCTATAGACATTTTGTTGCGACTGCAAGTCTCTGTTGAAGTCTCAGATCTTTGGAATAGAAGCTTGAGATGATTTAAACGTTTTGTTGAATTGGGAAGTTTATCATATAATTGTCAGTAAACTTTTCTTTCAGTTTAGCAAGTGTGTGTAGTAGATGTTTCTGAACATCA
This sequence comes from Aurelia sp. 3 sensu Dawson et al. (2005), assembly GCA_964020215.1. Taxonomy (NCBI): domain Eukaryota; kingdom Metazoa; phylum Cnidaria; class Scyphozoa; order Semaeostomeae; family Ulmaridae; genus Aurelia; species Aurelia sp. 3 sensu Dawson et al. (2005). The sequence goes on from OZ026593.1 coordinate 1,234,671, forward strand.
CAGATTCTGTGATGATTTCTCACATCTAGTCTATAGACATTTTGTTGCTACTGCAAGTCTCTGTTGAAGTCCCAGGTCGATGGAATAGATGTTTAAGATGATTTAAACAATGTGTTGAATTGTGAAATTTATCAAATCAATGTCAGTAAACTTTTCTTTCAGTTTAGCAAGTGTGTGAAGTAGATGTTTCTGAACATCACAGATTCTGTGATGATTTCTCACATCTAGTCTATAGACATTTTGTTGCGACTGCAAGTCTCTGTTGAAGTCTCAGATCTTTGGAATAGAACCTTGAGATGATTTAAACGTTGTGTTGTATTGGGAAGTTTACCACATAATTGTCAGTATACTTTTCTTTCAGTTTAGCAGTTGTGTGAAGTAGATGGTTTTGAACATCACAGATTCTGCGATGATTTCTCACATCTAGTCTATAGACATTTTGTTGCTACTGCATGTCTATGTTGAAGTATCAAGTCGATGGAATAGATGTTTGAGATGATTCAAACGTTGTGTTGAATTGGGAAGTTTATCATATAATTGTCAGTAAACCTTTCTTTCAGTTTAGCAGGTGTGTGAAGTAGATGTTTTTGAACATCACAGATTCTGTGATGATTTCTCACATCTAGTCTATAGACATTTTGTTGCTACTGCAAGTCTCTGTTGAAGTCCATAGTCGATGGAATAGATATTTGAGATGATTTAAACGTTGTGTTGAATTGGGAAGTTTATCATATAATTGTCAGTAAACTTTTCTTTCAGTTTAGCAGGTGTGTGAAGTAGATGTTTTTGAACATCACAGATTCTGTGATGATTTCTCACATCTAGTCTATAGACATTTTGTTGCGACTGCAAGTCTCTGTTGAAGTCTCAGATCTTTGGAATAGAAGCTTGAGATGATTTAAACGTTTTGTTGAATTGGGAAGTTTATCATATCATTGTCAGTAAACTTTTCTTTAGTTTAGCAAGTGTGTGTAGTAGATGTTTCTGAACATCACAGATTCTGTGATGATTTCTCACATCTAGTCTATAGACATTTTGTTGCTACTGCAAGTCTCTGTTGAAGTCCCAGGTCGATGGAATAGATGTTTAAGATGATTTAAACAATGTGTTGAATTGTGAAATTTATCAAATCAATGCCAGTAAACTTTTCTTTCAGTTTAGCAAGTGTGTGAAGTAGATGTTTCTGAACATCACAGATTCTGTGATGATTTCTCACATCTAGTCTATAGACATTTTGTTGCGACTGCAAGTCTCTGTTGAAGTCTCAGATCTTTGGAATAGAAGCTTGAGATGATTTAAACGTTTTGTTGAATTGGGAAGTTTATCATATAATTGTCAGTAAACTTTTCTTTCAGTTTAGCAAGTGTGTGTAGTAGATGTTTCTGAACATCACAGATTCTGTGATGATTTCTCACATCTAGTCTATAGACATTTTGTTGCTACTGCAAGTCTCTGTTGAAGTCCCAGGTCGATGGAATAGATGTTTAAGATGATTTAAACAATGTGTTGAATTGTGAAATTTATCAAATCAATGTCAGTAAACTTTTCTTTCAGTTTAGCAAGTGTGTGAAGTAGATGTTTCTGAACATCACAGATTCTGTGATGATTTCTCACATCTAGTCTATAGACATTTTGTTGCGACTGCAAGTCTCTGTTGAAGTCTCAGATCTTTGGAATAGAAGCTTGAGATGATTTAAACGTTTTGTTGAATTGGGAAGTTTATCATATAATTGTCAGTAAACTTTTCTTTCAGTTTAGCAAGTGTGTGTAGTAGATGTTTCTGAACATCACAGATTCTGTGATGATTTCTCACATCTAGTCTATAGACATTTTGTTGCTACTGCAAGTCTCTGTTGAAGTCCCAGGTCGATGGAATAGATGTTTAAGATGATTTAAACGTTTTGTTGAATTGGGAAGTTTATCATATCATTGTCAGTAAACTTTTCTTTCAGTTTAGCAAGTGTGTGTAGTAGATGTTTCTGAACATCACAGATTCTGTGATGATTTCTCACATCTATTCTATAGACATTTTGTTGCTACTGCAAGTCTCTGTTGAAGTCCCAGGTCGATGGAATAGATGTTTAAGATGATTTAAACAATGTGTTGAATTGTGAAATTTATCATATAATTGTCAGTAAACTTTTCTTTCAGTTTAGCAAGTGTGTGAAGTAGATGTTTCTGAACATCACAGATTCTGTGATGATTTCTCACATCTAGTCTATAGACATTTTGTTGCGACTGCAATTCTCTGTTGAAGTCTCAGATCTTTGGAATAGAAGCTTGAGATGATTTAAACGTTTTGTTGAATTGGGAAGTTTATCATATAATTGTCAGTAAACTTTTCTTTCAGTTTAGCAAGTGTGTGTAGTAGATGTTTCTGAACATCACAGATTCTGTGATGATTTCTCACATCTAGTCTATAGACATTTTGTTGCTACTGCAAGTCTCTGTTGAAGTCCCAGGTCGATGGAATAGATGTTTAAGATGATTTAAACAATGTGTTGAATTGTGAAAGTTATCAAATCAATGTCAGTAAACTTTTCTTTCAGTTTAGCAAGTGTGTGAAGTAGATGTTTCTGAACATCACAGATTCTGTGATGATTTCTCACATCTAGTCTATAGACATTTTGTTGCGACTGCAAGTCTCTGTTGAAGTCTCATATCTTTGGAATAGAAGCTTGAGATGATTTAAACGTTGTGTTGTATTGGGAAGTTTATCACATAATTGTCAGTAAACTTTTCTTTCAGTTTAGCAGTTGTGTGAAGTAGATGTTTTTGAACATCACAGATTCTGCGATGATTTCTCACATCTAGTCTATAGACATTTTGTTGCGACTGCAAGTCTCTGTTGAAGTCTCAGATCTTTGGAATAGATGTTTGAGATGATTCAAACGTTGTGTTGTATTGGGAAGTTTATCATATAATTGTCAGTAAACCTTTCTTTCAGTTTAGCAGGTGTGTGAAGTAGATGTTTTTGAACATCACAGATTCTGTGATGATTTCTCACATCTAGTCTATAGACATTTTGTTGCTACTGCAAGTCTCTGTTGAAGTCCATAGTCGATGGAATAGATGTTTGAGATGATTCAAACGTTGTGTTGAATTGGGAAGTTTATCATATAATTGTCAGTAAACTTTTCTTTCAGTTTAGCAGGTGTGTGAAGTAGATGTTTTTGAACATCACAGATTCTGTGATGATTTCTCACATCTAGTCTATAGACATTTTGTTGCTACTGCATGTCTATGTTGAAGTATCAAGTCGATGGAATAGAAGCTTGAGATGATTTAAACGTATTGTTGAATTGGCAAGTTTATCATATAATTGTCAGTAAACTTTTCTTTCAGTTTAGCAGGTGTGTGAAGTAGATGTTTTTGAACATCACAGATTCTGTGATGATTTCTCACATCTAGTCTATAGACATTTTGTTGCTACTGCATGTCTATGTTGAAGTATCAAGTCGATGGAATAGATGTTTGAGATGATTCAAACGTTGTGTTGAATTGGGAAGTTATCATATAATTGTCAGTAAACCTTTCTTTCACTTTAGCAGGTGTGTGAAGTAGATGTTTTTGAACATCACAGATTCTGTGATGATTTCTCACATCTAGTCTATAGACATTTTGTTGCTACTGCAAGTCTCTGATGAAGTCCCAGGTCGATGGATAGATGTTTAAGATGATTTAAACAATGTGTTGAATTGTGAAATTTATCAAATCAATGTCAGTAAACTTTTCTTTCAGTTTAGCAAGTGTGTGAAGTAGATGTTTCTGAACATCACAGATTCTGTGATGATTTCTCACATCTAGTCTATAGACATTTTGTTGCGATTGCAGGTCTCTGTTGAAGTCTCAGATCTTTGGAATAGAAGCTTGAGATGATTTAAACGTATTGTTGAATTGGCAAGTTTATCATATAATTGTCAGTAAACATTTCCTTTAGTTAAACATGTGTATGAAGTAGATGTTTTTGAGCATCACAGATTCTGTGATGATTTTTCACATCTAGTCTATAGACATTTTGTTGCTACTGCAAGTCTCTGTTAAAGACCCAGGTCAATGGAATAGATGTTTGAGATGATTTGAACGTAGTGTTGATTTGGCAAGTTTATCAAATCATTGTCAGTAAACTTTTCTTTCAGTTTAGCAAGTGTATGAAGTAGATGTTTCTGAACATCACAGATTCTCTGATGATTTCTCACATCTAGTCTATAGACATTTTGTTGCGACTGCAAGTCTCTGTTGAAGTCTCAGGTCGATAAAATAGATGTTTGAGATGATTTAAAAGTTGTGTTGAATTGGGATGTTTATCATATCATTGTCAGTAAACTTTTCTTTCAGTTTAGCAAGTGTGTGAAGTAGATGTTTCTGAACATCACAGATTCTGTGATGATTTCTCACATCTAGTCTATAGACATTTTGTTGCGACTGCAAGTCTCTGTTGAAGTCCCAGGTAGCTGGAATAGATGTTTGAGATGATTTAAACGTTGTGTTGAATTGGGAAGTTTATCATATAATTGTCAGTAAACTTTTCTTTCAGTTTAGAAGGTATGTGAAGTAGATGTTTTTGAACATCACAGATTCTGTGATGATTTCACACATCTAGTCTATAGACATTTTGTTGCTACTGCATGTCTATGTTAAAGTATCAAGTCGATGGAATAGATGTTTGAGATGATTCAAACGTTGTGTTGAATTGGGAAGTTTATCATATAATTGTCAGTAAACCTTTCTTTCAGTTTAGCAGGTGTGTGAAGTAGATGTTTTTGAACATCACAGATTCTGTGATGATTTCTCACATCTAGTCTATATACATTTTGTTGCTACTGCAAGTCTCTGTTGAAGTCCCAAGTCGATGGAATAGATATTTGAGATGATTTAAACGTTGTGTTGAATTGGGATGTTTATCATATAATTGTCAGTAAACTTTTCCTTCAGTTTAGCAAGTGTGTGAAGTAGGTGTTTCTGAACATCACAGATTCTGTGATGATTTCTCACATCTAGTCTATAGACATTTTGTTGCGACTGCAAGTCTCTGTTGAAGTCTCAGATCTTTGGAATAGATGTTTGAGATGATTTAAAAGTTGTGTTGAATTGGGATGTGTATCATACAATTGTCAGTAAACTTTTCTTTCAGTTTAGCAAGTGTGTGAAGTAGATGTTTTTGAACATCACAGATTCTGTGATGATTTCTCACATCTAGTCTATAGACATTTTGTTGCTACTGCAAGTCTCTGTTGAAGTCCATAGTCGATGGAATAGATATTTGAGATGATTTAAACGTTGTGTTGAATTGGGAAATATATCATATAATTGTCAGTAAACTTTTCTTTCAGTTTAGCAGGTGTGTGAAGTAGATGTTTTTGAACATCACAGATTCTGTGATGATTTCTCACATCTAGTCTATAGACATTTTGTTGCGACTGCAAGTCTCTGTTGAAGTCTCAGATGTTTGGAATAGAAGCTTGAGATGATTTAACCGTTTTGTTGAATTGGGAAGTTTATCATATCATTGTCAGTAAACTTTTCTTTCAGTTTAGCAAGTGTGTGTAGTAGATGTTTCTGAACATCACAGATTCTGTGATGATTTCTCACATCTAGTCTATAGACATTTTGTTGCTACTGCAAGTCTCTGTTGAAGTCCCAGGTCGATGGAATAGATGTTTAAGATGATTTAAACAATGTGTTGAATTGTGAAATTTATCAAATCAATGTCAGTAAACTTTTCTTTCAGTTTAGCAAGTGTGTGAAGTAGATGTTTTTGAACATCACAGATTCTGTGATGATTTCTCACATCTAGTCTATAGACATTTTGTTGCTACTGCATGTCTATGTTGAAGTATCCAGTCGATGGAATAGATGTTTGAGATGATTCAAACGTTGTGTTGAATTGGGAAGTTTATCATATAATTGTCAGTAAACCTTTCTTTCAGTTTAGCAGGTGTGTGAAGTAGATGTTTTTGAACATCACAGATTCTGTGATGATTTCTCATATCTAGTCTATAGACATTTTGTTGCTACTGCAAGTCTCTGTTGAAGTCCATAGTCGATGGAATAGATATTTGAGATGATTTAAACGTTGTGTTGAATTGGGAAATTTATCATATAATTGTCAGTAAACTTTTCTTTCAGTTTAGCAGGTGTGTGAAGTAGATGTTTTTGAACATCACAGATTCTGTGATGATTTCTCACATCTAGTCTATAGACATTTTGTTGCGACTGCAAGTCTCTGTTGAAGTCTCAGATCTTTGGAATAGAAGCTTGAGATGATTTAAACGTTGTGTTGAATTGGGAGGTTTATCATATAATTGTCTGTAAACATTTCTTTCAGTTTAGCAAGTTTGTGAAGTAGATGTTTTTGAACATCACAGATTCTGTGATGATTTCTCACATCTAGTCTATAGACATTTTGTTGCGACTGCAAGTCTCTGTTGAAGTCTCAGGTCGATAAAATAGATGTTTGAGATGATTTAAAAGTTGTGTTGAATTGGGATGTGTATCATACAATTGTCAGTAAACTTTTCTTTCAGTTTAGCAAGTTTGTGAAGTAGATGTTTTTGAACATCACAGATTCTGTGATGATTTCTCACATCTAGTCTATAGACATTCTGTTGCTACTGCAAGTCTCTGTTGAAGTCCCAGGTCGATGGAATAGATGTTTAAGATGATTTAAACAATGTGTTGAATTGTGAAAATTATCATATCATTGTCAGTAAACTTTTCTTTCAGTTTAGCAAGTGTGTGAAGTAGATGTTTCCGAACATCACAGATTCTGTGATGATTTCTCACATCTAGTCTATAGACATTTTGTTGCTACTGCAAGTCTCTGTTGAAGTCCATAGTCGATGGAATAGATATTTGAGATGATTTAAACGTTGTGTTGAATTGGGAAATTTATCATATAATTGTCAGTAAACTTTTCTTTCAGTTTAGCAGGTGTGTGAAGTAGATGTTTTTGAACATCACAGATTCTGTGATGATTTCTCACATCTAGTCTATAGACATTTTGTTGCGACTGCAAGTCTCTGTTGAAGTCTCAGATGTTTGGAATAGATGCTTGAGATGATTTAACCGTTTTGTTGAATTGGGAAGTTTATCATATCATTGTCAGTAAACTTTTCTTTCAGTTTAGCAAGTGTGTGTAGTAGATGTTTCTGAACATCACAGATTCTGTGATGATTTCTCACATCTAGTCTATAGACATTTTGTTGCTACTGCAAGTCTCTGTTGAAGTCCCAGGTCGATGGAATAGATGTTTAAGATGATTTAAACAATGTATTGAATTGTGAAATTTATCAAATCAATGTCAGTAAACTTTTCTTTCAGTTTAGCAAGTGTGTGAAGTAGATGTTTTTGAACATCACAGATTCTGTGATGATTTCTCACATCTAGTCTATAGACATTTTGTTGCGACTGCAAGTCTCTGTTGAAGTCTCAGATCTTTGGAATAGAAGCTTGAGATGATTTAAACGTTGTGTTGTATTGGGAAGTTTATCACATAATTGTCAGTAAACTTTTCTTTCAGTTTAGCAGTTGTGTGAAGTAGATGTTTTTGAACATCACAGATTCTGCGATGATTTCTCACATCTAGTCTATAGACATTTTGTTGCGACTGCAAGTCTCTGTTGAAGTCTCAGATCTTTGGAATAGAAGCTTGAGATGATTTAAACGTTGTGTTGTATTGGGAAGTTTATCACATAATTGTCAGTAAACTTTTCTTTCAGTTTAGCAGTTGTGTGAAGTAGATGTTTTTGAACATCACAGATTCTGCGATGATTTCTCACATCTAGTCTATAGACATTTTGTTGCTACTGCATGTCTATGTTGAAGTATCCAGTCGATGGAATAGATGTTTGAGATGATTCAAACGTTGTGTTGAATTGGGAAGTTTATCATATAATTGTCAGTAAACCTTTCTTTCAGTTTAGCAGGTGTGTGAAGTAGATGTTTTTGAACATCACAGATTCTGTGATGATTTCTCATATCTAGTCTATAGACATTTTGTTGCTACTGCAAGTCTCTGTTGAAGTCCATAGTCGATGGAATAGATATTTGAGATGATTTAAACGTTGTGTTGAATTGGGAAATTTATCATATAATTGTCAGTAAACTTTTCTTTCAGTTTAGCAGGTGTGTGAAGTAGATGTTTTTGAACATCACAGATTCTGTGATGATTTCTCACATCTAGTCTATAGACATTTTGTTGCGACTGCAAGTCTCTGTTGAAGTCTCAGATCTTTGGAATAGAAGCTTGAGATGATTTAAACGTTGTGTTGAATTGGGAAGTTTATCATATCATTGTCAGTAAACTTTTCTTTCAGTTTAGCAAGTGTGTGTAGTAGATGTTTCTGAACATCACAGATTCTGTGATGATTTCTCACATCTAGTCTATAGACATTTTGTTGCTACTGCAAGTCTCTGTTGAAGTCCCAGGTCGATGGAATAGATGTTTAAGATGATTTAAACAATGTGTTGAATTGTGAAATTTATCAAATCAATGTCAGTAAACTTTTCTTTCAGTTTAGCAAGTGTGTGAAGTAGATGTTTCTGAACATCACAGATTCTGTGATGATTTCTCACATCTAGTCTATAGACATTTTGTTGCGACTGCAAGTCTCTGTTGAAGTCTCAGATCTTTGGAATAGAAGCTTGAGATGATTTAAACGTTGTGTTGTATTGGGAAGTTTATCACATAATTGTCAGTAAACTTTTCTTTCAGTTTAGCAGTTGTGTGAAGTAGATGTTTTTGAACATCACAGATTCTGCGATGATTTCTCACATCTAGTCTATAGACATTTTGTTGCTACTGCATGTCTATGTTGAAGTATCAAGTCGATGGAATTGATGTTTGAGATGATTCAAACGTTGTGTTGAATTGGGAAGTTTATCATATAATTGTCAGTAAACCTTTCTTTCAGTTTAGCAGGTGTGTGAAGTAGATGTTTTTGAACATCACAGATTCTGTGATGATTTCTCACATCTAGTCTATAGACATTTTGTTGCTACTGCAAGTCTCTGTTGAAGTCCATAGTCGATGGAATAGATATTTGAGATGATTTAAACGTTGTGTTGAATTGGGAAGTTTATCATATAATTGTCAGTAAACTTTTCTTTCAGTTTAGCAGGTGTGTGAAGTAGATGTTTTTCAACATCACAGATTCTGTGATGATTTCTCACATCTAGTCTATAGACATTTTGTTGCTACTGCATGTCTATGTTGAAGTATCAAGTCGATGGAATAGATGTTTGAGATGATTCAAACGTTGTGTTGAATTGGGAAGTTATCATATAATTGTCAGTAAACCTTTCTTTCACTTTAGCAAGTGTGTGAAGTAGATGTTTTTGAACATCACAGATTCTGTGATGATTTCTCACATCTAGTCTATAGACATTTTGTTGCTACTGCAAGTCTCTGATGAAGTCCCAGGTCGATGGATAGATGTTTAAGATGATTTAAACAATGTGTTGAATTGTGAAATTTATCAAATCAATGTCAGTAAACTTTTCTTTCAGTTTAGCAAGTGTGTGAAGTAGATGTTTCTGAACATCACAGATTCTGTGATGATTTCTCACATCTAGTCTATAGACATTTTGTTGCGATTGCAGGTCTCTGTTGAAGTCTCAGATCTTTGGAATAGAAGCTTGAGATGATTTAAACGTATTGTTGAATTGGCAAGTTTATCATATAATTGTCAGTAAACATTTCCTTTAGTTAAACATGTGTATGAAGTAGATGTTTTTGAGCATCACAGATTCTGTGATGATTTTTCACATCTAGTCTATAGACATTTTGTTGCTACTGCAAGTCTCTGTTAAAGACCCAGGTCAATGGAATAGATGTTTGAGATGATTTGAACGTAGTGTTGAATTGGCAAGTTTATCAAATCATTGTCAGTAAACTTTTCTTTCAGTTTAGCAAGTGTATGAAGTAGATGTTTCTGAACATCACAGATTCTCTGATGATTTCTCACATCTAGTCTATAGACATTTTGTTGCGACTGCAAGTCTCTGTTGAAGTCTCAGGTCGATAAAATAGATGTTTGAGATGATTTAAAAGTTGTGTTGAATTGGGATGTTTATCATATCATTGTCAGTAAACTTTTCTTTCAGTTTAGCAAGTGTGTGAAGTAGATGTTTTTGAACATCACAGATTCTGTGATGATTTCTCACATCTAGTCTATAGACATTTTGTTGCGACTGCAAGTCTCTGTTGAAGTCTCAGATCTTTGGAATAGAAGCTTGAGATGATTTAAACGTTGTGTTGTATTGGGAAGTTTATCACATAATTGTCAGTAAACTTTTCTTTCAGTTTAGCAGTTGTGTGAAGTAGATGTTTTTGAACATCACAGATTCTGCGATGATTTCTCACATCTAGTCTATAGACATTTTGTTGCGACTGCAAGTCTCTGTTGAAGTCTCAGATCTTTGGAATAGAAGCTTGAGATGATTTAAACGTTGTGTTGTATTGGGAAGTTTATCACATAATTGTCAGTAAACTTTTCTTTCAGTTTAGCAGTTGTGTGAAGTAGATGTTTTTGAACATCACAGATTCTGCGATGATTTCTCACATCTAGTCTATAGACATTTTGTTGCTACTGCATGTCTATGTTGAAGTATCCAGTCGATGGAATAGATGTTTGAGATGATTCAAACGTTGTGTTGAATTGGGAAGTTTATCATATAATTGTCAGTAAACCTTTCTTTCAGTTTAGCAGGTGTGTGAAGTAGATGTTTTTGAACATCACAGATTCTGTGATGATTTCTCATATCTAGTCTATAGACATTTTGTTGCTACTGCAAGTCTCTGTTGAAGTCCATAGTCGATGGAATAGATATTTGAGATGATTTAAACGTTGTGTTGAATTGGGAAATTTATCATATAATTGTCAGTAAACTTTTCTTTCAGTTTAGCAGGTGTGTGAAGTAGATGTTTTTGAACATCACAGATTCTGTGATGATTTCTCACATCTAGTCTATAGACATTTTGTTGCGACTGCAAGTCTCTGTTGAAGTCTCAGATCTTTGGAATACAAGCTTGAGATGATTTAAACGTTGTGTTGAATTGGGAAGTTTATCATATCATTGTCAGTAAACTTTTCTTTCAGTTTAGCAAGTGTGTGTAGTAGATGTTTCTGAACATCACAGATTCTGTGATGATTTCTCACATCTAGTCTATAGACATTTTGTTGCTACTGCAAGTCTCTGTTGAAGTCCCAGGTCGATGGAATAGATGTTTAAGATGATTTAAACAATGTGTTGAATTGTGAAATTTATCAAATCAATGTCAGTAAACTTTTCTTTCAGTTTAGCAAGTGTGTGAAGTAGATGTTTCTGAACATCACAGATTCTGTGATGATTTCTCACATCTAGTCTATAGACATTTTGTTGCGACTGCAAGTCTCTGTTGAAGTCTCAGATCTTTGGAATAGAAGCTTGAGATGATTTAAACGTTGTGTTGTATTGGGAAGTTTATCACATAATTGTCAGTAAACTTTTCTTTCAGTTTAGCAGTTGTGTGAAGTAGATGTTTTTGAACATCACAGATTCTGCGATGATTTCTCACATCTAGTCTATAGACATTTTGTTGCTACTGCATGTCTATGTTGAAGTATCAAGTCGATGGAATTGATGTTTGAGATGATTCAAACGTTGTGTTGAATTGGGAAGTTTATCATATAATTGTCAGTAAACCTTTCTTTCAGTTTAGCAGGTGTGTGAAGTAGATGTTTTTGAACATCACAGATTCTGTGATGATTTCTCACATCTAGTCTATAGACATTTTGTTGCTACTGCAAGTCTCTGTTGAAGTCCATAGTCGATGGAATAGATATTTGAGATGATTTAAACGTTGTGTTGAATTGGGAAGTTTATCATATAATTGTCAGTAAACTTTTCTTTCAGTTTAGCAGGTGTGTGAAGTAGATGTTTTTCAACATCACAGATTCTGTGATGATTTCTCACATCTAGTCTATAGACATTTTGTTGCTACTGCATGTCTATGTTGAAGTATCAAGTCGATGGAATAGATGTTTGAGATGATTCAAACGTTGTGTTGAATTGGGAAGTTATCATATAATTGTCAGTAAACCTTTCTTTCACTTCAGCAGGTGTGTGAAGTAGATGTTTTTGAACATCACAGATTCTGTGATGATTTCTCACATCTAGTCTATAGACATTTTGTTGCTACTGCAAGTCTCTGATGAAGTCCCAGGTCGATGGATAGATGTTTAAGATGATTTAAACAATGTGTTGAATTGTGAAATTTATCAAATCAATGTCAGTAAACTTTTCTTTCAGTTTAGCAAGTGTGTGAAGTAGATGTTTCTGAACATCACAGATTCTGTGATGATTTCTCACATCTAGTCTATAGACATTTTGTTGCGATTGCAGGTCTCTGTTGAAGTCTCAGATCTTTGGAATAGAAGCTTGAGATGATTTAAACGTATTGTTGAATTGGCAAGTTTATCATATAATTGTCAGTAAACATTTCCTTTAGTTAAACATGTGTATGAAGTAGATGTTTTTGAGCATCACAGATTCTGTGATGATTTTTCACATCTAGTCTATAGACATTTTGTTGCTACTGCAAGTCTCTGTTAAAGACCCAGGTCAATGGAATAGATGTTTGAGATGATTTGAACGTAGTGTTGAATTGGCAAGTTTATCAAATCATTGTCAGTAAACTTTTCTTTCAGTTTAGCAAGTGTATGAAGTAGATGTTTCTGAACATCACAGATTCTCTGATGATTTCTCACATCTAGTCTATAGACATTTTGTTGCGACTGCAAGTCTCTGTTGAAGTCTCAGGTCGATAAAATAGATGTTTGAGATGATTTAAAAGTTGTGTTGAATTGGGATGTTTATCATATCATTGTCAGTAAACTTTTCTTTCAGTTTAGCAAGTGTGTGAAGTAGATGTTTCTGAACATCACAGATTCTGTGATGATTTCTCACATCTAGTCTATAGACATTTTGTTGCGACTGCAAGTCTCTGTTGAAGTCCCAGGTAGCTGGAATAGATGTTTGAGATGATTTAAACGTTGTGTTGAATTGGGAAGTTTATCATATAATTGTCAGTAAACTTTTCTTTCAGTTTAGAAGGTGTGTGAAGTAGATGTTTTTGAACATCACAGATTCTGTGATGATTTCTCACATCTAGTCTATAGACATTTTGTTGCTACTGCATGTCTATGTTAAAGTATCAAGTCGATGGAATAGATGTTTGAGATGATTCAAACGTTGTGTTGAATTGGGAAGTTTATCATATAATTGTCAGTAAACCTTTCTTTCAGTTTAGCAGGTGTGTGAAGTAGATGTTTTTGAACATCACAGATTCTGTGATGATTTCTCACATCTAGTCTATATACATTTTGTTGCTACTGCAAGTCTCTGTTGAAGTCCCAAGTCGATGGAATAGATATTTGAGATGATTTAAACGTTGTGTTGAATTGGGATGTTTATCATATAATTGTCAGTAAACTTTTCCTTCAGTTTAGCAAGTGTGTGAAGTAGGTGTTTCTGAACATCACAGATTCTGTGATGATTTCTCACATCTAGTCTATAGACATTTTGTTGCGACTGCAAGTCTCTGTTGAAGTCTCAGATCTTTGGAATAGAAGCTTGAGATGATTTAAACGTTGTGTTGAATTGGGAAGTTTATCATATAATTGTCTGTAAACATTTCTTTCAGTTTAGCAAGTTTGTGAAGTAGATGTTTTTGAACATCACAGATTCTGTGATGATTTCTCACATCTAGTCTATAGACATTTTGTTGCGACTGCAAGTCTCTGTTGAAGTCTCAGGTCGATAAAATAGATGTTTGAGATGATTTAAAAGTTGTGTTGAATTGGGATGTGTATCATACAATTGTCAGTAAACTTTTCTTTCAGTTTAGCAAGTTTGTGAAGTAGATGTTTTTGAACATCACAGATTCTGTGATGATTTCTCACATCTAGTCTATAGACATTCTGTTGCTACTGCAAGTCTCTGTTGAAGTCCCAGGTCGATGGAATAGATGTTTAAGATGATTTAAACAATGTGTTGAATTGTGAAAATTATCATATCATTGTCAGTAAACTTTTCTTTCAGTTTAGCAAGTGTGTGAAGTAGATGTTTCCGAACATCACAGATTCTGTGATGATTTCTCACATCTAGTCTATAGACATTTTGTTGCGACTGCAAGTCTCTGTTAAAGACCCATGTCAATGGAATAGATGTTTGAGATGATTTGAACGTTGTGTTGAATTGGCAAGTTTATCATATAATTTTCAGTAAACTTTTCTTTCAGTTTAGCAAGTGTGTGAAGTAGATGTTTCTGAACATCACAGATTCTGTGATGATTTCTCACATCTGGTCTATAGACATTTTGTCGCGACTGCAAGTCTCTGTTGAAGTCTCAGATCTTTGGAATAGAAGCTTGAGATGATTTAAACGTTGTGTTGATTTGGGAAGTTTATAATATTATTGTATGTAAACATTTCCTTTAGTTAAACATGTGTATGAAGTAGATGTTTTTGAGCATCACAGATTCTGTGATGATTTTCCACATCTAGTCTATAGACATTTTGTTGCGACTGCAAGTCTCTGTTAAAGACCCAGGTCAATGGAATAGATGTTTGAGATGATTTGAACGTTGTGTTGAATTGGCAAGTTTATCATATAATTTTCAGTAAACTTTTCTTTCAGTTTAGCAGGTGTGTGAAGTAGATGTTTTTGAACATCACAGATTCTGTGATGATTTCTCAAATCTAGTCTATAGACATTTTGTTGCTACTGCAAGTCTCTGTTGAAGTATCAAGTCGATGGAATAGATGTTTGAGATGATTCAAACGTTGTGTTTAATTGGGAAGTTTATCATATAATTGTCAGTAAACTTTTCTTTCAGTTTAGCAGGTGTATGAGGTAGATGTTTTTGAATATCACAGATTCTGTGATGATTTCTCACATCTAGTCTATAGACATTTTGTTGCTACTGCAAGTCTCTGTTGAAGTCTCAGGTCGATGGAATAGATGTTTGAGATGATTTAAAAGTTGTGTTGAATTGGGAAGTTTATCATATAATTGTCAGTAAACTTTTCTTTTAGCTTAGCAAGTGTGTAAAGTAGATGTTTTTGAACATCACAGATTCTGTAATGATTTCTCACATCTAGTCTATATACATTTTGTTGCTACTGCAAGTCTCTGTTGAAGTCCCAGGTCGATGGAATAGATGTTTAAGATGATTGAAACAATGTGTTGAATTGTGAAATTTATCAAATAATTGTCAGTAAACTTTTCTTTCAGTTTAGCAAGTGTGTGAAGTAGATGTTTCTGAACATCAAAGATTCTGTGATGATTTCTCATATCTAGTCTATAGACATTTTGTTGCGACTGCAAGCCTCTGTTGAAATCTCAGGTCGATGGAATAGATGTTTGAGATGATTTATACGTTAAGTTGAATTGGGAAGTTTATCATATAATTGTCAGTAAACTTTCCTTGCAGTTTAGCAAGTGTGTGAAGTAGATGTTTTTGAACATCACAGATTCCCTGATGATTACTCACATCTAATCTATAGACATTTTGTTATAATAATAATAATAATAATAATAATAATAATAGAAATATTTATACAGGTTAAAGCCTTTTCAATGCCAAAAGGCACTGTTATCAATAAGGGTCCTGTTTTTAAAAAAGTATATACATTGTTAAAAATGAAAGTAATTGCAGTTTGGGTTAGGTACAATGTTAAATTATCTAATCTTATCTTAAAATGTAAAACAAATAGCTAAAATCGTTTATAATGTACTTTGTAGTGAACTAGTTGTTCAAGAAATGTTCTTTCAAGTGATGTTTGAACTGAACCAACGACGTTAATTTCCGAATGTCAATTGGAATTTCATTATAAGAAGAAGGACCTTGAAAACGAAATGATTTTCTTGCAGCCTCTGTTCTGACCTTTGGAAGGCGGAGCGTTGATGAATTTCCTCTTGTGTTGTACTTGTGATCCATTTTCTCTATATATGCCGCAAGATTTGGGATGGCAGTCCCTTGCAAACATTTGAAAATCTGTATTGCTGCCTTGAATTTCTTTTGATTTTGTATGGTCATGAGTCCACACTCTTTGCAGCTCTTTGGTTGTTTATGAATGATCTTAATTGCGCTCCTTTGTAATCGTTCGAATTTATTCGCCATCGTGTCTGAGACTTTGAGAACAGGAGTTGAACAATATAGTATTTTAGGAAGAACAATAGCTTCGTAGACTGATTTAGCCGCAAAATCTGACAGTGAATATCTCATTCTCTTCAAGAGCCTTATTCGAACGGCCACGTTGTTGCCACTGCAAGTCTCTGTTGAGGTCTCAGATCGATGGAATAGATGCTTTAGATGATTTTAACGTTTTCTTGAATTTTGAAATTCATCATAAAATTGTCAGTAATCTTTTCTTTCAGTTTAGCAAGTGTGTGAAGTAGATGTTTCTGAACATCACAGATTCTGTGATGATTTCTCACATCTAGTCTATAGACATTTTGTTGCGACTGCAAGTCTCTGTTGAAGTCCCAGGTAGCTGGAATAGATGTTTGAGATGATTTAAAAGTTGTGTTGAATTGGGAAGTTTATCATATAATTGTCAGTAAACTTTTCTTTTAGTTTAGCAAGTGTGTAAAGTAGATGTTTTTGAACATCACAGATTCTGTGATGATTTCTCACATCTAGTCTATAGACATTTTGTTGCGACTGCAAGCCTCTGTTGAAATCTCAGGTCGATGGAAAAGATGTTTGAGATGATTTAAACGTTGTGTTGAATTGGGAAGTTTATCATCTAATTGTCAGTAAACTTTCCTTGCAGTTTAGCAAGTGTGTGAAGTAGATGTTTTTGAACATCACAGATTCCGTGATGATTACTCACATCTAATCTATAGACATTTTGTTGCGACTGCAAGTCTCTGTTGAAGTCTCGGATCTTTGGAATAGAAGCTTGAGATGATTTAAACGTTGTGTTGATTTGGGAAGTTAATAATATTATTGTCTGTAAACATTTCCTTTAGTTAAACATGTGTATGAAGTAGATGTTTCTGAACATCACAGATTCTGTGATGATTTCTCACATCTAGTCTATAGACATTTTATTGCGACTGCAAGTCTCTGTTGAAGTCCCAGGTAGCTGGAATAGATGTTTGAGATGATTTAAAAGTTGTGTTGAATTGGGAAGTTTATCATATAATTGTCAGTAAACTTTTCTTTCAGTTTAGCAAGTGTGTGAAGTAGATATTTTTGAACATCACAGATTCTGTGATGATTTCTCACATCTAGTCTATATACATTTTGTTGCTACTGCAAGTCTCTGTTGAAGTCCCAGGTCGATGGAATAGATGTTTAAGATGATTTAAACAATGTGTTGAACTGTGAAATTTATCAAATCATTGTCAGTAAACTTTTCTTTCAGTTTAGCAAGTGTGTGAAGTAGATGTTTCTGAACATCAAAGATTCTGTGATGATTTCTCACATCTAGTCTATAGACATTTTGTTGCGACTGCAAGTCTCTGTTGAAGTCTCAGACCTTTGGAATAGAAGCTTGAGATGATTTAAACGTTGTGTTGAATTGGCAAGTTTATCATATAATTTTCAGTAAACTTTTCTTTTAGTTTAGCAAGTGTGTGAAGTAGATGTTTCTGAACATCAAAGATTCTGTGATGATTTCTCACATCTAGTCTATAGACATTTTGTTGCGACTGCAAGTCTCTGTTGAAGTCTCACATCTTTGGAATAGAAGCTTGAGATGATTTAAACGTTGTTTTGAATTGGCAAGTTTATCATATAATTTTCAGTAAACTTTTCTTTCAGTTTAGCAAGTGTGTGAAGTAGATGTTTTTGAACATCACAGATTCTGTGATGATTTTTCACATCTAGTCTATAGACATTTTGTTGCTACTGCAAGTCTCTGTTGAAGTCCCAAGTCGATGGAATAGATATTTGAGATGATTTAAACGTTGTGTTGAATTGGGAAGCTTATCATATAATTGTCAGTAAACTTTTCTTTCAGTTTAGCAAGTGTGTGAAGTAGATTTTATTGAACATCACAGATTCTGTCATGATTTCTCACATCTAGTCTATAGACATTTTGTTGCGACTGCAAGTGTCTGTTGAAGTCCCAGGTAGCTGGAATAGATGTTTGAGATGATTTAAACGTTGTGTTGAATTGGGAAGTTTATCATCTAATTGTCAGTAAACTTTCCTTGCAGTTTAGCAAGTGTATGAAGTAGATGTTTTTGAACATCACAGATTCTTTGATGATTACTCACATCTAATCTATAGACATTTTGTTGCCACTGCAAGTCTCTGTTGAAGTCCCAGGTCGATGGAATAGATGTTTAAGATGATTTAGAAGTTGTGTTGAATTGGGAAGTTTATCATATAATTGTCAGTAAACTTTTCTTTTAGTTTAGCAAGTGTGTAAAGTAGATGTTTTTGAACATCACAGATTCTGTGATGATTTCTCACATCTAGTCTATAGACATTTTGTTGCGACTGCAAGCCTCTGTTGAAATATCAGGTCGATGGAAAAGATGTTTGAGATGATTTAAACGTTGTGTTGAATTGGGAAGTTTATCATCTAATTGTCAGTAAACTTTCCTTGCAGTTTAGCAAGTGTATGAAGTAGATGTTTTTGAACATCACAGATTCTTTGATGATTACTCACATCTAATCTATAGACATTTTGTTGCCACTGCAAGTCTCTGTTGAAGTCCCAGGTCGATGGAATAGATGTTTAAGATGATTTAGAAGTTGTGTTGAATTGGGAAGTTTATCATATAATTGTCAGTAAACTTTTCTTTTAGTTTAGCAAGTGTGTAAAGTAGATGTTTTTGAACATCACAGATTCTGTGATGATTTCTCACATCTAGTCTATATACATTTTGTTGCTACTGCAAGTCTCTGTTGAAGTCCCAGGTCGATGGAATAGATGTTTAAGATGATTTAAACAATGTGTTGAATTGTGAAATTTATGAAATCATTGTCAGTAAACTTTTTTTTCAGTTTACCAAGTGTGTGAAGTAGATGTTTCTGAACATCACAGATTCTGTGATGATTTCTCACATCTAGCCTATAGACATTTTGTTGCTACTGGAAGTCTCTGTTGAAGTCCCAGGTCAATGGAATAGATGTTTGAGATGATTCAAACGTTGTGTTGAATTGGGACATTTATCATATAATTGTCAGTAAACCTTTCTTTCAGTTTAGCAGGTGTGTGAAGTAGATGTTTTTGAACATCACAGATTCTGTGATTATTTCTCACATCTAGTCTATATACATTTTGTTGCTACTGCAAGTCTCTGTTGAAGTCCCAGGTCGATGTAATAGATCTTTAAGATGATTTAAACAATGTGTTGAATTGTGAAATTTATCAAATCATTGTCAGTGAACTTTTCTTTCAGTTTAGCATGTGTGTTAAGTAGATGTTTTTGAACATCACAGATTCTGTGATGATTTCTCACATGTAGTCTATAGACATTTTGTTGCTACTGCATGTCTATGTTGAAGTCCCAGGTCGATGGAATAGATGTTTATGATGATTCAAACGTTGTGTTGAATTGTGAAATTTATCAAATCATTGTCAGTAAACTTTTCTTTCAGTTTAGCAAGTGTGTGAAGTAGATGTTTCTCAACATCACAGATTCTGTGATGACTTCTCACATCTAGTCTATAGACATTTTGTTGCGACTGCAAGTCTCTGTTGAAGTCTCAGATCTTTGGAATAGAAGCTTGAGATGATTTAAACGTATTGTTGAATTGGCAAGTTTATCATATAATTGTCAGTAAACTTTTCTTTCAGTTTAGCAAGTGTGTGAAGTAGATGTTATTGAACATCACAGATTCTGTCATGATTTCTCACATCTAGTCTATAGACATTTTGTTGCGACTGCAAGTGTCTGTTGAAGTCCCAGGTAGCTGGAATAGATGTTTGAGATGATTTAAAAGTTGTGTTGAATTGGGAAGTTTATCATATAATTGTCAGTAAACTTTTCTTTTAGTTTAGCAAGTGTGTAAAGTAGATGTTTTTGAACATCACAGATTCTGTGATGATTTCTCACATCTAGTCTATAGACATTTTGTTGCGACTGCAAGCCTCTGTTGAAATATCAGGTCGATGGAAAAGATGTTTGAGATGATTTAAACGTTGTGTTGAATTGGGAAGTTTATCATCTAATTGTTAGTAAACTTTCCTTGCAGTTTAGCAAGTGTATGAAGTAGATGTTTTTGAACATCACAGATTCTTTGATGATTACTCACATCTAATCTATAGACATTTTGTTGCCACTGCAAGTCTCTGTTGAAGTCCCAGGTCGATGGAATAGATGTTTAAGATGATTTAGAAGTTGTGTTGAATTGGGAAGTTTATCATATAATTGTCAGTAAACTTTTCTTTTAGTTTAGCAAGTGTGTAAAGTAGATGTTTTTGAACATCACAGATTCTGTGATGATTTCTCACATCTAGTCTATATACATTTTGTTGCTACTGCAAGTCTCTGTTGAAGTCCCAGGTCGATGGAATAGATGTTTAAGATGATTTAAACAATGTGTTGAATTGTGAAATTTATGAAATCATTGTCAGTAAACTTTTTTTTCAGTTTACCAAGTGTGTGAAGTAGATGTTTCTGAACATCACAGATTCTGTGATGATTTCTCACATCTAGCCTATAGACATTTTGTTGCTACTGGAAGTCTCTGTTGAAGTCCCAGGTCAATGGAATAGATGTTTGAGATGATTCAAACGTTGTGTTGAATTGGGACATTTATCATATAATTGTCAGTAAACCTTTCTTTCAGTTTAGCAGGTGTGTGAAGTAGATGTTTTTGAACATAACAGATTCTGTGATTATTTCTCACATCTAGTCTATATACATTTTGTTGCTACTGCAAGTCTCTGTTGAAGTCCCAGGTCGATGTAATAGATCTTTAAGATGATTTAAACAATGTGTTGAATTGTGAAATTTATCAAATCATTGTCAGTGAACTTTTCTTTCAGTTTAGCATGTGTGTTAAGTAGATGTTTTTGAACATCACAGATTCTGTGATGATTTCTCACATGTAGTCTATAGACATTTTGTTGCTACTGCATGTCTATGTTGAAGTCCCAGGTCGATGGAATAGATGTTTATGATGATTCAAACGTTGTGTTGAATTGTGAAATTTATCAAATCATTGTCAGTAAACTTTTCTTTCAGTTTAGCAAGTGTGTGAAGTAGATGTTTCTCAACATCACAGATTCTGTGATGACTTCTCACATCTAGTCTATAGACATTTTGTTGCGACTGCAAGTCTCTGTTGAAGTCTCAGATCTTTGGAATAGAAGCTTGAGATGATTTAAACGTATTGTTGAATTGGCAAGTTTATCATATAATTGTCAGTAAACATTTCCTTTAGTTAAACATGTGTATGAAGTGGATGTTTTTGAGCATCACAGATTCTGTGATGATTTTTCACATCTAGTCTATAGACATTTTGTTGCTACTGCAAGTCTCTGTTAAAGACCCAGGTAATGGAATAGATGTTTGAGATGATTTGAGCGTTGTGTTGAATTGGCAAGTTTATCAAATCATTGTCAGTAAACTTTTCTTTTAGTTTAGAAAGTGTATGAAGTAGATGTTTCTGAACATCACAGATTCTGTGATGATTTCTCACATCTAGTCTATAGACATTTTGTTGCGACTGCAAGTCTCTGTTGAAGTCTCAGATCTTTGGAATAGAAGCTTGAGATGATTTAAACGTTGTGTTGAATTGGCAAGTTTATCATATGATTTTCAGTAAACTTTTCTTTTAGTTTAGCAAGTGTGTAAAGTAGATGTTTTTGAACATCACAGATTCTGTGATGATTTCTCACATCTAGTCTATAGACATTTTGTTGCTACTGCAAGTCTCTGTTGAAGTCCCAGGTCGATGGAATAGATGTTTAAGATGATTTAAACAATGTGTTGAATTGTGAAATTTATGAAATCATTGTCAGTAAACTTTTTTTTCAGTTTACCAAGTGTGTGAAGTAGATGTTTCTGAACATCACAGATTCTGTGATGATTTCTCACATCTAGCCTATAGACATTTTGTTGCTACTGGAAGTCTCTGTTGAAGTCCCAGGTCAATGGAATAGATGTTTGAGATGATTCAAACGTTGTGTTGAATTGGGACATTTATCATATAATTGTCAGTAAACCTTTCTTTCAGTTTAGCAGGTGTGTGAAGTAGATGTTTTTGAACATCACAGATTCTGTGATTATTTCTCACATCTAGTCTATATACATTTTGTTGCTACTGCAAGTCTCTGTTGAAGTCCCAGGTCGCTGTAATAGATCTTTAAGATGATTTAAACAATATGTTGAATTGTGAAATTTATCAAATCATTGTCAGTGAACTTTTCTTTCAGTTTAGCATGTGTGTTAAGTAGATGTTTTTGAACATCACAGATTCTGTGATGATTTCTCACATGTAGTCTATAGACATTTTGTTGCTACTGCATGTCTATGTTGAAGTCCCAGGTCGATGGAATAGATGTTTATGATGATTTAAACGTATTGTTGAATTGGCAAGTTTATCATATAATTGTCAGTAAACATTTCCTTTAGTTAAACATGTGTATGAAGTGGATGTTTTTGAGCATCACAGATTCTGTGATGATTTTTCACATCTAGTCTATAGACATTTTGTTGCTACTGCAAGTCTCTGTTAAAGACCCAGGTAATGGAATAGATGTTTGAGATGATTTGAGCGTTGTGTTGAATTGGCAAGTTTATCAAATCATTGTCAGTAAACTTTTCTTTTAGTTTAGAAAGTGTATGAAGTAGATGTTTCTGAACATCACAGATTCTGTGATGATTTCTCACATCTAGTCTATAGACATTTTGTTGCGACTGCAAGTCTCTGTTGAAGTCTCAGATCTTTGGAATAGAAGCTTGAGATGATTTAAACGTTGTGTTGAATTGGCAAGTTTATCATATGATTTTCAGTAAACTTTTCTTTTAGTTTAGCAAGTGTGTAAAGTAGATGTTTTTGAACATCACAGATTCTGTGATGATTTCTCACATCTAGTCTATAGACATTTTGTTGCTACTGCAAGTCTCTGTTGAAGTCCCAAGTCGATGGAATAGATATTTGAGATGATTTAAACGTTGTGTTGAATTGGGAAGTTTATCATATAATTGTCAGTAAACTTTTCTTTCAGTTTAGCAAGTGTGTGAAGTAGATGTTATTGAACATCACAGATTCTGTCATGATTTCTCACATCTAGTCTATAGACATTTTGTTGCGACTGCAAGTCTCTGTTAAAGACCCATGTCAATGGAATAGATGTTTGAGATGATTTGAACGTTGTGTTGAATTGGCAAGTTTATCATATAATTTTCAGTAAACTTTTCTTTCAGTTTAGCAAGTGTGTGAAGTAGATGTTTCTGAACATCACAGATTCTGTGATGATTTCTCACATCTAGTCTATAGACATTTTGTCGCGAGTGCAAGTCTCTATTGAAGTCTCGGATCTTTGGAATAGATATTTGAGATGATTTAAACGTTGTGTTGATTTGGGAAGTTTATAATATTATTGTCTGTAAACATTTCCTTTAGTTAAACATGTGTATGAAGTAGATGTTTTTGAGCATCACAGATTCTGTGATGATTTTCCACATCTAGTCTATAGACATTTTGTTGCGACTGCAAGTCTCTGTTAAAGACCCAGGTCAATGGAATAGATGTTTGAGATGATTTGAACGTTGTGTTGAATTGGCAAGTTTATCATATAATTTTCAGTAAACTTTTCTTTTAGTTTAGCAAGTGTGTAAAGTAGATGTTTTTGAAAATCACAGATTCTGTGATGATTTCTCACATCTAGTCTATAGACATTTTGTTGCTACTGCAAGTCTCTGTTGAAGTCCCAGGTCGATGGAATAGATGTTTAAGATGATTTAAACAATGTGTTGAATTGTGAAATTTATGAAATCATTGTCAGTAAACTTTTTTTTCAGTTTACCAAGTGTGTGAAGTAGATGTTTCTGAACATCACAGATTCTGTGATGATTTCTCACATCTAGCCTATAGACATTTTGTTGCTACTGGAAGTCTCTGTTGAAGTCCCAGGTCAATGGAATAGATGTTTGAGATGATTCAAACGTTGTGTTGAATTGGGACATTTATCATATAATTGTCAGTAAACCTTTCTTTCAGTTTAGCAGGTGTGTGAAGTAGATGTTTTTGAACATCACAGATTCTGTGATTATTTCTCACATCTAGTCTATATACATTTTGTTGCTACTGCAAGTCTCTGTTGAAGTCCCAGGTCGATGTAATAGATCTTTAAGATGATTTAAACAATGTGTTGAATTGTGAAATTTATCAAATCATTGTCAGTGAACTTTTCTTTCAGTTTAGCATGTGTGTTAAGTAGATGTTTTTGAACATCACAGATTCTGTGATGATTTCTCACATGTAGTCTATAGACATTTTGTTGCTACTGCATGTCTATGTTGAAGTCCCAGGTCGATGGAATAGATGTTTATGATGATTCAAACGTTGTGTTGAATTGTGAAATTTATCAAATCATTGTCAGTAAACTTTTCTTTCAGTTTAGCAAGTGTGTGAAGTAGATGTTTCTCAACATCACAGATTCTGTGATGACTTCTCACATCTAGTCTATAGACATTTTGTTGCGACTGCAAGTCTCTGTTGAAGTCTCAGATCTTTGGAATAGAAGCTTGAGATGATTTAAACGTATTGTTGAATTGGCAAGTTTATCATATAATTGTCAGTAAACATTTCCTTTAGTTAAACATGTGTATGAAGTGGATGTTTTTGAGCATCACAGATTCTGTGATGATTTTTCACATCTAGTCTATAGACATTTTGTTGCTACTGCAAGTCTCTGTTAAAGACCCAGGTAATTTAATAGATGTTTGAGATGATTTGAGCGTTGTGTTGAATTGGCAAGTTTATCAAATCATTGTCAGTAAACTTTTCTTTTAGTTTAGAAAGTGTATGAAGTAGATGTTTCTGAACATCACAGATTCTGTGATGATTTCTCACATCTAGTCTATAGACATTTTGTTGCGACTGCAAGTCTCTGTTGAAGTCTCAGATCTTTGGAATAGAAGCTTGAGATGATTTAAACGTTGTGTTGAATTGGCAAGTTTATCATATGATTTTCAGTAAACTTTTCTTTTAGTTTAGCAAGTGTGTAAAGTAGATGTTTTTGAACATCACAGATTCTGTGATGATTTCTCACATCTAGTCTATAGACATTTTGTTGCTACTGCAAGTCTCTGTTGAAGTCCCAAGTCGATGGAATAGATATTTGAGATGATTTAAACGTTGTGTTGAATTGGGAAGTTTATCATATAATTGTCAGTAAACTTTTCTTTCAGTTTAGCAAGTGTGTGAAGTAGATGTTATTGAACATCACAGATTCTGTCATGATTTCTCACATCTAGTCTATAGACATTTTGTTGCGACTGCAAGTCTCTGTTAAAGACCCATGTCAATGGAATAGATGTTTGAGATGATTTGAACGTTGTGTTGAATTGGCAAGTTTATCATATAATTTTCAGTAAACTTTTCTTTCAGTTTAGCAAGTGTGTGAAGTAGATGTTTCTGAACATCACAGATTCTGTGATGATTTCTCACATCTAGTCTATAGACATTTTGTCGCGAGTGCAAGTCTCTGTTGAAGTCTCGGATCTTTGGAATAGATGTTTGAGATGATTTAAACGTTGTGTTGATTTGGGAAGTTTATAATATTATTGTCTGTAAACATTTCCTTTAGTTAAACATGTGTATGAAGTAGATGTTTTTGAGCATCACAGATTCTGTGATGATTTTCCACATCTAGTCTATAGACATTTTGTTGCGACTGCAAGTCTCTGTTAAAGACCCAGGTCAATGGAATAGATGTTTGAGATGATTTGAACGTTGTGTTGAATTGGCAAGTTTATCATATAATTTTCAGTAAACTTTTCTTTTAGTTTAGCAAGTGTGTAAAGTAGATGTTTTTGAACATCACAGATTCTGTGATGATTTCTCACATCTAGTCTATAGACATTTTGTTGCTACTGCAAGTCTCTGTTGAAGTCTCAGGTCGATGGAATAGATGTTTGAGATGATTTAAACGTTGTGTTGAATTGGGAAGTTTATCATATAATTGTCAGTAAACTTTTCTTTCAGTTTAGCAGGTGTGTGAAGTAGATGTTTTTGAACATCACAGATTCTGTGATGATTTCTCACATCTAGTCTATAAACATTTTGTTGCTACTGCAAGTCTCTGTTGAAGTATCAAGTCGATGGAATAGATGTTTGAGATGATTTAAACGTTGTGTTTAATTGGGAAGTTTATCATATAATTGTCAGTAAACTTTTCTTTCAGTTTAGCAGGTGTATGAAGTAGATGTTTTTGAACATCATAGATTCTGTGATGATTTCTCACATCTAGTCTATAGACATTTTGTTGCGACTGCAAGTCTCTGTTGGAGTCCCAAGTAGCTGGAATAGATGTTTGAGATGATTTAAAAGTTGTGTTGAATTGGGAAGTTTATCATATAATTGACAGTAAACTTTTCTTTTAGTTTAGCAAGTGTGTAAAGTAGATGTTTTTGAACATCACAGATTCTATGATGATTTCTCACATCTAGTCTATAGACATTTTGTTGCGACTGCAAGCCTCTGTTGAAATCTCAGGTCGATGGAAGAGATGTTTGAGATGATTTATACGTTAAGTTGAATTGGGAAGTTTATCATATTTTTGTCAGTAAACTTTCCTTGCAGTTTAGCAAGTGTGTGAAGTAGATGTTTTTGAACATCACAGATTCCGTGATGATTACTCACATCTAATCTATAGACATTTTGTTGCCACTGCAAGTCTCTGTTGAGGTCTCAGATCGATGGAATAGATGCTTTAGATGATTTTAACGTTTTCTTGAATTGAGAAATTCATCATATAATTGTCAGTAATCTTTTCTTTCAGTTTAGCAAGTGTGTGAAGTAGATGTTTCTGAACATCACAGATTCTGTGATGATTTCTCACATCTAGTCTATAGACATTTTGTTGCTACTGCAAGTCTCTGTTGAAGTCCCAGGTAGCTGGAATAGATGTTTGAGATGATTTAAACAATGTGTTGAATTGTGAAATTTATCAAATCATTGTCAGTGAACTTTTCTTTCAGTTTAGCATGTGTGTTAAGTAGATGTTTTTGAACATCACAGATTCTGTGATGATTTCTCACATGTAGTCTATAGACATTTTGTTGCTACTGCATGTCTATGTTGAAGTCCCAGGTCGATGGAATAGATGTTTATGATGATTCAAACGTTGTGTTGAATTGTGAAATTTATCAAATCATTGTCAGTAAACTTTTCTTTCAGTTTAGCAAGTGTGTGAAGTAGATGTTTCTCAACATCACAGATTCTGTGATGACTTCTCACATCTAGTCTATAGACATTTTGTTGCGACTGCAAGTCTCTGTTGAAGTCTCAGATCTTTGGAATAGAAGCTTGAGATGATTTAAACGTATTGTTGAATTGGCAAGTTTATCATATAATTGTCAGTAAACATTTCCTTTAGTTAAACATGTGTATGAAGTGGATGTTTTTGAGCATCACAGATTCTGTGATGATTTTTCACATCTAGTCTATAGACATTTTGTTGCTACTGCAAGTCTCTGTTAAAGACCCAGGTAATGGAATAGATGTTTGAGATGATTTGAGCGTTGTGTTGAATTGGCAAGTTTATCAAATCATTGTCAGTAAACTTTTCTTTTAGTTTAGAAAGTGTATGAAGTAGATGTTTCTGAACATCACAGATTCTGTGATGATTTCTCACATCTAGTCTATAGACATTTTGTTGCGACTGCAAGTCTCTGTTGAAGTCTCAGATCTTTGGAATAGAAGCTTGAGATGATTTAAACGTTGTGTTGAATTGGCAAGCTTATCATATGATTTTCAGTAAACTTTTCTTTTAGTTTAGCAAGTGTGTAAAGTAGATGTTTTTGAACATCACAGATTCTGTGATGATTTCTCACATCTAGTCTATAGACATTTTGTTGCTACTGCAAGTCTCTGTTGAAGTCCCAAGTCGATGGAATAGATATTTGAGATGATTTAAACGTTGTGTTGAATTGGGGAGTTTATCATATAATTGTCAGTAAACTTTTCTTTCAGTTTAGCAAGTGTGTGAAGTAGATGTTATTGAACATCACAGATTCTGTCATGATTTCTCACATCTAGTCTATAGACATTTTGTTGCGACTGCAAGTCTCTGTTAAAGACCCATGTCAATGGAATAGATGTTTGAGATGATTTGAACGTTGTGTTGAATTGGCAAGTTTATCATATAATTTTCAGTAAACTTTTCTTTCAGTTTAGCAAGTGTGTGAAGTAGATGTTTCTGAACATCACAGATTCTGTGATGATTTCTCACATCTAGTCTATAGACATTTTGTCGCGAGTGCAAGTCTCTGTTGAAGTCTCGGATCTTTGGAATAGATGTTTGAGATGATTTAAACGTTGTGTTGATTTGGGAAGTTTATAATATTATTGTCTGTAAACATTTCCTTTAGTTAAACATGTGTATGAAGTAGATGTTTTTGAGCATCACAGATTCTGTGATGATTTTCCACATCTAGTCTATAGACATTTTGTTGCGACTGCAAGTCTCTGTTAAAGACCCAGGTCAATGGAATAGATGTTTGAGATGATTTGAACGTTGTGTTGAATTGGCAAGTTTATCATATAATTTTCAGTAAACTTTTCTTTTAGTTTAGCAAGTGTGTAAAGTAGATGTTTTTGAACATCACAGATTCTGTGATGATTTCTCACATCTAGTCTATAGACATTTTGTTGCTACTGCAAGTCTCTGTTGAAGTCTCAGGTCGATGGAATAGATGTTTGAGATGATTTAAACGTTGTGTTGAATTGGGAAGTTTATCATATAATTGTCAGTAAACTTTTCTTTCAGTTTAGCAGGTGTGTGAAGTAGATGTTTTTGAACATCACAGATTCTGTGATGATTTCTCACATCTAGTCTATAAACATTTTGTTGCTACTGCAAGTCTCTGTTGAAGTATCAAGTCGATGGAATAGATGTTTGAGATGATTTAAACGTTGTGTTTAATTGGGAAGTTTATCATATAATTGTCAGTAAACTTTTCTTTCAGTTTAGCAGGTGTATGAAGTAGATGTTTTTGAACATCATAGATTCTGTGATGATTTCTCACATCTAGTCTATAGACATTTTGTTGCGACTGCAAGTCTCTGTTGGAG
Organism: Aurelia sp. 3 sensu Dawson et al. (2005); assembly: GCA_964020215.1. NCBI lineage: Eukaryota > Metazoa > Cnidaria > Scyphozoa > Semaeostomeae > Ulmaridae > Aurelia > Aurelia sp. 3 sensu Dawson et al. (2005). Next base: position 1,263,934 of record OZ026593.1, read on the forward strand.
TCCCAAGTAGCTGGAATAGATGTTTGAGATGATTTAAAAGTTGTGTTGAATTGGGAAGTTTATCATATAATTGACAGTAAACTTTTCTTTTAGTTTAGCAAGTGTGTAAAGTAGATGTTTTTGAACATCACAGATTCTATGATGATTTCTCACATCTAGTCTATAGACATTTTGTTGCGACTGCAAGCCTCTTTTGAAATCTCAGGTCGATGGAATAGATGTTTGAGATGATTTATACGTTAAGTTGAATTGGGAAGTTTATCATATTTTTGTCTGTAAACATTTCCTTTAGTTAAACATGTGTATGAAGTAGATGTTTTTGAGCATCACAGATTCTGTGATGATTTTCCACATCTAGTCTATAGACATTTTGTTGCGACTGCAAGTCTCTGTTAAAGACCCAGGTCAATGGAATAGATGTTTGAGATGATTTGAACGTTGTGTTGAATTGGCAAGTTTATCATATAATTTTCAGTAAACTTTTCTTTTAGTTTAGCAAGTGTGTAAAGTAGATGTTTTTGAACATCACAGATTCTGTGATGATTTCTCACATCTAGTCTATAGACATTTTGTTGCTACTGCAAGTCTCTGTTGAAGTCTCAGGTCGATGGAATAGATGTTTGAGATGATTTAAACGTTGTGTTGAATTGGGAAGTTTATCATATAATTGTCAGTAAACTTTTCTTTCAGTTTAGCAGGTGTGTGAAGTAGATGTTTTTGAACATCACAGATTCTGTGATGATTTCTCACATCTAGTCTATAAACATTTTGTTGCTACTGCAAGTCTCTGTTGAAGTATCAAGTCGATGGAATAGATGTTTGAGATGATTTAAACGTTGTGTTTAATTGGGAAGTTTATCATATAATTGTCAGTAAACTTTTCTTTCAGTTTAGCAGGTGTATGAAGTAGATGTTTTTGAACATCATAGATTCTGTGATGATTTCTCACATCTAGTCTATAGACATTTTGTTGCGACTGCAAGTCTCTGTTGGAGTCCCAAGTAGCTGGAATAGATGTTTGAGATGATTTAAAAGTTGTGTTGAATTGGGAAGTTTATCATATAATTGACAGTAAACTTTTCTTTTAGTTTAGCAAGTGTGTAAAGTAGATGTTTTTGAACATCACAGATTCTATGATGATTTCTCACATCTAGTCTATAGACATTTTGTTGCGACTGCAAGCCTCTTTTGAAATCTCAGGTCGATGGAATAGATGTTTGAGATGATTTATACGTTAAGTTGAATTGGGAAGTTTATCATATTTTTGTCAGTAAACTTTCCTTGCAGTTTAGCAAGTGTGTGAAGTAGATGTTTTTGAACATCACAGATTCCGTGATGATTACTCACATCTAATCTATAGACATTTTGTTGCCACTGCAAGTCTCTGTTGAGGTCTCAGATCGATGGAATAGATGCTTTAGATGATTTTAACGTTTTCTTGAATTGAGAAATTCATCATATAATTGTCAGTAATCTTTTCTTTCAGTTTAGCAAGTGTGTGAAGTAGATGTTTCTGAACATCACAGATTCTGTGATGATTTCTCACATCTAGTCTATAGACATTTTGTTGCTACTGCAAGTCTCTGTTAAAGTCCCAGGTAGCTGGAATAGATGTTTGAGATGATTTAAAAGTTGTGTTGAATTGGGAAGTTTATCATATAATTGTCAGTAAACTTTTCTTCTAGTTTAGCAAGTGTGTAAAGTAGATGTTTTTGAACATCACAGATTCTGTGATGATTTCTCACATCTAGTCTATAGACATTTTGTTGCTACTGCAAGTCTCTGTTGAAGTCTCAGGTCGATGGAATAGATGTTTGAGATGATTTTAACGTTTTCTTGAATTGAGAAATTCATCATATAATTGTCAGTAATCTTTTCTTTCAGTTTAGCAAGTGTGTGAAGTAGATGTTTCTGAACATCACAGATTCTGTGATGATTTCTCACATCTAGTCTATAGACATTTTGTTGCGACTGCAAGTCTCTGTTGAAGTCCCAGGTAGCTGGAATAGATGTTTGAGATGATTTAAAAGTTGTGTTGAATTGGGAAGTTTATCATCTAATTGTCAGTAAACTTTCCTTGCAGTTTAGCAAGTGTGTGAAGTAGATGTTTTTGAACATCACAGATTCTTTGATGATTACTCACATCTAATCTATAGACATTTTGTTGCCACTGCAAGTCTCTGTTGAAGTCCCAGGTCGATGGAATAGATGTTTAAGATGATTTAAACAATGTGTTGAATTGTGAAATTTATCAAATCATTGTCAGTAAACTTTTTTTTCAGTTTAGCAAGTGTGTGAAGTAGATGTTTCTGAACATCACAGATTCTGTGATGATTTCTCACATCTAGTCTATAGACATTTTGTTGCTACTGCAAGTCTCTGTTGAAGTCCCAGGTAGCTGGAATAGTTGTTTGAGATGATTTAGAAGTTGTGTTGAATTGTGAAATTTATCAAATCATTGTCAGTAAACTTTTCTATTAGTTTAGCAAGTGTGTAAAGTAGATGTTTTTGAACATCACAGATTCTGTGATGATTTCTCACATCTAGTCTATAGACATTTTGTTGCTACTGGAAGTCTCTGTTGAAGTCCCAGGTCGATGGAATAGATGTTTGAGATGATTCAAACGTTGTGTTGAATTGGGACATTTATCATATAATTGTCAGAAAACCTTTCTTTCAGTTTAGCAAGTGTGTGAAGTAGATGTTTTTGAACATCACAGATTCTGTGATGATTTCTCACATCTAGTCTATAGACATTTTGTTGCTACTACATGTCTATTTTGAAGTCCCAGGTCGATGGAATAGATGTTTAAGATGATTCAAACGTTGTGTTGAATTGTGAAATTTATCAAATCATTGTCAGTAAACTTTTCTTTCAGTTTAGCAAGTGTGTGAAGTAGATGTTTATGAACATCACAGATTCTGTGATGATTTCTCATATCTAGTCTATAGATATTTTGTTGCGACTGCAAGTCTCTGTTGAAGTCTCAGATCTTTGGAATAGAAGCTTGAGATGATTTAAACGTTGTGTTGAATTGGGAAGTTTATCATATAATTGTCAGTAAACTTTTCTTTAAGTTTAGCAAGTGTGTAAAGTAGATGTTTTTGAACATCACAGATTCTGTGATGATTTCTCACATCTAGTCTATAGACATTTTGTTGCTACTGGAAGTCTCTGTTGAAGTCCCAGGTCGATGGAATAGATGTTTGAGATGATTCAAACGTTGTGTTGAATTGGGACATTTATCATATAATTGTCAGTAAACCTTTCTTTCAGTTTAGCAAGTGTGTGAAGTAGATGTTTTTGAACATCACAGATTCTGTGATGATTTCTCACATCTAGTCTATAGACATTTTGTTGCTACTACATGTCTATGTTGAAGTCCCTGGTCGATGGAATAGATGTTTAAGATGATTCAAACGTTGTGTTGAATTGTGAAATTTATCAAATCATTGTCAGTAAACTTTTCTTTCAGTTTAGCAAGTGTGTGAAGTAGATGTTTATGAACATCATAGATTCTGTGATGATTTTTCATATCTAGTCTATAGACATTTTGTTGCGACTGCAAGTCTCTGTTGAAGTCTCAGATCTTTGGAATAGAAGCTTGAGATGATTTAAACGTTGTGTTGAATTGGGAAGTTTATCATATAATTGTCTGTAAACATTTCCTTTAGTTAAACATGTGTATGAAGTAGATGTTTTTGAGCATCACAGATTCTGTGATGAAATTCCACATCTAGTCTATAGACATTTTGTTGCGACTGCAAGTCTCTGTTGAAGTCCTAGGTCGATGGAATAGATGTTTAAGATGATTTAAACAATGTGTTTAATTGTGAAATTTATCAAATCATTGCCAGTAAACTTTTCTTGCAGTTTAGCAAGTGTGTGAAGTAGATGTTTCTTAACATCACAGATTCTGTGATGATTTCTCACTTCTAGTCTATAGACATGTTGTTGCGATTGCAAGTCTCTGTTGAAGTCTCAGATCTTTGGAATAGAAGCTTGAGATGATTTAAACGTTGTGTTGAATTGGCAAGTTTATCATATAATTGTCAGTAAACATTTCCTTTAGTTAAACATGTGTATGAAGTGGATGTTTTTGAGCATCACAGATTCTGTGATGATTTTTCACATCTAGTCTATATACATTTTGTTGCTACTGCAAGTCTCTGTTAAAGACCCAGGTCAATGGAATAGATGTTTGAGATGATTTGAACGTTGTGTTGAATTGGCAAGTTTATCAAATCATTGTCAGTAAACTTTTCTTTTAGTTTAGCAAGTGTATGAAGTAGATGTTTCTGAACATCACAGATTCTGTGATGATTTCTCACATCTAGTCTATAGACATTTTGTTGCGACTGCAAGTCTCTGTTGAAGTCTCAGGTCGATAAAATAGATGTTTGAGATGATTTAAAAGTTGTGTTGAATTGGGATGTTTATCATTTCAGTGTCAGTAAACTTTTCTTTCAGTTTAGCAAGTGTGTGAAGTAGATGTTTCTGAACATCACAGATTCTGTGGTGATTTCTCACATCTAGTCTATAGACATTTTGCTGCGACTGCAAGTCTCTGTTGAAGTCCCAGGTAGCTGGAATAGATGTTTGAGATGATTTAAACGTTGTGTTGAATTGGGAAGTTTATCATATAATTGTCAGTAAACTTTCCTTTTAGTTTAGCAGGTGTGTGAAGTAGATGTTTTTGAACATCACAGAATCTGTGATGATTTCTCACATCTAGTCTATAGACATTTTGTTTCTACTGCATGTCTATGTTGAAGTCTCAGGTGGATGGAAAAGATGTTTAAGATGATTCAAACGTTGTGTTGAATTGTGAAATTTATCAAATCATTGTCAGTAAACTTTTCTTTCAGTTTAGCAAGTGTGTGAAGTAGATGTTTCTGAACATCACAGATTCTGTGATGATTTCTCACATCTAGTCTATAGACATTTTGTTGCTACTGCAAGTCTCTGTTGAAGTCCCAGGTCGATGGAATAGATGTTTAAGATGATTTAAACAATGTCTTGAATTGTGAAATTTATCAAATCATTGTCAGTAAACTTTTCTTTCAGTTTAGCAAGTGTGTGAAGTAGATGTTTCTGAACATCACAGATTCTGTGATGATTTCTCACATCTAGTCTATAGACATTTTGTTGCGACTGCAAGTCTCTGTTGAAGTCTCAGATCTTTGGAATAGAAGCTTGAGATGATTTAAACGTATTGTTGAATTGGCAAGTTTATCATATAATTGTCAGTAAACATTTCCTTTAGTTAAACATGTGTATGAAGTGGATATTTTTGAGCATCACAGATTCTGTGATGATTTTTCATATCTAGTCTATAGACATTTTGTTGCGACTGCAAGTCTCTGTTGAAGTCTCAGATCTTTGGAATAGAAGCTTGAGATGATTTAAACGTTGTGTTGAATTGGGAAGTTTATCATATAATTGTCTGTAAACATTTCCTTTAGTTAAACATGTGTATGAAGTAGATGTTTTTGAGCATCACAGATTCTGTGATGAAATTCCACATCTAGTCTATAGAGATTTTGTTGCGACTGCAAGTCTCTGTTGAAGTCCTAGGTCGATGGAATAGATGTTTAAGATGATTTAAACAATGTGTCTAATTGTGAAATTTATCAAATCATTGTCAGTAAACTTTTCTTGCAGTTTAGCAAGTGTGTGAAGTAGATGTTTCTTAACATCACAGATTCTGTGATGATTTCTCACTTCTAGTCTATAGACATTTTGTTGCGACTGCAAGTCTCTGTTGAAGTCTCAGATCTTTGGAATAGAAGCTTGAGATGATTTAAACGTATTGTTGAATTGGCAAGTTTATCATATAATTGTCAGTAAACATTTCCTTTAGTTAAACATGTGTATGAAGTGGATGTTTTTGAGCATCACAGATTCTGTGATGATTTTTCACATCTAGTCTATATACATTTTGTTGCTACTGCAAGTCTCTGTTAAAGACCCAGGTCAATGGAATAGATGTTTGAGATGATTTGAACGTTGTGTTGAATTGGCAAGTTTATCAAATCATTGTCAGTAAACTTTTCTTTTAGTTTAGCGAGTGTATGAAGTAGATGTTTCTGAACATCACAGATTCTGTGATGATTTCTCACATCTAGTCTATAGACATTTTGTTGCGACTGCAAGTCTCTGTTGAAGTCTCAGGTCGATAAAATAGATGTTTGAGATGATTTAAAAGTTGTGTTGAATTGGGAAGTTTATCATATAATTGACAGTAAACTTTTCTTTTAGTTTAGCAAGTGTGTAAAGTAGATGTTTTTGAACATCACAGATTCTATGATGATTTCTCACATCTAGTCTATAGACATTTTGTTGCGACTGCAAGTCTCTGTTGAAGTCCCAGGTAGCTGGAATAGATGTTTGAGATGATTTAAACGTATTGTTGAATTGGCAAGTTTATCATATAATTGTCAGTAAACATTTCCTTTAGTTAAACATGTGTATGAAGTGGATGTTTTTGAGCATCACAGATTCTGTGATGATTTTTCACATCAAGTCTATATACATTTTGTTGCTACTGCAAGTCTCTGTTAAAGACCCAGGTCAATGGAATAGATGTTTGAGATGATTTGAACGTTGTGTTGAATTGGCAAGTTTATCAAATCATTGTCAGTAAACTTTTCTTTTAGTTTAGCAAGTGTATGAAGTAGATGTTTCTGAACATCACAGATTCTGTGATGATTTCTCACATCTAGTCTATAGACATTTTGTTGCGACTGCAAGTCTCTGTTGAAGTCTCAGGTCGATAAAATAGATGTTTGAGATGATTTAAAAGTTGTGTTGAATTGGGAAGTTTATCATATAATTGTCAGTAAACTTTTCTTTTAGTTTAGCAAGTGTGTAAAGTAGATGTTTTTGAACATCACAGATTCTGTGATGATTTCTCACATCTAGTCTATAGACATTTTGTTGCGACTGCAAGTCTCTGTTGAAGTTCCAGGTAGCTGGAATAGATGTTTGAGATGATTTAAACGTTGTGTTGAATTGGGAAGTTTATCATATAATTGTCAGTAAACTTTCCTTTCAGTTTAGCAGGTGTGTGAAGTAGATGTTTTTGAACATCACAGATTCTGTGATGATTTCTCACATCTAGTCTATAGACATTTTGTTGCTATTGCATGTCTATGTTGAAGTCTCAGGTGGATGGAATAGATGTTTAAGATGATTCAAACGTTGTGTTGAATTGTGAAATTTATCAAATCATTGTCAGTAAACTTTTCTTTCAGTTTAGCAAGTGTGTGAAGTAGATGTTTCTGAACATCACAGATTCTGTGATGATTTCTCACATCTAGTCTATAGACATTTTGTTGCTACTGCAAGTCTCTGTTGAAGTCCCAGGTCGATGGAATAGATGTTTAAGATGATTTAAACAATGTGTTGAATTGTGAAATTTATCAAATCATTGTCAGTAAACTTTTCTTTCAGTTTAGCAAGTGTGTGAAGTAGATGTTTCTGAACATCACAGATTCTGTGATGATTTCTCACATCTAGTCTATAGACATTTTGTTGCGACTGCAAGTCTCTGTTGAAGTCTCAGATCTTTGGAATAGAAGCTTGAGATGATTTAAACGTATTGTTGAATTGGCAAGTTTATCATATAATTGTCAGTAAAGATTTCCTTTAGTTAAACATGTGTATGACTTGGATGTTTTTGAGCATCACAGATTCTGTGATGATTTTTCACATCTAGTCTATAGACATTTTGTTGCTACTGCAAGTCTCTGTTAAAGACCCAGGTCAATGGAATAGATGTTTGAGATGATTTGAACGTTGTGTTGAATTGGCAAGTTTATCAAATCATTGTCAGTAAACTTTTCTTTTAGTTTAGCAAGTGTATGAAGTAGATGTTTTTGAGCATCACAGATTCTGTGATGATTTTTCACATCTAGTCTATAGACATTTTGTTGCTACTGCAAGTCTCTGTTGAAGTCTCAGGTAGCTGGAATAGATGTTTGAGATGATTTAAAAGTTGTGTTGAATTGGGATGTTTATCATATCAGTGTCAGTAAACTTTTCTTTCAGTTTAGCAAGTGTGTGAAGTAGATGTTTCTGAACATCACAGATTCTGTGATGATTTCTCACATCTAGTCTATAGACATTTTGTTGCCACTGCAAGTCTCTGTTGAAGTCCCAGGTCGATGGAATAGATGTTTAAGATGATTTAAACAATGTGTTGAATTGTGAAATTCATCAAATCATTGTCAGTAAACTTTTTTTTCAGTTTAGCAAGTGTGTGAAGTAGATGTTTCTGAACATCACAGATTCTGTGATGATTTCTCACATCTAGTCTATAGACATTTTGTTGCGACTGCAAGTCTCTGTTGAAGTCCCAGGTAGCTGGAATAGTTGTTTGAGATGATTTAGAAGTTGTGTTGAATTGGGAAGTTTATCATATAATTGTCAGTAAACTTTTCTATTAGTTTAGCAAGTGTGTAAAGTAGATGTTTTTGAACATCACAGATTCTGTGATGATTTCTCACATCTAGTCTATAGACATTTTGTTGCTACTGGAAGTCTCTGTTGAAGTCCCAGGTCGATGGAATAGATGTTTGAGATGATTCAAACGTTGTGTTGAATTGGGACATTTATCATATAATTGTCAGAAAACCTTCTTTCAGTTTAGCAAGTGTGTGAAGTAGATGTTTTTGAACATCACAGATTCTGTGATGATTTCTCACATATAGTCTATAGACATTTTGTTGCTACTACATGTCTATGTTGAAGTCCCAGGTCGATGGAATAGATGTTTAAGATGATTCAAACGTTGTGTTGAATTGTGAAATTTATCAAATCATTGTCAGTAAACTTTTCTTTCAGTTTAGCAAGTGTGTGAAGTAGATGTTTATGAACATCACAGATTCTGTGATGATTTCTCATATCTAGTCTATAGACATTTTGTTGCGACTGCAAGTCTCTGTTGAAGTCTCAGATCTTTGGAATAGAAGCTTGAGATGATTTAAACGTTGTGTTGAATTGGGAAGTTTATCATATAATTGTCAGTAAACTTTTCTTTTAGTTTAGCAAGTGTGTAAAGTAGATGTTTTTGAACATCACAGATTCTGTGATGATTTCTCACATCTAGTCTATAGACATTTTGTTGCTACTGGAAGTCTCTGTTGAAGTCCCAGGTCGATGGAATAGATGTTTGAGATGATTCAAACGTTGTGTTGAATTGGGACATTTATCATACAATTGTCAGTAAACCTTTCTTTCAGTTTAGCAAGTGTGTGAAGTAGATGTTTTTGAACATCACAGATTCTGTGATGATTTCTCACATCTAGTCTATAGACATTTTGTTGCTACTACATGTCTATGTTGAAGTCCCTGGTCGATGGAATAGATGTTTAAGATGATTCAAACGTTGTGTTGAATTGTGAAATTTATCAAATCATTGTCAGTAAACTTTTCTTTCAGTTTAGCAAGTGTGTGAAGTAGATGTTTATGAACATCATAGATTCTGTGATGATTTTTCATATCTAGTCTATAGACATTTTGTTGCGACTGCAAGTCTCTGTTGAAGTCTCAGATCTTTGGAATAGAAGCTTGAGATGATTTAAACGTTGTGTTGAATTGGGAAGTTTATCATATAATTGTCTGTAAACATTTCCTTTAGTTAAACATGTGTATGAAGTAGATGTTTTTGAGCATCACAGATTCTGTGATGAAATTCCACATATAGTCTATAGACATTTTGTTGCGACTGCAAGTCTCTGTTGAAGTCCTAGGTCGATGGAATAGATGTTTAAGATGATTTAAACAATGTGTTTAATTGTGAAATTTATCAAATCATTGCCAGTAAACTTTTCTTGCAGTTTAGCAAGTGTGTGAAGTAGATGTTTCTTAACATCACAGATTCTGTGATGATTTCTCACTTCTAGTCTATAGACATGTTGTTGCGATTGCAAGTCTCTGTTGAAGTCTCAGATCTTTGGAATAGAAGCTTGAGATGATTTAAACGTTGTGTTGAATTGGCAAGTTTATCATATAATTGTCAGTAAACATTTCCTTTAGTTAAACATGTGTATGAAGTGGATGTTTTTGAGCATCACAGATTCTGTGATGATTTTTCACATCTAGTCTATATACATTTTGTTGCTACTGCAAGTCTCTGTTAAAGACCCAGGTCAATGGAATAGATGTTTGAGATGATTTGAACGTTGTGTTGAATTGGCAAGTTTATCAAATCATTGTCAGTAAACTTTTCTTTTAGTTTAGCAAGTGTATGAAGTAGATGTTTCTGAACATCACAGATTCTGTGATGATTTCTCACATCTAGTCTATAGACATTTTGTTGCGACTGCAAGTCTCTGTTGAAGTCTCAGGTCGATAAAATAGATGTTTGAGATGATTTAAAAGTTGTGTTGAATTGGGATGTTTATCATATCAGTGTCAGTAAACTTTTCTTTCAGTTTAGCAAGTGTGTGAAGTAGATGTTTCTGAACATCACAGATTCTGTGATGATTTCTCACATCTAGTCTATAGACATTTTGCTGCGACTGCAAGTCTCTGTTGAAGTCCCAGGTAGCTGGAATAGATGTTTGAGATGATTTAAACGTTGTGTTGAATTGGGAAGTTTATCATATAATTGTCAGTAAACTTTCCTTTCAGTTTAGCAGGTGTGTGAAGTAGATGTTTTTGAACATCACAGAATCTGTGATGATTTCTCACATCTAGTCTATAGACATTTTGTTTCTACTGCATGTCTATGTTGAAGTCTCAGGTGGATGGAATAGATGTTTAAGATGATTCAAACGTTGTGTTGAATTGTGAAATTTATCAAATCATTGTCAGTAAACTTTTCTTTCAGTTTAGCAAGTGTGTGAAGTAGATGTTTCTGAACATCACAGATTCTGTGATGATTTCTCACATCTAGTCTATAGACATTTTGTTGCTACTGCAAGTCTCTGTTGAAGTCCCAGGTCGATGGAATAGATGTTTAAGATGATTTAAACAATGTGTTGAATTGTGAAATTTATCAAATCATTGTCAGTAAACTTTTCTTTCAGTTTAGCAAGTGTGTGAAGTAGATGTTTCTGAACATCACAGATTCTGTGATGATTTCTCACATCTAGTCTATAGACATTTTGTTGCGACTGCAAGTCTCTGTTGAAGTCTCAGATCTTTGGAATAGAAGCTTGAGATGATTTAAACGTATTGTTGAATTGGCAAGTTTATCATATAATTGTCAGTAAACATTTCCTTTAGTTAAACATGTGTATGAAGTGGATGTTTTTGAGCATCACAGATTCTGTGATGATTTTTCATATCTAGTCTATAGACATTTTGTTGCGACTGCAAGTCTCTGTTGAAGTCTCAGATCTTTGGAATAGAAGCTTGAGATGATTTAAACGTTGTGTTGAATTGGGAAGTTTATCAAATAATTGTCTGTAAACATTTCCTTTAGTTAAACATGTGTATGAAGTAGATGTTTTTGAGCATCACAGATTCTGTGATGAAATTCAACATCTAGTCTATAGAGATTTTGTTGCGACTGCAAGTCTCTGTTGAAGTCCTAGGTCGATGGAATAGATGTTTAAGATGATTTAAACAATGTGTCTAATTGTGAAATTTATCAAATCATTGTCAGTAAACTTTTCTTGCAGTTTAGCAAGTGTGTGAAGTAGATGTTTCTTAACATCACAGATTCTGTGATGATTTCTCACATCTAGTCTATAGACATTTTGTTGCGACTGCAAGTCTCTGTTGAAGTCTCAGATCTTTGGAATAGAAGCTTGAGATGATTTAAACGTATTGTTGAATTGGCAAGTTTATCATATAATTGTCAGTAAACATTTCCTTTAGTTAAACATGTGTATGAAGTGGATGTTTTTGAGCATCACAGATTCTGTGATGATTTTTCACATCTAGTCTATATACATTTTGTTGCTACTGCAAGTCTCTGTTAAAGACCCAGGTCAATGGAATAGATGTTTGAGATGATTTGAACGTTGTGTTGAATTGGCAAGTTTATCAAATCATTGTCAGTAAACTTTTCTTTTAGTTTAGCAAGTGTATGAAGTAGATGTTTCTGAACATCACAGATTCTGTGATGATTTCTCACATCTAGTCTATAGACATTTTGTTGCGACTGCAAGTCTCTGTTGAAGTCTCAGGTCGATAAAATAGATGTTTGAGATGATTTAAAAGTTGTGTTGAATTGGGATGTTTATCATTTCAGTGTCAGTAAACTTTTCTTTCAGTTTAGCAAGTGTGTGAAGTAGATGTTTCTGAACATCACAGATTCTGTGATGATTTCTCACATCTAGTCTATAGACATTTTGTTGCGACTGCAAGTCTCTGTTGAAGTCCCAGGTAGCTGGAATAGATGTTTGAGATGATTTAAACGTTGTGTTGAATTGGGAAGTTTATATAATTGTCAGTAAACTTTCCTTTCAGTTTAGCAGGTGTGTGAAGTAGATGTTTTTGAACATCACAGATTCTGTGATGATTTCTCACATCTAGTCTATAGACATTTTGTTGCTATTGCATGTCTATGTTGAAGTCTCAGGTGGATTTAATAGATGTTTAAGATGATTCAAACGTTGTGTTGAATTGTGAAATTTATCAAATCATTGTCAGTAAACTTTTCTTTCAGTTTAGCAAGTGTGTGAAGTAGATGTTTCTGAACATCACAGATTCTGTGATGATTTCTCACATCTAGTCTATAGACATTTTGTTGCTACTGCAAGTCTCTGTTGAAGTCCCAGGTCGATGGAATAGATGTTTAAGATGATTTAAACAATGTGTTGAATTGTGAAATTTATCAAATCATTGTCAGTAAACTTTTCTTTCAGTTTAGCAAGTGTGTGAAGTAGATGTTTCTGAACATCACAGATTCTGTGATGATTTCTCACATCTAGTCTATAGACATTTTGTTGCGACTGCAAGTCTCTGTTGAAGTCTCAGATCTTTGGAATAGAAGCTTGAGATGATTTAAACGTATTGTTGAATTGGCAAGTTTATCATATAATTGTCAGTAAAGATTTCCTTTAGTTAAACATGTGTATGACTTGGATGTTTTTGAGCATCACAGATTCTGTGATGATTTTTCACATCTAGTCTATAGACATTTTGTTGCTACTGCAAGTCTCTGTTAAAGACCCAGGTCAATGGAATAGATGTTTGAGATGATTTGAACGTTGTGTTGAATTGGCAAGTTTATCAAATCATTGTCAGTAAACTTTTCTTTTAGTTTAGCAAGTGTATGAAGTAGATGTTTTTGAGCATCACAGATTCTGTGATGATTTTTCACATCTAGTCTATAGACATTTTGTTGCTACTGCAAGTCTCTGTTGAAGTCTCAGGTAGCTGGAATAGATGTTTGAGATGATTTAAAAGTTGTGTTGAATTGGGATGTTTATCATATCAGTGTCAGTAAACTTTTCTTTCAGTTTAGCAAGTGTGTGAAGTAGATGTTTCTGAACATCACAGATTCTGTGATGATTTCTCACATCTAGTCTATAGACATTTTGTTGCGACTGCAAGTCTCTGTTGAAGTCCCAGGTAGCTGGAATAGATGTTTGAGATGATTTAAACGTTGTGTTGAATTGGGAAGTTTACCATATAATTGTCAGTAAACTTTCCTTTCAGTTTAGCAGGTGTGTGAAGTAGATGTTTTTGAACATCACAGATTTTGTGATGATTTCTCACATCTAGTCTATAGACATTTTGTTGCTACTGCATGTCTATGTTGAAGTATCAAGTCGATGGAATAGATGTTTGAGATGATTCAAACGTTGTGTTGAATTGGGAAGTTTATCATATAATTGTGAATAAACCTTTCTTTCAGTTTAGCAGGTGTGTGAAGTAGATGTTTTTGAACATCACAGATTCTGTGATGATTTCTCACATCTAGTCTATATACATTTTGTTGCTACTGCAAGTCTCTGTTGAAGTCCCAGGTCGATGGAATAGATGTTTAAGATGATTTAAACAATGTGTTGAATTGTGAAATTTATCAAATCATTGTCAGTAAACTTTTCTTTCAGTTTAGCAAGTGTGTGAAGTAGATGTTTCTGAACATCACAGATTCTGTGATGATTTCTCACATCTAGTCTATAGACATTTTGTTGCGACTGCAAGTCTCTGTTGAAGTCTCAGATCTTTGGAATAGAAGCTTGAGATGATTTAAACGTTGTGTTGAATTGGCAAGTTTATCATATAATTTTCAGTAAACTTTTCTTTTAGTTTAGCAAGTGTGTGAAGTAGATGTTATTGAACATCACAGATTCTGTCATGATTTCTCACATCTAGTCTTTAGACATTTTGTTGCGACTGCAAGTCTCTGTTCCCGGGGGGGGTACTTCACTTTGGGTAAGACGGGGATGTGCGCCAGTTTTGGGTAGTTTTTGGCCTGAAAATTCTGGGATTGGGGTATCCTTTTACTGGAAAATTTCTGTGATTGGGGTATACTTTCACTCGGAATTTTCTGGGATTGGGGGTTACTCAAAATTCTGTAATGGGTGTTGAATGAAAGTACAACTGGATAAATTTTCGAGCAACACGTGGTCAGTTTCAGGTGAACTGATTTCAAGTATTTTTGTGTTGAAAAACGTCCTCAGATCAGAAACTCGTTCCAATGGCCACTTGGAACCAAAATAACCGTTCCCAGCCCTCTATCCCTTATCCTTTTGACGTCGAATTGCTTTTGTTACTTTTTCGATTGGGTATCAATATCTGACAAATTTTCTGGGATTGGGTATCAATATCGGACCAAATTTCTGGGATTGGGTCGTAACAGAAATCCTTGCGGCGCACACCCCCGTATGAATTTATAGTGAAGTGCCCCCCCCCCGTCTCTGTTGAAGACCCAGATCAATGGAATAGATGTTTGAGATGATTTGAACGTTGTGTTGAATTGTCAAATTCATTAGATAGTTGTCAGTAAACTTTTCTTTTTGTTTATCAATCGTCGTAAGTAGATGTTTTTGAACGTCACAGATTTTGTGATGATTTCTCACATCTAGTCTATAGACATTTGTTGCGACTGCAAGTCTCTGTTGAAGTCCCAGATCGATGGAATAGATGTTCGAGATGATTTAAACGTTGTGTTGAATTGTGAAATTTATCATGTAATTGTCAGTAAACTTTTCGTTCAATTTAGAAGGTGTGTGAAGTAGATGTTTCTTAGCATCACAAATTCTGTGATGATTTCTCACATCTAGTCTATGGACATCTTTATGCGACTAGTTCTGATATAGCAATGGGAACGGTGTACACACATTCCGTATAGAACGTTCCAGTTATTGTATGACAATGCTTTAGAGTTGAAAACCGAAAATTATAGAAAATATGATACTGATGTAGCAATGGGAACGGTGTACACACATTCTGTATACATCGTTCCTGTTACTGTATAACTCTGATTTGGAGAAAAACTGAAAATTATAGAAAATATGGGTCTGATGTTGCAATGGGAACGGTGTACACACATTCTGCATACATCGTTACTGTTACTGTATAACTCTGATTTGGAGAAAAACTGAAAATTATAATGGCTCTGATGTTGCAATGGGAACGGTGTACACACATTCTGCATACACCGTTACTGTTATTGTATAACTCTGATTTGGAGTGGAAAACTGAAAATTATAGAAAATATGGTTCTGATATAGCAATGGGAACGGTGTACACACATTCTGCATACATCGTTACTGTTACTGTATAACTCTGATTTGGAGAAAAACTGAAAATTATAGAAAATATGGCTCTGATGTTGCAATGGGAACGGTGTACACACATTCTGCATACACCGTTACTGTTACTGTATAACTCTGATTTGGAGAAAAACTGAAAATTATAGAAAATATGGCTCTGATGTTGCAATTTGAACGGTGTACACACATTCTGTATACACCGTTCCTGTTATTGTATAACTCTGATTTGGAGTTGAAAACAGAAAATTATAAAAATATGGTTCTGATGTAGCAATGGGAACGGTGTACACACATTCTGCATACACGGTTACTGTTATTCTATAACTCTGATTTGGAGTGGAAAACTGAAAATTATAGAAAATATGGTTCTGATGTAGCAATGGGAACGGTGTACACACATTCTGCATACACCGTTACTGTTATTGTATAACTCTGATTTGGAGTGGAAAACTGAAAATTATAGAAAATATGGTTCTGATATAGCAATCGGAACGGTGTACACACATTCTGCATACATCCTTACTGTTACTGTATAACTCTGATTTGGAGAAAAACTGAAAATTATAGAAAATATGGGTCTGATGTTGCAATGGGAACGGTGTACACACATTCTGCATACATCGTTACTGTTACTGTATAACTCTGATTTGGAGAAAAACTGAAAATTATAGAAAATATGGCTCTGATGTTGCAATGGGAACGGTGTACACACATTCTGCATACACCGTTACTGTTATTGTATAACTCTGATTTGGAGTGGAAAACTGAAAATTATAGAAAATATGGTTCTGATATAGCAATGGGAACGGTGTACACACATTCTGCATACATCGTTACTGTTACTGTATAACTCTGATTTGGAGAAAAACTGAAAATTATAGAAAATATGGCTCTGATGTTGCAATGGGAACGGTGTACACACATTCTGCATACACCGTTACTGTTACTGTATAACTCTGATTTGGAGAAAAACTGAAAATTATAGAAAATATGGCTCTGATGTTGCAATGGGAACGGTGTACACACATTCTGTATACACCGTTCCTGTTATTGTATAACTCTGATTTGGAGTTGAAAACAGAAAATTATAAAAATATGGTTCTGATGTAGCAATGGGAACGGTGTACACACATTCTGCATACACCGTTACTGTTATTGTATAACTCTGATTTGGAGTGGAAAACTGAAAATTATAGAAAATATGGTTCTGATGTAGCAATCGGAACGGTGTACACACTTTCTACATACATCGTTACTGTTACTGTATAACTCTGATTTGGAGAAAAACCGAAAATTATAGAAAATATGATACTGATGTAGCAATGGGAACGGTGTACACACATTCAGTATACACCGTTCCTGTTATTGTATGACTCTGATTTGGAATGGAAAACTGAAAATTATAGAAAATATGGTTCTGATGTAGCAATGGGAATGGTGTACACACATTCTGTATGCATCTTTCCTGTTATTGTATGACTCTGACTTGGAGTGGAAAACTAAAAATTATAGAAAATATGATTCTGATGTAGCTATGGGATCGGTGTACACACATTCTGTATACACCGTTCCTCTTATTGTATGACTTTGATTTGGAGTTGAAAACCGAAAATTATAGAAAATATGATACTGATGTAGCAATGGGAACGGTGTACACACATTCTGCATACACCGTTACTGTTATTGTATAACTCTGATTTGGAGAAAAACTGAAAATTATAGAAAATATGGCTCTGATGTTGCAATGGGAACGGTGTACACACATTCTGCATACACCGTTACTGTTACTGTATAACTCTGATTTGGAGAAAAACTGAAAATTATAGAAAATATGGCTCTGATGTTGCAATGGGAACGGTGTACACACATTCTGCATACACCGTTACTGTTATTGTATAACTCTGATTTGGAGTGGAAAACTGAAAATTATAGAAAATATGGTTCTGATATAGCAATGGGAATGGTGTACACACATTCTGTATGCATCTTTCCTGTTATTGTATGACTCTGACTTGGAGTGGAAAACTAAAAATTATAGAAAATATGATTCTGATGTAGCTATGGGATCGGTGTACACACATTCTGTATACACCGTTCCTGTTATTGTATGACTTTGATTTGGAAGGGAAAACTGAAAATTATAGAAAATGTGGTTCTGATGTAGCAATGGGAACGGTGTATACAAACAAGTAGATGTTTTTGAGCATCACAGTTTCTGTGATGATTTCTCACATCTAGTCTATAGACATTTTGTTGCTACTGCAAGTCTCTGTTGAGGTCTCAGGTAAATGGAATAGATGTTTGAGATGATTTAAACGTTGTGTTGAGTTGTCATATTTATTATATAATTGTCAATAAACTTTTCCTTTAGTTTACCAACTGTGTGAAGTACATGTTTTTGAACATCAAAGATTCTGCAAATATTTCTCACATCTAGTCTATAGACATCTCGTTGCGACTTGAAGCAACTGTTAAAGTCTAAGGTGGATGGAATAGATGTTTGAGATGATTTAAAACGTTGTGTTGAATCATTAAATTGATCATATAGTTGTTGATAAACTTTTTAACTTTTCCTTTAGTTTAGCAAGTGTGTGCAGTAGATGTTTTGAGCATCACAGTTTCTGTGATGATTTCTCACATCTAGTCTATAGACATTTTGTTGCGACTGCAAGTCTCTGTTGAGGTCTCAGGTCGATGGAATAGATGTTTGAGATGATTTAAACGTTGTGTTGGATTTTCAAATTTATTATGTAATTGTAAATGAACTTTTCGTTCAATTTTTCAAGTTTATAAAGTAGACGTTTTTGAACATCACAGATTCTGTGATGATTTCTCACATCTAGTCTATAGACATTTGTTGCGACTGCAAGTCTCTGCTGAATGCTCAACTCGATGGAATAGATGTTTGAGATGATATAAACGTTGTGTTGATCTGTCAAATTCATTAGATAGTTGTCAGTAAACTTTTCCTTTTGTTTGTCAAGTATGTGAAGTAGATGTTTTTGAGCATCACAGATTCTGTGATGATTTCTCACATCTAGTCCATAGACAACTTGTTGGGACTGCAAGTTTCTGTTGAAGTCTCAGGTCGATGGAATAGATGTTTGAGATGATATAAACGTTCTGTTGAATTTTCAAATTTATTATATAATTGTCAATAAACTTTTCCATTAGTTTAGCAAGTGTGTGAAGCAGATGTTTTTGAACATCACAGTTTCTGTGATGATTTCTCACATCTAGTCTATAGACAATTTGCTGGACTGCAAGTCTCTGTTGAAGGCTCAGGTCGATGGAATAGATGTTTGAGATGATATAACGTTGTGTTGAATTTTCAAATTCATTAGATAGTTGTAAGTAAACTTTTCTTTTTGTTGATCAACTGTGTGAAGTAGATGTTTTTGAGCATCACAGATTCTGTGATGATTTCTCACATCTAGTCTATAGACAATTTGCTGGGACTGCAAGTCTCTGTTGAAGGCTCAGGTCGATGGAATGTTTGAGATGATATAAACGTTGTGTTGGATTTTCAAATTCATTAGATAGTTGTAAGTAAACTTTTCTTTTTCTTTATCAAGTGTGTGAAGTAGATATCGCTCCATACACAAGGATGTCGGGATTCTAAGCATATCAAGACAGTTGTAAATTGCTGGACAATGCTAGCCTTGGCCATTGCATTTGAGAAGGAAAGCTCTTGGCAAACCATGAAGAAAAAATTTTTTGAGTACACGCCCTGTACTTTGTCTTAGAACACTGCTCCCGATTTGATTGCTCGAGCAAATTTGATTGCTTCTTATAAAAAGCTATGACGTCTAATTTGAGGTAGACTTTTACGTTCTTTTTTGTCTTTTTCTTTATACGTAATTATTTTTTCTATGTTAAGGCTGCTGAGCTGCCATATAGAAATTTGCTCTCCGTGGTATTCGTCCTTGTAGTATAGTAAAGTAGTTTGTAAGTAGCGTTAGATAAGTAACTAGTATTGTAAAATTTGATTGAATTTAAAAAAACTGCTCCCGATCCAATATCTACCCTAACGCTAAGATACATTCTTGAACATTGGTAAGCTTACCAGGACATTTTCTGCGTCAACTTCGTTTTCTTCGGCTTAGAATGCCTTCATTCCCATTTTCACCAATACCAAATTTGGATGCTCTGATACATTTGTAATAATCAATTACATCATAGCTTTTGACTTTCGCAAACACCTTACACCGTCTCATATTACAGCCCAGTTTTTAGAAAAGGGCACTTATAGCAAGATAGGAATCAAATATTTTAGCCAAATTCGCGGCACATGGCCGGAAACCTTCAAAGCCTCATTTTCACGGACCAATCAGACTGCGAATAAGCATAGAAAGCAGAAGAAACGTGTGAAGATCTTTCTTAATCTTACATAAGCAACCTGGACAAAAAAACTTCTGGAAATTTCCCGAATTTTTTGCAGTAATCTACTTGCCATATTTTTAGGTATCCAGGTTTGGATGCCGGTTTAAATAGCTCATAGTTTTAGGAGTTATGGCTTTTTCAAAACCGGGGACACTAAACCTTGAACAATAGAAATTTTCGGTGAGAGACAATGGTAATAACAATGGTGATTGTTGTAAGAACGATCCCAGAACGCCAAATAGCTGAAAAGATTTGCTGAGTTAGTTCTCACATTTCAAGAGGTTAGTTCTCACATTTCAAGTTACACGGCAAAACTCTTGGGAAATTTCTGTATTATACTACCTTTTGTATTCATGGCATATTCATGGCTCAAGTTTTCATGGTGTGAAATAAGTTATGAAATTGAAAGGAGGTTTTATCAAGAGGTTTTATCACCTGACTTGAAGTGGCGTAAACAAGCATCGAAAAGATTCTGAGTTCCGTCGATTGGAATCGCTCTATCTCCACGAAAGCGTGAGGTATTTTAACCGGCATCCAAACCTGGATGCTCAAACAACTGGCGAGCAGATATCTTGAAAAAAATTTGGGAAATTTCCAGCAGTTTTTTGTCCTGGCTGCGTTTTATGAAGGTAGGTAAATTTAGAAAAATCTTTACACGTTTCTCCTGTCTTCTTCGCTTATTCGCCATCTGATTGGTCCGTGAAAATGAGACTTTGAAGGTCTCCGGCCATGGGCCACGAGCATTGATTCCACTTAGCTGCCCCTGTGCTGCCCCAAAACCATCGGGGCAACTGCGGCAGCTGCCCCCGTTGCTACCCGTGCCTCCTGCACCCTTGAATAATACCAGATTCAAACAGCGCTGACTATAAAAAAAAATTCAGAACCAAGTTTCATCAAAGATGATGTTCTAAGATCTTTGGTTTCATATCATCTCTGTGAAGTGACCAAGGTGAGAGGATGCGAGGACTCCTTTTGCGATATGGAGTCTAGAGGTTGCGGTTTGACAAATTTGGTTACAAAGAATTATTTCATTGTTTATAGTTATAAAACAATACATCTATTGTTTATGAAAACAAAAGTAATTGTTGCTTATTGCTAAATCTATGTCATGTTTCTGGAGAGTACCCGCGTGATCTGATGTTATTCTTTTCGACTCGTGTCTCGTGATGGCTGGCCGATCAATTTTCAAAGCAGCACGGGTCAAAGAACAGTTAATAAGTCCTGGCAAGCCAGCCGATAACTCATTCTGACAAGATCAAACTTATCTTTAAACATTTCACAAATAATTTTCAAAGATCAGGATATTGAAGATGAAGTGGCTTCGTTTTAAAGAATTACGACATCTCAGTTCAGTCATTGGCCTAAGCTTGGCTGCAAGTTTTGGGTGCCTTGGTCTTGCAGAAGCTCTCAGCTCCCGCCCACCTTTTCAAGAAAATAAAGACTTCGGTACAAAGTTCAGAGTTGCTGTTGTTGGTTCAGGAATTGGCGGATCTTCAGCTGCTTATTTTATTCGAAAAGGACTTGGCGCAAGAGTTGATATCGATGTTTATGAGCAACATGACGACATCGGCGGGAGAATGGCCGTTGTGGAAATGGACGGGCAAATATTTGAAGCTGGAGGGTCTGTGGTCCATGAAAGTAATAAATATTTGACGCAGTTCTGTGAAATTTCTGGTAGGTACATATCCCATGAAAGTTAGGCCGGAATATCAGTCAAAAGAGGAAGAGTTTTCACGTTTTACAACATTGATTAGCAACTATTCAAATTTGCAAACAAAGATTTTTTGTATTCGATGCTTGTCTTTCTATCCTTTCAAAACAAAGTAAACAAATCAATACTATTCAAACCATTCAGACTTGGTATTAACCAGACTTAGACTGCAGGACTCGTGGATGCTGGAATTCCCACCAGGAAAAAATATGTGGCATCTTTATTAGGTTTCAAGAAACAGTTTTTAAGATTCAATTTTGGCAGGTTTGGTGAAGCATGAACAAATTTGTGGAATAATTTTTATTCTATCTGTCTATCAGATTTTCACTCCTCTGCTCCAGGAATCTTTGGACCTTACTGAGTGGATGGAACATATTCTTAAATTCATGGAAAATGTTCTATGCACAATTACAAGTAGAAGAAAGGAAGAACAATAGATTGATTGCTTTCAAAATGATAGCTAGGTGCACATCCTCCATGCACACTTTGCAAACTTTCTGTCAGGCTTTCCCTGAAAATCGTATACATCCCATTGGCAAAATTGTTTTTATTTAACAAAATCTTTACTATTTAAATCCCTTAGTTTTCAAAAATGTTACATGCTTTTCAATGGAATGCGTGCAAAGCCCGGGGGGGGGGGTACTTCACTATAAATTCATGCGGGGGTGTGCGCCGCAAGGATTTCTGTTACGACCCAATCCCAGAAACTTGGTCCGATATTGATACCCAATCCCAGAATATATGTCAGATATTGATACCCAATCGAAGACGTAACAAAAGCAATTCGACGTCAAAAGGATAAGGGATAGAGGGCTGGGAACGATTATTTTGGTTCCAAGTGGCCATTGGAACGAGGTTCTGATCTGAGGACGTTTTTCAACACAAAAATACTTGAAATCAGTTCACTTGAAACTGACAACGTGTTGCTTGAAAATTTATCCAGTTGTACTTTCATTCAACACCCATTACAGAATTTTGAGTAATCCCCAATCCCAGAAAATTCCGAGTGAAAGTATACCCCAATCACAGAAATTTTCCAGTAAGAGGATACCCCAATCCCAGAATTTTCAGGCCAAAAACTACCCAAAACTGGCGCACATCCCCGTCTTACCCAAAGTGAAGTACCCCCCCGGGGTGCAAAGTAAGCACCCTTACGGCGGCATCCCACCACTGACATTGCAGGAACTGCTAAATAAAATCATTTTACTGTTCACTGTTTCTTTGTTGCTCCTTTAGATAGAGCTATTCCAGTGGTAACAGTTGGTTGCATGGCAACATTCTGAAATAAGCAGCGTAATTTAAGCTGCAAAGCTGTCAGACAGTTTTTAGGGCTGTTGTTTTATCACCTGCGCTATGTATTTCTCAGTTTGTAGCTTGCAAATCATTGAGCAAATCAAAGATTAGGGTTTTGTGAGGAGAAAAATATGCATTTGTTTTTCCATGATTAACAGTAGTTACTTGAGGCTTTAGAGGCAAGTGGGGGAACATATCTTACAAGTTCCTCCCTTGTGGTAACTGGTGGTGTGACCAGGTGCAGAGTTTCAAATCTTGTAGGGTCTACCAATGTGGGTTCAAATCCCGTCGCTGACATTACCAACCACAAGCGAGCTGCCAACTCAGCTGTCCATTCTTCCAAGGACTCAGAGGCAACTCTGGGGGCACAATAGCCGTAGTGCTGCTGCCCCACATCAGCTGCATAACTTTGCTTGCTTGCTTTTCCAGAATGTTTTGTTTTTCAAAGTTTTCATTTGTGATTTGTTTTGAGATGTGATGCTTGAAGAAGGGGTCAATGACACTTTCAAAGATTGGTAGGATTTTGTTTAGGATTTCTAAGACTCATTAAAGATCATTAGGATTTTTGGAATTTTGGAAGACTTTTTAGGATTTTTTTTGAAAGATTTTTTTGAGGGATTTGTCCCACAAGCTCTGCATCCCCTTATTTGCAGGGAAACAAACTTCTGTAATGTTCTTCTTTTGAAGGCTTGAAGAAGCTGAAGGATGAAGAAAATGATAAAATGGGAATTTACAATGGTGAAGAGTTCCTCTTCTTGAGCACTGGCTACTCAATAATTGACAAATTGAAATTATTTATGAGGTATGGATTTGGGCTTTTGAAAATGAATTCTTTCACCTCTGGCACAATAAAGAAATTCATGAGCATTTATGAAATCCAAGACAAAGGAGCTTCATTTGAGACAGTTCCTGACCTTTTGAAAGTGCTTGGTGGAGACAGTTTCATAAAGCTGACACGAGAGACAGCAAAAGAAGCATTGTTGAACAAAGGAATATCTGAGAAGATCATAGATGAGCTTGCTACTGCAGTTACAAGATGTAATTATGGTCAAGATATGGGAGTAAATGCTTTTACTGGTACGTTAAGATTCTTTTAAGGCCTATGTTTAAGCATTGTATTTTTGCTTTGTCAAACCAAACTGTATTAGAAATGGCATAATCTGCCGCGTTAAACATCTTATTTAAAGATCAACTTTTACCAAGTTGGGTTCAAAATTGAAATGGTTAAAATGGCCATTTTTATGTTTGAAGAATGAAAACATTATGGAGGGGCTTTTCTCCAACCGGAAGGAATACACCTACCTATATACCTATATACCTACCTATAGAGGAAGGAATCAGGAATGTTGTAACAATAGGCATTATTCCTGCACACAATCGAAACAATCGATGAAGCATTTGAAGTATTTATAGACATTGTTAATTTACACAATCAAAACAATTCAGAGACATCTGGGTCAACAATCAGATTTAGGTGAGCTGCCAAACTCTGGCTGTTAATGAATTCATCAGTTGAGCTGCCAACTCATTAAAAGGTAATTTTCCAAAATCTGACCTCTGTGACCTGGCAAAGTTCCCTTACTGTTTGAAATCTTCAACATGGACGACTGTTTTCAAGGGGCAAGCAACTCATACTATAAGCTATCAAGGAACAAGTGTTGCACTGTTTAGGTAGCAGCTGGTTTCTGGCTAAAGTAAAAGTACGTCAGTAGTGTCCTCCGCCATTTTTTCCCTACATCAACATGTATGATTTTGAGTACACAGAGTTTCTTACGAGTTTCTTAAATGTTCCATGACAATCTTCATGTTGATTACTATCTGTGCCCTCGGGATAATTTCAAAAAAGACTTTTTGAAGCCTTTCCAATGTTCAGACATCCTCTGGTAATTTCTGAGCAAAGTGATACAGGACGCTAGTGAAAATAAAATAAGTGTAGGTTAAGGATTTTCTTTGTCAAAATAAGTAGTTTCTCAAGCTATGTTTCATGTTTGAAGACTGAAAACATTCTGGAAGAGGTTTCAGGCAAACCAGAAAGAATATACTTGTATAAAATCAAAACAATCGAGCAAAATAAAATCTCTATCAAATTTTGATGAGTTGCCAATCGATTTCTCCTGATTAAGGCTAATTACTAGGTGTTCCTAACAAACTCTCGCTGTTAATGAAATCATCAACAGAGTTGCAAAGTCATTAAAATGCTATTTACAAAGTTTGATCTGGCAAAGTTCCCTTACTGCTTGAAATCTTCATATGGACGACTGTTGTCAAGGAAACCAGCCAACCCATATAATACTATCAAGAAACAGGTGTGGCACTATTACAGTGACAAATCTTGTCTGGCTAAAGTAAAGAATTTGGCAATATCATGTGCCATCCTTATTTTCGGTACATCCGATGTAATAATTCTGACGCTTATCAAGAAATCTGGTCTCCTTGAAGTGGGCTGGCTAGGCTATTGCCATCCCGATATAAACTAAATCCTACATTAAACAGGTGCAACTGCAGATAAATATTTATTACTTCATGAAGCAAGCTACGTGCATGATCTCATTCTTCAACATGGCTAATGGGAGCCTTTAATATGATAGAGTGATAAAAGTGCACCCCTTGTTTGGGTACCCTACCATTTTGCTAGGTGAAGGTGAGCTAAGCGCTAATCGAGTCCGCGACCCCTTGTCATGACGCTCAAAGGTGCTGGTGGGATTTGAACCCCGTCCGCTTGACTGTTTTGGCTGCAAAGTCAGTGGATTGCAACACGGCGCCATTTAGTCCCCTGTTTCCCTGCTTTCTTTAACATACTGATGTCATTTCGCGTAATTGCCTTTTGACCAAATGATATCAACAGATGAAAGAACGCAGGGAAACAAGGGACGAATAGGCATTAGTCTGCCCTTTTGCTTGAAGAAGACTGGAGAAAATCGAAGGATTTGGTTGTGGTATAATGGGTGGCTGGACGTCTCTCTACTTCATATTTGCTTGCATATTTTCTGGTTTTTTCCTGGCAAACAATTCATCAGTGAATGCCTGTTGTCATGATTTACTTCAGAGTGTTGCTTTTTATGTTTGAAGAATGAAAACATTATGGAGGGGCTTTTCTCCAACCGGAAGGAATACACCTACCTATATACCTATATACCTACCTATAGAGGAAGGAATCAGGAAAGTTGTAACAATAGGCATTATTCCTGCACACAATCGAAACAATCGATGAAGCATTTGAAGTATTTATAGACATTGTTAATTTACACAATCAAAACAATTCAGAGATATCTGGGTCAACAATCAGATTTAGGTGAGCTGCCAAACTCTGGCTGTTAATGAATTCATCAGTTGAGCTGCCAACTCATTAAAAGGTAATTTTCCAAAATCTGACCTCTGTGACCTGGCAAAGTTCCCTTACTGTTTGAACTCTTCAACATGGACGACTGTTTTCAAGGGGCAAGCAACTCATACTATAAGCTATCAAGGAACAAGTGTTGCACTGTTTAGGTAGCAGCTGGTTTCTGGCTAAAGTAAAAGTACGTCAGTAGTGTCCTCCGCCATTTTTTCCCTACATCAACATGTATGATTTTGAGTACACAGAGTTTCTTACGAGTTTCTTAAATATTCCATGACAATCTTCATGTTGATTACTATCTGTGCCCTCGGGATAATTTCAAAAAAGACTTTTTGAAGCCTTTCCAATGTTCAGACATCCTCTGGTAATTTCTGAGCAAAGTGATACAGGACGCTAGTGAAAATAAAATAAGTGTAGGTTAAGGATTTTCTTTGTCAAAATAAGTAGTTTCTCAAGCTATGTTTCATGTTTAAAGACTGAAAACATTCTGGAAGAGGTTTCAGGCAAACCAGAAAGAATATACTTGTATAAAATCAAAACAATCGAGCAAAATAAAATCTCTATCAAATTTTGATGAGTTGCCAATCGATTTCTCCTGATTAAGGTTAATTACTAGGTGTTCCTAACAAACTCTCGCTGTTAATGAAATCATCAACAGAGTTGCAAAGTCATTAAAATGCTATTTACAAAGTTTGATCTGGCAAAGTTCCCTTACTGCTTGAAATCTTCATATGGACGACTGTTGTCAAGGAAACCAGCCAACCCATATAATACTATCAAGAAACAGGTGTGGCACTATTACAGTGACAAATCTTGTCTGGCTAAAGTAAAGAATTTGGCAATATCATGTGCCATCCTTATTTTCGGTACATCCGATGTAATAATTCTGACGCTTATCAAGAAATCTGGTCTCCTTGAAGTGGGCTGGCTAGGCTATTGCCATCCCGATATAAACTAAATCCTACATTAAACAGGTGCAACTGCAGATAAATATTTATTACTTCATGAAGCAAGCTACGTGCATGATCTCATTCTTCAACATGGCTAATGGGAGCCTTTAATTATGTTTGAAGAATGAAAACACCATGGAGGGGCTTTTTATGTTTGAAGAATGAAAACATTATGGAGGGGCTTTTCTCCATCCGGAAGGAATAGACCTACCTACCTATAGACGAAGGAATCAGGAATGTTGTAACAATAGGCATTATTCATGCACACAATCGGAACAAACGATGAAGCATCTGAAGTATTTATAGACATTGTTAATTTACACAATCAAAACAATTCAGAGATATCTGGGTCAACAATCAGATTTAGGTGAGCTGCCAAACTCTGGCTGTTAATGAATTCATCAGTTGAGCTGCCAACTCATTAAAGGTAATTTTCCAAAATCTGACCTCTGTGACCTAGCAAAGTTCCCTTACTGTTTGAAATCTTCTTCAATGTGGACGACTGCTGTCAAGGGGCAAGCGACTCATACTATGCTATCGAGAAACATGTGTTGCACTGACTAGGTAGCAGCTGGTGTCTGGCTAAGGTAAAAATTCGGCTGTAGTCTCCGCCATCATTTTTTCCTACATCTACACGTATTCTTTATAAGAAACTAAGTATTTCGGCTCCTTAACTCCTTAAAATTATCCGATTTTGAGTACACAGAGTTTCTTATGAGTTTCTTAAATGTTCGATAACAATCTTCACGTTGGTTACTATCTGTGCCCTCGGGATAATTTCAAAGCAACGCTGTTTGGAGCCTTTCCAGTGTTTAGACATTACTCTAGTAAATTCTGAGCAGAGTGAAAATAAAGTGTAGGACGTGTAGGTTAAGGATTTTTTTGTCAAAATAAGTAGTTTCTCGAGCTATGTTTTATGTTTGAAGAAAGAAAACATTCTTGAAGGGGTTTTAGGCAAACCTGAAAGAATATACTTGTATACAATCAAAAAAAAATCGAGCGAAATAAAATCTCTATCAAATTTTGATGAGTTGCCAATCGATTTCTCCTGATTAAGGCTAATTACTAGGTGTTCCTGACAAACTCTCGCTGTTAATGAAATCATTAACAGAGTTGCAAAGTCATTAAATGCCATTTGCAAAGTTTGACCTGGCAAAGTTCCCTTACTGCTTGAAATCTTCATATGGACGACTGTTGTCAAGGAAACCAATCAACCCATATAATACTATCAAGAAACAGGTGTGGCCCTATTGCAGTGGCAAATCTTGTTTGGCTAAAGTAAAGAATTTGTCGGTATCATGTGCCATCCTTATTTTCGATACACCCGATGTAATGATTCTGACGCTTATCAAATCCTACATTAAACAGTTGCAATTGCAGATAAATATTTATTACTTCATAAAGTAAGCTACGAGCATTATCTCATTCTTCAAACATGGCTAATGGGAGCCTTTAATTATGTTTGAAGAATGAAAACATTATGGAGGGGCTTTTCTCCAACCGGAAGGAATACACCTACCTATATACCTATATACCTACCTATAGAGGAAGGAATCAGGAATGTTGTAACAATAGGCATTATTCCTGCACACAATCGAAACAATCGATGAAGCATTTGAAGTATTTATAGACATTGTTAATTTACACAATCAAAACAATTCAGAGACATCTGGGTCAACAATCAGATTTAGGTGAGCTGCCAAACTCTGGCTGTTAATGAATTCATCAGTTGAGCTGCCAACTCATTAAAAGGTAATTTTCCAAAATCTGACCTCTGTGACCTGGCAAAGTTCCCTTACTGTTTGAAATCTTCAACATGGACGACTGTTTTCAAGGGGCAAGCAACTCATACTATAAGCTATCAAGGAACAAGTGTTGCACTGTTTAGGTAGCAGCTGGTTTCTGGCTAAAGTAAAAGTACGTCAGTAGTGTCCTCCGCCATTTTTTCCCTACATCAACATGTATGATTTTGAGTACACAGAGTTTCTTACGAGTTTCTTAAATGTTCCATGACAATCTTCATGTTGATTACTATCTGTGCCCTCGGGATAATTTCAAAAAAGACTTTTTGAAGCCTTTCCAATGTTCAGACATCCTCTGGTAATTTCTGAGCAAAGTGATACAGGACGCTAGTGAAAATAAAATAAGTGTAGGTTAAGGATTTTCTTTGTCAAAATAAGTAGTTTCTCAAGCTATGTTTCATGTTTGAAGACTGAAAACATTCTGGAAGAGGTTTCAGGCAAACCAGAAAGAATATACTTGTATAAAATCAAAACAATCGAGCAAAATAAAATCTCTATCAAATTTTGATGAGTTGCCAATCGATTTCTCCTGATTAAGGCTAATTACTAGGTGTTCCTAACAAACTCTCGCTGTTAATGAAATCATCAACAGAGTTGCAAAGTCATTAAAATGCTATTTACAAAGTTTGATCTGGCAAAGTTCCCTTACTGCTTGAAATCTTCATATGGACGACTGTTGTCAAGGAAACCAGCCAACCCATATAATACTATCAAGAAACAGGTGTGGCACTATTACAGTGACAAATCTTGTCTGGCTAAAGTAAAGAATTTGGCAATATCATGTGCCATCCTTATTTTCGGTACATCCGATGTAATAATTCTGACGCTTATCAAGAAATCTGGTCTCCTTGAAGTGGGCTGGCTAGGCTATTGCCATCCCGATATAAACTAAATCCTACATTAAACAGGTGCAACTGCAGATAAATATTTATTACTTCATGAAGCAAGCTACGTGCATGATCTCATTCTTCAACATGGCTAATGGGAGCCTTTAATTATGTTTGAAGAATGAAAACATTATGGAGGGGCTTTTCTCCAACCGGAAGGAATACACCTACCTACCTATATACCTATAGAGGAAGGAATCAGGAATGTTGTAACAATAGGCATTATTCATGCACACAATCGAAACAATCGATGAAGCATTTGAGGTATTTACAGACATTGTTAATTTACACAATCAAAACAGTTCAGAGATATCTGGGTCAACAATCAGATTTAGGTGAGCTGCCAAACTCTGGCTGTTAATGAATTCATCAGTTGAGCTGCCAACTCATTGAAAGGTAATTTACCAAAATCTGACCACTGTGGCCTGGCAAAGTTCCCTTACTGTTTGAAATCTTCTTCGATGTGGACGACTGCTATGAAGGGGCAAGCAACTCATACTATGCTATCGAGAAACATGTGTTGCACTGACTAGGTGGCAACTGGTGTCTGGCTAAAGTAAAAATACGGCTGTAGTGTTCGCCATCATTTTTTCGCTTCATCTATGGTTTTTGAAGCCTTTCCAATGTTAACACATTACTCCAGTACTTTCTAAATAATATGATAGCTACAGGAAAACATAAGATCCTTTTGGATGATTACAAAGTCCGTCTTCAGCTATGATAGTTTGCATCTGTTGCTGAATAGAAGGGGTCCTTTTACCTTTGGTCATGCTGGGAACACTAACCTCTGTGCAGACTGATGCTAAAATACTGAAAAACATTGAAATGTATTGAAACTGATGCCCCTGTCCAAGATCAATGTGGTCAAGTGCCATCCCCCGATCAGTAGTGCCATCGTTTGCTGGGATTCTGCACCTTTGCTTGACCTGGGACGGTTGTATCTTTAGCTGCATAGATGGGGTCCTTCTACCTTCGCTCATGCTGCAAACGCTAGCGTACGTGCAACATGCTGGCCAGCGAAATATCTTGGGTCCTTCATAGTTTTTGATTTAGAATAAAATCATTCACGAAATAATATGATAATCGACGAAAGAGGACACATGCACCCTCAGGCTTGATCTATTTGAATTAGGCCAAGGCCCCAAGGTGGGATGCAATGATTTTAAGGGACTAGATTCATACACTCTTTGCTTTGGTCTGTTGTATGTTCAAGAGGGCTTGGGTGGGGCTAAGGGACTAGATTATGTAACAGTACATCAAAGAATCAGCAGAATATGAGCCTTCAATGGAACATAGATTGAAGAGGTATAGTAAATTTTATCAAAAGGCTGCCCTGACACTGAACGTGCGTCCTGCTGGCGAGCGAAATTATGTTCAAGGCGAGGCTAAATGAATTTAAAGATCCATTGCAAATCATGATCCTTCCTGGAGCCAAAATCGAGTTTCGTATTACCTGAAAGTCCTTTTTGGCCTAAATGCCCTTTGTCTTGCTTTTCATACGGCGCACAAAGGATCATGGTTAGCAATGGGTTTTTACGGGACTGTATTACGGGACATAGCGTCAAGAAAACAATCGTAGCGAAGACTTTGCCAAAAACCGCTAATGAAAGATTGCTAAGCTTTTCACTGCTATAACGAAGACTTTGCCAAAAGAAATTGCTAATGAGAGATCACTCACATTTCAACGTGCTTTAAACGTAATTAAGTTGCTAATTAAGTCAAATACGTGCAAATTCAGGTTAAAGTTGTTGCTGTATCATTGAAAACATCATTGTCATTTATCGATCTTATGGTGTCAAATCTGTCCAACATGAAATAAGCCGACGTCAAATTTTGCTATAGGATCGCAGGAAACTTCTGTGCTGTACGCGCTTACGATGCGCTTTCTTTATTTTAGTGCTCATTAGCAGCGGTAAAACGTTTATCAATTCCATTAACGAGCGTGACTTACTTTCTGACTGACATCGAGTGCCCTCTTAGATTACAAAGTTGGACTTTGTAATCAAAAAGTAAAAATAAAGTAAAAGTATGTTAGAGTTTTTTTGTCAAAATAAATAGTTTCTTAAGCTTTATTTCATGTTTGAAATATGAAAACATTCTGAAAGAGGTTTTGGGCAAATCGGAAGGAATATACTTAGGTAGTTAGGAATTAGGAATGTTGTAACAATATGCACACATCCGAGACAACCAACGAAGCATTTGATATATTTATTGGCATCATACAGTATAGAGCGAAATTAGGTCTCTCTAATTTTGATGAGTTGCCAGTTGATCTCTCCCATTATCGTTAATTACATGGTGCTCCCGACAATCTTTTACTGTTAATGAATTCATCAATCCAGCAGCCAAATCACAAGAAACTATTTGTTTTTTGATAATCTAACTCTTTGACCTGCAAGCTTTCCCCTAGCGCAATGCATTCTGGAGCCTGGGCCTATTACGTTTTTGCGGTCTTTGCCCTTGATCCTGTCGTTTTGCCGATATTATGAGAATCAAATTAAAAGCCTTTTTGTGCCCTGCATAGCTCTAGAACAATGAAATCATGCATGCAGCTTCTTGAATTTTTAGCTATCTGACAGTTGAGTTTCTTACCAACAGTTTCTTATGAAAATACGTGTATGCCCTGAGTTGAAAGGACTAGATTATGGGACAGGACATCAAATAAAAATGCAAACGAAGACTTTACCAAAAACACCAATGAGAAAACCGCTTCTTATCAGCAGTTTATTATCACAAACAAATTAAAACAAGTTCGTGTGTCCTGCATATTTTTAGAATAACCATGAAATAATGATGTTCGATTAATTTTATCCCTGTCCTAAAGTTTCTTAAATTTTTAGCGACCTGGGAGTTTAGTTTCTTATAAGCAGTTTTTTTACAAAAATACTTGTATGCCCAGAGTTTAAAGGACTAGATTATGGGACTGGACATTCTATTTAAGTGGTTCAAGGCGAGGGTATAAGTTTAAGGGTCCAGATTATGGGACAGGACATCAAGAAAAATGCAAATAATGACTGTGCCAAAAAATTTAATGAGAGATCGCTCAATAATCAACATGCTCTAATCGTAATTAAATTGCTAATTTCGTGAAGAAAGTGCCAGTTCAGGTTAATAACGTTGCTAGCTGGGTAAAAGAACGTGCCAATTCAGATCAAATTGCTATTGTATCAGAGAAATCATCAACGCGATTTATCAATCTTATGGTGTCAAATCTGTCTAACATGAAATAAGCCGACTTCGAATATTGCAATGATCGCATGAAACATCCGTATGGTATGCGCTTTCTGTGTGCTTTCTTTATTTCAATGCTCATTAGCAAACCTAGCACCTCCTCGATATCGCTGATGTATTTTCATGTGAAAGTCATTTGAGTTCCTTTGACATACAGCTTTTTGGACCGTTTCCCGATCAATTACTGAATCTTCTAGAATTAACCAAAGCCAAGCCTGGCTTAAGGCCAGGGTATAAACAAATTTTTGTCAGTCAATGCTGATGTTTGCGAAGGAAGTTTTGAAGTTTCGTATTTCGATTGCGAGGAGTGTTCCTAAATAAATTAGAAATTTCATACAGCTAAAAATATTGCAACACGGTTTTCTACGTGCCTCCCAGAATAACTGCTGAAACATTGCCGTTTTAAAGTATTTTTTGCTGCTGGCTGCTGGAACAAATTGGGTGGAAAAGAGAACTTAAAGGAGAGAGGATAAATTTACTTGCTGACAAAGAGGCGTTGATTTCTGGTTTTCTTTTTGGAGGATTTCTCATTCTGCTGACAGAGCTTGATTGAATTTGCTGTATTAGAAGCAAGGAGATGCAAAGACAAAGGAGATTTACAAAGATGACTTCGTATCACTTTTATCATCTCATATGTGATTCTAATTCAGTTATTCTTAAATGGTATATTTGGTATGACAACCAGCACAGATGGTTTGAAAGTTTCTTTGTTGACAAAGATTATTTCGAATTACATTTTATCCATCTATTAAGACATCAGTTAGGTAAATACCTTCACAAACAAACAATTTCTATTGAACATGTTTATGTGTACATTTTGTCTAACATTCAGTTTCGTTATTTTTGCAGGACTATGCATTGGAAGCTCTTTATAAACACCCTTTCTAGAACATTTTTGCAAGAGCAACATGCACTGTCATTGATGAAAATAATGTTGTCTGGTGATGTAGAACTGAATCCTGGTCCTACCTCCGTCAATAATAATGATCAGGAAATAGTTTATGCTAACATGAGTCGTTCAAATATGATTTTGACACAGCGATTATTTCAAATTGGGTTGAGACCATTTGACGTTGGAGGAGGAGGAGATTGTTTCTTCAAATCGGTAGCACATCAACTTTATGGAGATTCAGTATACCATCAGTTTGTCAGAGATGCAGGAGTGCGATATTTAATACAGCACCAAGAGAGGTATAGTGGATTCATTGAAGGAAATGAGCAATTTTCTTGGCCTACATATCTAAATGATATGTCAAGATTAGGAACTTGGTGTGACAATATAATCGTTCAGGCTGTGTCTGATGCTCTCAACATTACCATAAATATTGCTGAATCAATTGAAACATTTTCACCATATACTGTTATTAGTCCATGCGAAATTTTTCCTTGGATGACCTCGATTTTTATAGGCCACATAGATGAAACACATTATGTTTCAACAATTCCAGCAGTTTCACTGTCATTATCGAAGAGAAACAGTCCAATTAGTGAAACTGTGAATAATCAAAAAGTGCAGTCTGTTGCTGCGGCATCTGTTGCATCAAAAAGAGGTATTGAGGAGTGTGATAATTCAACGTCGTTAGGTTTTGAAATTATTGAATCAAAGAGACAGAACAGAAAAGATTACATGAGAAATTATAGAGAAAAAATGAAACAGAAGCAAAGTTGCGACATTAATAACATTCCTCCAACTACTTTTGAAGATAACAATGTGTCAAAGGCAATAAAAAATGATACAAATATTATTCCAAGTAGTGGACCTGACATTGGCATTGAGGAAAGTAAGATTAAAACATGTGACGAGGATGACAAAAAATATAAAAGAGAAGGATCTAAGATGAGTAAGCAATTATTTAAAGAGAGACATCCGGATCGATTTAAAAGAATGAATAAGAGAAATAAGAAGCAATCCAAAGAAAGAGATATTGAACATTATCGACATGTTTGTAAAAAACATAATCAGTCGTATAAAAAGAAAGATCCCACGCGTTTCAAAAACATTGGTAAGAAAAATATGAAATCATATATAGAAAGAGATCCTAAACATTACAAAGAAATCTGTCAAAAAAAGGCTCAATCATATAAAAAAAGAGGTCCTGAGCATTACAAAGAAATCTGTCAAAAAAAGGCTCAATCATATAAAAAAAGAGATCCTGACCATTACAAAGAAATCTGTAAGAAAGGTTTTCAATCATATAAAGATAGAGATCCTGAGCATTACAAAGAAATCTGTCAAAAAAAGGCTCAATCATATAAAAAAAGAGATCCTGACCATTACAAAGAAATCTGTAAGAAAGGTTTTCAATCATATAAAGATAGAGATCCTGAGCATTACCGAGAAATCTGTCATAAAAAAGTTCAATCATATAAAAAAAGAGATCCTGAGCATTACAAATGTGTGGAAAAGAGAAAAAATCAGTCATATAAGGCCAGAAGCCAAGATCATCACAAAAATGTTTCTCGCCGAAATAAATTATCATTCAAAAAGAGAAAAGTGGATTCTAGCAAAGCTATTTGTAATGACAATATGCACGTGTCTTCAAATGACAGATCACAGTCAAATGAAAATCTTGAAAATGATGCAACTACAAAAGACACAAACGTCTCAGACATCATTGACAACTTTCATGAAGCAATAAAAGATGGACCAGAATTTGTATGTACATGTTGTGATCAGCTGTGGTACAGATCATCAGTGTTAGAATGCAAAGCAGATTCATACAATTTTGAACTTTTTGAAGATAAACCATCAACACTTTTTATTACTGATAAAAAAAGCGTTGAAAATAAAGAATGGATTTGTAGAACTTGTCACAACAACTTGAAAAACGGTAAGGTTCCTACATGCTCTAAAGCAAATGGAATGAGTTTCCCTGAAAAGCCTGCTGTATTGAACTTGACTCCTTTAGAAGAGAGACTTATAGCGCCACGTATCCCATTTATGCAAATACGAGAATTGCCAAGAGGACATCAGTTGAGTATACATGGAAATGTAGTCAATGTCCCTGCCGACGTCAATACGACGATAAGTATGATACCTCGACCAATTGATGAAGCACAAACGATATCAATCAAATTGAAAAAGAGAAAAGGTTTTAAAGGGTATTACATGTTTCAGACTATACGACCATTCAATGTAATGTATGCTGCACACTATTTGACCCAGACAAGTGAACTGTACAGAGATGAAGGTATTCAACTCTCAAACGAATGGTTAAATGGCCTACCTTTGGGTAATGATGATGAGATGGGTAATGTGTCTTACTGTGATGATAATGATATAATACCAAATGATAACATAAGTACAGATCATGATCAATCTGTTGTCGATATTAATGAGAATGACATTGACAGTGATGATGAATGGAATGAGATAGAAGAACGTCCAGCTGGTAATACTGATACCTTACTTGAACCAGCAGATATCAATCATTGGGCTGATAAATTGTTAACTGTTGCTCCTGGAGAAGGGAATAGACCTTTAGGTATATTTCATGACAAAGATTCAGAGTTCTT
Organism: Aurelia sp. 3 sensu Dawson et al. (2005); assembly: GCA_964020215.1. NCBI lineage: Eukaryota > Metazoa > Cnidaria > Scyphozoa > Semaeostomeae > Ulmaridae > Aurelia > Aurelia sp. 3 sensu Dawson et al. (2005). The sequence goes on from OZ026593.1 coordinate 1,300,731, forward strand.
AGCATTTCCGTCAATTTTTTGTGGAAAAAGACGATGTGAAAGTGAAGATAGATTGGTTCGAGTGCATTACAGTGATATATGCAAATGGGAATTAAGGAGCCTAGATCGAAGAGTTGCTCAGTCTGTTCCAAATATTTTTTACAAATTAAAAAAGTTGCAGATCAAAACAATTCAAGATACTGCTATGATCTCAGTAAGAAAATGCAAGAAAAAAGGCAAAGCATATAAAGCAAAGGATTTTAAATCTGAAGAATCGATCAATAATATCATAAATTTAGATGAAGGTTTCAGAGTATTTAAGAATCTAAGAGGTTCACCACCTTACTTTGAAAAGTGCAAGAAGGACTTGTTTGCTATGATTCGACAACTTGGTTATCCAGCCTGGTTTTGTTCATTTTCAGCAGCAGATACTAGATGGGTTCACTTGCTTAAGTTGTTAGGAAAGCTTGTAGAAAATGTTACATACACAGTAGAGGATGTGAAAAATATGTCATGGGAAAAGAAATCAGAGTTGATTCAAAAAGATCCAGTCACATGCGCAAGACATTTTGATCATATGGTACAGCTGTTTTTCAGCAAGGTACTAAAAAGTGAAGCACATCCTATTGGAGAAATAGTTGATTTTTTCTATCGTACTGAGTTTCAGCAGAGAGGATCACCCCATATACATGTGTTATTTTGGGTGAAAGATGCACCTGACTGTAGATCTGCTTCGAATGAGGAAATAACAAAGTTTGTAGACAACTATGTTTGCTGCCAAAACCACATTGACGATGACCTGGATGAATTTGTTAGCTATCAGGAACATAAACATTCTAAAACATGTAGAAAAAGGCACGAGAAAGTTTGCAGGTTTCATTTTCCTCTCGCTCCAATGCCAGAAACAATGATATTAGAGCCCCCGAATGATGGTGAACTGACAGATCATGAGTTGAAGGTAGCAAAAACCAATTCTAAGAAAATCAAAGATAGCCTTGACTTGATGAAATATGGAGAAGACATCACATTCATTGAGTTCCTTCAGAAATTAGACATGTCATTAACTGAATACATTGTTGCTATAAGATCAGATCTAAAGACACGCACGATTTTATTGAAAAGATCTCCTGCAGCCATACGAGTGAACAGCTATAACGTCAGTTTGCTTAAAGCATGGCAAGCTAATATGGATATTCAATTTATTCTGGATCCATATGCATGTGCTATGTATGTTCTATCATATATTCTCAAGGGTCAAAAAGGCATGAGTAAGTTGCTGGAAAGAGCATGTAAAGAGGCTAAATTAGGTAACAAAGATATCAAAAACAAAATAAGACATATTGGCAACAAATTCTTAAATGCTGTTGAAGTCAGTGCTCAAGAAGCAGTGTATTTGGTTCTGCAAATGCCTTTACGGAGATCGTCACGAGAATTTCAATTTGTTAACACATCACACATGGACGATAGAGCATTTTTAGTACGAAGTCAAGAGCAAATCAATGAACTGCCTGATGATTCAGAAGATATTGAATGTGACAATCTTATAAAGAGATATCAAAGAAGACCTAAAGCTTTAGAAAATGTATGCTTGGCAGACTTTGCAGCATGGTACAATTATGTCAGAGACAAAAAAGCAAATGTTGAAAAGACAAATCTTTATGACGAAAATACTGAGGATGATGTGATAAACGATTTAGATGAAATCCAGCAAAAAGAATATCCTGTGAAAGGAGGAATGAAGTTTGTCAAGCGTAAGAAAGCAAAAATAATTCGCTCCGTGAGGTATAATGAAGATCATGATCCAGAGAATTACTATCGTGAGCAATTGATGTTGTACACTACATGGAGAAATGAAAATAAGCTTGCGCAAGGCTATGATTCATATGAGAATAAATACAATGCATTAAAAGAAGATATTGTTAGCAAGAGAAAACAATATGAAGGAGTTGCTTGTGATCTTGACAATGCAATTGAATCATTCGAAGGTGATACAGATGATATTGGTTGCAGTATTGCTCCTGGAGCTCAACATAGCAATGAGATTGATGCTGGTATCGGAAGCAATCTGAGTGAATTCTATGGTTGTTTTCATCCTGGTGCAGAAACACTTCATTCTCGATATGATATGTTAAATGACGTAGGTATTTTTGCTCGAACGCAAGATGATGAAATCCAGCAGGTACATAGATTAGGTGATACAGAGTATAGATCACTTGCTCGTTCGCTTAACAAAGAACAAAAAGAATTTTTCTATCATGTGTTGCATTATGTGAAGACAAGTAATAGGACATTGTCATTGTTTCTCAGTGGTGGTGCTGGCGTAGGCAAAAGTCGAGTAACAAATGCTTTGTATGAAGCTGTGATCAGATTTTATGACCATCAAGTTGGTGCAAATCCAGATGAAATCAAAGTTTTAAAAATGGCTCCTACTGGTAAAGCTGCCTATAATATTGGTGGAAATACGATCCATTCTGCTTTAAAAGTACCAGCTAACAGAGGATTTGCATATTGTGCACTTGATACAGATAGACTCAATACACTACGATGTCAGCTCGGAAAGCTAAAGTTGATATTGATTGATGAAATATCCATGGTTGGTGCAGGAATGCTTCATTTTATAAACCTTCGACTGCAGCAAGTAATGGGAAACAATGCATTATTTGGTGGCATAAGTATCATTGCAGTAGGTGATCTCTTTCAATTGCAGCCTGTGTTTGATAAGTGGGTCTTTGAAAGCACATCTTCTAACGTATATAGTGCATTGGCATCAAATTTGTGGCAGGACAACTTTACTATGTATGAGCTTAATCAGATAATGAGGCAACGAGACGACAAACATTTTGCTGAGATATTGAATAGACTACGCGAAGGAAAGCATTCTGATGAAGATTTAAATGTGATAAAAACAAGGCTTGTTTCTTTGCATGCTAATGCACAGCCATCATTAGGTGAAACTCATTTATTCACTACAAACAAAGCAGTTGATCAACATAATAAAACAGTATATGAAAACTGCAATCAACCAAAAGCTGAAGTGAAGGCCATAGATATAGTAATTGGGGATATTTCAGATGAGCTGAAACGAACAATGCTAAGTAAGATTTCCGATGATGCTAGCAAAACAATGGGACTTTCATCTGTCATAAAAGTTGCCGTTTCATTAAAATATGACATCAGTACAAATATTGCTGTTCTCGATGGAATGTCCAATGGAGTAGAATGTACGATACAAAAGATTGATTATCGAGTCCCTGGATCAGAAAGACCAAGTATCATATGGGTATTGTTCTCAAATGAACATATTGGACGTGATCATCGAAGAGAACATAGATTTCTTTATGAAAGTAACATTGATTCGACTTGGACACCAATCCTAGAGATCACTAGACAATTTAGTGTTTCACGAAGGTCTCAGATTCATGTTTTGAGAAGACAATTTCCATTAAGACCAGCAGCAGCAAAAACGATTCATAGATCGCAAGGTGACACTGTTGACCAACTAGTTGTTGACTTTCCAAGCAACACAAGAGAGCATATGCATTATGTGGGACTGAGTAGGGTTACAAAATTAGCAAACTTAAAGATATCTAACCTGACTGAAGATAAGATTGCAGCAAGTGAAAAAGTGAAATCAGAAATGAAAAGATTAAGGGAAGAAGCAAAAGTTCAACTATGCATTTCACCCTTGTATAAGATACAGCAATCGAACAGTATCAAGATAGTTTACCAAAATGTTCGCTCATTGCACCTACACATAGAAGATGTTGCTGCTGATTATAATATACAAGCATGTGATGTCATAAGCATCGCCGAAACTGCATTAGTAGTCAACGATCCCAGCGAGACTTATCAGTTACCTGATTTCAGTCTCTACAGAAATGATCACATCTCATCAAATAATCAAAGAACACCATATGGATTGGCTGTATATGTCAAACAAGTCATACCCTGCACAGTTTTCCCATTCAACTGTAATGGCGTAGAAATATCAGTCACAAGGTTACACGATCACTTGCAAAATCTTCATATCATCTCTATTTATCGTTCGAAGCACCGTGCATCAATATTACAACTCCTTGAAGCAAGGACCGAGATACAGGGGGGTCCAGGGGGGCCATGGCCCCCTCAAAAATTTTCGGTAGTAGCTGCTGTAAGTCTTTATTCCTTTATTAGTATTTCAGACTATCAGATAGGTGCTCCATTTTCTTATGTATATCTAGTTCAATTTCTGCCTTTCATTAGTCTAGGAAGCCCTTTGGCGGTATGTACAAACCATCAAACTTGTCCTACGCCAGAGCCATGCGTACAACATCCAAAAATAGATTTACCTGTAATATCAAGGAATATCAATCTGTATCGAGGAACAAAGATTAGTGTTGTTTAAAGCCAATCTGAGGAGCCTGGTATCAAATTTTCCAAGGGAGTACCCCCACACCTCCTTGAAGGTTTTTAGCTCACTTCTCTCGTCGTCTGGTATTCCCATGGCCCCCTCAAGTACAAAATTGTATCTCGGTCCTTGCCTTGAAGCAATGGATCAAGTGCACAACCTTGTTTTATCTGATGGCGATCATCCTATTGTTATCCTGGGTGATTTTAATGTTAACCTTTTAGAGCCTTCTGCCGAAGAGAATAATCTAAATTCGTATATGAGAGATTACAGAGGGTATACACAATTGATCAACAAATATACAACAGATTATTGCACGCAAATCGATCACATTTACACGAATGTTCCTCAACTAGTATCAAGCTCTGGTGTTCTGGAATCGTATTACAGTGACCACAAGCCTGTATATGTATGTTTCCGGATACAAATGCAATTGATGAACTAGACTGAGTGCAAAGATGAGCATTCCCTTGTTGAATATCAGTTTGCAAATGTGAGTGACGATGTACAGTGATTGGTGTGCATAGCCACGCCTCGATTACATTGGTGTGCTTAGCCACGCCTCGATTGAAAATATGTTGAATATCTGTTTGCAAATGTGAGTGATGATATACAGTGATTGGTCTGCATGTATATATGCTATGTATGTAACTTGATATTCACCACAAAATGTTTACAATAATTATTTACAAATATTTACAATATATTTTTACAATAGTTGAAATAACATAAAATATTTAAAATAGTTAGAATAACATAAAATAATTCCAATACAATTTACAAAACAACTGTAATAAATTCAAGTTAAAAACCCCTAATTACTGTATAGTGGCAAGGATAGCATTAAAACATCGAGTTGAATTTATTGGCATAATGTTCCCATTAATGTTCCCCTAGTTGCAAAACATTTTATAAACAATATATTTTATGTGCTTTAGCGTAAAGCATAATTCAGGAAGCCACGCCTCGATTAAATTTATGTGCATAGCCATGCCTAAATTGAAAAATATTGTTTGAGGTGTCTTACTGCTTCTGTTTTTACAACTGAATACTTCAAGTTAGTAATGCTACTAAAGTTTTAAATCATTAAGCACTAGAGAAAATAATGTTTACTACAAAAAATGAACATCTCAAATCAGAGACTACAATGAACAGGGTAAGCATCATTCTATATTTCTACTCTTCTTCCTCTTAAACAATTAAGGGGGTACCCTGGTTTATTCAAGGAACTTATTTCATGACAAACAAAGCACCCTTATTCTAATCCTTTAAAGGGAGTGTGCAATGGTAAATAGGCTTCTCTATAAATAGAGCAAAGAAAATGCCCAAACACAGTACTGTTTCTTTAGCTATCAATTATTCCCAACACGTGTGGGCCATCGATTTCAATGGGCTATTTTCAGATTTTTCTGCTCTGTGCAAATGCAGGCTTTTAGCCTTGCACAAACCCTTAAGAAGCACTCTTTCATATTTCTCAATCTTAGGAATTTTTTTTGTTTTTGCAGACAAATAACCAGTGGATATCCCTGCAAGCTGCCACGATTAATATGGCCAGACTGACAACATTAACTACTGACTATTCACCTGAAAGGCAGGATTACCAGAGTACAGCAAGCCTTTTGTACAAACATGATGGCCATGCTTGTGAACATTTGTCAATGTTCAGTTAGCCAATCAGCATATTTGACAGCATTGCGTCACCAGCCCAAAGAGACGTTGAATACAAAACACATGAAGCTTACCATACTTGGAACTTGATCGAATGGATTGCAACACTTTGCTAGCTTGTTTTGAAATATCAAACGACGACGAGTTCTAAATATCGTTTGCAATCATTGACCAAATGGTCTAACATTGAAATCAGTTAAGAAACTGAATACAGGATCAACACAAGATACTTTGCGTCCCGGCCATTCAATAGCAGCATACTCAATTTTGTACTTAAAGTTTAAAAGCAAGAATTTCCTACACCAGTGAAGCAGCATGCTACCTTCCTAACAGACTACATCAACGATTGATCCTTTCCAGAATATGACTGTTAATTGAAACAACCGTCAAGTTTAACCGATCAAAAACAAATAGCTGAGCTTGACTATCACTAGAGTTTTTCTAAATGGGAACATTGCAGCATTACGGAAGAGGATGTCATATCTGAGATGTCATATCTGAGAAACGTATATGTTACTCCATTGTGGAAATTTTGCCTGCAGCAACTTTCCTGGCTAACCCACCATATGCTGCTGAAAGGATTGATAGCAGCCTATGCAGTTGATAGACTTGCTACTATTTTTTTATTTTGTTCAGCTTCATTGACTAAAAAAGGCTCAAATTCTAATTATAATAAATATTTGAATAACGTCTGTAGGACAACACGATTAACCAATTCAAGTGAACACAGTACCGATTGCCTCCAAAAGTACTGCAAACCAGAAATAATTAGTTTCTACCCATTTGCAAGAAAACCTTAACCATTTTCGTAGAAGCCAAAACCTAGGCGCCTCACGTCACAGATGGAACAGGTTGAACTGGAAAGCAAATAATTACAGTTGAATGATTAATTTATTCAAATGTTCTCAGAACGCGCTTAAATAACGCATTATAGAACGGCAAATCAAACAAAATAGTGGCATAGCTCACCTGAATTTTTTCTAACATTGCACTAGCAGTAGTAGTAAGTAGTAAGAGTATTTAGGATGATTAGAAATTATCTTATTCCAGCTATGGTGCAATGATAGAATTACTGGTAGCCATGCAGTTTTTGAACTCATGTTCGGCAACTGCAGCTGTATGCCAATAGAATATTTTCACGTGTTAAAAGAATTGCTATCTTTTGACCTATTTTAACATATGAATGTGCTTAGTGCCAAAACCTTACCAGTTACTCAAACATTCTGCATTGATGGATAGTCGCATAATGTATGTATCACTATGCTATACATCAGTAAAGCAGGGACGCTGGAAGGGGCACATTTTTAGGCGCCAAAATTGCAAATTTGAGGGCAAACAGTAGGCGAATAACATTTAGGCCATTTTCGAAATGGCAGGAGGGGTAGTGGCCCCCACGCCCCCTCTCCTGCATGTATGAGTCAATTGACTCTACCCTTTACATTGGTCAGCTCGGGCCTCACTAAAGTGAGTAAACTGATTTATGAAAAATCTTTCGGAAATCTGTATTTACCCCGAGGTAAACTTGGAAAGATCTAAAACTAATTCGGTACAGGCTAAAAACACTCCCCTTCCGGCTGCAACCTATGCCCAAGGTCATATGATGTAGCTGAGCTGGTTAAATTGCATATGAATACAGTTTCATTTGCTAAGTGCTGTGTTGATCAACTCCAGCAGTTAATTAATTCATTAATCGAGTTACCAACTGATTGAAAAGCAATTCTTTCACTCTAGCAAAGTTGCCCTACTGCTTCAAATCTTCAGCATATGAACGTATGTTGTCAAGGGCATCAGGAACCCATATAATGTAAACAAAGTTACTGTGATGTAAATCGTGCTTTAAAAAGTTGCAGTTTCAAATATTTCAGCATTTCATCAAGCAAGCTACAAGCATGATCTCATTCTTCAAACATGGCTAATGGGGGCCTTTAATCTCAAAATGCGCAAGCACAGTCAATGATCACATGTAGGAACTGCAAGCCATGGCTTAAAACTGATTGATTAAATGTTGCAGAAATACAATTTTGAAATCAAGTCATTTTTCTTCCACTTAACATGACAGAGCCATTGAGCCCCTGCCTTTTCAGCTATTTAGAATGGTGGGTAATTTAAAATTGCTCTCATTTAGAAATTAGTTGGTATTTTTCAGCAGCATTAATTTATTAAATCTGACATAGCAAAGATGCAATGTTTGAATCGTGTTTAAAAGATTCAAATGAAGCCCTTGACATTCAAGCTAGTGCCCATCTGCCATTCTGTTTCCATAGTTTCCCACTCAGCAACAGCACTTTAGGAGCTGAAATATGGTTTATTTGACAGTTGACACCTGGGAGAAGAATCCCATGAAACTTAACCCTGTTAACTTTCAGAATAATGGTAGAGCTTAATTCCAAAGATATTCTATCTATATAACACAAATATGAGATCAAAGTTGTCTTATTGTATTTTGTCAATTTAATCAACATGGCTTAAGGAGATCAAGGCTTGCCTTCATCAAATTTCTCTTTAAAGAAGAGAAAATAGAGTTGTTTCAGTGTGATGTGAGATAAAACTTTTTTTTATCTTTGGAGCTGTTAAAAGCTCTTTTGTCCCACACTTTCCTGCTGTGGTTTCAGTGACTGTTGTGTCAAATCTTTTTTAATGCCATGGTAGCCACAGTGTTATCCTGCTTCCTTTACATAAGTTAAATCACTCTGTAAAGAATGAAGAAGGTTATTATGTCTCATGCTCAGGGCTGAACTCTGATGTTTAAGGCAAATGATGGAGATATAAGGTGACTTAAATCAGGGGCCTGGGCAACCCAAAAATAGTCTTTTATATTCCATTATATTTGTTGATCTTGAGAAATTATCAAAACAATTGGACAAATGATGGCAGGTGCCCGTCTTTTTATCTATTTTTGAACATGACGCTATATATCCATCATTCGTCTTTAATCTTTAAAGGGTACAAGTATTTTTCATAAGAAAGCAAACAAATTTTAGCTGATACTGAAGGTTTCTTAGCGTTATCAGATTTTGAGTACTCAGCTTCTAACTAGTTTCTTATATAGGTTCCATAAGAACCTTCTTATTTACTTCTTGTGCCATCCTGAACATTTGAAAACAGTTTTTGATGCTTTTCTGATGTTTAAACTTCTTTCTGTTGTTTAAACTTTAATCTTGATACTTTGCATCGAGCCACAGGCATTTTTTCACCTATGTCTCTGATATTTCATCTTAACGAGGGAGAATGTTGTTAATGTTATCATTCTGTCCAACTGCAGAAGATCTCCAGGAACAACGAGTGGAAAACTCTCCACAACATGTCCGTTTATCAAACTGACCGTTGATCAACCAGATACAAACGTTTGCAACGAGTTACTATGCTTTTAAAATTCTCTTGAATCTATACCTTATCTGCTTGGAGATTTTTATACATTCTATTAGAAACTTACAATGAATGTTACAACTTTGCACTAATCCCAGGATGTTACCACAGCAAACTTATGGATACAAAAAGACATGACAATTTTAACAGATTAAATTTCTATCATTAATTTTAATCTTTCATTGATAAAATGAACTTCAACACACCCGATTTGAGGTGTTTTTGACCCAAATATGGGTTGTTGAACTCCCCACATACTGTACTTCCGACTCACCCGGTATGTTTTACGCGTTTTTCTTCGTTTGAAGGATTCGTTTCATTGGCTGGAGCACAATCTGACAAACTTTGGGCTGTCAACGGAGGCAACTATCAAGTCTGCAAAGCCGTCCTTGAAAAGGCGGAAGCTAACGTGATGCTAAGTACAAAAATTACTGCTATTTCCAAGAAAACAGATGAGAACCAGGAAGTAAAGTATGCTCTTATGGCAAATGGTAAGCAAACTGATTATATGTACGATGTTGTTGTTGTTGCTGTTCCATTGGAAGTGAGATCAGACCAAATTCAATGCGAGGCGTGCTCAAACTGGCCGAACCTAAGTGAACTGGGAAGATTCCAACAAACTGTTGCTACCTTTGTTAAAGGAAGAGTGAACTATAAAGCTTTTGGTTTTGCAAAAGAAAGTGACATGCCGACTGATATTTTCACAGTGGAAAATCCGAAAGCATTTTTCAGTTCCCTTGGTCGTCTTAAAACCGTGGAAGGAAAAGAACAAGCTGGTACCCAATCGCCTGTTTATAAAGTTTTCTCAAGGGAAGTCCTCACAGATGCGCAGCTTGGTGTTATGTTCACCACCAGGGAGGAACAAAAGGTTATCAAATGGCTTGCTTACCCACATTATAGCCCCCCTGAAAAATTCAGTCCCTTCAAGCTCGATGATGGGGTGTTCTATGGAAATGCAATAGAACGTGTAGCTAGTGCTATGGAAATGGGGGCAGTTGGGGGTAGAAATTCAGCGTTATTGACACTTAAATATTTGAATAAGGAAAATGAGCACGTTCATAAAATGCATAGAGAGAGTACGAAAGGAGAATTATAGATTACACATCACATGTCACGCAAATAGAGTTACGTATTTGTTTAAAATGAAATAAAGTGGTTTGACTAGGCTGAACTGGATTTGATAGATGTCATCTGATGTTAACCATTAACAAGATTTTCGGCTGAATGAATACTGTTAATAGAGAGATGCACGTAATTTTCTATAAGAAACTAAGAATTTGGGTCAGTACTGGAAGTTTCTGAAAGTTATCATATTTTGAGTACTGAGAGTTTCTTACGAGTTTCTCAAAGGTTCCATAACAATCTTCATGTCCACTACCTGGTACATCAAGAACTTTTCAAAGCAAGGTTTTTGAAGCTGTCCGATGTTTAGACTATACTAAAGTACCTTACAAGTAATATGATACAAGAAACCAGTGGAAACAAAGTAAAGTGCTTATTTATAAAAATAAGCAGTTTCTTATTTTCTTAGTACTGGAGTTTCTTATTTCTTTGGCGATCTGAGAGTTGAGTTTCTTATAAAGAAACTCAACTCGAACCTAAGTGAACCTAAGTTTTATAAGCAGTTTCTTATAAAGAAAAATACGCGTATCAGACAGAATTTTTAGAGACGAAACAAAAAAGTAACACACCCGTTGCAATGCCCCAAGAATTTGATGCTAAAGAAGTTTACCTGCATTGTAAGAATTGATCAGCCTCATTTGAAAGCATGAAGAGATATGTGCCTTTTTTCGTCTTTTTTCAGTGCTCACATGATGCCATTTTCAAAATGTGCTGATCAGAGTTCCGTTTAAAAGGTACTTTTTCAAAATCTGCCTTCAAAAAAGGTGATGTTTTCGTGTGAACTAGAGGCCTATCCGTCACATTTTCACCGTTTCCAAATTTCCAAACACCGTTTCACTTTTGGCAAAATTCCATTATTGGTGTGAATATTGGATTCAAATGTAAGGGCACGAGAGAATTGTTATTTCCAACAACTCTATTTCCGTGTCAACACTTACGTTGAAATTATTCCACTAAAGCTGACCAAACATGGAAAGGGAATTAGACAGCTCCACAAATCAAGTCGTAGGCTGTGACAAATGATTTTGATATCAGCTGATCTGAATCGATGGAATCTTCAAAATAAGTGCATTTAGCGTATTGGTAACCGAAATCGATCTTCTTCATCAGTCTGCTCCCACAAACATCCCAAGTCAAAACTTTAAAAGTTCTACCTTTCTAGCCTCTGAAGGATTGGTAGATTCACCAAAACCATACGGACTAAATATTTCATGGTGCCACACGCTGATTTTAAAATCCAGTTTAGTCTAATGAAAGCACACCAAATGTCCGTTATCACGAATTGGTTAATATAAAGTTCAATGTCGTATTTCAAAGATAGTAGTTTTGTAGGATAGGACTTCTGCCTAATTTCATAAAGTCCAGTTTTCCTGAGATATGTTACATTGTGTCCTTTGTTTCATGAACCTTCGAGAAGCTAACATTTAATTTCCCTTGTTTATTGAAATTAGGACGAGAAAGCAAAACAGAGCCACTACCCCTTACCCGCAGTCTTTCCAAAACTTTAGACAACTGGCCATTTTCATATTCATTTGCAAGAGTGCAGTATTGGAAAAAATATTTACGTTCCTATGAAGCGACCTCAACCTGAACTTCTTCCTTGTATCGTTTTGTCAATTTTTTCTTGTGCCAGATTTCAAAGCGTTCATGAAGCATTGCACAACATATATGAGCAATAGAAGAAGACAACAAGACATTGCCTCTTTCGTGTATTCTAGGTTTCTTTCTATCCTGCCTTCCTTTCAATTTCTTTCCCCATTAATCTTAGTTTAATCGTAATTTCTCTTTTTATCGTGTCTTCTTCCTCTTTCTAATTTTCGTTCTTCCTGTCTATTCGTTCCTTTCCCCTCCCTTTTTTCGTTTCTTCTTTCCTCCCTTTCTCGTTTCTGCCCTCTTCTTCCGTAATTGCTCTTTTGCTCTTTTTCTTCCCGCTTTCTTCCTTCAAGGCAAATGACGTTCCTGCGAAGTCGCATCGCGGCTTCATGCACGTTTTCCACCTCTGCAAGAGTGATTCGACGTCTGTTATGCAAGGCTATGGTGAAAGCTCAATGCCAAAAAAGAATAACGTAGTTTCTTTATGTTGTGAAGCCCAGATGTGGACCAGATATCGGACGGGCTCAAGGTTTGCCCTTCTGCGTTAGAATTCGTAAGATCTGTTGATCACTGGTTCTTTTTCTCCACATGGGATACAAAGTTTTCGATTTTTGATATGATTAACACATTTCTGAGCAATGTATGATTATTGTTTTCATATTGTAGATGCCGAGAAAGTTCGAATATCTTCATTCCCTCGCTATTTCTTCCATATCATATGATCTTCTGGTTTTCTTCACTGCTCCGTGTCTTTTCCTTTCCACTATCTGGGTCTCCGTAATTTCTTTCGGGCGTCCTTGTTCTCTTTTTTCGACTTGGAGACATTTTACCTTCGCCATAAAGATCTGAAAATATTTTTTTTAAATTTAATTTTATCTTTTAAAGTTTCACCGTCATTTTAAAAATGTTTTGATTAACGACCATTGATAATTGTTAATGATAGATATCCAGACGCAATTTGAGTTCTAGTTTGAGGAAAGACAATTTTCAACAAATACTGTTTTGCATTTTTTGACTTGGAACTTTGTCTGTGACGGGCTGCAAAGACCCAATTAACGCTCAGGTCTTCATTTTGTAGACAGCCGGCTACAGTATGACCGTAGTAAGTCTTCGAAGCTGCTTGATTTGGTTGTGTATTGAAACAATTGACAAGGCCATCTTTTCGTTCGAGGTCACTGAGCTTTGACTTACACCTTGGTATCTCCAAATCAAGCCGTAAATCAAAGGAACCTGCGAGTGACTCATGTAGATTTCCAGATTTCGAAAATAGCGTTTCATTTTACCTGGAGCAGCAATATAAAATAACTGAGCGTTTTCCTCAGGAAATTCCTCAAGAAACGTTGGTTGATAACCGAAACTTGTGGATTCCCAGCTGTTGCGTTTGGAAAGAAGTCAATTTGAAACGTCTAACAAACTTTTCTCAGAGTTGAAAAGCCTGGTTTTATCAGAAGTTTTGCACTTTTTGTGGATTGTTTAAAAACAGCTTTCACCATGTTCAAAATTGGATTCCAGTGTTCTTCAAGACTTTAAAATTTTGTCTCAAATTCTTTTCCATTTATGCATATGCATTGTTTATATTTGAAAATCTACTCCATTCGCTTTTTGTAAATATTATTATATGTTTATATGACAGGAAAACCACCCCATTGACGCACAATTTACCACAACCATGCTGAACGCAAAACGCGCCGAATTTGAAACTATAGCAAAGCAATGATTTCAAACAAACTGGGTTCGAACAAAAATGGTTTTTTGAAGAAGTTTTCTTATGCATGTAATATCACTAGTAATTCTTAATTTGGGTTTTCTTCGTTTTGCGTATTCTGCGGTTTTCAATTTATCAATTTACAGGTGGCCATTATGCAAAGACCTCGTTATCGCTACTGTATCTTAGCAACGCTGCCCATAATGGCACCCTTTATTGGAAGAAGACAAAGTGAGATGGTCACTTGGAAAGGCCAGGACTTGCACAGCTTGCAAATCAAGAGCGAAGAAAGTGAATAGCAAATGCAGACATACCTATGGGATGTGGCTCCAGTAAAATTTCAAAAGATCAAAAGTTGTTGTTGATGAAAAAGAATTCTGAGGTCGAAAGTGACAGAGCTGAGGCTGAAGACCAGACAGCTCCCCTGAAGAACAACAGTCACTGCAAAGACCAAACCACAACTGATATAACAACAGCGAGTTATTCAAAGACTGAGATCAGCAAAGAATTACCTGATGTTACCAATATAACTGCAAAGTCTGCAGATGAGCCTGAGATCAAAAGACTAGGAGCTCTGGGTCAGCAAAATGACCTTCAACAGCAACAAATAGGATTCAATGTCTCTGAAGAAAAGCCTGCAAATTGCTCAAACCATAGCTCAAATCAAGGAGATTCAAGCCAAAAGCCTGATAAATTAAATCAGAAAACAATGTCTGATGATCCCAACTCAAATCATGAGGCCTCTCAGAAGCCTAATGATTTACCAGCTGCAGAGCTTGTAAAGGACAGTGTGGATCCACGACTAGAAACCTTTGTAACAAATGGAGAGAACCTTCTTGATCAATTGAATAATATGCCAATGACACTGGATGATATGCCAATGAATTACCAAACTGCAAGAGCATTCAGACAGCTTTATCATAAAGCACGATATAATATCAGTAAAAGTTTCTGCAGAACGTTTCTTGATAAGATGCTTGGGAAGGGTCTGATTCCTTGTTTTGTCAATGCTTTCCAGAAAATTCAAAGACAATGGCCACATGTATTTAATGAAATCGCATATCAAGATGAGGTAACAGCTTGGGCCCATCAACTTTCAATCTGTGTACTTACAATGGCATTTGGCCGCTAAGGGGAGGAGATTTCACCCATGGCCAACCAGTGGCGGATTTAAGGAGTTGCAGTTGGGGGCAACTGCCCCCCTTCATGATGAAAACTCATCTTGGCACCCCTTTTTTGGCAAGAAGAGTGCCACTTATCCTGACCCAAATGCACCCTTTTTGTCATGTTTTTTTCGTGCTCTGAATGTGGGAAACATATAAATTAAAGCCTTATTCAGTTGAAAAACCAGAGAATTTTTCCTGAATAAAGGACCAAAAGTTTTCACATGCCTCTGACACGCTTACTTTTCATTTTATCTTTGGCACCCACTCTTCAAATTGCCCCCCTTCAACTTTGGGCTGGATCCGCCCCTGTGACCAACCAAGAAAATAAGGCTGGTCAGATGCATTTTTAGCACCTGGCCGTTAAGAGGCGTACCGATCTTGATGGTCAAGTACTGTTTAGAAATACAAAAACAGAAAATGGATGGTCCCTCATTGCATTGAGTGTAAATGAACAGTAAGTCTTAAAAGAAGGGGGGCATGACACACCCTTGGCCTCGGCCTGGCCTGACATTCAATACCTTGAAAAGATTTTTATCTGCTTCAGGCATATTCTGGATTAAAATACTAGCCTTGTGAACATTGCAAAGGCTTTTTCCACCTGAACTTTTTCAAAACGATTCACATAACTCAAGAATCCTTATCTAATCTGAATGATGCTTAGGAATTTTCATCAAGTTAATGTGCACAAGGCCTGAACTGCAAAATTGCCGATTCAGATATCTTGAAGCAATTTTACTTCTTCCTTTTCTTGTTTTCAGGCATTCAAAAAACTTCCTCTGTCACTTACACCATCAGAGTATGATCCACCAGAAAAGGCTGTTGCAAACCTATGGCTAAAGTTGAATAGCTCTGCTCTTGGATTTACAGATTCTCATGAAACATGTAGAGTCCATGCTGGAAGTCAGGGCCTGGTAGAATACTTCCTTCAACAGTGCCTTCCTGCTATTAGTAGGCAAGAAAAACCTATTGAGGAAAAGGTAAAAAGTTGATTCTGGAGTGGAACAAAGTGGAAAAATGAGAAAGTTGCAAGCCTTTGCCTTGTCCACCCTAGTAGGAATACAATTTGTGCAAACTTTGCAATCAGGTTGCATTAGATATACTCGATTGTTCTTTTGACATTTTCAAGTTTGTGAAGTTTGTGCAAATTTGCATGTTTTACAGAAGCTCCAAACAATCTTTTGTATACTGGTTTGGTGCAGGATTCAGAATCTTTACAAACAATAAACAAACTCCTAAATCTGAAACATATCAACCCAAAGCAAACTTTTGCACAAATTTACTGCAACTACTGTACCATATAATTATGCAAGCTAGTTTAAATCCCATTTTTTGTCATGGGATTTTGTATGTTGTGCATGACAGTAAGGCTATCAGTTATGACCAAATTTTGGTATCCTGCATTAAATTCAAGGTTTTCAGGTTGGTTTTCTTTGTGATGGGATGCTCCTTTCAACAGGTTTATTTACATTTCTACACTATCTCAAAATCTTCAGATCCATTGAATATTGTTTATGTACAGTGCAATCTTTTCATTCTAAATTTGCTTTATTACAGATAACAGGAGGATAATCTTTTATTTTTTTCATTCCTAGACCTTGCAAGGAGCACTCTTAAATGCCGCACTAGGCACAATATACAACTGCAGCATGTCTACCGACAATTTTACTTACTTTGAAAAATTCAGCGGTGTTGAAAAATTACTTCCTTTAACAAACACACCAAGTGAAACACTGAACATGACTGCTTTGTTTGCACTGGCTTACTTAATCGATGAAAAGAATAATCACTTGATAGCATCAAAAGATGGTGAGTGCATTGTTTTTTGAAGCACCGGTTTGATGGAACTTCACATATTTGAGAATAGCTATCAATTATGCGATGTGCATTTCAAAATGTAGGGATTTTCATGAATCCAGGAACTGCACTTTTCAATTTTCTTGCATATTTTTTGCACCTGATATTTTAACAGTGTTGACAAATTTAAGAGCAGAGAATTACTTTCCAGAAACTTCAAAGACAATGGCCACATGTATTCAATGAAATCGGGTTTTCACTACTGATGAAAGGTCAAGCTTGAAATGTATAGAAATTCAAGTTCTATTCTATATTCTTTGTTTAACAACATTCATGGATTATTTTGTTTGGTGATGTTTAGATAAGTATTTATGTTGAAAACAACACAAGAAACAACAGGAACTGTAACCAAAAGAAGATAGCATTTTGTTCTTTAATCATTTCAAAGACTGATGAATACAAAAGAAAATTGATTCTCTCTTCCTCTTATTTCCAACTTTTTCTCCAGAAACCATTGACAAAGTATTGAGTTTCATCAATCATGCAAACAAAATGAAGAACAGAAGATATCTTGGTTTGTCAAATGTTGATCTTGCTAATGCCCTCAGGAGAATTGCTGTCAATGATTCTAATAAGAAAAAGGTAATGCATGTTATACATTTATATCGATACAGTTTAGATACCAACGCTTGGATGATAAAATATCATGCCAAATTTATGCCCAAGGCATGAATTGATGAATCTTCCGTTATGTACCCAGGAAATTGAATTGTTTTTGCCGATATTTGAGTATATATATATATGTATATATATGTGCTTAATCTAAATAAAACTGTAAGACTATTAAGATCAAATAATATATACATGAAATTAGACATTCTGAAAATAATGAGAGAAGCATTCATCCGCAGATTGCTCAGCCTGATGGGACCTCAGCCTTGGAATGAAATTCCTAGGGAAATAAAACATTGCATTGATCATGAAACATTTAAAACTGGCATAGGTTTTCTAGAAACTTTTGGATACTTTCAAGTGCATTTAAAGAAATTTCATCAAAGGTGAACTATATTAAGTAATCAAGTTGTAATTTGTAATTTGGACAGCCGTTTGTGCTTGCCAACTAACTCAGAATTTATGGAGCGTCTGAAGACGATGCATTTTTCTTGAACAAGTTTTCCGCTTTACTTTTTAAGACCGGCTTATTTAATCATTTTTACTTGTAGATTGGAAGCCGAAAAGGCTTAGAGGCGCTAATGAAAATGTTTACAGCTGCCAAATCCGATGAACAACGAGTGGCTGCTGCCAATGCAATTTGGATGTTATTATTTTGTGATGATAACAAAATACTGTTCAAGGAAATAAAAGGTGCTGCTGACGAAATTTACAAATGCATTGTGAGTAACAATTTCTTCAGAAGCGTATATCTAAGATCTTCATGTCTGAAGTGAGTAGAATTTAGACTCGACTACGTGTCGCAGTTTCGCTTTTTGCTTGAACTGATAACGCTGAAACTATGACTCATTTCCCTACCCTTGCAGAAACGGACAAGCTCCTTACTAAAACCTTTTAGCTGTACTATAAAATGTTATGTGGCTTTGGCGCTTCTATCACGATTGTGTACATTCGAACACTCTACAAAATGTATTCGTCCGAAAGAATCTTTGGTATATAGTAGTATATCCTCTGGAATTTTATATAAGTGGACGCTTAATATAGAGTTGATGATTATTTCAAATTTTGTCTGAAGGGGAAGGGGGGGCTTAATAAAGAGGGGGCTAAATTGAGCTTTTAAGCTATTTGGTCTGACTTTTTTGCGCATTGAAAGATACTGAAAGTGAATAACCTGAGTTAAAAGATGAGATCGCATTGGTTTATAAATTGTATTTGGTTATCCAGCTTATGACAAAAGTAAGCAAGGCCAGTGAAAAAATCCATGGTTTAGGCATTTCTTTTCTTATTATAAACGAGCGCTATATATCTCTGGTCATTCACTTTAATATTTCACCGCTTAATATTTCATTTTTAATATGTATGTTTCTGTGATAAAACGGTCAAATAGATCATGCAAACTGAAAAAGATCCTGGATTCATATGTTCTGAATTTGTTCTTTTAGAAGTCTGAAAACGAAGAATTAAAACAAGCTGCAGCAGGAATTTTATGGGAACTGAAGATGAAATATGAAATGAAGGAGCATGCTGCTAGTGTGGCAGGTAATAACAAAGAGTTTTTTATGAGAAAAGGCAACATAAGCATCTGAGGGAAAGACTTGATTTTCCTTGCCAAAAGATTTCCAACAGATCCCTTGTGATCCGATCCGAACATTCAGATTTGTTCGAAATGCTATTTAGATAATTCAGTCTTTCTGTATTCACGTTTTTCCTGCAGCTGGTGTCTTTAAAAGCGATTCGGTTACATTTATGTATGGGTAGCAATCGGGTAAGTTTTGGGGACATCTGGAAGATAATATTTTATGATTCACTCTTTTAAGATCTTTCGTCTTTATGTTGATAGATGTTTGCAATATATTGTGCCATGCGTGCACCGTAGTGTCCATTAACTCAATCAGAAGTTGCGCGATGGCTTGCATAACGTCCAAGCAGCGAACCCACTCACTGTGCAAAATAATCCTTTGAGTTTGGTTCTCGAGTCCAACTACAAAAAAGCTTTGGCCAACTTCACTTGAGAATGAAAGTAGCTTCGATACATGCAAAAATGAAATAAATTCGGAGTCTTTCAGAAATAGTGTCACCTGCTTATCTTGTTTCAGCTACACCAGACGAGTCGATAACAAAACTTAGAGGAAATGTTCAGTTCTCCATCACCATGCTCGCATTTACCCACAGCTTTCCAACAACATTTCGGTATTTTGCTTCGAGAGTGTTCGACCTCACTTGCAAGTTGCGCATCGATCATCAGTTTTCAAAATATTAGCTGTTTCCCTGATACTATGCCATGCATCATGATTCTTTGTAGATTTACGAAAAGATGAAGGAGACGAACTCAATCATTTAATGATAAGCTACAACTGGGAACAACAACCTATAATGTTGAAAATCAGAGATTCCTTGAAGCAACAGGGATACAAGGTATGGATGGATGTCGATAAGATTGGTGGATCAACATTACAAGCAATGGCCACTGCGGTGGAGAACTCAGCCGCAATTCTGATCGCTGTTTCTAGAAAGTATAAGGAGAGTCCAAACTGTAGATCAGGTAAAAGCTTTATTCATGATGTGTCGATGTGACGTAGATTTACAGTCCCTTGTTTCCCTGTGCACTTTGACTTGATGATTGCGCTTCGGTCAACAGAGACTTATAATGTTACTCTGGAAAACCTTACTCTACTTAGGCCCAAACTCTGAGCTCAAACTCTAAACACTAAATTTAACACTAGTTCTGAAACTAAAGACTGTTTAGAATTGGTTAGGTCCTTCCTTACCTTGATTTGAATTTAGATTTCTTTTTCTCAGAGGCAGAATATGCATTCCAGCTGAAGAAAGACGTCATTCCTTTAATGTTGGAGACAAATTACAGACCAGATGGATGGCTTGGGTTTATTGTTGGTGCGAAATTCTGGATTGATTTTGCGACTAAAGTTCCTTTCAACGATGCAGTAAATAAATTAACTAAAGAAATTGGTGAAAGAGGAAAAATTGGAAGTGAATTGATCAAAGCTATTGATGAAATGGATCTGGGAGGTAAACTAGTTTTCTGAATCGTGTGTATTGTACTTGGTCCACTTTTGCTTCTTAGAATTTGGTAATATGATAGCCAAAGAAGGCTCTGTGAGTTATTGTTTGGGGAACCTGCAGCTGACATTGATGGCCATGTCCGACATAGATACCTTTGCAGAAGTAGCAGCTATGGGAGGTCAGTAATTTTACGGCAAAAAAAATTGAAAATAGGATGTTTTAAGAACCTTTCTGAAATTTCTGTCGCTTTCTTAGCGATTACATTTCTCCAATTTAGAATAGATTCCCCAGAAGTTGTTTTATAACCAACGCTCATTGTAAGACAAATCTTTTAATTCATAGCTGCTACAACACAAAAACCTGTATCGAAAACAAAAGACATCTTGAAGTGGAGCAATAAAGATGTCATTGGTTGGCTGAAGGAGCAAGAAATAGCTGAAACGTGAGCGCCTCTTTTATATAGCAGTTCAGATAAATGAATGAGGAACCATTATGAAAACAAGGTCATGTTGACCTTTTTCATGCTATCCCTGTTTTTGAATTTCATCTTTAACGTTTTGCCTTTATAAATTATATTCCTGTGATTAGAACACATTCCTTCTACTAATTTATATTGTAATTTAATTTCTGTGGCAAAATTACACATACATACATCCGCATGGATGTCTTTTAGTAATTTTTTCTTAAAGGGGCTGTGTTGCTGCTTCATGGAGATTGTTTTGAAAGGAGGTGGACCAAAAAGATTTTCTTTGAAAATAGCAACGCATTCTTGTTCGGGATACTGCAAATTCCCCCGTTTGTACATCACAAAGGGAAAGGCGTTAACTCTGATTGGCTCGCTGATCAACGGGACGAGCGTTTTAGGGCATGCACAATTTCACACAGGAAGGACGAAGGGTGATGACCCTAAGATTGATACTTCGCAGACTCCAAAGCGCTTGGACGGGCATCTGACTCTTCTTGAGAAAATCCGAAAGACTTTCACTGATAGTATCCCAAACACATTCTTGTACATTAACGATTGCAGACTTTGTTCATGCTTCAAAATGCCCCATTGCCGAAACGATTGCTGGGGTTCAGACTGATTTCGAGGAGGAGTTCAGAAAATTCTTTCACTAGAAACCAACATTTGTGCTTGGAAACTTGGAAATCACTTTGTCCTTTGTTTTCAATCAATTTAAAGGGAATTTTCACATATACAAATGTTGATACTGGCTTGTCTAACCGTGATAAAGAAAAAGGTTAATTAAAAAAATTCTATGAAAAGGGAGGAAGCTACAGCTCCGGGGGCTCCTCCCTGGTACAACTTTGCAGCGAAATCATATTTGTCCACTATGTAGATAATTCTATTTTTGTTTTTATTTCAGGGCAATAAAGAAATCAGTTCTCGATAAGCTAACTGGGAAAAAACTGGTATCCTTGGAAAACCTGCGTCATCAGGTTCGTGCTCCATATCTGTTTACTCTTGCATGAGTAGATATTCCAAAATGTACGGATTCGACCAAAGAGAAATTCTCATATTTGAAGATTTTTGTTATGTTGAGAATAGAAATTTAAAACTACGGCTGGAATTTTGCACAATAAAAAGCTGCTCAACCGTAAATTTCTAGCAAACTTCAAAAGAACATTTTTTCTCCAGCCATTCGATAGAACTTCCAGCCGTTCGAGAAATCCCACTGACTGGAAATCAACCTCAAATAAAAATAGTTTGTATCATGTTTTGTTGTTGTTAGTTAATTTATTTCATATTTTCTTAGTCTCCAGATTTCTTCTTCAATGCAATCCGGGCAGATTTTGGATTTCCTGACATCTTGGATCTTCTGCAGTTTACCAATGCACTTCAAGATCTTATCGTGGATTAATGGTATTTTATTTTTTGATTTGTTGGTCTTAATGTTAATATCTTTATAAGATAATCAAGAATGAAAACGATTCCCTTTCATGTGATTGAGCATAGAGCTCAAATCTTTAAAAAGACGGATGTAAAATTCTTTTACGTTTTTCTTTGAATCAAAGTGCTTAAAAGGAACTTTGGACAATTTGCTGTAAATCTGCCGTGGCAATTTTTTGATATCGTGATTAGCTTTAAAATGGCGGCATTTATTGATTTCGAGGTTGTGACGTCATCAAATTTCTAAATCCCTAACCAGAAGAGCTACAAATTTCTGCTTGCAATCATATTTTAGACCTTCATAAACTATGGTTTTCTTGAAGATTGTGTCAATTTTCCTCACGTAATTTAAGGGTTACGATGATTTTAATTTTCTCAAAATCTTTGATGGATTTTTCAAAAATAATCCAAATGCCGCCATTTTGAAAATAATCAAGATATTAAGGAATTGTCACGGCAGATTTACAGCAAATTACCTAAAGTTTCTTTGAAGTCATTCAATTCATGGAAAAATTTGACACAATTTGGCACCCACCTTTTTGATTACAAAGTCCACTTTGTAATCTAAGAAGGGGCTTCGATGTCAGTGAGTCAGTCAGTCAGAAAGAAACCCACTTCCGTCACGCTCGTTAAAGCAATTGATTAACGTTTTATCTCTGCTAATTGGCACTGAAATAAAGAAAGCGCACATAAAGCGCATACAAGACAGAAGTTTCCCGCGATCCTATAGCAACATTTGACGTCGGCTTATTTCATGTTAGACAGATTTGACACCATAAGATGGATAAATTACTAGGATGTTTACCCTGGCACAGCAACAAATTCACCCAGAACTGGCACGTTCTTGACTTCATTAGCAGCTTAATTATGTCAAAACAATCGTTTTCCAGAACGAACGAATCATTAGCCACTTATTGATAGTACTCATTATGCAAATAACTCAACTTTAGAGGATGATGTAACCGGCGGCCTGCACAGAGGCTAGCATTTGCAGCATAACCAAAGGTAGAAGGACCCCCCTCCTACACAGCAACGGATGCAATCATCGCAGGTGAAGTTGAGATGAAAGGTGCAGAATCCCAGCAAGCAATGGCGCCATGGACTGGGGGAAGGGACGTGATCACACTGAACCAAAACATCTTCATGCATATCATTCTGCACAGAGGAATCTTCGTGACTGCTTGTCTCAAATTAGATGCCCGCTAATAGCAACAACTGAAACGTTCTATACGGTTCTGCATAAGTAATTTTGCGTTATCGTAAATCTCACATGACATCTCATTTGACACAGATGCACCAATAGTTTTGTGCACGAACTATAAGCAAACTAGGGGTAATGACTTTTGATTTTTGCGTATCATTCTCGTTTGACATAAAGACCAAAACATTGCCTTTGACCTTGAGGCGATTCTTGTCCTTATACTAGGCGCTCGATTTTCCATTGAAGGCGACTTTAGCAGCAACACTCATCTCTCTGACTGTAGCAAAAAACAGAATCAACGATCATTTGGGGTTATGAAGAAATTAATAATCAGATATTCTTATGCTTGTTTAGCTCAGGACGGACTTTGTAATCATCCAAAAGGATCTTATGTTTTAAGATTTGAAAGATTTGAGCTCTATGCTATGTGATTGGTACCTGAGAACGAATCATTCAAGAGCTGGAAACGCAGAAGAGCTGCCAACTGAGAAAGACGGGATCCTAGTAGACGGGATCTGCAACGATTGCCAATCCTTCTACATCAGTGAAACCTGCCGATATATTACCAACCGCTTTGGAGAGCATTTTGTTATGTAATAAGCGTAATGTAAGAAACAAGATCCATCTTCAAAAAACCATAACAGCGATCCTGACAGCAACTTATCCAAATATTTCAACGCAGCTAACCATTCAACTGCTGACATGTCCATTCTTGGTTTACTATATCTACCTCAAGACACCACCAAACACAAGACATTAGAGAAACGTATAATTTTTAGCTCAAAAACTTTTTATCCTAATGGACCTAATAAGTAATTTACTTTTCTCCAATACTTTCTTTCCTGCTGTTTTATTGCATTCTCCGCTGAATCACGCCACATCTCGTATTCTTTCCAACTTGTCTGGAAATGGTTTGATATAAAAATAATCGGAGAGTTAGAGTTGGAATAATCGGAGGAGAGAGAACTGAGGAGTGACTGCGTTCAGCTGAGCAACAAACATGCAGAAATTGTAATGCCCTCTGCTCGGTTTCTGAATCAAATAAACAAAATCCACGAGACAGAACTTTAGATTTACCCTTCTTCTTTTGTTATAAGCACATACCTTCTCTTAAAAACCTCCCTTCGCCCGCACCAAACGAGAGTTTGCCGTACTGGTTTCAGGACAACTTTGCGGCTTCATTTGTTTTCAATTTCTGCTTGAGAGAATTTCTTTTGTCTGCAATCGCTAATTGCTTTGAATTGAGGTGTGAACCAAAGCGACTGATGCTATTGTATTACAAAATCTGCCCTTGTTAGGAGAGAGTGTTTGGAGAAATTAAAAATAGTCGATTACTTTGTTTAAACATGCATCTTTTAAGTATTTATGTGAATAGTGATGATCAACTGATACGCTAACTGGTTAACTTTACTTCTGTTGAATATATTCTTGAGATTACTTCTTGCGATTACTCAAAAATTATGCTTACTATCATTTCATCTTTCTAGAACATTAATAAAAGGGGTTGGAATAAAAGCAAGGGGGGTTGAAAAATTTTTCAAAAATTAGTAAGCAGAGGGGGCGATTATTCGGTACTCAAGTGTAATATATCGTGGGGAACTTTAGGTCGTTTGTAATAATTCCAGAAAGAGTGCCTTTGATGTCATTATTGTTTTTGGAATTGCGGCTATCGGAGAATTTGACAAGCATTAAAGGCACCATAAATTGTAAGCTGATTGAGGAATATCAAACAGGCGAGCGAATATAAGAAATATTCAGTTTTTGAAGATCTGCCACACAGTAGGAAGCACAAGTCGGCAGCTTTCATGGTTTAAAATTTAGCAATTTCATTATGTCAGAACTTGATATCTAACAGAAATTTGAAACATGCTGTAACTCTGAACGTAATGACGATGTCAAAATACTTTTTCTGGCATTGTGGCAAGCGACGGAATTATGGCAAACGAACGAGCTTCCTTCAAGCTATTCAGCTGAAAAATTAGGCAACGAAATTTTATACATTCAGCTTTAAAGTTTGCAAATAGTCGAGCCCAGGGAGCTAAACACATCGCAGACAGCGCCAGCAGGCGTTTCCTTGGCCTGGTCGAGCCCTATGCTCAAACATGCCAGCATGTAGGCTGTTATGCGTGTAATTCAATTGATTAGCTTCTTATATTTTTATTTTGGGTTTTTTTATTTGTGTAAATAGCAACAACGCTTTGGGAACATTAGACATTCATATAGCTGACATTCCTAGAAATTATATATACACTGAAATTAGTCAAAATTAAAGAGATAAAAACATTACATTTGATTTAGATGAACGGTGAAATTGGACAAATATTTGGAATTTTTGCATACAACTTCTTCCTATCTGTAGCAGAGGGTCTAGGACCTAGTGCAAATCCTGGCCGTCATCGTTGAAAGTGGCGGTGGCTAGATGTTCTATCATTTCACCATTTTCGTTTTCAATATTAGAAATTTCTTGATGCATTCTGAAGCTTTTAAGTCAGTTTTCAAATTTCTAACCAAATCGATTACAAATGATAAGTCTACCAGCCCTTGCAACAACTAAGAATCAGAAAATCTTGAAACCGATTGATTACACCTTTTCTTAAGCCTGTGCCTGACTGTTTACAGCGCAGAAATTTGTCTAGATTATAATTTCTTGCAGCATAAACTCATGTAGTACGTTGGCTTGTCGACTTGAGTGCTGATTCGACTGATAGAACGTTGAACTCTCGAATCTAATCCAACGAATGTTGTTTTCGAATTCTCATTTTTCGAATTCCATTCGAACACGATTAAGATTCGAATCAAGCTTGTTCGAAAGATGCACTCGGCCTTGAACTTGAGATATAACTGTAACCGTAGGCAGGCAACTGTAGGTAACTGTAACCGTAGGTAAAATGTAGCTACAGTAAAGATGATTCTTGAATAAATCAGATGTTATTGTTGTTTGTTACAAGGCAGTAGAACAATGCCTATGTACTATCGAACAAGTTTAAAGGAAGGATCTCAGTTGTCTGACGTATCACCTCCGATAAACTCGTCAAGATTTACTGTTTCTGATTTGTCATGGCTGCCACAAGATGGAATACCAGAGCCTTTAACCTTCCCTCAAGTTACGCCAGCGTTGCTTCTGCGAGAGACGGCTTTTAGTTTGGATTCAAAAGTGCCGATGGTACCAGGCCTGGATGGTGTTGTGAGGCTAAGGAGAACAAAACTTGGCATGAAGGTAAGGTTTTGGTTAGGGTTAGGGGACGACTGCACTTTAGCGGACCAGCTTTATGTCATATCTCTCAGGAACTAACTCTAACCTAACCCTACTAACCCTAACTTAACCCTAACTTATCCTAACTAACCCTAACCCTAAACTAACCCTAACCCTAACCCTAAACTAACCCTAACTAACCCTAATCCCCATTTCCAAAGCTTAACTCTGACCCTAACCCTTACACCATGACACATAGTGTGCCGATTTTGAAAGCTGGTCCGCTAAAGTGCAGACTAGCCAGGGTTAGTAGTCCCAGAGCTTTACTCAGTTCAGTTCAGTTTTCATTTTAAGATTCTCAACATACAAGCTTCAATATAAAAAGCAAGCGCTATGGAGTGCAGTTTAGCGGACAGCAGCATGAAGTTATCGATTTTCTTCATTTGTCCTTCAAGTACCTTCTCTAAATCATTTCTATTATACATTCAGCTGTATGAAACTCCAAGTGATGCCGAGTTCGATCTTCGGAGTCCACATTTTCCTGGTATGGAATACAACTACTTGCACGATCCACATTTGAAGAGCTATTTTCAACGACCTAACGTCAGAAGGAGCTTGGAAAGACAAGGTATGACGCTTCAAAAGATGAAAACTTTATTTACTTTCTTTGCTGATTTACTTCAAAGGCTTTCTGCAATGATATCTGGTACTGGTGGGATTTTTTATCAGGCAGCAGGATTTATCAGATAATTACTTTTAAAAGCCTACTAACACTTGAGTATAACTCAAAAGCAAAAACAGACTTAGATCAAGCTAATTTTTATCACAAATGAAAAGCAACTAGGTCACTGGCGGGATTTATCAGGCACTTAAGGTTTGTAAACTTACCAATCAAAATCAATTCATCCAAAGCGACCAAAGATCTTGCATAAACATGTTTCAAGCATTCTTCACGAAGTTTATACAGCTTGTTGGTTCATCTTTTCACAAATCGAATTGTTTATTGCGAAGTATTTTGACCACTCGCGGAGGTGAATTTCGTACACTGTCGGGATTTATCGGGCAGCTATCATTTTCACTTATTTGAATAAATGTAGCTACTAGAAACACATAAAAAGATGAATTCCGAAAACTTGACAGCCTTTCTGTGCCATGTCACTAGTTATAATGCTCTTTAATTGACTTCAAAATGGATTCCAAGAAAGTTTCTCGCAACCTCTCAGAAAAAAGTTCGAAGGTCGGCCTAACCGTAGAAAAGATAGACGCGCATTTTCGGCCTAACCCGGAGATACTCCGCCGAGCCTGGTGAGATGAAGCAAAGAGTAACTGGAATAATAATCAAATAGAGAACAATGATCCAGGAAGATTCACAAGGACTTATTTCTGATTTTGAAATGTTTAAGTCGTGTTTCTGGCTGTTGAAAGCTACGTGTGCCTGATATATCCCGCTGCCTGATAAATCCCGCTAATCTATAACTTGGGGTGTGGTTATTGGTAGCTACCAATTCTGAATGCAGTAGGCTTGCTAGACTCTGAATTTTTGTCTGATAGCTTTTAAATTCTCTCAAAACGGAAGGGTTGGTAAGATTAGAGGGCCTTTTGAACCTTCTCCTCCAAAATGCAAAAGGTTTGGCAGACTTCAGATAGATCCATATTTCGCCAACGTGATTTTGAAACCTATTGTTTTTAATATTGTTTGTTTGACTGGAAACATTTTCCAGCTCTGCAAAGTCACTCTGTTTTCAGACTTTGGTAGGTTTGGAATTGCATTCACGCGGTTAACCCATTCTATTTTTAGGCCTGCTAGCAAAGGATGGTTCAGTTGTATGCTCAGCACGTGAATTCAACGAATTCCGACAAATGATTCGAAGGCTGAAGCTCAACCGAATGGAGGCTATCCTCAAAGAAATGTATGCAAACGAGGGCAGCGCCAAATTGTACGGAAGGAGGTTGAGTGAACATGCAATCGAATGGTATGATATGAACAGGCAGAAACAGCTTAAAGCAAAGATGACACATAAAGAGAAGAATCGCAAGCAACGAGAGGAACAGAAACGGTGAGTGAGAGATGTACCGGATCTGTCAAAATAGTTAACATATCTGGCAGGCTGCAGATCAAAATGTACGCAGCCGATATTCAAAACCGAAATGATAATCTGTCAGTCAGTGGTTAACTTAGGCTGCGTTCAAACGATGCTGGCACATTTTGAAAACGATGAAAAATGTGACGGTAGCAAAATTTGAGCTAGCGTTCACACGATGCCGGAACAATTTGAAAACGGTCAGAAATTTGCCGGTAAAAAGCTCGTTGCAAGACTTTGATGCCAATTCAGTGAACCTAAATCCTAAGAATCGTTCAATCTCGTTCCAAAATCGTCTGAAAATGTTCTATTTTCATCATTTTAAAGTGTTTACACGATGCCGTTACCAAAATGTGCCGATTAGAGTTCCGTTTTCAAAATCTGCCGTTTTCAAAATCTGCCGGCAAAAAATGTGCCGTTTTCGTGTGAACAGGAGGCCTATCCGTCGAATTTTTCACCGTTTTCAAAATGTGCCGGCATCGTGTGAACGCAGTCTTAATCAGCTAAGGTTTGTTCAGTAAAATCATTCATCTATTAGACCCAGAGACAAGGAAAATGCTGGTAGGGCTTTTGAATGGGTGGGAAGGAGAATTCCACGTTCGATTCTGGTCCATGAGTTACCTGCCATTGAATGTAGCATTGAATTTCTGAAACTGGGAATTGTAATTGATTTCGCTTTCAATGGCTAGTAAATCATGGACCAGAATTGAATTTGGACTCTCTCGAGAAAATCCTTCATAATTTCAGAGCAGAGGGGTCGATTTCACTGAGGTAAGTTCTGAAACATATGTGAACATGTCGCCTGATAAAAAACAATGTAACTGAAATTTTCTTTCGTCGTTTAGGCTGATGAAAAGATTGGAACAAGGATTTAGAGACACCGAACAATCAAGAGAAGAACAGCAATTATCGAGAGTAGTGGTTTGCAAAGTGAGGCATCAGGAAATCGATGATCAAAATGATGCTCAGAGAATCAGGGAAATAAAGGTTAGTGACGACTTCGTTATTCAATAACGATGCTTTGATACATTTTTTTGAAGAATTTTAGAATGTGCACAACAGTGATCGAAATTCGAACACCACTCGATCAAACCTTTCGTTGAAGGATGTTGAAAAATATCTCTCGTCCCAGGCTCTTTAGATTACACGGTTTCTTTCTAAGAAAACTGGTTTATAAAGAAACTAGTATTAAGAAGGCCTAAATTTTAAGAAACTCTGGTACTATGTCTGAAAAGTAATAAGGAACATTTAAAAGTTAAAAGCAGGGATATTATAGCAATTATATCGTTGAGCCTTTATTCTTGAGCAACATTAGCGAACCATTTGTGTTTTCAACATAACAGAACACTGTTTATGCCTACGTGATATTTTAAATGTAAAGGAAACATATCTGCAGCAGTGTTAGTGACCACGTTAATAATTCTGCATTCAAAAATAAGAAACCAATTAAGAAG
The DNA here is from genome assembly GCA_964020215.1 of Aurelia sp. 3 sensu Dawson et al. (2005). Taxonomy (NCBI): domain Eukaryota; kingdom Metazoa; phylum Cnidaria; class Scyphozoa; order Semaeostomeae; family Ulmaridae; genus Aurelia; species Aurelia sp. 3 sensu Dawson et al. (2005). The sequence goes on from OZ026593.1 coordinate 1,331,024, forward strand.
CTTTAGGTACTACAATGGACAAAATTCATGTTAATTTAAGAAACTTTTAGTACTGTGCCTGATCCTAGTTTCTTATAAAAATCGTGTAGCTAAAAGGAAGACTGGAGTCAACACTGAAGTAGCGGGGTAACTGAAAGTTTATTGATGGAAAATCAACGTCCCTGTGGCGGAAAGCAGACGAATTTCATCGAATAATGGTTTGTTCCACCAAATCAGCTTGAGTGGACCATTTTCATTCAATATTTTGTTTCAGAAAAGAAAGAAAAAGATAGAAACAATTGCAGAAAAAGAGGAGCAATATGCCCAAACATGCCGAAGATATGAACAGATGCGAGAATACGAACGAAGGGACAGAGAATGGAAGGTAAATTTGATCATAAACACTATTTAGGATAGTGGCGGCATTTATCAAACAGCGAGACTTATCAGATAGTTCTAGCTTTCAATACCCAGTAACATGCCTTTTACATTTTAAAAATAAACACAAACTTAGGTGAAGCATTCTTGACTATAACTCTTCCATTCTGCACTATTATAATTCGTTTACTTTATTCTTCTTTAAAATGTGCTATGATAGAGAGAAGACCCTTGCATACCAACTCTGGCTGAAGGGTAACCCTCCTTGATACAATCAAATATCAACATATCAAATATCATATTAGCCTTGAATAGTGGACTCATCATGATAAACACATGGAAGCAAAATGAAATTGTATCCTGTCGGGAGAACACTATCAAATTCTGCAAAGAAACAACAATCAGAATATAAAACAAACCTGTAACTGGAGAGAAAACTGTTAAACCTGCAAGGAAAAATCAAGTAATCACTTACCAACGTTTTTTCACCAAATTACTTCGCCGAATACGCGTTTCATCGCACACTCTTCTCAGTCATACAATAGATCGTTGCTTGATTATCTTTACCCAGCACTGGAGTGTCTTGACTTTTTAGCGATCTCAATGTTGAGTTTCTTATGAGTAGTTTCTCACAAAAGGATATGTGGATTGCGAATTTTCCGTCTTAGCTGAGATGTCAACTTGATTCTTGGGATTTTACACTTAATTCAAAGTGCGTTATGTCTCAATGAGCTGTTTACCATGCACGATTTCCTCCGATTCTCCGTAGGAATTGTCTAAAATGCACTTTTCGTTTGACACAAACCTTCAGAACAGAATTCGTTTCGTTTTTTTCCCAGGCGATCGAGAAGTGGAAGAGAAGACAGTGGTTTTGTTTGGAAATGATGGATGCAAAGGAGCAGCAGATGGAAAAAGAAATGGCGGAGAGAAGAGCTTGGATGGAAAGAAGAAATAAGATCTATGAGAAGGAAAGACGTAAAAGAGAGCGTAAGTTGGATTACTTCAATTCCCTTCAGTTCTATCCTTCAAACGTCGAACAAAACATCGATCGTTGCATAACATTTTGAAGGTGTTGTGGTGCCGTGGTGTAATCCTCTGACATTGCAGCCAGAACAGTCGGGTGGAGTGGGTTCGAGTCCCGGTAGGGCCCCACCACTTGAGCGTCATGACATGGGGTCGCGGACTCAATTAAGTCTGCTCTATTCCTGCGATCCCAGCGCTTGGCGCTGAAAAATGCAATAAAACTTAGAAACGCAGTAATTCCAAAAATAACGATGATATAAAAATTGTTCTTTCTGGAATCATGGCCAAGAACCTAAAGTTCCCTTCGATCTATTCAGTTCAAAGGATATAGGCTATAGCATTTTACACATTTAATCTTAAAGCTTTTGATAGATTGGAGCTCTATGTTATTGATGATCTGTGTAATTATTTACAGAATCCCTTGAGCATTCAATGCAACTTAGCAAACAACTCGCAAACGAGCATTTACATAAAGCAAACAAATTCCTGGAAAAAGCTGAGATGCGGAAGGCAGCTGCCATCAAATTATGGAGGGATAAAAACTTGAAGAAGAGACCGTTTAGACCTGTATTGCGTGAAACGACTTTGAAAACACCTAAACAGAAAAGAACAGTAGCAAAGAAGTCGCCTGAAGTCCACGGCAAGAAGCAAATTCCTAAGAAAAGCTTATGGACCATTGAGCAATGTTTGAATGTAAGTGATTACCATGATTACAGTGATTTGGTATGATTGATAATTGTTCGGTTTAGATTCAATCGCTGGATTCATGTGATCTGGAAACTGACTCAATGTGACTCCTTGTAGGTAACGCAACACTATCTTTGTTTATTACAGAGTGCACAAATTTGAGCTTAATTTTCGTCCGATTTCCTGAAGCCGTTTTCGAACAACGCTTTTAGCTGTTCTGAGAAAGAATCTGAATCTAATGATTTTTTTATGCATTTTGAAGAACTTTAGCATTTTGCACAATAGTGAGAGAAGATCCAATGCCCAGGGGGGGGTACTTGACTAGGGAAGTGACGGGGGTGTGTGGCAAACCGCTCAACACCCTGTACCCTGTCGCGTAAGAAATTGCCCAAAAGTATACCCTGTCGCATAAAAATTTCTCCAAAATCCACTGTTTCATGATAACTCTAAAAGGTGTGCTTCCACATGATACCCTGTCGCATAATTTTCTTATCAATTGTTATACCCTGTCGCATAATTTTTATCAAAAAAGGACACCCTTTCGCATAATTTTTACCGTAAAAGGACACCCTGTTGAGCGGCACATCCCGTCAAGTCAAGTATGGGAGTAACCCTCCCCCCGGGGGTCCAATGCCACTCGATCGAACTTCACATGTAAAGATGAAGAAAACTAACGCTCGATCCAGGCTCTTTTGTAGACTAGCTTGAAGGTCTACAACGAGGCGGGACTCTAGACTAACTACCTAAGTCCCAGTGTCAACTTCGTTCATTGAATTGAATGCCGGCGATTATCAGTTTATCAAGAAGCGCAACTAGGACATGTAAGATGTAATCAGTCTAGGCGAACTCCTGGAAACTTCAAGTTTCGGATTCGGACCTAGTTAGAAACATTTCGAAGGACCAAGGAAAACAGAGGATAGGAAGCAAATCTCTAATATCATAGGATCAGTTAATGCATCAAAACATAATGGGAACTTCCTCAGGTATTTGGTTATAAGTGTTCTCGCTGGTAATAGGGCAAAATTGGTAAAAGTAACAAGTTTCTCTCTCTTTACATAAGTGTTTGGCAAGTTTGACAATTATGCCTAGATTAGGCCAGCCACGATGATGTTTGTGATACAAACAGTTAAGGTTTCAACTCAAAGAAAAAACAATCTTGTTTCTTTTTTGAGTCGAAACTGGAACAGTTTGTATCCAAACATCATTGTAATTAGCCTAATCTAGACAAAGTTAGCGAATTTGGCAAACACTAAAGTAAAAAGAGAGGTACTTGTTACTTTTACTAATTTTCCTTTCTTTAGAAAACAGTTGAATAAAGAGTCCCTTTTGTCAAAAGTATAAAAGTGGTACTTTCTTGTTTATTAACTCCCCCCGTTTATTAATTTCTTTAAAAGACCCCCCCCCCGTTTATTAAGAATCCCCTTGTATTAAGGCACCCGAGAATGACGGTTTCTTATTTATATTGTATCTTGTCTCTTAGGATACGTCTTTGACACATACATCGAAGTTAGCGAAAGGAAAAAGACTTCTTAATCGGACATTGGAGCCAAAAAGTTGTGAATCTGCCGAAGCACTGCGTATCACTGAGTATGGAGTACGAAGTGCCTTGGGTTCATTGGGATGCAGCAAATCGGCTGTTGATTGCATGATTAAGGAAAGCTTTGGAATGAATGATGGCTCTTCCAATGGAAGCATCAGGGACTCTATTGACAGTGAGGCAACTTTGACAGGACAGCCAAACAGTTTAGTTCCAATGAGCCGCGAGCAGAAGAGACATTCTATTCTCTTGAATCGTGAGCTTTCAAATCCGGAGAGATTCAAAGATTTGTTGGTACATTTTGACGAAAAGGCTTTGCCTGGTGAAAAGGAAACGTCGCAAAGGCGCTCATCGGCAATATCCGAACGTTTGCCAACGCCACACCCTTCACACTCTGATCTTGAAGAAACTGGGAGCTGTGACACTGTAGGGTCTTATAAAGATTCGCTTAAAAGCCTGGGGAAATCTTCCAAGGTGACTGAAGATGTGAATGAGGAGCAGGCAAGTCCGGAGAAGTTAGAGCAGATTGCATCGGGAAACAGTAAAATATCGTTGATGTCAGAAGTGCTTAGAGGAAAGGCAGGGAAGGCTGGAAGACGGGCAACGCCTGCCTTTGCAAAGTCGGAGAAGAAAAGGTTATTCGGTGAATTTGGCGATGAAAAAAACAAATATGCTATGATGGCATTTGGAGAAGGAGAGGAAGACGAAGAGGAGGAAGACGAGGGAGAAGAGGACGAGGGAGAAGAAGATCGATCATTTATGGAAAGAGCAAGCGAGGAATGTACAGGATCTGAAATGACAGATGACTTAGCGTCGTCTGAGATTGAGAGGGCAAGTATGGCGCATAGGATGTCTGGTTGTTCTGATATGGAAGGCTCTGTGTACGGAAGATCGCAGCGTAGGTCAAGTATCGGGCTAGCTTGTAGCAGCTTATCAATCAATAACCCTCCAAGGAAGCCAATTCCCCCTGAACCAAGAAGAGAGAGCGCGGCTAGTTCACAACGCTTTGAGAGCCGAGAGTCATCGCAAAGTAGATTCAGATCAAGGACGACTTTCAGTAACATATCAATAAATAATCCTCCAAGTTTGCCTGTTTCTGAACGAAGAAGAGAAAGCAGTGTTGAATCACCATGTGTGGAGGGCCAAGAGTTACTGAAAGGGAGGCGTCAATCAGATGCTCGAGATCTGGGTGGCAACATGTCCAAGGAAGGTGTTTTGACCACAGATCCTGAACGCAACTTGCCAACTCGTAGAGAGAGCTCTTCAAGAATGATGTCTGACAAATTGCGTCGAGCATCTCTTGATAAGAAATGCAGTTCATCTTTACTGCTGCGAAACTCGTCTTCAAAGCAAATAGACGACGACACCAATGGAATCCGCACTTCAACACCCACAGTGAACATCGACAGTGGCACAAATTTAGAATCGGAAAGCAGTAATCAGAAGCTGCCTGGTATGAGACCTTCTCGATCTCGAATGACGTGTAACATAGACCCATCCGTTTATTCTGTTGCCTCTGGTGGTGGTAATGGCTCTCCTAGCTTAAATTCACAAGAGTTGATCGGCACGGTGGATGACAACGAGAAAGAAAATATAGTCTCAATAGATGTCCGTGATGAGTTAGAGAAAGACCAGAGAAGTGAAAGAGGGTTGAATGTTAAAGAAGAAGCCAGTGAAATTGGGGCGAGCGACGACACTGATGAGTTTGCTAGACTGCTCACAGAGTCGTTATCGCGATTCAAAGATGATAAAGAACAGGAGGAAAGTGATGAGATCAAAGAAAGTGTAAGAGAAAGCACAAAGAAAGGCAACGATTCGGGCAGAGAGTCCTTTCTAGAAGAATTCGTTGTCGTTCATGAAAATGAGCTTGCCAGCATCCAAGATGTAAACGCAGGAGCTCTTGCAACAGATGTCGATGATCCTTCGACAGAGGTTAAGGGCATGTATGGTGGTCCAGAAAAGGTGCCCAGTGTAGACTCAGACTCATCAAGACTGGACAGTCGAGGCGAGTTGACAAGAGGAAAGAGTAAAATATCAGGAATTAACATAGCTGTGAGGAAAAATAGGCGTAAAGTGTCGATCGATCAACCGAATTTCGATTCACCGAGAGAGGCCGGAGAAAGGCAAGTAAGACGAACGTCCAGGAGTGGATTGCTCCTTTCTTCAGACGCGAATTCAGGGGACGCTGTGGTGTCTTCTAGGTCAAGGCGTTTCTCAATCGAAGAGGACACTGATAGCCTAAAGGGGGCGTCATTAAGGAGTGCTCTGAGCATGGTTGAAGGGAGTGAAGCAGGTAGTGACGACGTCGTTGCTGCTAGATCAAGCACGTTCAGTGCGGCTGTGCCAAACGATTCATTTTCTGGTAGTAAAATTTATGTGACCCCTGTGTCTCCATCGATGGATTTTACAACGAGTGTACGAGATAAAACTTCAGGACCAGAACAGTAATCCTTCTTCTCTTAAGAGACATGTCAATTCAAATGTGATTTACTTCTTTTCCATGTATCTTGAAGTTTAGCCTATTAATAGGGCATACTTGAAGCAGTAACAGATTTTTGGCTTTATCTTTTGTCGCCATAACTGTAAGATTCTTGCGTAAAACTTGCTGAAATGGATGACATTGTAATTTTGTTAAAACCTCTTCATTTGCCTCTGCCTATGTTGTAGTTGATTTCTTTTGTATCGTGTTGATTTGTGCCCAAAGATTACTTATATGATGTTAAAAACTGGATAATGTATGGTCCTAAATCTTCTTTATTTGCCCCTGTTTTATTTGTGATTCTGCTGGAAACAAGATTCAATTTTTACATCGATTTATGTGATAAGTTAGAACCTAAACAATGGATCTTTGAGCTGTTCCACAGAACGTGGATAGTTCAGCATATGCGGAGGAAATTTAAAGAATTTCGGTTGAAAGAAGTTTTAGTAAAAATTGCAGGTATGAAGATATGAGACGAATTTTCATATGTAAAAAGGAGTGATATAGCCTCTAACGCCACGCAATCGAACGTTTTTTATGAAAATGAAAATGTATAAAAATATCCGTCGATCCAGACTATTTTGTACAATCATGGACAAAGTAGTTTAAGACAAATCCAAAACCTAAGATTTGACTGTTGAATAACCCCCTGTCCCCCTTATTCAATGTTGGTGACGCGTCAAGGAAGGTTCTCGTAGTCATCAACATTGATTTAGGGTGGGGGGGGGGAGGATCCGAAAAGATGAATTTGTCTCGTAATTCATGTCCGTGATTGTAGCTAGAGAAGCCAAGAGGTCCCGCAAGGAACTTTTTTAACTAAAATGTTCCTATGAACGTGGTCACTTTGCCAAAAGAAAATACATTTTAGGGACGAGTTTGTTTGTAGACATCATGTGTTCAAATCTTTATCAGGATGCATGCTCTTTGAAAATTTACTCAAAGTTATGGTTGGAAAATCAAGAAGATTTTTACGAGCATTTTGGCTCGGAAAAGCAAAGCTGACAGAAGTAAGTCTCGGCAGGGGCAGAAAAAACTGTTGTCATTTTTGCGTTAATGCGATAGTTTTTGTTCCTGAATGGACAAAATGAATTGCGCTTTTTTGGGCTTTTTGCACATTCGAAAATTCTAAAATGTATAGAATTATCTTTCGATTTGGCTTCCCTTGCCATTTGTCAAGAAAGTTGCTTTCTAAATTCGGTGAAACTGACTTTTTATGTTCGTAGTAGGAATCAGGGATGTATGAAGCATGTTAGTCTTGGGGGGAGCACAACACTTAAAGGGCACTTTTTCATAATGAGACACTTACCTGAAACAAAAGAAGAAAAATTTTCGCTATAAATGCACCGATGCATCTCTGATTCTAATTATCTGCTAGGAACGCCATGAACCGAAAAGTTGTCCTCTAATCCCGTGCCCTCTGCCCGGGGAAAAGTACTCTGAATATCTATTCGACGGGGATTTCCCATTTCTCAGGGTATCATTTACCCCTTTTTTGGAACGGGTTATCAAAAGAAGACAATTTTTCTGGAGCCGGTTGTCAAAAGGGGAGATTTTGTTAGATCGGGCTATTAAGTCCAATTTTTGTGATTTGGAGTATAATTTCCAAAGATAATAGCTAGGATCTGGTATCATTTGAAGGCGAAAATTCTGGAGCTGGGTAAAAAATTTGTTCGTAGGCACATCCCCGAACAATTTAGGTCAAGCACCCCACGAGCCCACGAGCCCTCTGTGACGCAATATGTAATCTCAGTTTGATGTCGAGGTCATTGGAAAGCGTGAAACAAAATGGCGGGAGAGCTGCAAAAAGATATAGCAGCATGTTGCCACTAAAAGACGAAATTATGCGAAATGAAAGACTGTGATTGAAAGAAAGAAGTAAGTTGCACAAGGAACAATTCCTAGAGGGCAAAATGGTATGTATTTTCATCCTGTCTGGTAAAATGTCAGCTTGCGAATCAAAGCTAGCTATGTATGTCGTCCGACTCCCCACTATAACTTTGCAAAGTGCGCGCGGAAGATTCGCGCCTGGCTATTGTTTTTAAACAATTAAGTACTTTAGGGGCAGAAATTTTCGCGGGCAGAAAGTTTCGCGCTTTTCGGCATGTTTTGCGAAAGTTCTGCCAAGGTAATCTAAATTCAAAATTCGCGAAAGTTTTTGCTCGCGAAATTACAGAAAATTCTCGACTCACGAAAGTTTTTTCTATCCATATCCAATTTTTTTCGTTTCTTCAAGTTTCACTCAAGTTTCTCTTTTGCTGTTCCTTAATCACCCAGATCTTTAAGTCTCTTGGGCTATAAAAAATAGAAAATTGTGTCTTTTTACTTTTCTTCAGTTGCGAAAGTTTTTTCATGTGAAAATGCATCTTTTTTCTGGATCGCGAAAGTTTTTGTCACAAAATTTGAGGGAAGAAACGTCATTCACAAAAGTTTATGCCAATAATTTTGGGAAAAGAATGAGAAGTATTCAATCAAACAAACACTAAGGACCAGACAACTTAACAGTTACATCAATCTACGTGATTCACCCAAAATAATTCATGATAAACAAGATGATATACACAGCTTTGCTGTAAATACATCAAAGTTGGGTATCTGATAAGTAAAACATGTGTGTCAGTAGCAGGAACATAAAGATATGTCATGCAGTAGACTCCAGCAATTTAAAAGGAATCTATGGGAGATCTTGAACAAACCTTTATGAACTGCCGTGCTGATCAATCAGTCATCTGTATGAAAATGCAAATAATCCAGATCTGAAAATTGTTGTCCTATTTGAAACTTACTTGGTTGATTTATTTTCAGTTGAGAATTGGAGCCTTGAATCATGACTCAGATGAAACTGCCGAGCCAGAACCTTCATTTGAAATTATCCAAGAAGCTCAGGTTTGTGATAAAGTACAATTCTTGAATTGACATTATAAGAAATGGGCCAATTAAAGCAACTAGACAGTCACCTGTGTCCACAGACTCTGGTCTTTTTGTTTCACACAGGTGATCACCTTTGCCTTCACCAGGACCCTTGCAAAATTATTTACACAGGCTAATAATCACCTTCGCGAAAATGTATTTCACCCAATGCTCAAAAAGCTATTTATGAATAGACTCTTGAAATGAAGGCCTCTTGATTTAGAATTGTTTGTTCTGTCATCATTGGTGTTCATATGATTTTACCAAGTAGCACTTCAAGTTCTTTACAAAAGACAAAGTCATTTGAAAGCTGACAATGGCAAAGCATACAAGATGTAGAGAACCAAAACGAAACTCTAGATATTATGTTTTATGATTTGTCTTAGCAAAATGATTTTGACAAGTTTTTTGAAAAGCAACAAAATGCAGAGGAAATACTGGTCTTCAAAATCATTCTACATTGTCTTTGAATGGCTTCCTTGCCTTAGGATTCTCATGAGTTCTTTAAAATATTTGTGAGAAATGTTTTGTAGGGTCTTGAGACATTTTATGGGAAAAGATCACAGTTTATGATATGACCAGATAATTCTTGTCAGAATATCAAGACATTTTGAGAATTTTTGTAATGTCAGTTTTTGCAGGACCTGTACTATATGTTTCTGATGTGGGTTCACAGTTGATTCAGTCATTCAAAATGTTTCTACCAAACCTGTATGTTTTAGTCATGCCTTCTTAAGAACAAATTCTAGAACTGAGATGTATCACAGAGAAGGAACAAGGGAGAGACATTGGTTCTATTTTTTTTCTCAATCAGTCTAAAGAAGAACTCTTTCTTCCATAATTTGATCAGTTGGCTCAACATTGTTAGTAGTAATTGGAACCCTTAAGAATGCATACATGAGGATATGTTTGCAAAAATTGTTTTCCTAGAAATGCAGAACCTTTGCATTTCCATGTTAACTTTGTAGGGTCTTTGCAATTAACAGTGAATCTTTCTTTTTAGCAATCTGAAGCTCTTGGGATTTACCACAAAGCTTTGGCACTTCAAAAAGGGGGAGATTTGAGAGAAGCTGAGAAGTTGTATTCAAATGTATTGGAAACAGATCTTTTAACTCAGGTAGTGTGTATTGCTTTGAAGTACAAAGGGATCTCTTTGCAAAAAGAGCATGTCATGTACTCTGAAAATTTTTGAAATCTATTTAATTGTAATTTTGAATGATTGCTGTTGATATCTATGGCTGTATTTCTTATCCTCATGCAAGCATATCATGGAAGCCAGTATTAAACACCTTAGTAAGCAGTAAAACAAACTTTTATTGAGAACAACTTAAAAATATTTTATTGATATTTTTTGTATTTGTTTTCTCAGGTGCCATGTCCTTCTGATCTGAAAACTGAAGAGATTCTGGAAAACTCAGGTCTCCTTTTGAAATATACAGTTTACAAAAATCTTGGTGATATTTCATATGGAGAAGAAGATTATGAGAAGGCTTTGGACAACTATTTAGAGGTGTTTTCATAATTATTTTCCAATTCATATTTAAATGAGACAATGCAAGGTTGCTACAGTACATGCTTTTGAAAATCAATCTATATTTCATGGCTCCATATCCTCTTTATTTCAGAGAATAAAAGAAATTGATTCACTGACTGTTTGGACTATCTTTGCTTTTCTGATTTTTATCCTATTTTTGGAGTTGGAAGGAGTGGTTGTATGATATGAAACACGCAAAGGTTTTCACATCACAACAAACCTTGACTGATATTCTTGAAAGTGGAAAGCCAGCAATCTTGTCAGATCTCTGTGCCCCTTGTGACTCCATTAACTGTGATAACCTGAAAGCAGAACAACATTTTGGCTTCAGCGGTAATCTCCTTTTCACAGCATGTTTATGAATAGGCTCAACATGATAGTTCTACAAGGATCTGGTCTTGGTTCACTGTTCTCTGATATTGACAAATAGGGTTTGTTGTTCTCCATTCAGAAGACTGAAAAGTAGCTGCAATTGTGTAGATGATGCTACCATATATGCATGTATATATATAACTCAGAAAAAACACATTCTTGTAAACATTTTGGCGTAAGCCTTCATCAGTAATAATATTTATAATATTGATTAATGTTTCCTTACCCTCCTTGCCTTCTTTCAGGCTGCTCTTATTGATGAGTCAGATGTTTCATTGTGGTGGAGAATTGGAGATATCGCTTTGAAAGTTACAAATCTCAAACTTGCAAGATATTCATTTGAAAAGGTAACATGTTTTTATCAGTCTTAGGTTTTTCATTTTCATTGCTAAGAGTGCAGCCTGGAACATTACTTAGATACATCAAAGCAAAGTTTCTAAGGCCCATTTTATAAGTCGTGCCGCGCGGTGTCGAACCATAGAAATTTGAGTTCGACCGAGGTTCGTCTTGGAGCGCCTCTTCTGTTTTATAAGAACAAAGCTTTTGTTGTGCTGTGCCGTGCCAAACCATAATGACGAATGCGCACAATACTGACTTTGCAAAATTTTCCTTTTAACTTAATGCATTTAAGTACATTTGTTCATTAAAAGAGAAATTCGATATGGCTCAATTGAAATTGGCTTTATAAGTCGCACTGGGTCGACCCAGTCGAGAGGCCTTTGGCGTATGGTTCGACTCAGTCAAACCAAGTGTCAGGTTAGTTTTCTAAGAGTCGCACCGTGCCGAACCAGGCAGAATTGATCGAAATTCACTCGGTTCGGCACGGCGCGGCGCAACATTTAAAACGGGCCTAAAATTCTTGAAGTGTGGCCCACCACATATCTGTAGCATGATGGCTTTCCCTTTTTTCCCAATCAATGTCTTTAAATAAATCCTTAACACTTGTGTTAGAGTTGTTGTTAGCTGCTTCTAGGATTGGTAATCTCTTTAAATTTCTTCATCCTAGGGTCTGATTTACAACCCAAACCACTGGCCCTGTCTAGACAATTTGGTCTCTGTCTTGTTTGCAATTGGTGATTATGCAGGTAACAATTTCTCATTTTTATCATCAGTCTTATATGTAATCAACATTACAAGATGAATAGACCTTTTAGCTATTCTAAAAAAGAATATGGATCAAACGATATTTCATCACATTTTGTAGAATTTTTGAATGTGCGCAATACTAATAGAAGGTCTAACGCCACTCATTCGAACCTCGTGTATAAAAATGTATAAAAATAACGCTCGATCCAGGCTCTTTTGTAGAATAGCTAAAAGGTCTATTGCTGTGCAAACTGTGTTATTTATTATGATGATGGAATGGAGGTCATCTTCTTTGTTTTTGTAGCTTGCTTAGAGGCTATCATCAAAAGCTTGGAGAAGGATAACATGTTCACAAAAGGTGATCAGTTTCATCTGCTTTGTTTGCATGTTTAGTTCATGGTAAAAATGTTAGATAGAACCTACAGTCTTTCATTTCCTGATTTAAATGTTAATTCGTTTTTGATTCATTATTTTGAATTTGCGTGTAGCAGTAGACAATGCAACCTAACTTAACATTAACATTCATCAACAGATGAACTTCAATATATTCATATGTTTTCATATATCTTTGAGATTATTGAATTTGTTCTTTTATTTTAGGTTTGGTGATACGAGATCAAATCTTCAAGGAAGAAGCTCATTTTAGAAAAGATTATCAAGAATTTCAGTAAGTTTTGATTTCTCACAAGTGTTTTCTTTCAATTTCATTTACAATTTGATGAAGGGATTTCTCACCTTTATGGGTTCTGATTATCACAAAGTACATTTTATATAGCATCAATCAGATTAAAAATTTCTTACAGAGAATAAACTATGTTGTTTTATCTTTAGACACTAATGCATGCAAAAGGAAAACTATGTTGAGCAACTAAACTAAGACTGCGTTCACACGATGTCGGCACATTTTGAAAAACGGTGACAAATTCGATGGATAGGCCTCCTGTTCACACGAAAATGGCACACTTTTTGCCGGCAGATTTTGAAAACGGTAGATTTTGAAATTGGAACTCTAACTGTCACGTTTCGGAAACGGCGTCGTGTAAACACTTGAAAATGATGAAAACAGAACATTTTTAGACTATCTTGAAACGAGACTAATCGATTCTTAGGGTGTATGTACACTTCTTTAGCATCAAAGTCTTGCAACGAGGTTTTGCCATCTAGGGTCCTACCGTTTTCAAATTGTTCCGGTATCGTGTGAACGCTAGCTCAAACTTTGCAGCCGTCATATTTTTCACCGTTTTCAAAATGTGCCGGCATCGTGTGAACCCAGTCTACTTACAAATAGAATGTTTTTATTACTGTTTTTCAATCTGTGAGGGGCAATGTGAGATTGTAAAGTTAACTGAAGAGTAATGAATGTCTGAAAATAAATATGCTAGATGTCAGCAGATTGAAAAAACTGGAGATGAAACAACCACGTTTATTGACGAAAAAGTTGTTCAGAATTGATCACTAGTCTACATTCTTATGTTATCTTCGCATCATGACTTGACGTAACTGAATTGAATATTTGTTTTGAAGCATATTATTTGAAAATGAAAACAGAGAAGATTACATCGAAGATGAATATAGTGTGAGTTTCAAATTATTTTTATGTCATTTTTATCTTTTTATTCTAAACTCAGATTTTTCATCTTTAAGCAAGAAATCAATTCAAAAGCATCATTTGATCTATTTGCCTGCCACATCTTTGTATTTCTGTCTCACTTTTTCCATAGTCGTGATGCAGTTTGAAGCTTTAATCTGACTTAAATTACCATGCACTTTAAACAATATTTTTAAGGAATATTCTTCTATTATGATTCAATTTTTTATTAGAAATATATAGAAGAGGCACTAGTTCTACGTGAAAAAAGATGCTTATTAGCTCGAAAAGAAGATTTACAAAGTATCAAACTCACTAAGCCACTAGCTTATTACACGTAAGTAATTCTGTTTCTTTTTTAATTCATTCATGTTTTTAAATTTTCGGCAAATATCGATACCTTGGCTACGGTGACAATGGACGTTTCTGTTTCGCTATATCTTTTCGAAACGGGTTGATTACGATAAGATATGTGACAGTATTTTGCTTTCACATACAATGCTCTTACAGCCAGCACTTTGACTCTGAGAGTTGATTCTATGAGAAAACCATCTTATACCAAGCAACGAGCAAAACAAATTCCCGACCAATATTTAGCATTGCTTTAGAGAATAAAGTAATTGCAGCTCTACTTAGCTTTCACATGATGCAACATTGTACGACCGGGCACTACTGTATTTCCTTGTGACAAAAATAAATTACGAGAAAGCGAAGCAGCTTCACATCATAACGTGGAAGTGCAGCCGTATGATCGCAAGGGCTTAATAAAATTTTTTCCTTCTTGGTAGCAAGCAAAGCATTTTCGTTTCTTTTTACACAACCCCTTCTTCTTTCCCTGTATACTGCCCCATTCTATCCTGAATCCTTTCTCTCCTTTGCTCTTTTCCTTCTTTTCCCTTTCCCTCCGTCTCATTTTCCTTTTTTCCTTCCTGGGAAATTCGAGCATTTCAGCTACCTTCCTGGTAGCGACGCTACCACGCTACTTTGTTTTTTTGAGCCCTGATGATCGCAGCCATTACGTTTTGAACACCTGGTAGATCAGAGAAGTACAAGCTTGTGTAATTCTTCAAAGCATTATGTCTACGTTTATGTTTCCTTCACAGCTGGGCCTGTTTTGGTGATTGTCTTATTCATCAATATGATGAACTTACAAATCCTGAAAACCCACAAGTAAGTAGAAATTGTTGTTTTAAATTTATTTTGATTCGATTCAAAACTGAAGCTAGCAATATATACACATATAGACACATATACTGAGTTAACTAATCAAAGTCGAATATATGCATACTATGAACAAGTCAAATATTTTCATAAAACAGTAAGTAAGTCCAGATAGAAACTACCAGACTGTCTGTCTACTTTTTTAGATCAATGGCGATAAATCCTTTTCCTTAGCTTATGAGGTGAAAAACAGCTATTCTCAATGCATGTGAGAACTTTACAATAAGATTGGCTTTAATTTTGTTCCGTTCTGTTACCTCCTTTTTATTTGTTGACGAAGAACACGATTTGAAACATTATATCAAGTCCACTTGTTGTTGGTTTTGATTGGCACTTGAGCTTTTTGATTTGTCTAATTTGATGCATATGATTTAAGCAAAATATCAAACTTTTGCCGATATGTTTCTCAAAATCAAAATATGTCCCAACTTATCATCTACGAAATTAATTTAGGAAGAGACTAATTTTCAGTTTAAAAAATATCTGTTTTTGTTGTTGTTTCTAACTAATGTTAACTGCTGATATTGTGTTTAGTCGTTATGCAGGCCACTAGACATTGCAAAATATGAGAAAACAGCAGAGCAGCAGAGTAAGTTTCCAACTAAATTTTATTTTGAATTTAATCGAGAATTTATTCTCCGGAATAATGTTATAAACACTGAACATTTTCTGCATCAACCGATTTTGTCCGCTTGACGATCTTCGAGTCTCAACTGTTTGCCGAATTATTTTTTTCCATTAAATCTGAAAAACTAAGAAAATTACAAGAAGAACAATTCAAATGTGCCAAGCTTCCGTCATCAAGCTTCCGCTGTCAATTGCACTTGCAATATTAATTGATGTTTTATATACTATATACAAGAAAATACAAATATGAAACACCGTAAAATCTCTATTTAGCTCCCATCTCTATTAAGCTCCTTTTCTAATTTTTTTCTATTTATATAAATTAATTACAATTCATTTCTTACATTCTGTTATACTACTCAAATTACTGTACTGCAGTACGGGGACGACACCATGAGGAGCGAAAAGACAATGGCCAATCATTTATTTACTAAAAAAGCTTTCATGTTAATTTTGATACGGTTTAGGATTATGACCGTACTGAATTTACGTTTTGGAGCCATAAGGTTGTATGTTGAATCCGCAAAATATGGAGTAAAAGAACTGAAAGGCTATCATTTATATCCTTGTCATTCGATTTTGTGAATAAGCCTCCCTCTGGAGTGTCAGAAGTTAGATAAGTCCTTCGGGGGCTGAATAGAGCTCTTACAAAGAAATATGAATAATAAAATTTGAGCGACTTGTTGCTGCATTTCAGCTATTGGGATTAATCTACAATCTAATCGTGTCGTATTTTCCATAAAACATATTATTTCCTCTACAATCATTTTGTTCAAATTCACATCTAAATCAGGACTTCCAAAAAATAGATTACAAAGTTTTTGGGCTCCATATCCGAAACGTTTAACACGAGGATTTTTCGAGATGATTTCCGAATTAATCATATTGATTAAATCCGAGTAACCATATTGTAATCATTGCAAAGATATTTGGTGACAAATTTCTTCCGTTTAGGCTCATTGGCTATTCCTTCCCCAGAGGCAAGTTGGAGAGGGGCAAAGCAGTTCGGGAAAGGTAAATTACCTGTTCCGTCTTATGTCCTTGAATAACACCTACATCATATTTTAATTAATCCTCAGCATTCTTCTATAAAATGATTTTATTGTGTTTGAAATTTCTGAGCGTATTTGCAGTTTTAAAATCTTAAAATATGATAAGATATTTTGTTTAATCTATATTTTCAGATGAAGAGAGGAAAGGTCTCAAGAGAAAGAAAGTACAATCTACTTTGTTTGAGAAAGATATTGAACCTGTTGTGAAAAGGAGATCTGCTAGAGTATGTTACTTTTTAATAAGACCTTTTATTGCTTCTTGTGCTGTTTGTGTTTCAATGTCTCAGCTGCCATTTCTGTGACTGATTTGACAACTTGGATGTGAAAATCATTAAGAATACAACACGAATCTATGCGATGAATTCTATGTTTTGATTCAAGTCAATTCTGCATTTATTTGAACATGAGATTTTTACCGCATATTTCCTTTCAAGGTTAAGTCATCAAAGAAAGAGGAAGACGTTAATTGGGCAGATACTCTTCAAAATTTCCTTCCTGAATTTCTGAGGTAGGTTGCATGCACTCGTTTTTGCTAATACATTTTTTCTTCGGAATTCAATTTAGGTGGTCAAAGATTTTTATTTCATCAAGCTTGAATTGTCGAAATAACCAGTTTTTTCGAGCTCATCGCGTTGTTTATCTATAATTTATCTGTAACTATAGCTGTTGCTGAACTGACTTTTACTCTACAGGTGTATTTTATGATGTTCTTAATACCACATAAATTCCATAAAAGTCTTAAATTCAGAAAATTAATTTTTTTTACCTTGGCAGTTATTTTGTTTGGGTGCACTCGTTATATTGCAAGAACTTTTTTCAGATCACAATTAAAACTAAAAACAACAACAAAATGCAATATTCTTTGCCCTTCATAGCAGAAATGGTTTGGCGTCACCTGATTCTGACTATGAACAAGAACTTCTGGTGCTTGAAACATTGGTTGGAAAGCGCAGCTTTATTATAAATCGTAACATTAGGACCACGACGAACACCATTTTGAGAGTCATTTCAGAAGAGACAAACGTAGTTAAATCGACATTTCCAGTTGGTTAAGACGACATTTCCAGTTGGTTAAGACAAATCCATTAGCAAAAAATTAATTAATTAAGACATGTTCAGGACGTTTCGAGACGAGCTTGTCTCATCTTCAGCTAAATCAAAGCTACACTTGTGAGGTTAGTTTGGTGCCCCTTAAAAGATTCTTTCCATTTGACACCTCATTTATTTTTCATTTATCAGAGCAGATTCTGCCACCGAAAATGAAGATTCCCAAGACAGCACAGCCGAAGAAATGGATTCCACTCCTATAACATCAACTACAGATCTAACCAAACGAAATTTTGAAGGTTTGTTGAAGCGTTTATAAAGTGATTAAAGCCATCGATTAATGGTTTAGCGAAGGCTGATTGTGATTTTGTCCTGGTTTGATACATTCAGCTTCGATCTGGATACAGTAAAGACCTGGATGTAAAAACCACTATTTACTTAGCTTATCCTAACAGTTTCTTTATGACGTTTCTTACGTTTGCTTCCAAAGCATTTTAGTTAAGAGGGTTTGTACTATGCAGAAGCGGTACAAATGGGATGCATTTAATATCTAGCAACTTATAAACATTTCTTTTCTTGTTTTAATTCAGTTTTCACTAAGAAAATTTTTCTGCAAAATGTTAACCTAAATGTTCTTAAAAGTTGTGGTTCTTATTTGCAAGAGTTTACTGTACCCGTCGGAAAGTTAAGATCCAAGCAGAACGGGTAGTTTCACCGCATATTTTTTCCAGTAAATAATGCCTAAATCATCAACAATTCACAGATAGATGTAAGACATATGTGCCATGCCATCAGTTTGCTACAAGTACATCACCTGACAATGCTTTTATTCTATAAAATCTGGAGGTTTTCCCTTACAGAAGCAAAGCTTGTCTCTGATTTCATCAACAAGAATGTTAGAAACAGGTAATTTTTTTAATCTAATTTCTGTAGAAAGCCCAACTTTATTTATGAAGCTTGGAAGGACGTAAAAGTTGATATGATGTGAAGATCTCCTGCCTCTTTATTTGATAAAACTTTTCACAGTTGCTTCATTTAATCCTCCTGTTTTGATTAGATATTCAAAGTATTTAAATGGAATCGACACATGTAAATGATCTTGTGCCCAGTCTTTTTGGTTAGTGCACTGAAATTATCTAAAATTTGCATGTGCCATCCGCAGAAAACAAAGTATGCGCTGATATCTCTTTGTTCTGTGTATAGACGAAAGTATTTACCAGTGCCTGTTGCACTTAACGGCAAATTTTGACACACTGATTACCTTCTGAGGTCAAAGGAAATGTTATGTAGATTCAGTCGGCCTATGTAAATATATTCTGTTCTTCGTCAACAGTGGCTGCATTGATTTGATGAGCAATTTCACAGAAGCAGTTGCGAATCAGTCATCACCTCAAGATAAATGGTATGATAATCAATATATTTCATTTGCATTTTGATTCATCCAAGTCATTGAGTTGTTCTTTTGTTTGTGATGTAACTCCAGAGACAGAACCAGCTGTTTAAAGACAACAAGTTCAAAGATGTCTTCTTTCGTTTTCAAGGATTGTCTTTTGATGATGTGTGCAATCGTCAAGTGTATTGAAAAACTTTTTAATTTTTTCAGCGTTGGTTTACTTATGGACCTTTCATATTTTGTGGACATTAATTATCTCTGAATTATTTTCTCTGCTCTTTTATCAAAATTTTTTCATCTTAGGTACCATGGCCTTCCACAGATCTATTGTCAAGTGTACAAAAGGGTGCGAAAGCATATCCAGTTCCCCTTTATTCCACCGTAAGTTTCTTAGCTAATGATGATAAGGGATCATGTCGAAACCTTCAAAAAATCCCGGGTGAACCAGAAAAACACTTCCCACTTTTGAAAATTCGTAGCACCAAGAGTAAGTCATAGATTTGATTGATTTCAATTTCAGTAAGAAGCCGAAAGGCTGAAGTATTTTGAGATTTTTCTCGCTATCTTGCCTTTCTCGATTTCTTGATATTTTATTATTGTTTACAATTATGGTAATAATGTTACTGTTTACTTTTCAAGGTCAGCAGGTGGTGAGCAGAGACTGTGCCGTTTTGCTAAGGTAACTGATATTTCCATAATCTCTTCATAGATGTTAGCAAATGATTTAGGGCCTGTTCATATGAGGAAAAACACCTCACTTGCCAGGCCCGGTGCTGAGAGGTGAGATTCCACCTTCCAATAAAATCCTTTGTTCTTTCATTTCGCGTTTACATGAGGAACGCAACACCACCGGTATAGTGAAGTCCCACCTCACTAGAGGTGGAATCTCACCTAGGTGAGGTGAAATTTTTCCATATAAACGAAACACCACCGGTATGGTGAGGTGAATTGAATCTATTCGTTGATTCTCATTGGTCAGTTCATTCTGATTTCACGGAAGAGAGACTTTACTCCACCTCACCTCTCAGCCCCGGGGCTGACAGGTGAGGTGAAAAATCTCATATAAACAGTGACTGAAATCTACCTCGCCTCTCAGCCCCGGGTCTGGCAGGTGAGGTGTTTTTCCTCATATAAACTGGGCCTTAGAAATTGTGAAATGTTTATGTTTCCTCTGTAAACAATATTCACCAAACTTCCTTTTTATTTATTCTCATAGATGCTGCTTTTTGCATTGGAAATACAACTCGATGAATGGTTGGCTGTCAAATCCAAAGTTCCAGTCAACTTTTCTCCTGGCAAACCGAACTCAAAGTAAGATGTGTTATTGGTAAATATTCTTGGAGATCGTTGTCTAATTTCTTGCGCTGCACAGGTTTCAAAATTTGTCCTGGGCATCCATACATCTTAATTCCATCAGAAGTTTATCAGCTAACATTAGGCTTCCAAAGA
Organism: Aurelia sp. 3 sensu Dawson et al. (2005); assembly: GCA_964020215.1. NCBI lineage: Eukaryota > Metazoa > Cnidaria > Scyphozoa > Semaeostomeae > Ulmaridae > Aurelia > Aurelia sp. 3 sensu Dawson et al. (2005). The sequence continues at coordinate 1,351,383 of OZ026593.1, forward strand.
GTATCATTTTATTCCAGTCATGACTTTGCTTCAATTATAAAATAACTGTAGTGCAGCAAAGATGAATTTTTATTTACATATATATATCCAATTTATTGTTTCCTTGTTGCCAATAAATATATGAATATATATTCCATAAAAACTTTACAATACATGATTACTTATCACTATAGCTAAACCAAACGCTACCCTACTGCAAAGACCATACTCTAAGGAGAAAAAAATTTTATCTACCCAGGGGTCATAACATAAAAAAGAAATGAATAAAAGGACAAACAGAGCTACACATTAAGGCTCTTACCAAATGATTGCGAGTGAAGATTTGAAAGGTTTGGAACCATGAAAGGCAATGAACAATCTATATTTTTACACACTGATTTATGTTCTTGTCAAAATTGACATATTTTTTCTTTACGGTTCATTCACGAAACTGGTCGTTTTGACTAAGATCTTGCAAACTCCAGTTATGTACAACGCAACCACCACATCCGTTAGAGTAAATGTTTCGTATGCCTTGTAAATTCCGCCTCACATTAGATGTCTGACATTTGATTTACATTAGACATTCCATCAAAATAAAACTCATTACATGTAATGAGTTGTCCTTGTTGACTATTCCAACCCTGAACTTACATCTAATGTGGGACGGAATATAGTTTAGTTTAGTTTAGTATAGTATCCATTAGACATTAAATCATTCATTGTATTGTTGTATTTTAGTTTAACATTGCATGTGCTTTTATATTGGCCATGGGGTAGTCATTGTATTTCGCTCCCCATGGTATCGTCCCTGTAGTATAGTATTGTATAGTAATTAGAAACGTATAGTTTAATGTAAGATTTATTGTAAAATTTCATATGAATAAAAAAAAAACATTTTTTCTATTTATCAAGAGGCAAGAAGACGGATGCAAAGTCGTTCGACGAGAAACCGAAAGGCGCTGACGAGTTCTTAAGTGATATTCACTTCCTCATGTTCATTACGTCATTTGAAAATGTTTTTCAAGAATTCTGGGTCGAATTTATTACCCGATGTAAGTATTGTTCTATGGTTTTGTTACGTTAACATTATTTAAAGGGGGTAAAACACCAGCATGCTTCGCGCGAAGTCAGTGACTTGCTCTTGCACAGCTTCTAGAATGACTAACTATACAAGATTCATCAAAACAAAGACAAAAAATGGCAAAAGCTGCTGGTCTTTTTACTCCATTGAAGACTTGTTTGTGCCGGCGCTGGACAAAAAATTTAGCTTCTTGGGAAGCTTCACCAGTGCTCTAAATTTCCTGCTTGTGTTGCTTGTGTCGCTAAAAAAGAAGTTGGCTCTCTCTCACCTCTCTCCAATTTTCTTTCACTGACATTTTTCCATCTCTGCTATTATTGCCCACTCCTATCCCTTTCGTTCATGTCCTTTCCACTTCTTCTCTTTTTCCTCTTTCTCTCGTATTTCTAGTGATGCAGAATTTTCTTTCCTTCTAAAACTGAATCTTCCAGGGACATTTTTTCAACTTCATTCATGTTTTCCAGCACTGGTTTGTACCACTAATTTAATGTGTGAAAATTTTTCTCAGTTTGCCTTAAAGATCTGTACGTAGATAGTTTCATTTCTCAGATTAAAAGTGCCTTGGATTTGATTCAAGAAAACTATTTAGAAACGGAAACTTTCCTCCTTTCATTTTTTTATTGTAGATTTTGAATACTGTTGCACAAACGTTGTAATTAACGTTTTTATCGGAGGACCCCTTAAAAATCAACTTGTTGAAGGGCAACCCTCCTCAAAAGAATTAAATATGAAGTAAATATAAGATATATTGACAGCAGGCCATAATTTCAATGTTTTTATCTCTTTCTTTAGTTTACTGGCTTGAAGCGAGATTTTTCATGCTGATTCATGATACAAAACAATCCATTCGTGCATTTGATAAGGTAGGGAAACATTTGTAGGTAGAAACACCGCAAAACGACGAAAAACAACAGCGAATGAGTCGGTTAACTGCGATCATTCGCTGTTGTTTTTCGTCGTTTTGCGGTCTTTCTACCTACAAATTCAATCGTTATCCGTCATCGCAAGCATCTGCGGATCCGACGAGCGACGTTCATATCGTGGCCTTTCCTTTTTCGATTTAGGGAAACATTCTTGTATATGTTTAGAAGTTATCGAAAACAATGATGTGCAGCACAGGCCTTGTGCACATTAACATGACAAGGTTTCCTTACATCATAATGAGAAATTTTTGAGCCATAAGAAAGACTGTAATCTTTTTTAAACAAGAAGTCCTCGGCAGGGAAACCATATTAGTGTGCATAAGGCCTGTACTTTAACTATTGGGAACGTTTTTCAATATTCATGAGCACTGTACTGTTTAGCTTTGTGTTTTGTAAGAACAGTCAACATTTTTAGTTTTAAAAATAGATTGCGAGTCTTTTTTATTTTCTAGTGCATTGATGTTCTAACTCCTGGCAATGGTATCACAAATGATGTAAATTTATCCTTTCGCCTGGAAAATTGCTCCACAGACTCTGTTATCAGCCTTGGTAAGATTTTATTTTTTATTCATGTTTTACTGTTTAGATGTGTGACTTTTTGTTATTGCTTTTTTGAAGATGGGATCCTTGATGATCATCTTTTGATATTTCATTTCAGTTCTTATAGGTGATCTTTCCCCACATCTAATTTAACTTTTTGAATAGAATTAATCAGCGTGAAATAGGAAGTGTATTGCATGGTTTATTGAAATTTCTTCCAGGTAATGTGCAAAAGAGAGTGGAAGCCTTGCAAAGATGCCTGTCCCTGCAGGAAGTAAGTTATGGACCGATGAAAAATTTTTGACAACCTTATCTAAAGTGATGACCCATGTCACATTTTTACTTTATCTCTGACACATTTTCACTGTAGTGTAAAGCAAATTTAGGGATAGTTGACGTTTTACGTCATTTCTTTGCAAAGATTGTAAATATTGTTTCTTGGTGATTCTGCGAAATTATTATAGTATGTGTGACAGTTTTGTTACCTTCATTCAGAATCAAAAGCCATTCACCAAAAATGTTTTGACTCCTGCGTTTTTAGATTCAGATTTGGGTTCTTGATTAGTAAAGACCAAAGTGAGTGAAACTCTATTTCTTCGCTCTTAGGTCAACAAATTGTATGAGGATGGGAAGTATAGTGATGTCGTTGAGCTGCTAATGCCTTTCTTGAAACAACGAATGCCATCTTCGAAGGTATGCTGGTTGCTGTTAAAGCACTGCATTATCTACCTCTGTGAAAATCTTCATTTTAATGATTAAGTGATTGCTTGATTCATAGTTTTTGTTACTGACTGACGAATTTTTTCCGTGTATTCATTATTGTTCTGTTAATCATTTTGCTCGTTCATTGCATTTTCGTACAATGAATCTCTCATCTTTTTTCGTCATGGAGAACGTCAGCGACCACATTGTCTGTGATCGGAAAGTAACTATTAGTGAATGTTATTTGCCAAATTAATTATCTTGTACTTCACTTCACTTTTTAGGATAGTGAAACAACTTCTGCTCCTCCTGAGAGACCAACGCAATTGCTGTTTCTTCAAGATTCACTTTCAAAACTCGGACAGATCAAGGTATCATTATCTTTAATGTTATTTTTCATGTGAAGATTTGTATTTTTATGCCTAGAGTACCCCGCATTATCTGCTAATGTACGACATCTTCAACAGCCTTGATATTTGTATGTCTGTGGTTGTCATAAAGGGAGAACGTTTGCAAGTAGTTCCTTGTTTCTCCTGCAATGCCCACTGAATTTATCGTCAGAGAAATTTGTCATTTGTGAATTTTAGTTTGTTTTTATTATAACTCATTTATTGCGTTTATGAATCATTCTCTAAACATTGTATATCATGTTCTTAGAAATGTATAATCTGTTCAGAGCTTGCGATAAATGAAGCTATTCAGCGAATGACACCGACTGAAGATTGGAAAATTGTCATCACTGGTTTTTTAGATTGTTTGAATAGGTAAATCGATTCGATTCATTTTCTTGTATTTCATTTGATAAACAAAAATGGTATAAGCCAGGCATTTTTTTATCAAAGATTACAATTAAGTTCTTTTTGCAACTATTGATCATCAAGTTTATCTTGTTCTCTTGGTTTCTCTACAAGGTATCCAACAAAAAATTGTGCCTCGTTTGTATTGCTACCATGGAGGGGTTGAAGATTCAGTTATTTCCACTCGGTTTTTACACAGTTGCATAGGTCAAGCTTCAACTTAGAGTTTGAAACCCTGTTTGAGTCAATCTGACACATGGTTGCTGATTTATGGCAGAGAAAAGGCAAAATTTGTGGTTGCTTCAAAAACAGCAATTCTTTTGTTCTCCAGCAGTGTCAAAATAAAGTAAGTTTTCAAAGAAATGGTTTTAACGTTTTGTTAAAATTTTTGCTAATTCTTTTTAGGGTTAGCAGTGTTATCTATTCATCAGAGACAACTTTTCTACCTTTCAAAAAATGTAGTGAAAATTTTAATACAATGCCTTAACCTTTTCTTTGGACATTGGTGGAAAGCAATAAAAATACTGTTTTTGAAACTCCCACAAATTTTGCCTTTTCTCTGCCATAAATCATCAACCACTTCTCGGATTGATTCAAACAAGGTCTTAAACTCTGAGTTGAAGCTTGAACTATGCAACTGTGTAAAAACTGAGCTAATTGAATCTACTGCTCCTCCACAGTAGCCATACAAACGGGGCACAATTATTTTGAAACACCCTTTAGAAACGTCGCCTAAGATGTGTTGCTTGATGTTTTTACAGAGCTTGTAAAGGATCTGCTACCTGCAGTGAGGTCAGCCTTTTAGCTATGAACTGCTATGAACTTTTAGCCATTCTTTTCCAACTCGTTTGTCATTTTTGCAGAGTACTCACAGATGAAATATTGGCCAATGAAAGTTTGCAAAGAAATGTTATTTTTGGTCTCGTACAAAGTATGATCAGAGTACGTAAAATTTTTTCATTTTTTCATGACATTATATAAACAACTAATTATTCCTACTGACGTTTTTATTGTCCTTTAAATTGTTTCATTTATTATGAAACTCCTTGTCTAACTGCTCTCAGTATTGACTCATCCACGTTGTCTATCATTTGATTTTTGCACACTTTAAAGGACAAGCCCAGGATCGGTATGATTAATGCTGGAAACAAATTTACCAACTGCTGCCGCGAACTTTGAACTTCTTCCTACATATTGTCTGTAAAGCTGTAAATTAGTAAAGCATTGTACGAATTAAGGCAAACATCGTCGCCAATTTCATCAAATAACAATAAAGAGGCTAGCAGCAATTAAGAAGCTAGGAGAAAATAAGATGGCATCGTTTTTGTTCTGAGCATGACGTCAGAAAAGCAGAGATGTTTTCTTTGCCTTAATGACATCATTATCCTCTGATCACTTATGTAAATACTCATTTCCTCAGAGAAAAGACGAGAAATGGTAGGAAAAAGTACAATACACCATTTACAATCATATAATTTTGTGTTTTATCATCAATAATACCAGCCCTAGACTTATTACTTAACTCAAACTTTCTTCATAGATTATTGAAGTATCAATGGAATGCTTGGACACAAATGAGACTGTGCTAGCTACAACTATTCCATGGCTTATATTATACAAGATTGCTAAAAGGTAATGTGTATTCTTTTGGGCATCTTCTGAAAGCGGTAGAAGCTAAAATCCCATTCATATGGTACCATTCCACCGAAAAGGATAGACTTTGCAGACCATCATTTTTTACGAAAGTCCATTCTGTTGGTTACGTCATTATGCTTTTGGTAGACTTATGAGAGATCTGACTTTTAAGAAAATGCAAACGTAAATTAGAGCAACGGTTATTAATCTTTTATTGTAGTTTCGATCCATCTGCTGTGGGGTCAGACAGTGGCATCTCTCCATTGCGTGAAATGTTGGCAGCCGACAACAAATTAATGCCTCCCTCATTCCTGTTCATCAAAAGTGCTCATGATTTGCTTGGAAGGTGATATCTCGCTATCATTTTGCGTAGCTCTAATTTTCTTTGAATCAGTCAAGCCAATGCTTCAGTTGATGCTGTATTTTTTTGTCTTTCGAGTGGTACTTCCATTTGTTAACTTATTAATCTACCAAGAATTTCTTTTACTTTTTGAAAATATCTTATGGTTATCAATTCCACTTAGCATCCAACCGTTCGCCTAGAATACTGAGAATTTAAGTGCGTTGAAGCAGTCTCATGATCCTTCCTCTAGATTTGGCCTTATTTATTGATCTTGATTCCTGGAACAGCGGAGAGCTGGCGAGTCTCATGATCGTACGTAACAATATTGCTAGCTCTGACAAGGCGAAAGGAAACGTTAACAAGTCTAAATCCAAAATCCAAATTTTTTTCTTTCGAAAATGTCAAAACTACCGGGTGAGTCAGAGAAAAGTTTAGGCGTTTGGAGGGCTGTGGAATAAAAAGTATGTGACCGATATTCAAAACTAAAGTGCTGATCTATCACTCAAAGGCTAACTTAGATGACAAAATTTTGTTTGGTAAAATCAAACATCATCAAGACCCAACAACAATCAAAATGCTCATAAGGGGTTTGTATGGGAATCGAGAATTCCACATTCCATTCTGGTCCATGATTAATGTGGCATTGGAGTATACATTGCCAGTTTGAGATGCTGAATTCCAATTTCAATAGAAGGAGCTACCAAACCAAATAGTACTATCAAACAAAATTTTCCCCCTCTAAGTTGACCTTTGACTGATAGATGAACATCTCAGTTTTGAATATAGGCCACATACTTTTTATTCCACAGCCCTCCAAACGCCTAAACTTTTTTGACTCACCCGGTAGATTCTCAGGCTCCAGACAGAGAGCCTATTATTGTACTTCCTGCCTCTGCCAGTAAGGAAAATATTGTCTTTTAAGAAAACAAGTTTTGTCTTTGAGGTGCTTGCAAAGGGAACAATCATCGTAAGATTTCTTAAAGACAAAATTACTTAAAAATCGTTAGAAATTGACAGTAAAATTCTTTATTTCTTAGGCGTGGCTTGTGTTGTGATGACGAAGGTGCATTGCTACTGGCTTTTACAAAGGATTTGGACAAGTTGTCAGATTTTTTGATGCCAACAGCCAAAAAAGATGTAGGTCCTGGTTATATTTTCATCTTTTAGGAATGTTTAGAACTGTTTTAATGTTGCCTTCTAACTTGTAAATTAAAGTTTCAGCCAAGATATTTTGCGATAGGGCACTTCACCAACATCATTTTTTTGCTTTGGGAGGGTAGGAAAGATTGACATTTTTGAATGCAGTCTTTGACAAGTTAGATCTTTGGAAGTTTGGCTTTGAAAATCCAGCTGATACAGAAAGCATATATGCAGTTGTAAAATTTTAAGGAAGAATAATGTTTTTCTCCTTGTTTTGTAGGAGATGCTAAGAGAATTTGAACAATGCTTTTATTGTCTTTACGGTCATCCATCAAAGAAAACGAAGGTAAATCGCAAAACTCTTGTTTTGGTGTAAGACTACTGCGAATTGTGGATACATTTGTCTTCTATTTTCTTTTTGCTGTGCTAGTGGATATTAATTAACTGCTGAACTTTTATTCTATTTTAGAGCAGAAAGCTGCAAGACCATGTCACCAGCCAGGTATCAGCTTCACATCTATGTGTAGTCTTTAAAATCGTGCTCTATTATCCAAGAAAGGTTTGAATGAAGCCTGTATAAGCATGATAAATGTTATCTATTTTTGCCACATAGTTTGCTCCTGAACAACAGAAACGGAAGTGGTTTTAAAAAAATTAAATGTAGAGGGCAGAGCATGAATTTGTAGCTTAGTATATGAAAATAAGACGAGATGATAGGTTGACAATTCACCAAGTAGGTAATTAAAGAAAATATTCAAAAAAAGAAAGCCAGAATTTGTATTTATAAAAGTTATCAAGTTTCTTTTGGCAATTTAATGTTCGCTAAGTTATTTGTTTGGTTCCTAATGACAGTGTTGTTTGTTTCCTTCCACGAGGAAATGCACTGTTGGCACATGTCTATAGCTCCTTTGACGGGTCCATGTCCTTTGAATAAATTAATCGTTTAGTGGAGAGTCGGTTCTCTCTTAGATGCTTTTAACAAAGTATTGATATTAAATCTTTAAGAAATTTTGATCTATCTCACGCTAGACTCCTCTGACTTGGCAATACTCCCAAATCGTTTACGAATATTTCAAGCCATCTGGTTTGCCAACGTTGGACAATAAAATAAATACGATATCGATGGAAGTGCAGCTGCTGCTCAGGCGCATTGTCGCTGTGGTGCCTCAGAAGGACGTTGAAGGTTAGTTTTATTCAGAATTTTTTAAAGAGTTTTTAAAGCCAAGAAGACCATAGTTTGTCTACAATATGGTCTCAAGCAGAAGTCCTTCATTCTTCTGGCTTACGATTCAGAAATTTGATTACGCCACATCTTCAAATGAGTTGAAATGTAAAATACGCTGTGATTTCGAAAAGTCTTCAAGCTTTTTGAAAATTTTACCAGTAGAGTTGCAGAAAGATAGCTAAAGTTTCTTATGAATTATTTCCATGGTTCATTTGTAGTGTGAACCAGGTGACCCAACCATTGGTTCAATATATGAAGCTGCAATGTGTTAAGGCTGATTTCCACTCAGTGGAATTTTCCATTTGGACAGGAAATCCTTTGTTTACGTTTGAAAATGTTGCTTTCAATTTGACTAGAATGTTACGCGTGACTAACATTTTATTGTGTCAAATTCAGTCCGCTTGGAAAATTCTACTGAATGAGTGGAAATCAGCCTTTAAAGCGCAGTTTACTTTTCATGTCTAAAATGGTTAATTCTTCGTTGTAGTGATTTCGTTTGATTCCTTGCAATCACATATCGATGGAATCGGCGATTTTCCAACTGTTAATCAAGATGACATCAAAAGGAAAAGGTATGCATCAGTTTGAATTTGTTTGAATTTACAGTAGATTATTTGTGACTTTGTCAAATCTGTGACCATTTGCTGGAATAGAGGCAATGTCGGCTATTTGAATGAATGGACACAATGATTGACAAGATTGGCTTTTGACACAATATTTTGATGTTCAATTTTAGATTCGCCATCTTCCTGTGAATGGAGAGCTGTCCAGTGATATTTTTCAGTTGATTCAGGTTTTAAATCAGAACTATTTTTGTAACAGGATGCTTTGAAATTCTTTTCAACGAGAATTGGCTTATTTCGTACCTCTTTTTTCAACAAGGAAAGTTTTGTATTTGTCCGAGCATTTGCATCGTCTCATGTACAATGTAGTTGACGCTTTATTTTATTTGCCTGTTGTCAGTAGTGGTAGCTTGGCTGATATCTTGATCGTAATAGTATACCATATTTATGGAGGATAACCTTTTTAGCAAAGATGTTACTGCTATGACTAAGGATCATGTGGCTTCCAAGGTTCGTTTTTACAAAAACTTGATCTTTTTTATTTCTTTTTCTTCCCAGAACTCGAATCCAGGATCTCTTCTACTACCTGGCTGATTATTATTTCAAGAACAAGGAATTTAGCAAAGCTATCAAGTTTTATATGCACGATGTTTGTTTGAATCCAACCAGATTTCAGTCGTGGGCTGCTATGGCATTAGCTCGTGGATCGAGACTTGAGGAGAAGATTAGCGCTGTAAGATTTTGGGTTTTCGTTGCGTTAATGCTTGATTCCTCAATAAAGTTGGTATGAGCTTTCAAAGTTAATGTTTGCTGATATTTTTCTTGCGGAGTACATTACATCTTGCTCATGAACAGGGCCACCGGGAGCTTTTCAAGGCCCAGGTGCAATTCTGCGAAGTGACGCCCCTTGTGAGCGAAGCGAGTAGAAAATTTTTTCGATCACCCCCTTAAATTGGACTAAAGTGCATTTCAGAGCATTTTCTGCTGTCAAAATGTTAAAATTCTTCAATTATGAGGCCCCTTAGACCCCGAGGCCCTGGGGCGAATCGCCCGTCCTGCCCCCTCTCAGCGGCCCTGCTCATGAAAGTAGTGCTGGTTTATTTGTCTACTGCTGTTACGTTAGCTCTAATCTGGAATTCATTTTCAAGGAATTTCGTTACATACACGAATTACAGCAACAATTATCAAGCAAATTAAGTTGTAAAGTTATTGAAACAAATGCAAATTCGAGCTCAGGTTTTCATTGAGAATAATTGTTGTTTCAATATGGAGGGTACTTCCTTGTTCTACTTTCGCAGATATTTCCATGATTTCCCTATTTCCAATGTATTGGTCACTTTATTTCAATTCCAACTAGGTGATAACAATACCTTTGTGTTTCTTGTCTCTTAGCATGAGCCGAAAAGTGATGGGCCTATTCGCAAGAATATCGTGTCAACATTGAGGTAATGCTTCTGTTTTCCTGACATTGTTTGTGAACAGTTTTTTCGAAATCTGCTTAGCAGATCTTAGGCCCTGTTTATATGAGGAAAAACACCTCACCTGCCAGACCCGGGGCTGAGAGGCGAGGTAGATTTCAGTCACTGTTTATATGAGATTTTTCACCTCACCTGTCAGCCCCGGGGCTGAGAGGTGAGGTGGAGTAAAGTCTCTCTTCCGTGAAATCAGGATGAACTGACCAATGAGAATCCACGAATAGATTCAATTGACCTCACCATACCGGTGGTGTTTCGTTTATATGGAAAAATTTCACCTCACCTAGGTGAAATTTCACCTCTAGTGAGGTGGGACTTCACTATACCGGTGGTGTTGTGTTCCTCATGTAAACGCGAAATGAAAGAACAAAGGATTTTATTGAAAGGTGGAATCTCACCTCTCAGCACCGGGCCTGGCAAGTGAGGTGTTTTTCCTCATATAAACAGGCCCTTAGAACAAAGAAGAAACTTATTATTTACTGGGTAAGTCAACAGAAGTTTATGCATTTGGCGGGCTGTGAAATAAAAATTATGTAGCCGGTATTCAAAAATGAAATTTTAATCTATCAGTCAAAGGCTAACTTAGATGAGAAAATTTTGTTTGCTAAAATCACCCATCTTTGAGGCCCAAAACTTAGGAAAATGCTTGTAAGGGATTTTAATGGGAATCAAGAATTCCACGTTCCATTTTGGACCATGATTTATTTAACATTGAAATTCAACTTCAATGCCATTGTCACTGTTAGAAACGAATTTAGATTTCAATAGCAAGTAAATCATGGACCCGAATGGGATGTGGAATCTTGGTTCTCAAACTAATCCTTTTCCAGCATTTTCCTAATTTCTGAGTCTATTAGATGAGCGATGTTACCAAACAAGGTTTTTTCATCTAAATTAGCCTTTGACTGATAGATAAACATTTAACTTTCGAATATTGGCCGCATACTTTTTCTTCCACAACCCTCCAAACACGGAAACTTTTTCTTGACTCACCCAGTATATGTTAATTAGATAATTAATATTCAACTTTAGATATTTATCTTTTCAACTCACATATTTAATGTAATATCATTTACTGTTGCAAACTTGAAATTGGGAAACTTGCTTTGTAGATGTTTTGAGAAAGCTGTTGAACTGAATAACCGCAACTGTATGATTTTAGAAGAGGTAAGCAAAGTTTCTACGGCTCTGAAAGAATCTGTCAGAAGAACATCTGGACTTGTTACAAGTCTCTCTCTCTCTCTCTTTTTAGTTCGACTGGTCCGGAAAATGCGAAATTCGGACTAAAAGGGGAGGGAGACACTTGTTGCAAGTCCAAAGAACATCGTATCATGAAATCTTTAATGAAAAATGCCTTTTTCGAAATGGAAGTTGTTTATTCAATCGTGTTCAATAACCATCATTTTCTAGACTGATTACGATGAGTCCCATTAATAGCTATTCAAAACGAGACTTCTACACCAAACCGAGGCCACTCATACTAGTTCGTATAGGTAAGAACGTCCGGCAGCCTTTCAATAGCGAAATCTACGGCCATATAATCAGTATATACATTTTCTACAAGCTCAAGCAAAAGGAATTTAGATCTAATAGATTACCGATGAAGACTGGAAGATTCAGATTTTACAGGAAATTTTCTCCGTGCTCTGCACATAAAGATTTTCATGTATGCCCATGATTTTGTGAAACTTTAGTACTCATGTTCCAATTGAACACTTGAGGAGCTGATCATACTTAACAGAAGTTTACTAATGAACTTTCTTGAATTTAGAATTATTTTATGACTGTTTTGACAAACTGACGGATACAGTGTCATTTTATTCAATTCATTGCATTTAATTTTATCATGTTTAAACACAAAACCGTATCAGCTGAAAAGAGAAAGAAGCTATACAAATATCTATTTACATATAGTGTACGATTTGAAGAGGGCCTAACTACTCAAAGGAACAGGCATCTGTGTGGTCTTTTGCGCTTTTTCTTTACCAGTGCTAACTAGTTTCGCCCACTAGGGCATCTTCAGAGCAACTGAATAAATTTGACAAGTCAACCTATATTTATAGTCAAAGAATTTTATGTATATATATAAAATCTTAGAAATTTGCTGGTCGTCCTAGGGATCGTGCTTCGGGAAAGATGCTAATTTTGCAAGAATTCCTTCAGTTTCCTTTTGAACATGGTAATCGTGAAATTCATTCTGATTTCTAATAGGATTTCATTCCACGTCTTTGCACCAGAATAGAAAAACCTGCTGTTGGAGAATTCTAGCTTCAGCCTTGGAGTGTCAAGATCTAACTGATTTCTTGTTGGATATTTAGATATTTGAGATCTAGTAACAAGAAATTCATTTTCTGTTTACAATGCTTTGTATTTTGGTCTAATTCCATCATTTTTATCTCATTGTAGTATGGCTCAACTTCATATATGTTGAACTCGCAAGCAGCAAGACGACTTAGAGAGGTAATCTTATCATAAGGCTATCTCAAATTAGATATCTCACTTTTTCACCCAGACGTGACTTCAACCATATCCCTCATTTTCTCATCGAGACCTTTCGATATCCGAAGATATTCCCTTAATTCAGGTAGCTAGAATTATTTTCCATGTTCTTCCATGTTCCTGTTAACTTTATTCAGAGCGAAGGTATTCCACAAGCCTATCGCAAAAGTTATTTTTCAAAGTCCGAGCTTTGGTTAAATCCTATTCCACAGATTTTATTTGTGAGATAGTGTTTAGCTGCAGTGCGGGCACTGCAAAGTGCAAACATGCACGATGGAGAGCTTCCTGGGAAGAAAGAACTATTCATGTCACATCCAGTCTCATCCAATGGATACCCTGGCATGCAGCTTTGCGACGAGCAAAAGTCACCAAGAATTCATCTTACACTGGGAATGAAATTTGACTGTAAATCGTTATTTTTACAACAAATGTTGATAAAGCGTTTGGCCATTTCTAGTGCGAGATAAACTTTTCTCACATTTGAAAAACTGGCCTTGTGGTAAGCGATGACAGTTCATCGTGCTGTAGGAACCAACCTTTCGACTGATGTGCATATTATTTATGAGGAAAATTGTACAATAGTTTGCTTGCTATTATACTACACACTTTGCTATTTAATGAAATAAGCGTATTGCCATGGGTGAGAGGAAACTAGATGTTTATTTATTAATAAAATGTTTAAACAAATCATGCCTGTGTTTTTATCGTTGCCTCGGTCTTTCCTTCTTGTTGCAGTGTCAGTTCGATTCAAATCATTGCAAAAGGTGGCCTAAATTTTGTTATCTGTAAATCTTATCAGTTATGATTTGTTTGTACATCGTAGTAGAGAATAAACATTTTGTTTCCTCTCACCCATGATTCTACATATACTAATATATTTGGTCAATATTTCGTGTTATTTTAGCTCATCCAAGACGAAGAATACACAGCAGAAGCCGCAGCAACATTAACTGAAAGAAGAAACGAAATGATACGACTCTCAGAAAAATGTTTTACTCAGGCGAAAAATTTGGTAAAGAAGGGAGAAGGGGAACCATGGCTTCATTCGTATATGCTGGGTAAAACGTCAGAACGATTACAGAAATCACCGGATGTTTATTTGAATTTCTTTCGTCTGGTTAGTGCATCTTTTTACAAATTTGTGTTTGATTTAACTGTTGATTTAACGTGAGGTGAACTTTATGGAGAATTGCTAGAAATGGCGAATGAAATACCTGGCGAGTCAACTTAAGTTAAAAGCGATTTGTTAGATTTGCTCCATCTCAGAATCCTTCGAATCAAGCCAAAATTTCTTATCAAATTTCGAGCACTTCTAAAGTTGTTTTAAATGTTTTTCTTTTTCAGGCAGCCCATCAGCTGTACACAGCAAATGCAAATTATCCAAAAAGAATTCCGTATCACAATCCTCCTGAATATTCCATTGAATCTCTGGAGGTATTGGTTCATCTTTTTCACTTTCGTTTCTGATTGCATTGGATATTTCGTCTTTTGCGTCCTTTTGCAAGCTGTATTTGAAGTGCAGTTTGCAGAAATACATCAATGAATGGCATTGCTCAATGCAAACTGTGTTCTTGCAAGGGCATTTTAGAATTGCTTTCACACCCAGTTTTGAGCAATATCTATTGTTCAAATGTGGTAATTTGCAGAGCATGTTCGTCTTACTCTGCAAATAGCGCAGAAATCTCTCCTTAAAGAAATGTGTCGCACATGAGCACAGGCTACAAATTATCAGGTCAGAACAGATTCAAGAAGAAAAGAAAGGAGACAATAAATATCAAACTCATTTGAAAGTCGAAAGTTCTCACGAAGTCAATAAAAAGTTATTGATTAAGATTTTTCACATATAGGGTAACTAATTTTTTTTGCCAGTTTGCGTTGATTAGCGTCCGATCAAAATATTCATTGAATTATTCCGTTCGTCAATGCTGTTTTCATTCAGCATGTGAACGAAATTTATTGTTCAACTATTTTTGTAGATGTACTATCGGATGCATGCTTCCATCTTGAAAACTCTTGAAAGAACTTCGGGTGAACTCAATTACACTCTTATTGAAGAATTTTTGGATACAGCAGAAATTTCTCCATTCGTGAAAGGGGTGAGCAGAAAGCAAAATGAAAAGCCAATAGTGAAAGAAGAACCAGGCCAAGGTAGATATTGCAAAAATTTTCGGAGATGTTTCTCCCCAGAAGATCATTTATAAGTAAATTTGTATCTCAAAAAGTTAACAAGCTACTGCTTCTACTTGGCTCTATTGAATCAAATATTGCACTAAAGATGGCGTCAGGGATTTTTGCCATGTTTCTTGCGTCTGAAAGAATTCTGATTGGTTGATTTATTATGAAAAGCAAAGGACTTTTGGTATAAAGCTCTCCGACGCCATCTTTGGTGTAATTGTCTGTTCTTATAAGAAAAGTCGGATTTTACAGAGCTGAAACCATCAACAGTTTTTCAGACAATGTTCCAAGTTTTAACCGAAGCTGATTGATGTTTAGTGAAGGAGATAAACTTTCAAGTTGTAAAACTTTACCAAACTTATCTGGACAGATATAAGTTACATGATGCATGTTTTGAATGCATGATTAAAAAACATCCCAGTTACAACACATGTCTGAACCCAAGTTCATTTCAGTTCTGTCTCATGTTTTAAACTCCACAGCATCTTATTTCACTGAAACATTGATTAAATACAATTACTACGAATTATATCAACATTTTATGATAACAGAAAATGAATAACAATCATGTGAAGCCTTGCATGCGACGAAATTTCTTCAGGAGGAGTTACATGATAGATAAAGTAATCAAGGAGAGAGCACCTCCTTTTCGAAGATGATTTGAATGTTATTGAGTCATTTATGTGAGTGACCAGAACATGTTTTCGCTTTAGAATCAATTTTCATAGCTTTTTTATATATTCAGGTTTTAAGTTTTTACGAAACTGAATCACAAATGTGAGATTCTATGATTTTTGATTTACTTTTTGTTGTTTGCTTTTCAGAAATACAAAAGCAGGCAGTTACAACTGGAAGTCAATCAGAAAACAAAACGTCACAGAGCAGCAGCCAAACAACTTCAAGGGACGAGGCTAAAACGAATATATTCCAATTAGACACTGGTTCACTGCCCATGCCATCAAATAATACACACATCTCGCTTTCAGAAACCAAAGACAATTTATCTGGTCATGCAGCAGCCAAAGAGCCATATTATGAGAATTCTCAGTCATTATTCTCAGAACCATGTTCACAAAATACTGCCGAATTTCACTCACAATCGATTACAGTCACTACCGCATCTTCAGCGCCACAAGAAGGCGAAAGGAAGGACGAGAATACCGGACAATTTGAAGATACTCTTGTTTCAAACATTAATGTTGCCTCTCAGCCCGGAGGAATAACCCGGCAGGTTTCCTGGTTCCCCGGGTCATGTTCTGAGTCTGATACGGATAAAGAAAGTCAACACAGCGGAAGTGATTTGCAATTCAAATTTCCGGAAACGGCTACACAGAAAGATGGAGAGGAAGCCACAAAAATTGATATTGAGAATCCAGAGACTCGAGCTACAGCAACTATACAAGATGCTAATCTAGTAGAAAATAAAGACTTTGCGCCTGAAGTCCCTGAAAAGACACCAAGTTTAGAAATATCGATGATAAAGCGTAATTTCACATCAAAAGAAGAGGAAAGTCGTTACAAGACTATTGTCGATCGTTGTTTACAAGCACTATCATTTTGTTTAAAGAGATTTCCAGAACATTATAAAAGCCAGTACAAGATAGCATTTGTCACAACCTATTATGAATCACACAAGGTATGTAAGATTTGCTGTACTTCCGGGTAAGCCAGAAACTGCTCCCATATTTGAAAATCCATAGCAATAATACTCGATGGATTGGAATGAATTAATATTTGCTTGATAGTCAAGAAATTTTTTCGCCCAGAGATTGAAGTATTTCGTAATTTTTGTCTCCTTTAACAAGCACCACAGATGTAGGTAGATTCGACAAGTGTTTTGAGCCCTTTTTCTGGCAATTTGCGTCCAAGAAATTTTCTTAAAGTCAAATTTACCTCTATTTTGAGTGCTCACTAAAATGCGATGAAAAATCACGAAGGTACTTCAATCTCTTTTTGTTGCGATCAAGCAAAGATAGATTCATTTAAATTCATCCAGTACTTTTTTGCGCTATGATTTTTATGATGCTTGACCTTTTCTCGGTGCACCTGATAATTATTCGCTTGTTCTTCCACCTTTTTTCTTTTTCTTCCATTTGCCCATTTTTACCAGTCTCTGATTGCCATCTCAATCAAGATATTTAATTATCATCTTTAAAAATGTTATTCAAACTTTGATTTCTACTTTAATATTTACTATGTATTTTTCCATGTTAGGAGATTTTATTTTCCTTTGTTGAGGATTCATGCTAGTAACATGCCCGTTGCAGTGAGAGACTGTAAATTCTAATCTATTCTTCTCCATGTCGTAGAGACATAAAAGAACATGGCAAAGTAAATTCTTTCCCTCGTATTCAAGATTTGCCATATCTTAACATGGTTCCTTTCTTTCAACAGGATTTGTCATTAAGTCGAGAATTACTACTTGGTACCACAAATGCATCTGAGAAACGAAAGATCCCAGTTCCACAACATGGTATTTTTAGTGACAGAAGCAAAACTAATCTCTTCCAGGTGAGTATACAAACTAAATCCACGGGCTATAGGAAATGCTGAATTTAGAAGAAAGATTTACGTATTATAAATCGAATTATTCCTATCATAGTCTATCATTTCGTGCGTGATATATCGACTTGTTTTCCTTCTGTTTATACTTCTCCTGCGAATGTGCCATTCTAATCTTGCGTGTGATGGGAGATTGACATGACCTCCAGGGGCGGATCCAGAGGAAATTCTGACATTCGCACAAAACTATCGCTCTAAGGAAAGGTATGTGCTTCGCTGCCGCAGGCAGCGAAGGAATGACCGAAGGTCATTCCAATAAAGCTGGGGGCTTGGGGGGCGCTTTGAGCCCCCCAACGGGTCCAGGGCGGAGCCCTGGTGGGGGTTCCAGGGGGCGAAGCCCCCTGGAAGCTATTGCATTTCATACTTTCAGCAGGGCTCTAATTACGTCAAAATTAATGAATTATCTTAATGAAGAAAATTAATGGAGAAAATTAGTGGAACAGTTTCACGATCAAGATCAACGTCGATTAATAGTTTCTAATGCACTCACCAAAGATAATTATGTTCCAGTCGAATACAGCAATCAATCAGCAAACATTCAGGAGATGTATTTCAGAAAAATATACCTTCTGTACTTCATGGCTAATCGTCTCGTTTAGGGTGTGATATATTGACCACGCAACAAATGTCAAATGAAATGAATTTCCAAACATAACAGCGTATCTGATCCTTTTGGTGAAGTAACTGTGGCTTTTTTACTGAGGACTTTGTTCAGAGGAATATCGTATCAAAGGAGAGGTAAAGAACATTGATGGTTTGTCAAGTATTCTAGGGGAGGATAACTGTCAGATAATTCAGGAACAAACATTCCGTCTTGAAGAACTTGCCATGATTATTTAGAAGAGGACGAATTAGTCAGCATTGATCACCAAAGGAAAGTTTGAGCAAAATCATGAACAAAACTTTTCAGCTAATTTGCCATTCTCTGGATGAATTGAGTTCAATGGGGAGGCCTGGAACACTTGACAAACCCATAAAACAAATACAGGGACTCAGATGACCAGTAACACGGTTCAAAGAGGCCTCAGATTTTATGGCATCAGAGAAATTTTGCCTGCTGTTGACAAGCAGTTCGTTTGGACTAAATGTTTTGAATATTAAATGAATTGATTGACTGTTTCTTGTTATATAAATTAAGTAGCTGCTTCAATTGGTTTAAGCTTATGCGGTCAGAATGTCATTGGGCGAATAAGGGCAAGAACAGAAAAATTCAAATCTAGTTTCTATCCCAATTTCCTGACTGAATGGAATGAACTAGATCCAGAGATTAGACTGAAACTGTTGGTTGCTGTCTTTAAGAAAAAGCTGAATATACAGTATCACAGAAATGCAGGAGTCATTGAGTTTGGCAATTGTTCTTTGTCAATCTATGAACAATTTCTTTCATAGATTGACAGAAATGCTCCTTCTCAGAAAGTTTATCTTGATTTTGAGCTACAGTTACTGAATTTGTCCTCTACTGCACAAAAGATACAGAAAAGCATGAACAAATATGAACATTGTCAGATTTCATTGCATTAATACTGCTCTTTTGTGACAAGGCTTAAGGCACTGAGTCATGATAAACAGCCTGTGTACTTTGGGTCTGCGGGGATAAAGTGGGTGGCAATTGTAGAGGAAAACTGTGAACAAAGATTTTAGCAATCCAAATTGTTTGCTTTACCCCTTTTACTTCAAATTTATGTACTTCCCCAAGGGGTACTTGATGGTTGGGTGATTGTGGATGTGCTGCTCAAATATGGGTAGGTTTTTCATCTGAAACTCCCTAGGGTCTGTTTTTAACCTTCATTCTGGTAGGTAGGTGGCTTTTTTAGAATTCATATCATAACTGCAGAAGTTTGAATAGACCTTGCATCCCTGAATAGACAAAATTCATACACATGGGTTAAAAACTTCCTGATATTCATGCAAAAGGGTTCAGCATTCTTGTGAATATTCTGTCATACAAATGGGTCCTTTTGTCAAAGTCCAGATTCAGGTTAAAGTACAAATGAAGTACCTCCCCAGAGGGGGGTTACTCAGGTATATGTAGGATAGGGGTGCTCAGGTTTAGGTACAAAGTATCAGCCCAAAAACTTTTTTCTGGCATGGAAATAGACCCAAAAAAAGGAATTTTTCAAATCAAACATACCCAAGGCACATGCAGTCAGTATAATAGAATCTTTGGGAAAGTGCCCTAACTCATTAGATCTCTCATAGCCAATAGGATATTTATGTATTTTGAATTTATCAATGTTACTTGATTTTAAATTTTGTTGGTAAAGAGCCTTTTCCCCAATTTTTTACCTTTCTCCATATTTGAGACCAAAAAGTAATGCAGAATTTCAAGAACCCCCAAAAATAACTGTACGAATGGTTGACCCAAACAAGTAAGATTTACAAATTTTAGACCCAAAAAAGTAACCTGAGCATCCCTATCCTAGATATACTTGAGCCAGACTGCTAATTATGTTGTGCATCTTCCGCGTGCAGTTCCAGGAAGAACAATAGTTTCATTGTTTAAAACAATGGCCAGGCACGCATCTTCTGTGCACACTTTGCAAACTTGTCAGTCTGGTACTTGAGTACCCCCCTGGGCCCTCCCCCTGGGCCTGCTTCACCCCTAATAGACCAACAGAAATTTGCTGACTTGAGGATTGAATGATGTGACTAACATACTTGTTGATCCTCTTCACATATTACAACAAAGACAAAGTAGAAGCAGGTCTATTTATCACGATTCAGCGTCTTTGAAAAAACAATTGAAAAAGCTAAAATTGATTCAGCTAGTAGGCCTAGTAGTAAGACAAAGCCAAAAAGTAAACCTGTTAAAACTTTCAAAGGGTAATCACCAGCAAATAATCTTTCAAAAGTCACAATGGCTTTTGCTGGATACAAATTTGTGCAATTCAAATAACAACTGTATATCTATAGGGTATTTATATGTTGTGCAAATCAAATAACTGCATGATGAAGCAGGAATGTAGGACTGAAAATTGAGGAGACAATTATTTCATTTTGAAATCTATTAGCAAGATGTTAAAAAAAACAACTATAGCGAGATAATGATTTTTGTGTTCAACACTGTTCACTGACTGGTTCGAAGTTTTCCCGCCCACCAAACCTCCTCAGTTAGGCCTTAACTTATTAGTCCCACAAACCCCACTTAGCTGCCTATCCCCCAATCACTAGTGTAGAATCCTTCAAAAAGCTTTTTAAAAGGAACAACTATTCATTGTGCTTACTTTGCAAATAGTTACTCTCATTCTGATCAATCTCCAAACGATGGCGATCTCTCTTGGCAGGAAATTTTTCAGCGTGGCTTTGACTAAGAAGACAACAATGCTCTCACTGCAACATCGGTTCTTCAATTCATTCTCTGCAACGAACTCTTTAATACTTGTGGAATATTGATATGGGCTTAAAGGGTAAAGGGGTGATAAAAGCTTTGAGCTTCGATAACAATTTGGCGCCATTTTCGAAGACTTGATGCGAGCGAGGCCATGCACTCAATTTGCATAAATAACATCGCTTTGTTCTCTGTAAGTTAGAAAGCATCGGTCGCCTCGATTTTCCCACGCTCTGAACAATGACACATCATATCGCTTTCCTCGATCCACCCATTGGCATTTGTGCAGGGCTTACACTGCACCAAAAAACATCGCTCGCCTCGAGTTCGCACAGATCAAATTTTTGCTTCTTAGCATACGTCTCATCGATTTTTACACTCTAATTTGAATGAAGATTTTATTTGCAAGAATCATCCTTAGCGCCGATTTCGCATCCAACCTTCGCCATCCAATTCAGTCGAAAAGTAGAAAGAAGACAATGACGAGATGGACGTGGGTGACGTAATGACGGCGCTTCTATATCATTGCGTAATGACTCGAAATTTGATTGCGAGGCTTTCTGAGGCTTGTCAACAAAAACCAGAACGACGCCATTGGGGAGTCGTGAACGGAATAATACAAACATGAGTAGGGGGAGGGGGTAAGTGACAATGCATTTTGAAGACATTTGTTTCAATTAATTTCAACTTAGTCATTCTTAATTCTATTACCATTCTGCTTTACAATGATGATAATTTTTGGGAAATTGACCTTCTTATGTGCGAATGATGCGAATACTTGGATCCGCCCCTGACCTCGAGGGCCCTGGAGAAATTATGCCACTTGCGTATCATAATTTCTCCAGGGCACTTGAGGTCATTTCAATCTGCCGCCATGCGCGGGGATTAAATTTGCGCTTTCACAGGAGAAGTACAAACAAAAGGAAAACAAGTCGATACATCACACTCGAAATGATGGGGAAGGTTAGGAATAACTCGATTTATAATACGTAAATCGTTCTTCTAAATTCAGCGTCCACTACAGCCCATGCTAAATCTAACAAACATCTTTCCTTTCTGTTTTACATTTTGCTAAGGAATTGACCCTGTGCTAATCGTATTGTATATGACAGTGTCGGCAGACAGCTGTAAGGTTGGAAGTGAAATGACAATTTATCGTCAATGTTCATGATTCAATCCAGACATTGAAAAGGCTCGCAAAAATTGCCGGTACTATTCTGAACGTATTCAGGCATTTGTTATAATTTGCAGTACTTATGAGACTTTATACATGCCATCATGTTGGGACCTTGAGCAATTATGAGGCTGGACCAGTCTTTCCATCCCATTTACCAGTTACCAGCTAATTACAATCCAATTACCGGCCAGTTATCATCCAATTACCATCCAATTACCAGACAGTTACCAGCCGTTACCAGCATGTATTTTAAACTTTCCAGACTGTTTTATTGGCCCATCTAAAATAACTGTACAGTCAGATTTTGTGTCTCGTATCCTGAGAAAAGATCTTATAAAATGACTTTATAGTGGCTAAAGATATTTATCAATTTGAAATAGACCCTATAAAGATATTTTGCCAAATAATTCCTTTATTTTACTTCTTTCAAAAGATCTTTTATCTATTCCAAAATAGAATTTGAATCAAACAAAATTTTTTACATTTTCTAGAATTTTCGAATTTGCACAAAAGTAATAAAAGCTCTAACGCCACTTGATCGAACCTTATCGAGGCCCTTTGTAGAATAACTAGCTGGTCTGTTTCTGTATTGGCCATTATCTTAGGTGTTAATCCAGCATTTTAATATTTTTAGTATTTATGGAGGATTCCAATCGATGAAATTGACCGTCGTGGAAGTTTTTGCTCGCATATTTGCAAAGCAGTTGAGTTGTTGCTTCATGTTCTGTCTGAATTAAAAGAATGGGATACTTTGTTGACTGTGTCAGGATTACTGCATCTTACACCTGCTAAAGACAAGTAAGTTATTCCCATATTTTTGTTGTCATTTCGCTGTAATACTTTGGACATGAGACTCCTCTATGAATAAATTTGACAGTTGATTCTTTCAAAGACAAATTGCTCTTGCTAAGTTTAACTCATTATATGTTTTCAAAATCGTATTGTTTCCTGGAATTGAAGCGCTAAATTGCTAATTCAGATAGATGCCTCATTGATCTGACATTTCTAAGAACTTCAAGAGTATTCAAATTATAAAGGATGATTGTTTCCTACTACTTTGCAAAAGATCATCAGAGTCCTGAATATTGTGCCATGGAGTATCAAAATAGCCTTCTTCAAGCATCAGCTATCAGTTTTTGATTTAAATGTTCTGTTATTATTCAGTGAGGTTTCTGCTGTTGATCGAAAATTTGTTTTTGTTCATTAGAAAATATTTGAGAGACAATGACAGGCTGTTTCTGGCTCTGAAGGTAAGCTTCATCTTCCATTTGAAAATAAAGTTTGCTTCAAACATTTAATAATCAGATGAACCACTCCTATGTTTGGCCCATAACACATCAAAACATTAACCGATAGCATTGTAATATCCTTGAGTAAAGCGAGGGAGACTTTGCAGACACGACTACATCTTGAGTGTGGTTATCTGAACTAAATATAAATGGGCTGATCTTGGTATTTACAACACAAATAAACAATTACATAAGTACATAGGTCATGGTTTCTATCACGTGCATTTGTGCTTGTGTGCACATGGCTTGAATACTACAATTATATTAGGAAAAGTCTTCAATTTCTCATCTAGAGTTTTTCATTTCATTTTCATTTTCAAATTTTTAGTAGATCAGTAGCCCCTGTTCGTTATATCAGTTTTTATTCAGTTGTTTAAACAAATGATTTGTGCTACAAGATGTAAAAATAGCCTTCAATAGCGGACTGATTGTATAAGACCCATAAACGAAGATGAAACGAAGATGAAGATTGTACAAGACCCATAAACGCAATAAAGATCTTGTAACCTGAAGAAAGAAACTGTTAACTCCTGTAAAGAGCAAAAACTAAAATGAAGTAAAAATAAATGTAACTATAATGCAATAGCCCTGAAGAAGTCCTGCATGACAGGACGAAATATTGGTAATATATATATTCTTAAATCTAGTCATTCGCTGTTGTCTTTCATCGTTTTGCAGTGTTTCTACCAACAAATTTATTCATTTTCCGTCATCGCAAGCATCTGCAGATCCGACGAGCGACGTTGATATCTTGGCCTTTTCGTTTTCGATTTATCTAACGAAAATAGACCTGTAACCAGAGAGAAAGAAAGCTATTGAATCCTGCAAGATAAAAACGAATTTATCTTAAACCCTGATAGAAGAGACGTTTGTTAGTAACAGCAATAGAGAATAACCTTCAACACAGTTTCTTTCTACAGACAGTCTTTTTTGCGTTTATGGATTTAGCACGACGACTCCGTTTGTCAAGGTCATTTTCAAATCAGTTATTTGCTTCTCACTTCAGGCGTTCGATATTGCAAAGGATATTTTAAAGACACGAATAAATATGGCTTCATGTGTAAGTATGATTTAGAGAAGTTTTCTTCACGATTTTGCTTCAGTTAGTAATATCTCATTATCTATAGTTACCGCTAGGCCAATGTTTATGGTACATCAAGATTTCTCTGTTGTAAGCTTACCATAATTTGGTCAGATTCAAGATTTATCTCTCAGAGTTTTTCATTATATCATTGACTTTTTTGGTAAAGTAGGCTTATGTGAAGTAGATCAGTTGCAGCTAATTAAGGCCTACAAACAAACACTGATCTGGAAAAAGTGATTTCATTTTCAGAATAAAAAACGTAAATTTGGGATAACGTAATGGACAAAGCAAGCAGTTACGTTTCTCCTATCTTAGATTCAATTTCTTGAGTTTGGTTACCAGGTTACAATTCTTCCCTTTCCATTATTTTATTCTGTTTTAAAATTATCAGGAATCTAGCAGTTTTTATCACATTTGGTAGCAGTTGCGAAAGGCGTAAAAATATCTAAAAATATCTAAAAAGGCGTAGCTTTGACGCCAAAACTTGTGGTTGAGCTTTGTGAACAGTTGCGCCTCAAGATCAAGTTTTTACAGAAAGGCCAAATTTTACATTCGAGCTATTTTGTAGTTCTTTATCGTCTATCGTTAATGTTGTTGTCAGTCACTGAGTGAGGAGCTCATTTTTCAATAACAAGGAACAAGGGCAGATTTTGTAATACAATAGCATCAGTCGCTTTGGTTCACACCTCAATTCAAAGCGATTAGTGAATGCAGACAAAAGAAATTCCTTCAAGCAGAAATTGAAAACAAACGAAGCCGCAAAGTTGCCCTGAAACCAGCACGGCAAACTCTCGTTTGGTGCGGGCGAAGGGAGGTTTTTAAGAGAAGGTATGTGCTTATAACGAAAGAAGATGGATAAATCTAAAGTTCTGTCTCGCGGATTTTGTTTATTTGATTCAGGAGCTGATGAGTGACTGCGTACATCTGAGCAATGAGTATGCAAAAAGCAAAAACTGTAATGCCCTCTGCTCGGTTTCTAAATCAAACAAGCAAAATCCGCGAGACAGAAATTTAGATTTACCCTTCTTCTTTTGTTGTAAGCACATACCTTTTCTTAAAAACCCCCCTTCGGCCGCACCAAACGAGAGTTTGCCGTACTGGTTTCAGTGCAACTTTGCGGCTTCGTTTGTTTTCAATTTCTGCTTGAGAGAATTTCTTTTGTCTGCATTGGTTAATCGCTTTGAATTGAGGTGTGATCCAAAGCAACTGATGCTATTATATTACAAAATCTGCTCTTGTTATAACAAGGATGATGAATAATCTGCAGAGGTCTTTTAATCCTTTATTTAAATAGGGTTAGTATCAAAATATATTTAAATAGTGTGTTTTGAGAAAGATAGGTGCAAGATGTACAAGTCAACCTACTTCGAAGAAAATATACAGTTTGTTGATTTTAATTCGTTTGGTTTTTAGCTTTCAAGGACCGACAAGAAATTGCTATTGCTGGATTGCTATGAGGCTTATAGACATGCGCAGAAGATGCAAACATCCGTTCAGGTAAGGGGGGAATGAACTTTTATGCTGTTGCAAGTAGAGATACACTTTGAAATGCAAATTTAGCCCTTGATCAAACAAGTTATGTTTTGACAAGTGTTTGATATTTTCTTTGAATTAAAATCTTGTAACTTGAACATGTTGCAAAACCTTTTTCAGAAAAGCAGCTGTAAGTAGAATTTCTGTAAAAAATGCTGGCCACACAGACATGGGAAAGGTGACTCTATTTTCACTCAAACAAATGTATCTTAAAAAGAAGTAAACATTTCCCGAAATTAAGGATAAATTGTATTCTCAAAATCTAGTAAATGATTGTATTTAGGTAATTTCATACCTACTATGAGTTTCATAAAACCATAATGAAAACACACCTACACTCTCTTTACTTTTCTCAGAATGCTCGCTGCCCCTCGGCAGACTCCTCAGTGGGAACTGATTTCGATCTTTTGTGTTCTCAGAATGTTTAATGTTTATAAAATGATTTTTTATTCGTTTCAGATCACAGAGCATTTTCTCACGAAGATTTACCGAATGCTACTTTATCAGGTTTGTGTGAATCATGTCCATACTAATTTTTATGATTGCCTTTCATCAGTTTGTTTCTAATGGCATCACAAAAGACTTTAGAGCACTTGCTAGTTTCTAATTCTTAAAGAGCTTATACCCCGAATAGAGCCTAAAAAGAGTTTTTCCATCCTTTCTCAAGATTCTATTTACTTTTCAATCATGTGTTGTAGCCAAACCACTTCTCCCTTGTATAGAAAGAAAACAATTACATTTTAACAAAGAATAAGCCCATTTCCTCATTCATCATCATTTATTTTCTCCAGTTTTGTGAGAAGAATTGCAAGCCTTAAGGTTTATTTCCGGCTGTTGATAATGAAATTACCGTTTATTAAAATTGTTGTAGATGGAGATTCTCTATCTCTTAAATATTTTGTTTCTATCCTGTAAAGACCTCTCATGACGTTAACAAATCTCATAAACTCGAATGTCAACATTGGTTTTAAGGCTCGCTCATAATTCAGTTGTGACAAGATTACAATTATTGGAGTATTGATTGTTGACATAAATTTTCGTTGTTCATTTCAGCCGGACAGTTCTCCGTTGTCATCGCCATTACCAGATAAAGTTGTCCTTGATCAAGCACTTCGATTTTGCATCACTAATGCTGAAAGCGGAAAAAAATTAAACGCTGCTGTAAGTATTTCGTTAAAGTTTTCCTAAAAAATTGTACTTTAAATCTCCCTTATTCTTGTACCCCTGCGTGAATGAATTATTTAAAATGACCAAAGGAGAAATTTCAGCGTGCCCGCAAAAAGGACCCTGGGTGACAATCATTTATTTCTTTATTTATCTATTTACAGTAGGCTTCTAACTAGAATTAAAATACGAAGAAATTTCGAAACATAAAAATTCAACTGCGACGCTCTTGCCTTTCAATTTCACAAAGGTAAATGCTTTGATTTATCAGGGCGATAGAACGAGCCACGAGCAAACAATTTGATGTCTCGAAATACTTGTGCTCTACCCAGACTCTGGCGTCATTTTAATGGGAGAATTTAAAAGCTCAAGTGAGAAAAAATCCATTAGGGAAGCTTTCAGCAGAGTTATATGAATGGAACATAAATTGACATGATGTTTAGAGAGATTTTGTAATTGCAAAACATCTTTTGATTAGATGTCGCTTTGGAAACATAGTCAACTTTGTATGTTTTTCTTTACTTTTTGCAAATAAACTGTCCTGTGAAATTGTTGATAACGCGAGAATGAAATGAGCTATAAATAAATTTAAGCGACATTTTTCATCATGTAACAATGCCATTCGTTTGCCTTAATAGAAATTTTCGCTTCATGTCACCTTGAAAGATTCTTTCAATTTCTTTGTAGACATCATCAACATCTGGACATGTCATCAGTCCCACTCCTCCAGGAAGCCAGTTCTCATCCAAGAATTCCCAAGAAGAGAGTAAGAAAAGCGAAACACCTAATTTGAACCTCCAAAAGCAAAGTTAAGAATAGTTACAGTCGCAAGCGAGTTATTCTCGGCATAAATAGCCCTCTGATATGTTTGTAAAGATCTGAAGCGTCTGAACTGTGAGTATCAAATCACATGAAATTGGCTGGTTAAAAAATCAAGAGAAAATTGGAAACGGATGGGATGCCGATTTTTATTTGTAGCAGAGTTTGTGTGTAGAGGTGCACTGTAAATTGCCTAAGGTGAGAACCACAATATTTAGGAAGCTTTAAGCAAACATTTTGGAAGAAAATATTCCCTTTGGATTTGAACAAAAATGCTTCAAACAAGAACGATGTTACAAAGTTTCAGGTGCTCAAAGCCATGTACATTCATATGGTTTTAAATCTTAGCTCCCAGAATTAAACCTTGCCCGGCTAGCTGGAAACATGATGATAATTCTCGTGTGTGGGTTTTACCGTACCATTGTTGTATTAGCTATTTATGGTATCCGTATATTGGAAATTGTCAGAAAAGAGTCAAAAAACAATTTATAAGCAAGTAAGTAAGGTGTCAAATCGAATAGAATTTTAAACGAAATATTTGCGAGCTTTTCTAACTCAGTCATTGTACGAGAATATTTCACTTACCAGATGTCTTTCAGAAAAAATCTAGTCCACTTTAGCCGTGTTAGCCTTTTGTGCGAAGGGGCATATCACTCCATGAAGTCTTGTCCACCTCTGGCAAAATCTCTTAGCCCGCAGGCGAAATCCCCAAAAAATTTTTCAAAATGCTGTGTCTTGTCAAAAATCTCGTGCAGTTTTTCAAATAGTTAGACAGTCCTCGTATTGTGCTTTGTAGTTAACTAGCTTAACTTAAACATCGAGCATCTAAGTGGTATGTTAGAGATAAGATTGGTGCAAAAATCAATTAAACTGTTCTTTCCGTTTCTATCACGGTCGCAAAAACTATGGAAAGCCTAGTGCCCTTCGATATACTTTTATGTATACAGTAAAAACCCGCGTATAAGACCTACAATTTTGCAAGTCAGCCTGATTAGGTTCTTATATATTGAGTATTAAGTAGGAAATTGGGGTGTTCAGGTTCTTAAATTGGTTTTTATTTCATTTAGGGCTTTCAGGTATTTCTTTTTTTTAGATTGAAACTTCAAGTCCATTATTTACTATCAGAGACACCTGAGGTCATGAGGCCTTGTTCACAACAGCAGTTTGTGGAAGAATCAGAAATGTTACAGAATACACTGAAAAGCATTCAAAGCATCTTTAGAGTTCTTTGCCATATGCACATATGGCAGTATCAGTCTGTTTAGGTTCAATGACCAAGCAACTGGAGTTTTGATCTAATTTGATGATCTCTACGAATAAGAACCTATTTCAAATTGCACGCTGAATGAGTTCTTATCTATTGGGGGTCTAATTTCAGAATTTCAGCCTTTAGGTTCTTAATCATTAGGTTCTTATACACGGGTTTTCACTGTAGATGTTGCATAGCATTATGGAGCCAGAACAGGTCGACTGACCTTAAAATGCCCCCATTCTAACCCCAAAGTGCCCCATTAGGTATAAGGTTTACCTTTTTTGGTAAATTCAGTTTTTTAGAAGTTCTCCTTTTTCGCAAAATCTGGAGGCAAGTGGCTGTCTTTCTACACTTAAATTGACAGGTTTCTAAAGTACTAACTTTTCTCCAAAAAGTAAGGCTACAAACCTAAATTTCTCGCTAAAATCAGCTGATTTTGAAATTGCTTATTTTTCGCCAGAACGTAAGGTTACAGGCTTGTCTCTTTGCTCAGATCCGCTGTTTCCGAAATTTCTAATTTTTTCAAGAAGAGAATTAAATTTAGCCCAATATAAGAAGACATCAGATCGATAATAGCATAGCTATTTTTCGTTTTTTATGCGCACGCACACTCGGTTTCAAGTAGAGACTTTATTTTTCTGCAAGTTGATATATCGAGGAAAGCGGCAGAGGCAAAGTGTCATACTGGAAAGGCAGCAGTACCAGACTTACTACCCAAGTCCCACGGTGCTTTTGAGAGCAGTTAAGAATTTGGTTGTTTACTTTTGCAATCGAGAGTCTACCAATAAATCTGAACTTCGCTGAAACTCTGTTCAATGCCAGAAGAGAACTAAAACATACCCTAACTCCCAAGATTGCCCATTGTGATCAAGTCTACTAGAGTTTCTTGATTCCCTAGAAGTGCCTTTAGTTTCATTTGAAATATGATTGAACTCCTCACAAAGTGGTTTCAAAATAAAGACAACTTGGCTCAGTCTGCTTGCTTTATTCGTGATGTGAATGAACAAAGTGGAATCAAAAGCATTAACAGAGACCTGGTGGTGGAAATATTTTTGATTTTGCAACAGAAATTCTTGCCCTTGAAATTTAAGGTGCATTTTTCTTTTAGGATTAATAATATTATTGTTGAATACAGCTTGTGAAATATGCCCAGTTCGATCATGTAGGCCAAACACTCTTTCCTGGTGACCCTGCATCATTCTAAA
Organism: Aurelia sp. 3 sensu Dawson et al. (2005); assembly: GCA_964020215.1. Taxonomy (NCBI): domain Eukaryota; kingdom Metazoa; phylum Cnidaria; class Scyphozoa; order Semaeostomeae; family Ulmaridae; genus Aurelia; species Aurelia sp. 3 sensu Dawson et al. (2005). The sequence continues at coordinate 1,381,873 of OZ026593.1, forward strand.
ATATCTCTTTTCCATTAACAGAATTAACTTTGAACATATAAAAACAGACAGGTAAATGCACAAATAAAAACAGACAAATTCAGTGAATGATACTGTAGAACACCTTTCAGAATTTAAAAATACTTAACTAGCATAAGAAAATATCCTGCAATAATACTGGATAGTTCTGCAAATGTTGTGAAAATGTTCCTGAAATCTTCTTTCTTTCCAGCTTCTCAGAAATGTAGGAGCCATGGATCATTGGGAGGGGGGCACATGCCCCATCTAAGATTTTACAAAAGTGTCCCTTCAGCTTAATGAAAAACTCCCTTGCAGTGTCATCACAGGGACCCCAGGAAGTTGTATAACTCCACCCCCCTTGCTTTCAATCGCTCTCTTTTAAAGCATTATGCCATAGCTTCACAATCACAAGGGAGGCTAAAGAGGAAGGCCTCTTTATCATTGGGGAGGGGGGGGTGGGGCTACACAACTTCCTAGGGTCCCTGTGGTGCCATGTCCCCATGTTTAAAATGCTTCCTACAGCACTGAGACCTTGTTTGCAATGGTTACATATGCTGCATATTCCAGTGCTGCTTTCAAGTCTCATTGGCATCTATGTATAAATCATCAAAGCTAGTGAAGTTGGATGGGCCAAGGATATTTTGAACCAGTGCAAGTGAAATCTCATTCGGATATGTAGTATGCATTGAAGGTGCATATATCTGCAAGACAAAAACAATACACCATTTTGCAAACACTTGTCACTATATTTCAGATTAATACCTTTTCATGGATACCAATAGTTGCACAAGGCAAAACAATAGGAAATAACATGTTCAGGTCATTTTTATGAGGGCAGAAGGGGCAGTCAGCTCCATGCCCCCTCTCCTGCATTCCTGGCTTTCTTCATTTAAAGTGGAAGTAAAGACTAACATGACTCATTGTTCTCAGAAATGCAACAAATAACTAGCGCGCATGGCCAGACTGCATGCAATCGTGGTGGTTTCCATCATATTTATATGGTAGACAGGACCTCGCATTTTGCTGTACGCCGGTGTACACAAAGCTTCAAATCTTGAAGTCTTGTAATCTATGTACTATAGATTATCTCTTGGCATACGCAAAATTTACCCAGCGGATGCATAGGTGATTCTACCTTGACCCTACTGTGGGCACAAGGCTGTAACATCAAAGAGGAATTGGCTAAATTTCTGACCTTTAATTTATTAATTTGTTACTCCTTGCATTCTCTGTCAGACAAAACTCTGAAGTAAATATTTGCAAATCTTATGACTTTTAAGTGCGAAACTCGCTTAGCTCTCGATATATCAGGGCTGAAGTATTTGCTTCTTGTGACACATGACACGTGGTTCTTGTCCTGTCAGTGATTGTTCAAGGACAAAGCTTTTCCTTCCCCAAATCGTTGTCAATATAAACAAAACCTTCCCTAAAAAAGACGAATATTGACGTTGAACGCAAAAAACAGTGGACATACCGACACTGCCACACTGTTGTTGAAGCTCTTGTAAGTGCATTAGCAAAGTTTGGTGATGTGGCACGGTGCCGATTTGGAGTAATAAACACCTGAAAATTGGCGATTTCAGCTGACGAGTGTTGAACCATTTTAGACTGCACTTTGATAAATAACAATTTACCTACCTTGTCGACCACTTACGAACATAAGCTTTTGGATATTCCATGTCAAAAAGCAGTTCTATCAACCCAAACAAATGCCAGACTTCCAGCTGGAGTATTTCGATCGAAAAACGATATGGCAGAAATGGCTCCCTCTGCTACTTGGCTAACATGGTCCTAGAGTTGTGTCCACAAAACCTGAAATAACTTTCCAACGCAAAAAACAGTGAAAAACCCACCTGATAGGCGATGTTCCTGACATCCTTGGGAAGAACTCCTGGAAAGATCGTGATGTGGCACGGTGTAGTTTTTGAGAAATTTACTCTTTTGCCAATCGGAAGTTGCATGTGAATTAGGCCGCTATTCCATGACCACAAGAAGTCTTTAAATAATTATTCTTAATGCTAAAATTTAGTCGATCATGATTTCTCCATCTTGTCCAACCTTTCCAGCATCTGAATTCATCAGTCGATTTATGTGCGTGCGCACGTGCTCACGCTGGAATGCAAAAGCCGCTGTCCAATCCATTTAGGCCCGCTGCCTCGCGAAATTTGAAACCAAGCTCTCAGACTGATGGATTTGCGTGGTCAGCGGTTTCTGAGACGAATTTTCACCATGCTATCGATAATGTTATTGCCATTTTGGTATGGCCCAAAGCCGCCATTTTTATTTATTTTTCAATTCCCATGGGAATTAAGGAGCAAGTTAATCCTATGCCCATGCGTTTGATTTATCCCCATGGGAATTTTCAACAAAGAAAGTCCAAAACATTCCCCTACGTTGCAATTGTGAAGAGGCAGTATCAAGAGACGGCTGTAGATTGCGAACAAACAAGGACATGGGAGTTGGGACACAAATGTCGCTAAATCACCTATTTTTAAAAGGTAGCATACCTTTTTCAAATTTAGATATATTTGACAGTGCTAATTTTTCACAAAAAGTAAGGCCGTAGGCTAACCTTTTCCCCTAAAATCAGCTCATTTTTGTGGGTGCTCGTTTTGCACTAAAAAGTAAGGCCATTGGCTTGTCTTTTCAACAAAATTCCTTGTTTTCAAGAATGCTAATTTTCATCAAAAAGTAAGGATATATGCTTTCCTTTTTCTCTAAAATAGGCTGATTTCAAGAATGCTAATTCTCACTAGCCAGTAAGGCTATAGGCTTGCCCCTATTTTCTAGAATCGGCTGATTTCAAGAATGCTAATCTTTCACTAGATAGTAAGGCTATAGGCTTGCCCCTTTTCCTCTAAAAATCGGCTGATTTCAAGAATGCTAATTTTTTCACCAAATAGTAAGGCTATAGGCTTGCCCCTTTTCCTCTAAAAATCGGCTGATTTCAAGAATGCTAATTTTTTCACCCAATAGTAAGGCTATAGGCTTGCCCTTTTCTCTAAAAATCGACTGATTTCCAGTATGCTAATTTTTCACCAAACAGTAAGGCTTGCCCTTTTATCTAAAAATCGGCTGACTTCCAGTATGTTAATTTTTCACCAAATAGTAAGGCTATAGGCTTGCCCTTTTCTCTAAAAATCGACTGATTTCCAGTATGCTAATTTTTCACCAAACAGTGAAGCTATAGGCTTGCTCTTTTCTCTAAAATCGGCTGATTTGCAGAATGCTAATTTTTCGCCAAATAGTAAGGCTACAGGCTTGCCCTTTTCTTTAAAAATCGGCTGATTTCCAGTATGCTAATTTTTCACCAAACAGTAAGGCTATAGGCTTGCCCTTTTCTCTAAAAATCGGCTGATTTCCAGTATGCTAATTTTTCACCAAATAGTAAGGCTATAGGCTTGCCCTTTTCTCTAAAAATCGGCTGATTTCCAGAATGCTTATTTTTCACCAAACAGTAAGGCTATAGGCTTGCCCTTTTCTCTAAAAATCGGCTGATTTCCAGAATGCTTATTTTTCACCAAACAGTAGGGCTATAGGCTTGCCCTTTTCTCTAAAAATCGGCTAATTTCCAGAATGCTAATTTTTCACCAAATAGTAAGGCTTGCCCTTCTCTCTAAAATTGGCTGATTTCCAGAATGCTTATTTTTCACCAAATAGTAAGGCTATAGGCTTGCCCTTTTCTCTAAAATTGGCTGATTTCCAGAATGCTTATTTTTCACCAAATAGTAAGGCTATAGGCTTGCCCTTTTCTCTAAAATTGGCTGATTTCCAGAATGCTAATTTTTCACCAAATAGTAAGGCTATAGGCTTGCCCTTCTCTCTAAAATTGGCTGATTTCCAGAATGCTTATTTTTCACTAAATAGTAAGGCTATAGGCTTGCCCTTTTCTCTGAAATTGGCTGATTTCCAGAATGCTAATTTTTCACCAAATAGTAAGGCTATAGGCTTGCCCTTCTCTCTAAAATCGGCTGATTTCCAGAATGCTAATTTTTCACCAAATAGTAAGGCTATAGGCTTGCCCTTTTCTCTAAAAATCGGCTGATTTCCAAGAATGCGTATTTTTCACCAAATAGTAAGGCTATAGGCTTGCCTTTTCCTCTGGAATCGCCAGTTTCCAAGAATGCTTGTTTTTTCACCAAACAGCAAGGCTTGCCTTCCCCTCTAAAACTGACTGATTTCAAGAGTGCTTTTTTTTCACCAAATAGTAAGGCTTGCCCTTTTCGATGCCAAAATCCATGTATAGGCTTGCCATGTTCTCTAGAATTAGCTGATTTCCAAAATGCTCACTTTCCCCTAAAATCGGTTGTTTTTGATGTCCCCTTTTCAGCAATAAGTACCCCTTCATTCTCTCAAATTCCGTCGCTGTCTAGCCTCAAGATCTGTCCGTTTTGAACCAAAACAACTATTGAAAACACGAGCCCAGACCTATTCAATTCTCACAATGGAAATGTTATTCTTCTGTTCGAAATTGAAAGAGGTATTGTGGCGAAAGTCGGGGGACGTTTTGACCCCTCCTGAGCTGAATACCCAACCAAATGATGCGAATTTTATGTCAATCGATGCAGAATTTTGTCGCCTCTCGACTCATATTTTTTCCAGATTTTTATCACCAGTGCTTTGGGAAATATTATGCAAACTTTGCGATCCCATCCTCGAAAGACCCAGTTTACACAATGGTTCCACGCTAATTGGCCTCGAAAATACAAAGGAAATCCAGTTTTTCAAAATTAACTCTGCGAATATTCATCCTAAAAATATGAAACTAGTGTGAGAAGATCGGCCTTCTAATTCTGCATCGTTTGATGTATAAATCGCATGATTTTGGCCAAAAACGAAGGAATAAATGCGATTTTTCTGTGAACCGTGAAATTGGCCGAGAACAAAAGAATCCTAAAAAATTTTCAACCAAAAAGCATCACAGCGGCAAAATGCACTAAAAGTTGCCTCTGCGAAGGCAAGCCGTAGGTCTCTGGCTACAGAGTGCAGAAGTTTCTTATTTCAATTCTTTTTCTTGGGGTTTTTCTTGCAATATTTGTGTTGTTCTTAAGGGAATGTTTCATGTCCAATGTTTTGATGTATAAAGGTAATTTCCGAGTGGACTTTGTTTTTCTTTTTGCAGTCGTTTGAAAAACTTTACTCAGTTGTGCTGTATGATAATTGTAAATAATTTCATCGTAATTTCCAGTATTTTATTATTTGAATTAGAAAATGTCGAAGAGCTGAAAATGTCGCTTTTTCTCATTATGTCTTTGCCTCTCTTTTAAGGTTACTTTTCCGTGATTTTTCTGCCTTTTTCGGCGTTTGTTTACGTTTTCCTGAGGACAACAGGTTTCCTCTGGAACTTTGAGAAAATCATCTTATTGAAATAAAAAACTCAAGAAATAAACCATGAATTTTGAGTGATTCAAGAGTCGTTGAAATAAGACAATTTTTATTGCATTTTCAAAGAATTTCCACCGCGTTCAGGAAAAAATACTATGAAATATCGCAAAAAGTATTTTTCAAAAATTGAGGGAAAAATTCTTAATTTAGTATCAAGAGATAGAGCATGTTATGGGCATTCTAAAAATATATAACTTAATTTTTTTGGCTTTATAATTGCGAAGATATTCACTAATTAAAGTTCTGGGATGGCCTAGGCGGTAGTACAAGATCCTATTGAAAGCGGCGCCTTTGATCTTTGAGGTATTGTGTTCAGACTTTCGCGAATAAATCCTAAACTTTCATTCATTTTTAAATCATTTTAATACCAAAATGTAGAGCTTGAAAAGCTGCATCTTTTGGTGCAAAAAGCGCTAAAATCGGAGCTATAGTTTCGGAGAAAATCGCGAGTTTCTTAATTTCGTCACGCTTGAGTAATAATTGCATGTAAACAAACCGAAAAACAGCCCAAATTTTACCAACTTTTGAGGATCACTCAAGAAAAATCGACCAATTTGGGTTTGTTTACATGCAATTATTACTCAAGCGTGACGAAATTAAGAAACTCGGGATTTTCTCCGAAACCATAGCTCCAATTTTAGCGCTTTTTGCACCAAAAGATGCAGCTTTTCAACCTCTACATTTTGGTATTAAAATGATTTAAAAACGAGTTATAGTTTCGGTTTTATTCGTGAAACTCTAAACACAATACCTCAAAGATCAAAGGCGCCGCTTTCAAAAGGATGCAGAACTGCACTTAGGCCATCTCAGAACTTTAATTAGAGAATATCTTCGCAATTATTAAACCAAAAAAATTAAGTTTGGTATTCCTAGGACGCTTATAGCGTCCTCTAACTTTTGAAACTAATTCCAGATTTTTCTGAGCATTTTTAAAAACATATTTTCCTTGCCCTGGATCATTAGCGGGCAAAATAACCGCGGTCAAGAACCTTCAAAACTGGCGGCTACGAAGCCCCTGAAGTTTGTTTACAAAGTTTTATTCTGGAAAGTTGCAGTTTGTTCAAATTCATTGCAGAAATCTTCATTTGTTTATTTCTTGGTTATGAAAAACGCAAAGACCTTTCCGAAGCAATTTATCCTGTTGGAAAGCGTACCTAGAAGAATGCAGGAGACTTAGCAAAGCTTGCTACCGTAGGAAACCGGCGAAGAAAAGTTTGGCAACGGTAAGAAAAACTTACTAAATTTATCTTTCAGATTTAGGCCGCTAAATTTGTGAAATTTTTGTTTACTTTTCCATGAAGGTTTCCGTAGCTGGCAAAGGGTTTTCCCAGCGAATTCATGCAATTTTGCGAATGGAAAACAGACAAGAAATTAAAGAATATTTCCTCACTTTGGCTCTGATATATTTCATCGATCAATTAAAACATGAAGCAACATTTACACTTTTTACAATACAGAAGATTCCGTTGTTTTTGATAAAAAACGAAATACCGTGAATAAAACGTGTTATGCTAGGTAGAATATCGAATTTAGGCTGACTATTTTCATTTCCATGCGTGAAATAAACATTAAATAACCGAGGAATTAGAAAATAAAAGTTTGAACCAAAGCCCAAGGTTTGCGACTTCTGAGAATTCCTTCGCAGGGGTCACCCAATAATATAATTTGCCGCTGTGATGCTTTTTGGTTGAAAATTTTTTAGGATTCTTTTGTTCTCGGCCAATTTCACGGTTCAAAGAAAACTCGCGTTTATTCCTTCATTTTTGACCAAAATTATGCGATTTATACATCAAACGATGCAGAATTAGATGGCCGATCTCCTCAAACTAGTTTCATATTTTTAGGATGAATATTCGCAGAGTTAACTTCGAAAAACTGGATTTCCTTTGTCTTTTCGAGGCCAATTAGCGTGGAACCATTGTGCAAACTGGCTCTTTCGAGGATGGGATCGCAAAGTTTGCTTGATATTTCCCAAACCACTGGTGATAAAAATCTGGAAAAAATATGAGTCGAAAGGCGACAAAATTCTGCATTGATTGACATGAAAATCGCTAAATTTGGTGGGGTTTTGAGGTCAGGAGGGGGCAAAACGTCTGCCAGATAGTTTCACAATACCCTTTCAATTTTAAATAAAAGAATGACATTTTCCGATGCAATCGCCATTCAAGAATTGAAAAGATCCAGACAATAAGGTCGTATGGGAACAATAGAGTCACAATGAGAATTGAAAAGGTTTGTTTCATGGTTTCAAGTTTCAAACTCCTCATGGGAATTTTGTTTACATTCAATAAACTGTTACAGTTACCAAAACAAGGGAACACTTTTAGGCCTGCAGACAAGGGGAAAAACTAAGCCAAATCTTTATAAATCAGCCGAATCTGCTTATGATTATCCACCTGAGGGAGGGGTAAACAAACCTTTTTTACTTACAACACTTCTATTGTATCAAAAGCAAAATCTCTAATAATCTAAGGCATGGAAATTGGCGATTTCGATGGCCTAAATCATGGACGGCAGGAAACATTTGGACCAGTGCTGCGACCCTTTGTCGTGACTCTCAAGTAGTGGGACTCTACCAAGGATCGAACCCTGTTCACATGAGGATTTGCGCCATATTTTTCACAGCGGCTTCCCCTTATACAAGCCACTGAACGGTTGACCCGGCAAGCTCTGATCTGCCTTGCGTCTTCCACGTCGACAGTCAAATTTCCGACATATCTCGACTAATGCAATCTTCGAAACGGCAATCTACGACCACAACAATTTCTAAAGCGCCACCCAAATGCTTCCTACCGCCCATGCCTAAACTCGATAGAAATCAAATGAAAATAGAGCGATGAATTTTGTCCAAATATTACCAACTAAACAAATGCTTTATTATCAATATTTTCATTAACTTTCAAAAATATCCTGCACCAGGCATTTTAATCATTTACCTAAAAAAAATTGTAAAACATAATAATTAAAAAATTAAGAGAAATCTAGCTCCGCAATTTGAATTTATAACATCTTAAAAACGAATATCGTAGTTTTATCTCTATCTTTCGATCATTAGAAAACTTAAAAATTTGTTCATTTCCAATTGCTCTAAAATCAGCAAAAACTAATTAAACATTGTTGACTTGCAACTGATTTGCCGTATCTGAGTTTGAGGCAAACGAAGCTCGCGAACCTTTTTCAGAGGGTTGGAATATCCCTCCTCCACCCCTTGTTGATTATTTTCATCAGTTGTCACTGGGGGGGGGGGTTAGGTAAAGCCCCAATGTTTCTTTATATCTCTATTTACATTACACGGCCGGCTAAGAATACCCATCCTTTGAAAAGTCGCACGAAATTCGAGAGGCTGCAAAAACTCAATCTGATGTGATATTTTCTACTAAAATTGGCCTTAAAAATCAAGATGCTCAGGCAGGTTTGGTAATTCTCCCCTACACTATGTCCTCAGGAAGTGCAAAATGTAGTCAGAAAAATTAACCAAATTTTGACCCAATTTTGCTCCAAAATAAGAGTGGAATAAAACAGTCCTCTTGTCAAACAAAGCTCAGCCTCAAACCCAAAATACGACTCAAAAATTTTAAAAAATTACCTAGCGTTGCAGAAAGTCCCAGGCCCCTTCGTGGCATCTGACATACTTTTGTTACTTCAAAAAATGTTACAAAAATGATAGCAAATGGCTGCAATTTTAATGAGTCTGCGTCGAATGTTTTGAAATCACCAGCCAACAAACATCAAAGGAACAATTAATGATCCCTGTCGTACAACCAAGGATCTGGGACGTTCTTAAAACCCATTGCTAACCATGATCCTTTGCGGCGCAAAGTCAACTTTAATATTCAGTCCTTTTTGGCCTCCCTTTGTCTTGCTTTTCATTCGGTGCACAAAATATCATGGATAGCAATGGGACTTTAATTAATTACATATCTTTTGTATCACCCTCAGCTAAGTTTTTGAGTGCTTGCACCCAGATCCTTTTTATTATACACAAACTCTATAAAGCATAAATGCTTCATTTAAAACTCTACAATCGTTTCATTCTTTAACCTTTTAATATACTACGATTGCTTATCAATTGTTGCAACCACGCGATCCAAAAATTGGTTGAAATACCGTGAAACTTTCGTTGGAATATTGGGGGCAGGGGGCAGGCTTCTATCGTAGGGGGCAATAAACATGGAACATTAATTTTAATACCACTGCGTCTAAATGCCTGAATATAACACTTTGTCGTATGGGCGATCCCAAAATGCTTGATATTTTTACGGTATCTATGTTTTCTTTTTACACGATGACAATTTCTACTTAATTTCTAGTGGACTTCGTAGTTGCAACTTTAAGTCAAAACCAAAATTGATATCAGGTGAATTATGCGATTCCGTGAAATCTAACATTCAACATACATCTATTTAGCAATTCGCGATATTTCACATCTGACAACTGTTTTTGGTATGACCTTCAATTAAATCATTTATTTCGACCCAGTCCATGCATTGGTAAGAATTTCCGTTAAAAAGCGGCGAAATATGAAATAAAAGCCTAGAAGTGTATGCGTGCTTATCCAAGTTCGTTCTTTGTTTCCCTGTGTTCATTCTATTTAGAATTCTGACATAGGCCCATCCTCTTCTTCGTAGTAAGGGTCTTGATATAATGGGTTGGCCATTGAAGTGGCACCGCCTTGGTTGTCAGTCTATGAACGAGAGAGAAAGGAATTAAAATTGGAGTCTTATAGATCAAAAAAGAATTGATGCCAAAAACAGAGAAGAAAGGGCATCAGAGGACAGCATTGTGACAGATTATGACGTACAGCACAATTCTTTCGAAGCTTGACTTTTTTTTTCTAAAGAGTTCTTGTAAATTAATAAAACATCTTGCGACTTCTTCAAAACATTAGGGAAGCTAAGCTTCAAAATAAATGTAACTTGTGCACTGCAGCACTTGAATAGAATACATTTGTGTCAAAAAATCCTTACGAGAAGAATTCTTGAAAATTGTTATCAATAGACCTTTTAGCTATTCTACAAAAGAGCCTGGATCGAGCGTTATTTTTATACAATTTTATACGCGAGGTTCGTTCGAGTGGCGTTAGAGGTTCTAACACTATTATGCACATTCGAAAATTCTTCAAATTGCATCGTAACATCGTTCGACTTAGATTCTTTCCTAGAATAGCTAAAAGGTCTATTCTGAAAAATTGTCAACAATGTTCATGGATTATTATGAGAGAACTGCACGGAATTTTTTATGAGAACCTCCTTTTAAAAGATACCAAACTCTCATCATCAACGAATGAACAGGTTGAATGCAGCAAAAACAATTCCGCGGAACATATTTTATTTTTACAATTTTTACTGAGTATTGATTGAATATCGACAATAAAAAGGCGTAAATTCATAACATTTTGTGGCCAAATTTTCACGAAGGCACTGGGGATCCCCACCAATAAATACAAAGAGAATTTAAGAATCCTTCTAGGTGCGTAAACAAAGAGAGCAGAGATGGATCTCAAATTTAGATCGGTAAACATTCTGAGAATACATTTTTAAAGAATATGTTTAAAGACTTACAGGGACAGTGAAGGAGTCTTCAGAAAACATTCCACCTTCCATTTCTTGTCCAAACTGAAAGTGAAAAAGTACACAGAATCAAAAAATATCCCTTAACATAACAATTTCTTGTGTCAACGACTGTAAAATATCTGTGTGTCTTCAATTTTCTAAATATCAAATAGATTCATTTAAAGTGAATGACATGAATTATACATCACAGTCTACAAAGAGAACAAAGTATGGGCAAAGCACGCCAGTGTTTCTCGTGGCTTTACTTTCTTTAGGCAAGCATCGCATTATCAAATATGGTAGGCTATTTTAAAACCGTTCAAATCTCATCTCCTAACCTGGGTTATTCACTTTAAACTTTTGTGTCCTGTGTATTCTTAATTAGATACAGCAATTTAGGTCATTTAGTTGTTCAGAATCAATCACACGATTTTCGAGTCCTGACAGGAAGTCAAACACTGCTTAGACGTTAATGAGCCTGTCAGTTTTGTACCCCTTTTCAACACAATTCGACAGACCAAACGACCATCGCATAGCTAGCAAGACAGCAAAAATTTAGGGAAAAGATCGTTCGTTTCATTCTCAACATGCACGATGAACCACTTTCATAAAATCACTTATTGCTGGAAAATGATTTTGACGCACTAAATTCTGTGTCTAACTTGACCTGTTAGTTGAAATAAATTTCAGTTTCAAAAGTAAAATAAATCTGGTAAAAATGAAGAAAATCAAGAATATCCAAAGCCTCTCATAACTCCAACCTTCGGGAAAGGGGAATATCAAAATCATTTTCTGAAACTGGTAAAATATATAGCTACCAACTTGATGTGGGGAGGTTTTGACGGCAAAAATACTTGAACACACTAAGACCTATCGCGCTGATGTCTCTATCCGCATGTGATTACGCTTGATTTAAAGATTCATTTCAATCGAAACTATGATGAGAACACGAGTATGACTATGGTCTCAATTTTTTGTCGTCAAAATCACCCTACGTCAAATGTCTCAGTAAATGAAATACACTCACGTCCATATCAAAAGGCTTTTCGTCATACACAGGATTAGACAAGCCTTCCTGTTGCTGCTGCTTCTGTTTTATTGATACTCCCTTTTGCGAAGGCCTAGAAAATAAAGAAAAAAAAGTATATCAGTAGAGCTTGGAGATGATTAGTATCAATTATTTCCTCGTCTCCATTAAGGGGTATCAGGCACAGATATCAAGAACTGGTAATAATTTGATCAGTGCATCGAGGATCACTTCTATACATTACAGGATTTGTGCATAATAATATGAGTTTCCTATAAAAGAATTCTCGGGAATTCTAGAGACAATACTTTGTAGTTCTTGAAGATTCATTTTAAAAAAATTTACAGGCTTCCATATAACTGAAGAGTTCTTATCAAAATGTGAAAAATTCCTGAAATTTCAAGAATTCTGAAGTCTCTTGAGACTTCTTGTCATGTTAATGCGCACAAGGCCTGAACTGTTTGTGCTACCTCTATTCGTTCGGCATAGTTCTTCATTCAAACTGCTTCCTCTGGCCGTTACCCTCAGACAAAATTACTGAGCTATTTTCAAGGTGGGAACCATTGATGCTATTAAAAATTCCTTTGTGTTTCTAGGAAATTCTTGTAATACCAGCAAAGATACGACTGAACACCCATCAAAGCCTCCACACTTTCAATGACGTGACAAATGCAGACATGTTTTAGATACAAAAAGAGCTACTGAAAACGCCAGCATCGAACTGCAGTGGTAACAGTGTATTGTGAGATAAACATATCACTGTGTTCGAAGAATTGACTCCTGATTTATCCTCGTGAGGTATTACTGAAGGGTTATGTGCATAAATGTGGATGAAAGTATACTTACCCTTGCTCTCCTTGTTGTTTCGTTGGATCGTAGAAGACTGAGAATAAATGAAGTTTCTTTTCTCTGGGAGAACAAAAGCAAAAGCAAACATAAATAAGATGTAAGAACGTTCATCAATCCTTAGAAATAATGAGCTGTTTTAAAATGCAATAGACCTTTTAGCTATTCTACAAAAGACTCTGGATCAAGCGATATTTTTATGCATTTTTAAACACGAGATTCGATTGAGTGGCGTTAGAGTTTCCATCGCTATTGTGCACATTCGAAAATTCTTCAAAATGTAAACAAACGTCGTTCGCTTGAGATTCTTTTTCAGAATAGCTAAAAGGCCTATTCTAGGCTATCCCAAGGATAATTTGATATGGCTATTTCTTATATCCAAATCTTTAACTGGGCAAATTAGCCCTGAAGAGATCCTAAAAACAGCAGAAGAATTTCTACTGAAAACCAAGAAGTTTTATAATTAATCCTGCGAATATTTTCGTCAGATACCACCGTTTGACACTGCATTACACGTTGAAAACGGTGAAAAATGTGACGAACAGGACTACCGTCCACACGAAAACGGCAACACGGAAACGAAAATTTATTATTTCATCAATTCAATTCAATTTAGGGATGACGAACAAAGATCTAAAACAGGCCTTACCGTTTCCTCTTGAAAATGATGTATGCAACCAAAACAATGATCATTACAACGACAAGACTTCCAACGACAATAGCAGCTGTTACACCAGTTTCTGGAGGATTTCAAATATGAAACATTAGTATCTAACATAAGCAATTCGAATTAGCATAAAGCTCAATGCTTACTATCAAGACTTGGGTGAAAGGAAACAAAATAATTGTTATTTAATAACATTCATACGCAAATCATATTCTGTGTCTATATTTCGGCTTTCTCCTGCCTTTCCTGGCTTTCCTCTATATCCCTTCCTCAGCTCAGCTCGTTAATTCAAGTTTGCAATGGCCTAATCTGTTTATCTGTAAAAGCGAGGCTGTCCTCGTTTGCAGTTTTGTGGTTCAACGGCGGGAAAACAGTTTTTAAGCCCAATTTCCAGTCAGCGGAATTTTCCGAGCGGGCGGAATTTTAGATAATAAAAAGTTGCTCAGCCGTAACTATCCATTCAATTTCAGAGCGACATTTTCTCCCGCGAACAATAGAACTTCCGCCCTCTCGGAAAATTCCACTGACTGGAAATCAGTCTTTACAGAGAAACTGAATAAGGCCATTGCAAACTTGAATCAACAAGTTGAGCTGAGGAAGGGATACAGAGGCCCTTATGACAAGAAGACAATGGACACATGCCTAAAACAATGGTATATATTATAGATTAGTTTAGAATTAGGGGACGAAGACTTACTGGTTCCAGAGCGGTTGCCAGTCGACTTCCCAGTCTTTCCTCCTGCGCATAAAGTTTTATCTTCATCTGATCCATCCACACATTGTTTAATTCCATCACATTTTTGTGAAATTGGGATACATTTTTGGTAGGTGGTACAAGTGAACTGAGATGTGCCACAGATTGGTGGTTTTGTAGGGAACACAGGTCTGCTTCCATTGGTGATACAATCAGGGGTAAATGTAATGTCATCAATTGCTATGTCACCAAGGTAACTGATTCCACGAACACCTACAGAATAAAGAAATGATGTTAGTTCGATGTGTTCTTAAACACTAAAACAGGCATTTGAAGCATCTGTTACTACAAGTCTTCCTTCAAAACGTTTGAACTACCAAAACATGGTCTAGTCTTGAATAATGTAATACAACTGGATTTGTCTTCTAGAACTAGAATGTCACAAATTGTTATGGATACGTCAACAACTTGAAATTGTCTCTTTTTCAGTTTGTCAAGTTGAATATAATTTGGAAGGATGGAAATACGATGAGAATGACCTTGTTCTTGGATCTTTTAATATCGTTGGAAGGAATACAGAAAGCACAAATGTAAAAGACCTAACAAGCACGGTACTTTTCATCAACCTCAGTCGAAGATTAAAGGAAAGTTTTAAATGCATATCCTTTATCTGACCCTTACAATTTTTCATTAAGATCTCTGCATTACTTCATGTGAAGGATAAAGAGAGAAATCAAGGTACAAACACACAAAGCAATTATCACCGAGTTAAAAATCTAATCACACTCACTAATACAAAAACCCAGGGACGATTCAAGTTTTCATCTTTGGGGAGCCTGTAATAAACCCGCCACTGGTAGCAAAGGCTCGCCACGGTGTAAAGTGTATACAACATTTTTCTTGATTTCATAAAAGTATCGTACAAGATCAACTATGGTGATACAACCCCTTCTGCAGAGTGAAGATTTTAAAAAAATGTCTGATTCTCATCCGAATGAAACGTTTAGAAGCAAAACTTCAACTATAGTTCAACTGCCTCGTCGGTTCTTCAGTCTGTTTATTTGTGATCAGTTCAAAGTTGGGCCGGAATGCTGACCTGGAATTTCATTATATTTAGCGGAAGGAAAAATAAAATTGATTTTCTGCACACTTGGTTTGAAGAACGTTTTTAAGGTGGATGTATAGTACACAAAAGTTGATTTTACGTCAAAACACTTGGACAATGGAACCAAGCTATTCCAAATATACCATAAGGAAATTTTGCACAAAATCCTAGTATCAAATATCCGTTCTAAATAGTCCACGAAAACATGTCTTCGAATTTCAGAAGGATAAACACACAAATAAATAAAAACAATTGAGCAAAAGAAACAAATGATATACAGCTGAGAAATCAACCTTCAATAATGATTCTAAACGGTGTATATTCTTTGCTTAGATCTACAACTGCCCCCAACCACTTATCGCCATTATTTCCAGTTGCTGTAAACAATGTCGTATATGCTTGACTGCCATCTCGTTGGATGTACACGATCAGATCTTTTGCATGTCGGCCGAACATATGGTAGAACATTCTCATTTTACACTGGCCACCTTGCAGAGCATGGAATTTGATGCTGACAAGTCGAGCTTTCTGGTTGGAACGTCGGCCAGACATTTCCATGTACATGTAATAACCTTGGAAAGAAAGTATGGGGTGAAACCATGTTGGGGTAACATGAAGACAAATATATATTTCTTTAAAATTATAACGCAAAAGTACAATAATTTACTCTTCTTCTGTTGCTTTGCTGTTAACAGCGTGACACACATTGGCCGAACTTTGTGTATACAGAAGAAGTTAAATACATTCGCTTTCTTCGACAGCCATGGTCTCCAAATTTGATCAGTTTTTCTGTCGTGAACCTTATGAAATCTACTCAGAAGCTACACATTAGGCATTATAATTTTTGCATATTTACCGTGCGAAATTCTGGAACCTAATCCTCAGCAGTCAAATTAGATACACAAATTCCACTCGAGCGGATGTTTGGATTGCTCCCTCATATGTCGATAAACAGTCATGCTGTTTTTAAAAGATATATTTGCACGCATGGCAAGCAAGCTAGCCATCTACGTTCACGGGTATCTCATGCTTCTGTATGTCGACATTTGCAGCTTCCCAGATGGGCCGTAGAAATCCGCTGAAGATCGCTAATTGTTATGGAATGCTATTTCAATAAAAAGGAATGCTGAACATATGCCATCATCACAAAATTTGCCCTTGTTGGCTAATTCAGGATAGTCAACGAAAATTTCATAGCTGGATAAAAATCAAAGATAGATGAACAATATTGGCTTAGTTTTTATCATGTCACATTTACTCTTTCCTTGATCATAAAAATACAAGAAAAAAAAATACAGCAGTATTTCTGCCATCAAGCAAAGTTCTGCCAATCCATTCATTGCTTTAGGTATCACGAGTTTTAAAACGCCTCCAATTTTTTGGCGTACCACATATAAACATAAAAGATAAATGAATATTCATAAGTTTACCAAGTGCAGTTCCATATGTATGATCTCTTGTTGGTCCGCTATTTATGGTTGGTGTTCCACCATTATCCCTTGTCCAGTTGAAATCATCATCAGTAGATTGTGTCCAATTACAAGGATCAACAGCATTTTCAAAATTACATCCAATATAACCAGCACATGTATTGAGATCTTCATCACTTCCATCTCCACAGTCATCTGTTAGATCACACAATTGGTCTTCGTTGATACAAGCACCGTTTCGGCAACTGTATAATTGAAAGTATGCAAAAATATATTTACTTCTCGCTCTTACCTTTAGAGATGACAAAAATTTGCTCTGATAGTTAACGAGGATTTCAAGTTCTTCAAAGTCCATTTACTTCAAGAGTTAAAAAATATTGGTGCTTATCAAAGTTAACCATTGCATCAGTCTGCACATAATATGCTTTCTTTTACTGGGAAAAGAATAAGGTAGACAAGAAAACAAATCAAATTAAAATAGGCCATATATTTCAATGTTCTGCGCATCATAGATTTAAAGCTATTTTGGAAGAGCTTGAAAGACGACTGAAGGTAATGAGTGAATCTCTCAAATTTGAAGCTTTAAAAATGATGCAAATGCACAGCATAAAATCTTCAAATGAGCTACAAGGAGCCTCTCTCAAAGCTTTTCCTCTAACAAGAAAGGTTATTCTTGCTTTTCGCCGCTTCGAAGCTCAATATTTGACGAAATCTGACCAACAACTCTGGCTTTTCTTCATGAATTTCACAATTAGCTTCAAGCACAGCCTTCAGACAAAACTGGGCTATTTACTATTGATTTGTACTTCTGTATGTGTCTTAATCTACAAAGTGCAATAGGAGGCAAGGATTCCTTAGCCTAAAAAAGTCTGAAACAAGGAAGTTTTATCAGTCCACTGACCACTTCTGCCATGAGCTCGTTTGGATATCACACTGTGAACTTGGTCTGCTCAGTAAGCATGAAATAATAATGTAAACAAACATTGCGTAAAGACTTACATGTGTTTTCCAACTGGATTTGTACAAGTAGTTGGTCTTGTGCAATTTGCAAAATCAATTTGATCGATAGCAATATCACCTTGCCAACCGTTGCCAATGACACCAGTGAATGACATGTTGAATGTATGAAGGCGGCGTCCAATTGAAACTTCTGCCTGCACCCATTTATCTTGGTTTCGACCTAAAGATAAAATTTGTATAAAATAAGAATCAACTTATTAGGAAACAAGATAAATAATATTACCCTTACAGATGTGTCGAGTTATCCTTCTACTTTCAATTATTTGTCAGGTCTTTTTTGACAGCTGATTTTCGCATGTAATACAAATGAGCCAGCTACCCAGGTTTCACAGAATTCTATGCAGAATCATTTATTTACTTTGCACCTTGACCAATCGTTCGTAGAAGTCCTCTTTCTTGCACAAGCTTGCTCATTTGCATTGACACGTAAATGAAGAGGAACGAATACTATTGATATCAAATCCACCCTTAAAATCATAAGTAATAACGTTTATTCTCTAACAAAGTTGACTATTTTTCAGTGTTTCATCTCTCAAAGAGGTGAAAGCACAGTTATATGAATATCCTGGGAACTGGAAGAAGAAAAAGAGTTAGCGGAGAGGCAAGATAGGGTTAGTTGGTTCATTGAGCGTATGAAAGCCTGCACGTTGTATGTTTGGGGAAGACTGAAACGAGGAGGTTTTTCCAAGGACAGAAAAGCTAGGAACTTGCAAAACAGCTCCCAATAAATGTTGCCTGATTCTTTGTGACATGAACAAATGAAGATGCAAATGAAACGAAAATGAAATGCAAGCTTTAATCCAGCAAAATCTTTCGAACGATTGACAAATCATAAACCATGAAAATAACTAAAGGCCAGGTACCCACCTGAATATCTCCACATAACTGTTGTTCCATTAATATCAGTCAATCGTAACCATAGAGATCCAACATTAGCACCATACATATGATAATAGAATGTCATTGTGCAATCTGCGAAGGAGCCTCCGTATGTAGGACTCTGAATAACTGCCTTTTTGTTGTATCGACGCTGCGATGCCTCAAGGTAGGCGTACATACCTGTGGAAATAAATTAATTTTAAAGAGTGATTTAGGGACAGGCTAAGAAATCAAAATACTGGGTGGGTAAGAAAAAGTTTGCGCGTTTGAAGGGCTATGAAATAAGAGGTATGAGACTGATATTCAAAACTGAAATGTATATGTATCAATAGTCAAAGGATAACTTAGATGGGGAAATTTTGTTTGGTAAAATCATCCATCATTCGGACCCACAAATTAGGAAAATGCTCGTAAGGTGCATGTTTGGGAACGAGGATTCCACGTTCCATTCTGGTCCATAATTTATGTCACATTGAAATCAAAATTCTATTTCTGAAAACCAGGGTGTCCATTCGGCTTCGTGTCAGCGTTTGAGGTAAGAATATCCTAGGAACGAGGTTGTAGTGTGCTAAATCTTCCTATTTTTTGCATGCGAATCTCTTTGGGAAAGAATAAAGAACAAACCAGTTTTATTTCCAGAAGCATCGGTTGATGGTCCAGTCCCTGCACTTGGTGTTCCTTGGCTATGTCTCTGCCAATCATAGTCATCCGACAAGAGATTCCTGTATCCACAATATCCATTCTCAAAATTGCAAGGATATCCGCAAAGATCGCTGGCCTCATCTGTGCCTCCGGGACAATCTGGTGTGAAATCGCAAACGAGACGACGTGCAATGCATACTCCATCCTTTACACATTGGAAGTTAGGGTAGCAAGGATCCACTGGTGGAGGCGTTGGTTGACCTTCGGTGAAAACAAACTTATTTTCAGGAAAAGAACTAACTTGCCTGATAGGCAGAATCTGACGCAAGGGAACAAAATGATCGAGAACACAAATAATAATAAATAATAATAATAATAATCACTTTCTTCAAGGTTGGCATGGTAAATGGCACTAGGCCAATTAATGCCAACCATTATTGAATGCAAACATTAAAGATTTCAATAAACCTAAATGTAACCTAAATTTACAATAAAATCCTTTACACAATCTACAGTTGCATGAAAAATTCCAAAACTTAATTTCCTATTTAAAATACTGTACAGATCGGGACTCTTTTGTATGCAATGGCAAATCTCGCAAGAGATTTTGCCACAGGAAGCTCACAGTTTCTAAACCATATGCTGTGGTCCTAGGTCTTCGTGCATAGATGTTGTTCGTAACTCTTTATACCAAAGAATTCAAAGAAAGAAATATACTGAAGAATTCAAAGATGTTTCGTCGAGATATTGGTCACCTTACTTGAAATGGGGGTGAACAAACCTTAGCAGAGTTTGTTTGCCTTCGGGAAAGTTGTTTTCGACAAGCCGTCGTAGCAGCGATTTGAAATCTGATTAATTTTCATTATCTATTCTGCAAGGAATCTCAACCAAACGATATTTGGATACAGTTTGTTGGATTTTCGACAGTGCAAAGGCCCTAAAGACACTAAATATAACTTTTCATATGAAAATATGCAAAAATATCGTTCGATCCAGATTCTCTTGAGCCTGTGGACAGGCTTCACAGGCTAGATTCTCTTGTACAATATCTAAAAAGACTATTCAACCAAATAAAGCCACAAAGTTTGTCATGAAACCAGTAGGCCTATCAATCGCCGTGCACACTATCAAGCAACCAAAAAGCCGACGAGAAAATCGATTCAAGCCTCACAATCCTTACCTGGCAGTCTTGCACCATTAAAGTTACATCCCGGTGTGAACGAAATATCATCGAGCGAAATATCTCCAGAATATCCAGTCCCAACGACACCTTCAATAATCACTTGGAAATCTGCAGCATTCGACAAAGCAACTTCTCCTCTGATCCAAATATCTCCCTTGCTTCCTGACATACTCCAAACTTTGGTGCCTGGTTGACCGTATGTTGTGGCAGTGTAAATATTGAGTTGTCCAATGTGATAGCCAAACATGTGATAAAAGAATCTCATTTTGCAATCACCAGCAGCTCTTCGCACGCGGGATCCCGTGCCTTTGATCGTGGGGCTTGCAAGTTGAGCTGTGTCATTGGCTTTGCGCGGACTTGAAGCTTCCATGAAGATGTACTTGCCTGCAAAAAATTGATAATATTTTTTATGCCATTTTAATTTTAATTGATAATATTTTTCATGTACGGAACTTGAAGGCTGCGCTGAAATACAGACTCAGCATAATTTTCAATTCATAATTCGTATCTTTAATAGTTGATTCACAAAGGGGTGTTCCATTCAAAATCTACAATTTAAAACATCCATATCCTAGGATAAAAAATATTTATTTTATCATAAAGTGAAATGAAATTAAGTATAAAAACTAGATTTGTAACTGATCACTACTGACAATTTGCAGTTTTCTAACCTCGAAGTAAACTGTTTTCTGATGACAGCTTTTCTGAGACCTTAATCTGAAAAAATTAGATTCCCCAGCGCAGAAAGCGGTACTGCAGGTGGTTGCAAAGAGACAAAATTAAACTTGAAAATTGTTCTGTTCTTCCTTCCAAAGTTTGGATTTTTATAAATCAGAATTTTTCACATCTCAGGTAAATAGGGCTTACGCTGTCTTTGTTTCAGTTCTTGCGCAATTTGATTGGTTAGTTCGACGAAAGCATGCCACATTTGTCGGCCAACAGTCGATGAAAATGCTAGCAGGTGCTCGACAATTTTCAAAATGCATACTCTCAAGGAAACCAACTCATAAAAAACTAACGATCAAGATTATAATTGGATGATGAAAAAGAAAAAAATTTTATCTAAAACTAACTAACCGTGTTCCTCTTGGAGTGTATGATCTCTTACTGGTCCAGTATCAAAACTGCCGGTATTGCCACTTATCAAAGTCCAATCAAATGTGTCAGTCTTGAGTTGAGACCAATCTCCAAAGCCAGTTTCAAATGATGTACTGCAGGTGGAAGAAACACCAAGTTTGAGAACTCAAGTCTCGTGAGGATTCTTGGGTAGGGAAATAATGTCCTTGAACAAATTCTGATTAGAATTCTTTATCGGAGTCTGAGAATTTTCAGCAAGAACTTGTAAGAATTCATGAAGATGTTAAAGGAAGGAATCAATATTAATGCATATTTTTTCTAATATATAGAACTTTCAGAATATCTAAAAGTGAAGTTCTAAGAATATTATTAGGCAAGAAAATATTATTAATGTACACATTCTTGAACAAGAACTCCTTAAAGGTTTCAGACAATTTTAGAACTTTTAAACAAGAATTTTGTTGGCAAGAACACAGCATTAAATCATCCATGTCACTACAGTGTATCCTAAAAACTAATACCAGGATTACCAAACAAAATAATTCTTACCGTTTATAATTCTTGCAAAGTGCAGCGGTTTCATCCGACCCATCACAACAATTCCTGTCATTATCACATAACGTTGTTTTATCAACACATTGTTTCGTGACAGAGCATTGGAACTGCGATGCACTACATGACGCTGGAGGAGCAGGGTCACTACATTGGAAGCTGATATCATCTACTGCTACGTCTGTGCTTGATCGCCAGTAATGACGTGCTTCTAAAACGATCTGTTGGGGAGGGAGAAGATAAAGCAATTAGAAACAACCTCTTCCACCTATCTTTTAAAAATAAACTGAACGGGTTGGTTAAAAATGTTGAGACGGGTGTTTACTGCAATTTAAACACACAGCCATCATCTTCCATCATTATCATTAACATTTGAAACTAAGAAACCAGAACACGAACCTGGAAATCCGTTGGGCAGTTTGGCAGTGGAACAGAAGCTGCCTTCCATTTGTCACCTGTCTTTGTGCCAGTGGCCCATAATACAGTGTCTCTTCCATTCTTCCTGTACAAAACATTAAAAGCCAGGTTGGGGTATGCTTTCCAATGATACATGTTATACCAGAAATTGAATTTGCAGTTTCGTGAACCTCTGAAGTAAACAGGACTGAGGAAATGTGCGTTAGGATATGGGCCACCACCGAGCTGAGATGCTTCTAAGTAAATGTAGTAACCTGGGCAGAAGGAGAAAGGACAATGTTATACATAAAACGACGGCAAGAGTTTTACTATCATAGGTTCAATCTGATATGGACAGAATATTTGTGCCATATTCTGAAATCACGTTTATTCGCGGAGTGGAAAGATTCTGTTAGACTTAACACGCCCTTATTTACTCGTAAAAAGTACTATTTTCTAATCGATAAGTTTTCAGTTTACGGCAAAGTACACTGAGCATGCAAAACGTTTCTGAACTTCAGCGCTTCTGAGCGCTAATACAGGTAGCAGCAGCTGAGGTAACTTGTACGGTCTTCTGAAATGAATGTCCTCGTTAATAGCCTCAACTAAACAGTGAACAGAGCCAAGCCTTACGCCACAAGCCATCATATGATCTAGGGGAATTCACGCCCAGATAGCTCAGTTGGTAAATCGATATCAAATGATGGTAAAGCTCAGTTGCTTTACCCTTTGATATCTTTCATAGCCATCTCAAATTAGCTGTCACATGAAAATGGTTATGAATAAAGATAACTGAAGGAGTTTGAGACCAATTTCCGTCATAGCCGTAGGAAGCGGAGACACTGAGCACTGAGGGCACACGCTCTCCTCCAAGATTTTGCAATAAACAAATAAATGCCCCTTCTATTTTCAGGAAAGATTACCGTTTAGCTTAAGGGAAAAGTTCCCTTGAAGAGTCGTGCCCCCCACCCAGTTTGAGATGCTTCCTACGGCCATGACTCAAGTTTGATTAATGAATATTACCACAGGAGTCCTTACCAAGTGTGTTATTCTTTGTATGGTCAGTTGGTGGACCAGTTCCATTTGATGGTGTTTTCCCTTGATGTCTGACCCAGTCCATTCTATCACCTATCATTGTGTTGCCCCATCCACAAGTGCCTGTTTCGAAATCACAGGAGCTAGGACACTTTGCCTCATCTGAACCATCAGCACAATCTTTATTGAAATCACAATATTTCGATACTTTGATGCATCTGCCATCAGATACACATCTAAAAGCAAGGAAATAATATAAAATATGGCAAATTTAAATAAGAAATGTCTTTTGATGGAGAAGTAATAAAACATTTTTGTATTTGTCAATATTAAGTTTGGAAAATCCTATTTTTCACGATATTGTCTAGAAAATTGCCAATTTCTAAATGTAGATACACATCTGCCTAGCAAAAAGGGCTGCCTGACAATGTTATCCAGAACTGGGAGGGGAGCCAACGAATTCACTGAGCAAGAATTAAGGGCTCTGTCTTCAAATTTCTGTTGAATAGGTAATAGTTTTGACAGGCAATATCACATATTTTTTTGATATTTTTCTCAAAATGAAGCCGTCTTTCTAAACATAAATCTTTGTAAGTCAAAGAGGAACAAATAAAGAGTTCACGTCTCTTGCGATTGCTTGGTTATAAGTGAATTTTTCACGGTTACTTTTCGGTGGTTTGGGTGAAGCCTCCAAAGCAATCTGCAGAAAACAATGGACACGTGCCTAAACCAATAGTGTTTCAGATTTGTTTGAAATCTGACAATGAAACTCCCTTAAATTGACTTTGGAAGATTGTCAACCCTGTTTTTGTAACCATTCAAATAATCCTGTGAGATCATTTAACCCTTCGCAATCTTTTTCCACAAGCGTAGGCTAAAAAGTGGACGAATTTATACTTTATTAAAAGCCAAAGAAGAAAACGACCTCCTCATGCCCCAAAATAATAATCAAGACTCATACTTGAAATCGCCAGATTTGCATCCAGGTGGTGGAGATGCTGTGATAAGATCCGGAGGTAATGTCACACTGAAATCAACATTGCATCCTGGTGTGAATGATACGTCATCAATGGCTATATCTCCCTTATAACCACCGCCTCGTTTTCCTTCGATGACAACTCGGAAATTGGATTTCATGGAACTGAGGTTGACTACAGCTCTATACCAGAAGTCGCCTTGGCTTCCTAAAAGTGAAGAGAAATAGTGTTTTGTTACTACCAAGGATGGCGCTTTTCAGTTATTTTGAAATATGCCAAAATTCAACTTTGCAGGAAACAATTTATAAGCCCAAGAAACAAGATCAAAGGAAACATGAAAACATCCCAAATGTCATTGTTGCAAGGAAAGAGAGCAAAGAGAAATCTCACTTGTTGTTTTCACTCGTTTTGCAGGTTTTCGAAACGGGTCTTGGCAGAAAATCTCAAATTTCGACCAGAAGGAAGGGACGATTAAAGCCGGGTAAATCAATGAACCTAATTGAATCTAATTGAACCTAATTGTTTTATCGGGAATAAAACAAGACAGTTTTCAATATGATTGCTTTGATATTCAGGGAGCAACATTTTTTTAAACACCGGGTTTTTTTTATTGACTCATCCGGTATGGTCATATCGCTCAGTTCAGATTCTTTTTCAGAACAGCTAAAGAGTTTACAAGTGTTTACCTTTCTTTCCCCAGACTTTGGTCATTGGTGCTAACGAATTTGCAGATATTTTGACCCAGACATTCAATTCATTAACATGATCTCCAAACATATGATAGAAGAACCTTAGGGTACAAGTGTTTGAGCCAGTAACTGGTTTAAACGGAGCACTAATAAGCTGCGCTGCTTCATCAACTATTCTTGGATAAGATGTCTCTATGTACATGTAATAACCCAATCTGGTTCCTGTAAGGTAACAAAATAAAATGATTAAATACGATCCAACCTCATGAGCGAAAGGCATATGACATTACTCAGTCCAAAATTAGTGTCATTGAATATCAGGAGAGAGCAATTTAGTAAAGCAGAACACAGCACAGTATATCGTATCGAAGAGTCCAGAAGATAAGGAAATAGCCACTTCATATTATCCAAGAATTGGCCTCTGTCAACGTGGAAAATATTGACGGTCAAGTTAGTTCGTTCCGTCTTGAGAAGAATACATTACAGTTTTTCGTTCCGTTATTCGAAATAAAAATCGTTTTACTTCAGCTCTCCTGATATAGAGGGCTGTTTAATTCGTGAAATAACTTTACCAGAACATAACACATGTAGCATTTGTATCTAGAACTATTTTTAGGGCTCGAAAAATAGTTATCCTTGTTACCGTGATCAATGTTTTAAGTATATAAATACAAATTTTGACAGTGGTTAGGAAGGGAAAAAAATTTCTTTGAAATTCAAGTGTTTTACCATCAGAAAAATTTGTTAAATTTACCTTTGGTATGATCTGTTCCAGGACCAGTTCCACTAGATCCAGTAGCCCCACGCTTCCTTCTCCAGTCGAAATTATCATTTGTGGCTTGTATCCAATTACATTTGCCAGTTTCAAAATCACACATCTCCTTGTACGCAGAGCACGATCTCTCATCACTATTATCACCACAATCATTTTGATAATCACAAGCCTTAAAATGGAAAGGGATTTTATGAAACTCTGATAATTCTAAAGACCTCGGGTAAATGTTCTTCATGATTCTACGATATTCCACTTGGGGAAAAACAATCAAGTCTACTAACCTCTGGATACTTTCAATTAAAAACACTAGTGGGGGAAAATTACCTCAAAGGAATATCTGGGAAAAATAATGGATTCAAGAATATTCATCCCAGCTGTTTATTTCTGACAACAAACTTGAATCGGTTAAAGGGAGTAAGTATGAATCTACGGGAAAAGAATCTTCTCAAATCAGCCTTTATCGATAAAAGATTTTTGTCTGTATGGAAAATTGCAATGTTTGAGGTTTCCTTCAACGAGGCATGGCAAAAATAATTGCTTTTGAAACAATATTAAAATATGCCCATTGATGCAAACTAAGATACAAATTATCCAGGAATACTCAATGTCTGGCACCAAAAATAAAGAAGCTAGAAGAAAAATTTGATAAACATATCACTGCCCAGTTCGCAAAGCTTGTTGAAGAATACCCAACGGGGAGCCAGCATCAGTACAAGGTCTACAGCATATCTGCTCAGTCTTCCAGTGGAAAAAACTAGCAGGAGGTAGCGATAGGATTAAGAAAATACATGTTTACCTTATCTCCCGAAACGCAAGCACCATTACTGCAACCAATCTCATTGTTCTTACACTGCCCGCCTCTGTCTGGTGGTAATGAGCAGTTTACGAATTTGACGTCATCAACTGACACAAACTTCCCGTAACCAGTGAATATCAATTGCCAACCTAACATTGAGAAAAACATATTGATGAAAGTAATTCTTTTTCTGATTTTCAAGAGGTTTGCTGATAACTTAATGTCTCTTAGGAACCTACTTCTCAGCTTCAAAACATAGTTTTTAACCAAAATTGCGGTGCAGCAAATTTACTACTGAAAATTCAAAATCATGGGTATACGTCCTACTGTGAATAAAAAAATTCGCTATGCTTGAAAGATTGTTGCAGCAGAAGTACTTGTCCTTAGATCATAAATATTTTCAAACAGGTAGAGATTGTAGTATTTTCATCCATCGTTGGTAATTTTAGAGTATCAGTCTCCAAATACTTTTCGGTTGTTCTGCAAGACACCTGCTTCCAATCTTCTTATATATAACAAAGCACTTTTCGAATTTACCAAGTGATTATGTTTGAAAATTGACAATAAAATGCAAAAGAATGGTTCAAGCTTTTGGCTAAATAGGAAAAAATTTTGACGATTACCGCGCAGGTAGAATCGCTGCAATGATTCCTGAAACAAGGAATTTATTCATTCATCCCGTATTTCTATGATCAAGTGTAACTTCAACTGTAGTCATTTTGCTATGAAATGGCAGTCGAACAGTCGAACAGATTGGAATCGATTAAAGAGAACGAGAAAGAAGAGTACTGTCGGCACGAAGCATGTAAACAAATTTAAAGAAGCTAAAGAAAAAGTAGATAATACCTGCAGGCTTGACACCAATTCCCATAGTTTGCTTGACCCATTTTCCATATGTTCGTGAATTACCCCAAAACATTCGGGAAATCAAAGACCCGATCTTGGATCGGGCTGTGATAGAAGTGTAAGTGGACTCATTCATGTAATAATAAAATTCTAGAACACACATGGCTCCTGTTGGCGATAGAGGTGGACTTCTCAATACGGCATTGATACTGGATGAACCGGAGCCATCTTTAGTTCGCATCAGATAACCTGAAAGTTACAAAATACACTTTTATGTGGATATCAAAAGCAGCCGTTTGAATGATGTGAAGCTCTGAAGGAATGGCGTGGGCTAGACTTCAAGTGATCATGTAGAAACTGTTTCAAAAAACTGCAAAATTCGATATGAACTTTCGATACGAATATTCAACCATTCTGAAGAAGTCTTCGTACATCAGAATTCTACGTTACGAAGGTTTTTAATCTATTGCACAATTTTGATTCGTGCATACCTCTTTAAAAATGAGCTTTATCGTGTGATTCTTAAGTTGCAAGTTTTTTTGTATCATCTAGATATTGTAGGAACGCATTCTAGAATTGCTGTGCTAAATGGCTAAGATCAATTTCTAACCATTGCCAGAAGTGAATAGTTCTGTTTACTCCTCTTTAGAGAGCCTGGGCCTTAAACTATGCCAGACACTTTGATTGGGGAACCTGCTTGTGTGGATAGTGAGATCAGTCATGTCTGTATCATCGATTGACTGTCTCCTTCTATCAACAAAATGGTAAACTTTAGGGCTTAAATTAAAACAAACCTGAATGGGCACTAAGCCTGCAATACGTACCTTGGTTAGTCTTCTTTGTGTTATCGATCGACGGTCCTCTTCCATTTCCAGTTGGGTCAACAGGAGGAGACAAAGCAGGGCTTGCTCTTCCCCAGTCAAATTTACCAACACTAGCATCAACGTAATTACATGTATCTGTCTCGAAATCACAATTTCCTACAAAATAGAGAGTTAGGAATTTGTTCAGATGTATGTTACTATGTTTTCTAACATTAAACGATTTAGAAATAATATATAATTATTTAACGGAGCAGTGCAACAAACCAAAACTGTTATGTCAACAAACAAATATTACGAAAAGTGAAAGGGAGACAGTAAAACGATAATTAAGTTATAAACTTAGGATACAAATCCTGTTCATAAGGAAGCAAGGAATCAAATTTTCTGAGCAAGTTATAAACTTTGCACACCGAACAGGATAAAGACTCATTTGATGAGGAAGGATGACAAAGAAGAACAATTATAAACTGTTACTCACAATACGCACAGGATATGTTCAAATGTTATTTGTTGCAGCAAATTTGAAATATTT
Organism: Aurelia sp. 3 sensu Dawson et al. (2005); assembly: GCA_964020215.1. Lineage (NCBI taxonomy): Eukaryota > Metazoa > Cnidaria > Scyphozoa > Semaeostomeae > Ulmaridae > Aurelia > Aurelia sp. 3 sensu Dawson et al. (2005). The sequence goes on from OZ026593.1 coordinate 1,410,802, forward strand.
GTAAAAAAACATTGTCTGATTGGTAGCATCTAACCCATAAACAAATCACATGATCTTCCTGTTTTCCCTTCGCTTTTGTAGACTTAGATATAAAAAGGTAAGCTAGATTTGAAGACCTACCGCAGTTGCGCTCATCTGATCCATCTTTACAATCAACCTTATAATCGCATTTCTTCTTTGAAGCAATACAAACACCATCACCAGGGCAATAAAATTGATTGGCTTGGCATGGAGTGGTCGTTGGCTTTGGTGTGGTAGAAGGAGCTGGGGTTGGGAGTGGTTTACGGTATGGGAAACATCCAAGGAAGGAAACATCGTCGATTGCAATATCGCCCATGTAACTGACTCCACGCTCGGCCTCAATGATCACCTGTAAGGGAAAACAGAACATGGATTAGATAGCCCTTGCTCCTCAATTTTCTAAACTTGGATTTGTCTGTTAGCAATTCTCGTCTAGTTCTTCGCATTAAGAGGCTGTAAATTTGATCAAAGGTCTTGAGATTTTTAGACGGTCAAATTTTATACAATCACTTGTCATTTGAGAAAAAAATTCTTGTTTACATTTACACTGATTTTGACCATCTAAAGTCTGTCTCTGATCAGACACCAAGATACATTTGCAACAACGCAAAATTACCCTTCCAAAAAAATGAATCATTTCTATTTGCGGCCATTTTCACTTGACATCTAATTTGGGACAGGCTCTAATTTTATTCAACTGCCTCACCTGGAATGGTTGTCTGCTATATAACCTCACAGCATGTCTGACCCATTGATCTCCAGCTGTCGTATTTGTTGACCAAACGATTGTCTCGGGACATCCTGTGCCTGTGCATTTTCTTGTCTTCACAGTAAGTCTGCCAATGTGATCGCCCTTTAGATGATAGTAGAAGCGGAGCAAACAAGAACTAACACCACTCGTGGTTGGCATCAGATTCGGGCTTGAGATTCGTGCTTTGTCGCCTTTAACACGTGGGTATGATGCCTCAGCGTATAGGTAGTATCCTGAATTAAACATAAGGGAACGTATAGGCAAATAGGCAAAATGAATAAGCAATACAATGGTAATTCACCAGCTTCCTTAACCACAAACAAATCAATAAAGATTTTTGGAAAATACAGACAATTGCTGGAACGTTCGTTTTCGCTTTATGAGAAACATTCTTGCAACAATTTTGGGCCCTGGATCATCAGGCGGAGATCGCAGTCTCACGACAAATTGGAGGGCAAGAAGGACGGCAAATAGAACCATATTCAGTGTAGTATTCTTGGCATATCTTTTCGATTAGTCTTTTTTCAAAGATGACAATTTGACAGTCCAAGAGGATAATCAAGACAAATCTTAAGTGACAAATCCAGGTGACATAAACAAATGGCCAAGCCATAATTAGATTAGAACGTTTCGGATCCATACCAAGATCTATCATTAGCGTGTGAACGGAGGCGTAAATCGCCATTACATAAGGCAATAGGTGCCAAAGAGGCAAAATACGACAAAATTATGGGCCTGCACATAACCCTGATTACGAGGGGGGGAGGGATAACATGGCAACAACAACTTAGCGAAAGGACCTGCCTAATACATAACTGATGGCTGAACGCGTAGACTTCATATTGGCATCCTAAATACAAAGCAGAATTTCATCTTCACCGAACAGCATCACCACTTGCTTCGAATTCTCTACAAAGTTTTTATTTCGCATTTCTTTTTGAGTTTTGCTACTGTTGTATCTTTATCTGTTTTTAATAGAAAGTGAACACGCATAAGCTGTTGCTAAATCAACATTCAATAATAAGTTGTTTTTACCATAGTTAGATCCAGTTGTGTGATCATATAAAGGTCCAGTTCCAACTGAATCAGTAGAGCCATATGATCGTGTCCAATCGAATTGATCATCTTTCATCTGTCTCCAGCTGCACAAACTGTATTCGAAGTTACATCTGCATTTAAAAAATGAAACACAAATCATTACTACATCATACAGCATATAAATAATCATATAGCCATATTGATGCAAGGAACAAGGACAAATTTTGTAATATTATAGCAACAGTTGCTTTAATTGTCACCTCAGTTCAAAGCGATCAGTGACTGCAGACAAAGAAAATTCTCTCAACCGGTAAATTAAAACAAACACGGCCGCAAAAGTCGCCCCGAAACCAGTAGGGCAAACTATCACCTTGTGCGAGAAAAGAGTGGTTTTTAAGAGAAGTTATGTGCTTATAACGAGAGACGAGGGGTAAATCTAGAGTTCTGTCTCGCGGATTTCGTTTATTTAATCCAGAAGCCGAGCCGATGGCACTATGACTCTAGGGAATTAAGAGCTTAAAAGAAAAGATTCCCACACAGCTCCTGAATGAAATAAACAAAATCTGCGAGAAAAAACTTTAGATTTACCATTCTTCTTTCGTTATAAGCACATAACCTCTCTAATAAAAACCACCTTTCGCTTGCAAAAGGCGAGAGTTTGCCCTACCGGGTTCGGGAAAACTTTTGGGGCTGTGTTTGTTTTGATTTAACGGTTGAGAGAATTTCCTTTGTCTGCAGTCACTAGTCGCTTAGAATTCTAGATTCTTGCATTAATGGGAGGGGCTTAATAGAGGGGGGCTTATTTCAAATTTTGACTCAGAGGGGAGGGGCTTATAAGAGAGGGGGCTTAATAGAGTTTTTACGGTATTCAAAGAATTATAGCTGCATGTACAAACAACTGATGTATCCATACCTATAAATAGTTGATGAAAATCGGCAGTTCATTTCATCACTACCATCTCCACAATCATCCGTGAAATCACACTGTCTGTAGCTTGAAATACAAGCACGGGTTTTGGAACACCAGAATCCATAGCAACGACTTGCAGGGGGCGGTAAAGCACATCCTTGAAACGAAATATCATCTACAGCAATATCTCCACGTACGCTGTATGATCTTTCAGCTTCTATTAGCATTGTGTATGGCTGTGTCCGCCTCATGATGTATACGATTCCTTGAGTCCATTGGTTACCTATAAAAAGAGGAATGGGTAAAAACTTCTGAATGTGGTTTCTTGTAAAATAATCAGGTTATGCCGGGCGATTAAAGGGCCTGTTTCATCCAGCATTCCTTGCACGTGTCGTATCTTGGTTGGCCTTTGTTTGTCGCCATTTTTATGGTACCAAATTATGCGGCTGATATTGATTAGATGCAAACATTTTGGTTGGTAAAATTACTCACCTGCTAGACCCAAAACTAGGGAAAATGATGATAAGGGTTCATATTGGAACAAAAAATCAACATTCGCATCTGGTCCATGATTTATTTACCATTGAAATATGATAAATTCAATACAATTGTCTTATTCAGAAATAGAATTCGCAGTTTTCGTGTAAACGGGAGGCATATCCGTCACATTTTTTCACCGTTTTCAAAATGAACCGACATCGTGTGAACGCTGTCTAAAAAAGAACCTGAACCGAACGATATATTGATACATTTTGAAGAATTTTCGAACGCGCACAATGGTGATAGAAGCTCTAATGGTATTCGATTGAAAATCGCGTCTAAAAAATGTATAAAAACAACGCTCGATCCATGCTCTTTTGCAGAAAAGCTAACAGGTCTATTCCATACCTTGGTTACCACTCTTCTCCCACAGTAAAGTCAGTGACGACCCAACTCGAATATAAACTCTTAGATCTCCAATTCCCGAACCATACATATGATACCAGAAGTTCATTTGACACGTTGCAGAGGCTTGTTTGAGTGCTGGACTTTGCAACTTGGCTAAGCTGTACATGCTTCCTGTGGATGCTTCAACATAAGCGTAATAACCTGTTGCATCACCTGTGGTAATCAAAGATCATGATCATAAATCAGAATCATAAATCGAAATCAAATGTAATCAGAAATCGTGATCAGTCATAGCAACAAGAGCTGTGATTTAACGTGCTGAGATTAAACAAAAACGACAATTGTGTGCACTAAGAACCTTGTTTTAAAAACAAACTACTTTTGTAAATGTTTAAGGCAAAAATATTTAAAGAGTGTGTTCAGACATATGAAGAAAATAGTAAAGGGCAATGACAAACTCCAATACGCAACATGCCTGCTGAAGTAGCAAAAACTTTTTCTGAAAAATTTTAAAATCTAGATCTTATGAAATTTAGTGTAAGTAAGGCAAAGAGACTTAAAAGGAGTACACAGACCAGCATGCTTTGCGCGAAGTGAGCGCCCTGCTCTGCACAGCTTCCAGAATAATTGACTGTACGAAATTAACGAAAACAAAAACAAACGATGGCATAGGCTGTTGGTCTTTGTACTCCCTTTAAGATGTCTGGGTTTGAAAGTAATTAAATATTTTGATGCAAATGCAACGACAAGGACAAATCTAATTTCACTTAAAGTCCGATCAATAGTTTGCTCGAACCAAAATGATAATCGATAACGTACGGCAAATTTAGACAAACCATTAAAGGTTCATTCAAATGAAGGCTCAATTGTCAGCACCATCACCAAAACATTTCTCACAATCGTTTTTGAAAAACTTGAAAAGAGGAACTCCCAACTCATCTCCCTGGACCTTCTCACTACAAGAAAATATTTCCCCATTCATCTCACTACTAGACCACATTGGTGATACCACGGAAAGGTAAACAAATAAATTACCTTTGGTATGATCTGAAGATGGACCAGTATTGATAGTAGCAGTTGATCCTCGTTGGCGTGCCCAATCATAAACTCCAGTGCTTGTGTCATTCCATTGGCAAAGACCTACGAAAAACGATCGGGTTGGATTCGCTTGCGAAAATGTATATAGCCTTTGAATTAACGTTTTTGCTTCGAGGCTTTTTACGTACATAGTAAGTTCCCTTGATTTAACTTGTAACTGAATTCATGTTCTGAAAAAATACATCACTTTTTGCTGAAAAGAATACTCATTTAGAAGTCTATTTGTGAACTAAGAATACGGAATTTTCAGAACATATCATCCAACCACCAATATTATCAAGGATGATGTTATTTCAAAGCTAAAGGACAATGAATATCTCCGCAACGAGTTTAGGCCCAATGCACTCGACAGTAAGTATTCAAGTGTTTTATTGCATCTCAAAGCTTCTTTAGTCTAATTTATCTTGACATACTTGTCAGTAAAAAATAGCTATCAATCCTTTCCGTAACGAGTTTATCGCTGTCAAGAATCTGGATAACGCAACGTTCCAGAGAATATGCAGAGCTCTAGAATATGCAAAGCTCCGGAAAACAAGCAAAGTTCCTGAAAAAATTGAGATAGAAGCTTTCTGTTAACTGCGTGAGTCTTTCCCAACCTTCCTTAAGTTACTGAAGAACCTGAAAATATCCTGGAAAAACAAATCTTACCTGTTTCGAAATCACAAGCACCGCAGTTAGCTTCATCTGTATTGTCAGATGCTCCACAATCATTAACGAAATCACATATCTTAGTGGCTGGAATACATTTTGTTGTGTCTGATTTACATCTAACTGCACATGGGTTAGGAGATGGCGAAGGAGTAGGTGCTAAGAATAACAAAGGAAAGAGAATCGACATTAATATCGTAAAATGACACGTCAAACTGGGAAGTTAACACATCGCATGGGTCAAAAAGACTTTGTTCATTAAAAATCACAAGAATTTGAAAAAGTAACTATTTATCAACGATTTTGTGCACGGAAGTTGAATCTAAGTGGTTCTAAACTACAGTGAGCTTGAAGCCTTGAGAAAAAGTTGTTTTGAAGCAGAATCCGAAATAGTACCGAATTTTAATTAAGCTGCTACAGCTTTTTTGACGACTAACAACTTTTTGCTGCCTTTGTTGATTGCGTTTCACATCCGAAAAGGCGTCCTTGTTAATTGCTTGACAATTTTTCTTTTCTCCTAGGTTTGCCATGAAGATTGGCTCTTTGCAATTTCATCAATAACAAAAAAATACATACGTCTGAAGTGGGAGATTTTGCGGGTTTCAGATTCTATATCAAAACATTGAAAAGTAAAGCATAAGGAAAAGCCAACAGATAAATGTTAGAAATTGAACATACTTGGACATTTTCCAACAGTAACACTAATATCATCTATCGCAACATCTCCGTCGTAAGACTTGCCAATTTTCCCTTCAAACACGATCTGTGAAAATACAATTAAAGGAACTAATCAGAAAGCAAACTCGATAATTCAGGCATGTTTGCAGTGTTTGGAAAGACATCATTTTTACAAAATCGCCCGTGAGTTGAGAACGATCCAACTGATTTTGATAAACTGAATTTATATGTTTATGAGTTAGGTTCAGGGCTGTTATCATTTCAATTTCACGGTAAAAAAGCTAGATAAGTTATCCTTTACTTTGGTCGTATAGGATACAGATCTTTTCATATATACCTGTAATAGAATTCAGTCCCGCATTCTAAGAAAAAATTGAATCGAATTGAACATACGAATCCGAAATTAGTCCGAGAATTACAGGCTTTTAAACGTCTGTACACTTTATGGTCAGCAGATAAAATATTTCTCAAAATCCTATAAAGTACATTCACTTATCGATATATTTCACGAATATTCAAGTAAAAAAGCTAATACTTGCCTGGAAGTCATAGCTTTGAGAAATATCAACCTGCATCCAATTCCATTGGTCTCCAAAGTTCCCCTTTATTGTTTTATGCCTTCGATAATATTTTCTTCCATTTCTTGACCACGATGGCAAATACAAAGTCTCAATGATCAAACTTCCAGTTGAGAATCCGTACATGTGGTAATAGAATGAAACACACCAATTAAATTGTGGGTTAACTTTGAACATTTCACTTGCAATATGAGCGATGTCGCCTTCTTTTCGTGGAGAAGATGCTTCGATATACATGTAATGGCCTACAAGAAAACAATGCTGTTTTAAGGTATGTAAACAAATCACCCAGATCCTTGCACTCCACAACGGTAAAATTTCTCCGCTTGAGGGAAAATCGATAGGGCACAATATGTGAATAAATTTTTTGCAAATCTTGATTCACAGATATTCTCCAAGTACAAACGTGGAAATACTTATTTCTTGCTTTCAAGAAATCAGTGCAAGCACTTTAACACCAGTCCACCCATATTATCCATACATACCCTAATTTACAAGGTGATAAGTAACATAAGTTGTACTTGGAACAAAAATAATAATTTCACCATGTTTTGGGCTAAGCACTTCATCGAGGCAAGCCAAGTCTTGTGTAGACTAGACTTTTTACTACCTTCCTCTAGTTAAAGTACAATTCACCTTAATTTGATTATCTACATCTATGAAACAATTGTACAACAAGATACCAACAGATTGCTTACGATTAAAATGGAAGTTGCCTACTTTGCATCATTATAGAAGCTGACCTAGCTGATCCATTTCCAAGAATGATGTTTCAAGCTAGCGACAAAAGCATCAAAATGACCCAAAACCTCGGATGAGTTAGTCCATCTTAATTTGAATACCCACTTACGTCCTGCAAAACTATGATAATTGAGCGGAAAGATACACTTTATAAGTATTAATTAAAAAGAAATGAAAAGAGTATTCTTTGCTTACCTAGAGAAGACCCCAGAGTATGATCAGTCTTTGGTCCAGTTCTTACACTTGGTGTAGATCCAGCGTGTCTTAGCCAATCAAATTGATCATCAACTAAGTTAGTGTATCCACAAGTTCCACGTTCAAAGTCACATGATCCTTTCGGTGGGCATGGGTTTTTGTGAATGGTGATGTCGTCAATAGCTGCGTCACTGGTGTAGCCACCACCACGAATGCCTTCAAATATGATCTGTGAGAAACAAGGGTGCTTACTTCATAGGAAAACTATACAATCCTATGAAATTTTCAGAATGCAACTGCTAACGTGCCACCAAGGATGTCGCAGTCCAAAGCACCCCCATCTTTGGAGCAAAAAGTGATAGCATATGTTTAGTCTTAATAAACGTTCTCCCTTACAAAATATTATTGTGGTTTTTGTTATCTTTTTTCTGAACATTTCTCTGCTTTAAGAATTTTCAAACAGCTGAAGTTCATTCAAGTCCACCCGCCATGTCTTCTCGCAAAGAGTGTCGTCCATAGAGACAAGCGTCCAATTTCCTGCTTTCTTCACAATCCATCAGCATGGTATGTCGTCGTTAGAACTTCAAAAAGTCACTAGAGCTTAGAAAACTATGTTAAAAAATTGAAAATATTCTTGCCTATGGAACAATATCTCTCACCTTCCAACTCTGTGGAGTTTGCACAGTAAAAGATCCTCTGAGCCATCTATTTCCTTGATTTCCACTCATTGTCCAAACTGGGTTACGATCAATTCTTCCTCCTTTTCTCAAAAATATTCTCAATGTTCCCATATCAGCACCATACATGTGATAATAAAATTCAACACATTTTCCTCCCAATGTTGGTGGATACTGAGGTGATTCCATCACAGCACGATCCCCTGGTTGCCGTGGATAAGATGCTTCAATGTGCATGTAATGGCCTGAGTTGAAAGAAAAACAATACATAAGAGGTCATTGCAAAAGTGTCATACTCAAAAGTGTCATACTGCGCTGGCAAAACAGTGCATCATATGCAAAAGCTAAGCTGCTCTATTCAAATACTTTTATGTCGTAGGATTCCGGGTACGTAGGTTAGACATATCTAGCCTATTGGTTTTAAAAAAAGCTCATCATTTAATCTGAGAAAGCGAAGTAAACAAAGCGAGACCATCTTCTTCAAGTTCCAGGTACCAGAAAACGAAGTAAATAAAGCGAGACCATCTTCTTCAGTTGGAAGCTTCAGAAACAGGACTATCCAAATGCTAAATTTGTTGAACTTCGCTTGACAGCCGGTATGTCTGTCTGTATGTCATAAGGAATTTGAATTACAAGGAAATCTCCTTTAAATTGATCTGCACGAAAGATTATATGGGACAATCTCTTTCACAAATTTGCAAACTTTTTCTGATTGACGTGAAACAGCTAGAAATTTGATAGTAAATGCACTTCCAAATTGTATGATTTGTCACAAAAGTCGATCAGACTTTGTGATATCTTGTCGGCCACCAGGTGGCATTACGTATGGTATGAACAGATAAGATACTCACCAAATCCGGTTTTGTAGGTGTGATCCCATGGTGGTCCGGTTCGGTAACTTGTCGTATTTGCGGTTCCTCTTGTCCAATCAAAGTCATCTGAAACATCTTGGGTGTATCCACATATATTGGCGGACTCAAACTCACATTCAGCTGTGCAATGAAAAAAAAAATCATTATAATTGTTTGAAAAACATATTCAGGGAAATTTTCTGCAGCTATTACGAATCACTTTATGCAATTGATGATAAACTGTAAAGCAAAATAACGTACCATATATCATAAGATCAACAAGAGTTCATATTTTTGCGGTTAAAGATTGCACCTTTAAAATCAATGATCTTCATGCATTGGCTTTATTTTATTTAAAGTGACTTCCCAAAATTAACAACAAGTAACTATCTAAACATGAATCTGAAATTCTTCTATAAATGCCAAACTGTTCGCTCTTATGCCCTGGATATAACAAGTACAACACCTACCGATAGCTGGGCAGTTTCCGTTGACAAAGCTGACGTCATCCAGAGCTATGTCACCTTGATAGCTTGGTCCACTTGTTCCTTGGAATACGACCTGAAAATAAATTGATACAGCGAATATAAATGGACAGAATCAGTTCAGTTCAGTTTTCATTTTAAAATTCACAACATACAAGTTTCAATATAAAATACATTAAATACAAGAATACAGATATATATATATAAAAGAAAAAAAACAATACAAACACCTAAATTAATCTAAGAAAGAGAAACCTGTATGTGGGGAATTCCTTAAAGGAGGAGCTCTCTCAATAGATAAACTAATCGAGGAGAGAGCACCCCCTGTGTTAAAAAATCCATATTTCAGTATATCAAATGATTCCAAAAGTTGCGTAATGTGCAAGAGACCCAGAGTGACCGCAGCGACCCCAAGCCCACGGAGCCCACTCCAGGCAAAAAACCCAAATCCACAGCTAACGCCAAGGAAGGGTTCTATACCCAGAGCAGGCCCCAAAAGCAAGAGCCCACCAAAGCCACTCCAAGGTCAGCATGCTTTAGAGAATTGTGAGATTTACAATCTTGACTGAAAAGTGCAACCAGAAACGAATATTTAGTATTTTGTTGAGAACAGATGGACTTTCAATTGCTGGCGAAAACGTAACTTTGAGGGGCATTGCTTGATGATGATAGGAAGTTCATTCCAGGATTTCGCACCTGTATATCTGACAGATCTTATTCCATATTGCAACGTATTTCTACGATTTAAGAAAATGCCACCCATACGTGCCTGCCTGGTATCATATTGATGAACAGAAGACAACAAAGTAAAATAATCATAAAGTAGAATATGGGCATCGCATTTGCTTGTTTGTTTTCAATTTGTTTTGAGTGGCCTTGTCAGGATTTCTAGGTACTGAAAGCTAATTTATGCCCTCTCCGCATGCAGCATCCAGGCATGGAACACCTAGTTTGCCGCCCCTTCCGAAGGAGGACTAGGTGAGTTGTGAGGTCAGGGCTCCTAGGTCACCCATCCGGAGTTTGACCTCACTCGACGGAACTGAACTTCAGTCACCTGATGAAAACTGCTTAAGCCACTCGGCCACTCACCCCGTACTTCTACTTACTGAAAAAAGGCCTTTTTTAATTGCTGAAATTTCAAAATAAACAGACATCTTTAGGCCAGAGCTTCGGTCTTGAAAAGTGATTCTTCAACAGAATGCTTCGTCGTAATGCTCAAAGTGTTAATCTTCTTAGTGCCAGCACGCTATTAGACATGGCTCAAAACAAAAAATGACATTTGGTTTGGGAAATTACTCGGTTTCGAAGCAATATTCCTAAGGAACTTTGATCACTTCTTTTAAGAATAAAAGTATCCCTAGGACCAAATGGTTGATAAATTCATCACTCCATTTTTACCTTAAATGCTGATGTTCGATTGACAACGACTTGTGCCAGTCTCCATTTATCTCCTTGCGTCCCTTGTTTGGTCCAGACAGGTCTAGTTGGCATGGTACTTCCCTTCTTTATGAAAACATTCAAAGTGTCGACATGAGAGCCATACATGTGGTACCAGAATTGGAGACAAACAGTTCCTTGTGCGTTGCCGTTTGATGCAAAATTGACAGTTGGGCTTTCAAGATTCGCAGTGTCATTTTGAGTTTGCCAAGAAGTTTCAATGTACATGTAATATCCTGGTAAATACAAAGTGACATGTAATCATTGGGTCAAGAAAAATATCCAAGAATTTTTTCTCATACTTAAAATTCAGTTTTTGAAAGATCTGTAGTGACTTAGGTAGCAAAGTTCATAATCACATACTGTCTTTAAGACTGATATTCAAATTTGATGGAGACACGATGTATTTACATATCAGTCTGTGCGAGGAGATTCTTTATCATCCGATAAAGGGCCCTTGCTCATGCATTGTGGAGCATCAATTTTTCATAAATTTTCAGCTTTAAAATATGACAAAATCGCCTACTACCTCTTTCTTTCGATTAACAATTAGAATTCGATTTAATTGAATCCATCCATCACTCTTGACTTCGCGGAATTTTGGACGCGTCAACTTTTTAGGTGCACCCGGTAGCTTATGACAGAAAAAGAAAAAAGCATCAATGTGCCTACCATTTTGATTTCCTTGCGTATGGTCAGCCGATGGTCCTGTTTGTGAACTTGGCGTACCTCCTCTGTCTCTTGTCCAATCAAAGTCATCGCTTCCTCTAACGTTGATAAATTGACACAGTCCAGCTGCAGAAATAAATAATAACAAAATTATTGAATATATTCCATAACAGCTCAGATCACAGCATATTCAAATTGCATAGGTTTAAGCATTCTAGGTAATACAATTAACTTAAGCGGAGCGAAAATTGCCAATAAGTTTACAGTTGTTGCCCACTACAACCAGCATAATATTCATCGAGCACATCGTTTGTACGATATGAAATTCTTAGGCTCTACCACCCTAATTATTAAAGGGAGTGTGAAATGGTATATTGGCTTCTCTATGAACAGAACAAAGAAAAACCCTGACAAAGCATTGTCTCTTTGGCAAACCATTATTGATCACTGCTCGTGTTGAACATTGACTTGCATGGGATATTTCAAATATTGTTTTTAAAACTTTAGCATTGCACAAACCCGTTAACCTTGTCGCCTTTGGACTTTATCAATAAACCGTAAAATTAGTGCCATCAGTCCATCTCCATTGCGTCCCATGATCAGCCAGGGCAAAGGCAAAGATGGAAAATTTTCATCAGCAATTCCTCACACGACTTCACGGTTTAAGATATGTTGCAAACCAGAAACAATTGCATAAACAAAGCTGGAAAACATCAGTTAAAGAGTAGTTACCCTTACCGTCGAAATTACAGTCATATGGAGAAGGAGCTGGCGTCGTGACAGGCGCTGGAGTACTTGGGAACGGCGTTGGTTTTGCCAAAGTATTATAGCAACGCACGCCACCCACACCATTAGAATCGTAACAACAACCAAGATTCTGGCAAGCAGTCCTTGAGATTCCTGACGAACCGCATGCAGTTCGGGCGCTCACCGGTACAGCTAAGCATGAGGCCGGATGCTGGAAGCAAGCTGGAACGTTTGGAATGCTATCATCATAACAGCAGCCGTATGTGACTTTACATCTTCCGGAAGTGATACCATAAGTTCCGCACCGAACTCGAGCAGTGGGAGTGACCGATGAGCATAAACCAACGCAATTTCCATCTTTGACGTAGAGATCATCGAGAGAAATGTCCCCACGGTAATCAGTGCCACGTGTTGCTTCTAGGATAACCTGAAAGATTATGAAGAGACATCAAAGGTCTTGTAATCGTATTTGAAAACAAAGTACTCTTATATTTGCTGAGCGCTGAGGAGCAGCAAATTTACTTCACCTGTTTATCTCTATAAAACAAAAGAGGTTGCTTATGAATTGATTGGAGCTCCAAAACAGCGCCAACCTGGAATCTAATGTTAGACAGATTTCAATGCCTACATATTTGTCCTGATTTAATAGAACTTTCTATCAATTAGCTAACAGTCCGCCTCCATATGCTGTCGTCGGCGATATATTTGATTCTAAAGTTGAGGGTCTGGAGAACTGACAGGAAAACACAACTATTAACGTGTAAAAACATACTGTCTAACAAACCAATGCCGGGTTGCCCATGATGAAGTTTGAACTTTGCTGAAATGAATACAAACTTAAAGATCACCCCACCTTTGGTCTCGCTGGTAAATGTTTGCAGATCAGTTCTTCTAACGTCCGTCTACTTCATTTGCTAATAATATGATATGCATTTGCTCCACATAAAAACTAAGTGATATATTTTGTTTACATATCGTGCAAGTTTGATCGACTGCACCAACAATGCACTATCTGGGCCAAAAGAGTTTAAGTTAGCTTCAGCAACAAACTTCACTGAGACCTTTGTCCACAAATTTCTGCTACTCTATGAAAGCTCCTTGATCAAGCGATATTCTCATACACCTTTATAAAAGAGGTCTTTAACTTCAAATTTCCTATGCTTTCAAATTGTTCAGTTATCGTGCGACCGCTAGCTCAAATTTAACATTTTCACCGTTTTGAAAATGTGCCGGGATCGTGTGAATGTAGTCTCAGATTCTTCTTCTCATAATTGCAAAAAGGTCCATTGAACAGAAACAAATGTATTGTACCTTGTAACTGCTCCTGCTGTATAATCCAACTTCTCCTTCATTCCAAACATTCCCTTGTGATCCATTAATCGTCTTCAATAATGTCTCACCAGCGGAGTTTTTGATGTATATATTCAGGGCACCAATTGTTCGGCCATACATATGATACCAGAAAGAAAGACATTGACCATTTGTTGCTGAAAACAATTCACTTTCAAGTCGAGCTCTCTCGCCTGTTCTTCTGTTTACTCCAGATGTCTCAATAAAGATGTATTGACCTGTAGACAAAGTGTAAGGATACGTTTTAGATGATTATCATTAAAGGGCCTCGTGGAGCAAATCCCTCATACTTTCAAAATGGTGTGGCCCATCTCAGTCAGGTGGATTAAAAAATATATGTGGACATGCTCAATATCAAATGATATATTTGCCAATATCATTGTCTTAGCTGGTAAAGAAAAGTATCCATGATATCACGTATTCATTTTTGAATGTCAGAAATGAGCAATACTAAGACATAAACAGTTAGTGTAGATCTTTAAAGGGAATAGACATAGCTATATCTCGTAGTCGCTATAAATAGGCTATAGGAAACGCCTACGCAATCATTGTTTCTTTGGCTCCACAATGAAGCCGCACGTTTCGAAGTTCTCAAATTCAATAGATTATATTTTTAACCTGGCCCGGGCCAGCTTTTAACTATGCCGATTCCCTTTAACCAGTTGAACAGGAGAACGTTGAAGTGAACATCAAAAGCGAACATTTCTAAACGCTGCAGAATGAAGAAAGAAAGGGACATTTCCGCCATGAAAGAAAACTGTGAGCTCCTCCGAAAAAGAACAAGAAATCTCTTTCACTTTATCATATTTGGCACAAGGAGTCTAGAAATCATACAATAATAACAAGATCCTTTGAGAGCATCGTGCGATGTGTAGTAGTTTATACATAAATAGATAAAGATGTGAAAATAAGAGACAGCGAACTAACTCACCAAGAGCAGTGCCAACAGTATGATCCACAGTGGGTCCAGTTCCATAACTAGATGTCGATCCGCTGTTTAATTCCCAATCAAAGTCATCTTGGCCGGTTCGGTTTCCATTAGCAATATTCCTCCATGTGCATAGACTGCCATATTCAAAATCACATGATCCTATGAAATAATGATTGTTACGAACTTACGGTTGAGGATGGGGAAGTTAAACTTTAGTCACATCTAAAGTAACTTAAATTTGAAAATGTGCATAATTTTATGATACTTTTACGAAAGTCTTTATGCTGTACATGACCACCAACAAACAGAAATTTGAGCGGATCGAAATCATTTTTGGAAATTCACTTAAAAATTGCATGAGCTGATTTCTTCTTCAGACCAGACTTTTCTACCACTTCTTTGAATGTCTATTTTTGAATGTGGTATCGCAATAGTTTACGGCTGCTGCCAAAATTTTTGTCAGCACTTACACACATTTTGTTTCTGTTTCAATAAACTTCGATGACATCTTTTCTTTTAACATTAAAATAATCCCTTGTCTTGTTACATTGCAGAAAACAAACCTTGTGCAAAAGATCTAAGGCTTGTACAATACATCATCGGATAGGTCTTTAGCCAAAACTGACCTGTGTTTAAAGAATTTTGAAACAGACTACAAACTGAAAACAGTGATTTACTTTCAACATTCACTTCAATTGAAGGTTTGCAAGAGAAGCAAAATACTTTAGTTTCAACGAGGAAGCTCCCTGTCAAGCGTGAATGAATGAATAAATGATAGCTCATACCTGGAGGTGGGCATGCCGAGTTTGCGATGTAAATGTCATCCAATGCAATATCACCTTGGTAACTCCTGCCAACAACACCCTCGAATATAACCTACAAAAAGAAAAGACAATTAAACCTGGGCTACAAAGAACTATTCAGTTTTGCTTTACTCCAGAATCTCTTTGTGAAAGTCGAAAACGAGCAAGGAATTTTTATAAGATGCTTCCCTCCCAAATACTTCCTTTGCTCTTCGCCCCATCTTCAAATTAAAATCCACGCTCCTTTTGATTTTGATCTTATCTTTCGGCTGAAAATGAAAATGTCACCAGAGTGAGTAAACAGACAAAACAAACGCTATTACTGTAATGGACAATGAACAACTATAAGTTTATTAGGCTCGTTTTACACGGCAGCAGATGAAAATTCGTAGGGACAAAAACTAGTACGCCTTTATAAATGTTTATCTTGTATACGATGTAAAGTACGCTTAAATTAGCTGTAACTAGAACCATAATTACTTCTTTCCCCTATGATGATTATGATGATTATGATGATTATGATGATTATGATGATTATGATGATGATGATGATGATGATGATGATGATGATGATGATGATGATGATGATGATGATGATGATGATGATGATGATGATGAGGATGATTAAGATAATGATGATAATGGTGATTATGTTTATGATACTGATGATGATGATGATGACGATGATAACGACGATGATGATGAAGCTACCTCGGCAGCAGATATGTTACTTATCTAGATCACATACCCTATATCGTGTATAACTTTTCAAAGTGACTCTTCCATGTCTCCACACATTTCCTTGGTCGCCTGTTCTGTTCCATATAGATGGTCCACTTGCACGGTCGAGATAGATATTCAAGCTTCCAATATGATTACCGTACATATGATACCAGAAATAAAGACATCTTCCTGTTGTCGTGCTTGGTAAGTACGGGCTGTATAACCAAGCTTTCTCACCGCGTCTTCGTGGTACTGATGTTTCGATGTAAAGGAAGTTACCTAAGAGGTGATATGATGATTATGAAACGCTATGAACGGCTCATGCACATTAAAAGTTGCTAATGTATTTAGGTGCCAATCAATAAATGAATTCAGTAGTATCTGAAAACAACATATAAAAACTGCTGTTTTGGCCTCCCGCCTACAAGATGTTGGTTGGCAAAAGGCAACGTTAGTAACTCGTTGTAACTCGTTTGTAACTAGTTGTGTAAACGCACTGAGCCGGCAGAATTTATACTACTTTCGTCTTGAGGCTGAAATTCTGCATGATGCCTATCGTTCTTGGTATTCTCGTTGATTCATTAATCTTGATTGATTGTTGAAGTCAGTTGCTATTGTCTAAGGAATTAGGAAAACTTCTACCGGCATCGTGAGGACGGGAGGCCAAATAGCACTTCTTTATGCCATTTGCAATTTCTAATGGCATTGTGTAACCGCGGTCCAAGAGTTTACTTTGAGAAAATATATCATATGTTTTATATGATATATAATCATATATGTCATTATCATATATCAATAACATATCACCATCATGTATTATATATTATATATAACATATCATATATTATATATATAGCTATTTCATTGGAGAACGGCATTTGAGAAAATGAGTAGAAGTACTAACCCTGGTCAGTTCCGGTCGTATGATCAGTAGCCGGTCCAGTACCAAGTGATGGTGTTCCTTTATTAGCTCTCGTCCAATCAAATTGATCACCACGCATATTTCTCCATCCACATAGAGTCGTGTCTTCAAAATCACAATATGGTGACGGTGGGCAGGCGCTATCAGTTACAACAACGTCATCGATAGCTATATCTCCTGCGTAGTCAGTACCTCTGATTGCTTCAATGCGGATTTTCGTTGTTGAATATGAATAAACATTAACTTGTGCGCGTCTCCATTTATTGCCTTGTGTTCCTTTTCGTGTCCAGATTCTGAGAAATAGAATAAAATCGTCATTCAATCAATCAATCAATCAATCGATCGAGCGATCAATCAATCAATCAATCAATCAATCAATTAGTCAGTCGAATGATCACAGTGCTACGATACCTCGGAAGCGCATCAATGACCTCGTAAAAGTTACATCATAACTCTAGCAAAGTTATCTGGGAAGGTTAGTCAAAGTTCCTGACAACAAAACCCCGTGTCTCACCTTCTAAATTGAGTGTACCATCTCCTGTAGACATTCAATGTATTGACATGTGGCCCATGCATATGATACCAGAATGTAAGACAGACGATTCTTCTTGTTGGTCTGATTGGAGGGCTTTCAATTATTGCAGTATCATTTGGTTTGCGAGGATATGAAGCTTCGATGTAGATGTAATGACCTAATGAATGGGGAGAATAATAGATCATCATCACTATCAACTGACTGCAAAAACATTAAGAATGCGGTAAACTTTGCTCAAATGCTTCAACTTCGTTTCATCAGTGTGTGTTCTAGCATCTACCCGGTGAAGCAAAGAATGAAAGTCTTTAAGGCTTACTCGTAAAATATTCGATCACTGCCAAAGGAAGGAACGACGTCGTATTAGCTCTGAGATACCATATATGCATCGCAAACCAACCCAAAATACGTCCAAAGAAAATGATAGTAATACGAGCTTTTTATGTTTGGAATTGGAATTCTATCTGTTAGATAAACACCTTGTTTCATGCAATACAAGACATAACTTCATGTATCGCCTACTTTCAACAATAAATCTGGGTAAAGAAACCAAACACAAACAGTAAGTTCTATTACATCGTTGACGAGTTTAGAAACCTACCTTTTCCTGTAGTATGATCCCCAAGTGGTCCGGTTCCAATTGATCCGGTATTATCCTTGTTCCGGGTCCAATCGAAATCATCTGTGGTGAGTTGTCTCCAGTTGCAGATTCCGTTCTCAAATGTACAATTACTGTCTGATGGGACGGTTGTTGTTGGGGGGACAGTGGGGGGAGCGGCATTTGCAGGGATGTGTGAGCAACGTGTATTTGTGAAGACTATATCATCAATTGCAATATCACCAGTATATGAGGTACCAACAACTCCTTCAAACACGATCTAGACAAAACAATATATGACAGTTTAAAACTGGGCGTCTCAAAATAATTGAGCCTCGTTTGTGTGGCTGCTGTGGAGGAAGCGTAGATTCATTCATCTCGCTTTTTACACAGCTCCATAAGTCAGGCTTTAACTTAGAGTTTGAGACTTTGTTTGAGTCAAGCTGACACGTGGTTGCTGATTTATGGCAGAGAAAGGGAAAGTTTGTGACTGCCTCAGTATACGAGGTACCAACAACTCCTTCAAACACGATCTTGACAAAACAATATATGACAGTTTAGAACAGGGTGTCTCAAAATAATTGAGCCTGGTTTGTGTGGCTGCCGTGGAGGAGCCGTACATTCAATCACCTCACTTTTTACACAGCTCCATAAGTCAGGCTTTAACTTAGAGTTTGAGACCTTGTTTGAATCAATCTGACACGTGGTTGCTGATTTATGGCAGAGAAAGGGAAAGCTTGTGACTGCCTCAAAAACAGCACTTCTGCTGTTCTCCAGCAATGTCAAAATAAAGTAAGTTTTCAGAGAAAGGACTATGGTATCGTATAGAAATGTTCACCACATTTCTTAAAAGGTAGAAAGTGCTCTCTTATGAATAGAAAACACTGCTAATCCCTTAAAAAATTAGAAAAAATCTTTATACGATGCCAGAACCATTTCTTTGGAAACTTATTTGATTCTGACGTTGTTTGAGAACAACAGAAGTACTGTTTTTGAAGCAACTATTTATTTTGCCTTTTTCCTACCATAAATCAGCAAGCACGTGCCTTTTCTGCACGATAAATCTTGCCAATGACGTGGGACTATTTCATTACTTTATAAGCTTTACAAAAACTCGTTTTTAAGTAAGGTTGGGTAGCAGTAAAAAACAGAATCGTCCTATTTCTGATATCTATTTTCAGGCAATGCCTGCTTCTTTCGCCTACTAAAGTTATCCCTAGCTAAATTCATCAAATTTTAGTCTCTTTCTATTTCTTGTCACTTAGCACTTTCCTCTGTGGTTTATTCTTCTCGACCTCCTCTCTTCTCTACCTTCTCTACCTCCTTTTAAATCCACTATAATCCCTAAAGAAGTTTCAACTCTTCACTGGCTATGATTTGTTTAAAAATGGTGGAAGATTCCCCAAAGGTAACATGAGTGTGAATCAACAGAACTTACGGCATAACGTTTCGTGGAAACAATCGGCGCTTGCGCAGTTGGGAACCAGAAATCACCATGATCACCAGAATTAGTCCATATCAACGATTCTGATTGGTTGCCAGCACCTGTCTTGACGTAAATATTCAATGTTCCCATGGCAACACCATACATATGGAAAGCGAATTTAACACATCGTCCGCGTGACCCAGTTGGTGAGAAATATTCACTGACAAGTCTAGCTTTGTCGCCTCGTTTTCGTGGAGCGGAAGCCTCGATGTACATGTAATGACCGCTTGAATCTTTCTTTGTATTGTCAACAGATGGCCCTGTTCTCCAACTTGATGTGCCTCCGTGGCCTCGTAACCAGTCAAAGGTATCCTCCGTTTGCTCTTGCAAGTATGTGCACATTGAGAATTTCTCAAAGTCACAATCACCTATAATCGAAGAGAATATTATTGTCTGTAGATGAGTTGGGATTATTAAAAGCATAAATTCTGGGTCAACAAACTGACAGGGCAGGGAAAATGATTCAATATAGAGCAGGATGAAAGAAACAAATTAAAAAACCCTCCTGTGCTTCTATCTTTATGTCTGAAATACAACTTTGTAAGCATACAAAAATATGCACAAGCTGCAAGCATACTGTAGGGTTTCCTAGATCTTTGTTAGCAACTTTATCTGCAGATCTAGCCAATCACATTCAAGGCGGTGTGCCTTTCAACTTAGAGTTTGATAGTTGCTCCTGTTTCTTAGTAAATCATGGGATTCAATTTTCACAACTATATAACAGCCACGTGCAAACCATCCAACAAAATGTTTTATTTACCTGGATTGAAGCCGACACTTCCTTCAATCATTTGATTCAGTAAACCAAAAGGTTCTTTTCAAAACAATGTCGGATCAACGCACAAATGTGCAATCAACAAAGTTAATTCACCTGGATTAGGGCAGACACCACTAACAACCTTAAGATCATCAATTGCAATGTCACCAGTGTAACTTCCACCAACTGTGCCCTCAAACACGAGCTAAGGAATAAACATTGAAAAAAATCACCAAAGATACTGTAAAAATGTACTAACTGTTCTATAAATTTAACATGTAGGTTTCTTGAAGAGACTTTCTTGCGGAAGTCCTTGATAACTTCAGAACAGAGTTGCCGATTTCAGTCAGGTAAATTTGAAAATTTTGTTTAGACATGCTCAATGTTGAAAAATACAGGGCCACCGAGAGAATTTAGAGGCCCAAGGGCAAAATTGTGACGTGAGGCCCGCTGTGAGCGAAGTGGGCAGACGACAGAGGAGTATCTTACTTTATGAGGCCTCCTTGAACCCGAGGCCCTGGGGCAAATTGCTGCCTCTGCTCCCCCCTATTGGCGGCCCTGGAATAATATACAAGCCCATACCATTACCTTGAACATCCAGAAAGCAACGGCTTTTCAAACAGGGGTCAATTTGTTAAATCACCCATTATCATAAAGTTGCATTCCCTACTGATATTTCTAATCTCATGAAAATGAAATTAACAAAACCTTACCTGATAGTTGGTAGTAGATCTAACTGTCTGCATACCCATTCTCCAGATATTTCCTTGCCCCCCTGATCTCGTCCATAACAAATTACGTGCTCCATTTGATTGTCTGTAAAGTGTCAAACTGCCGATCGTGCTACCGTACATATGATACCAGTATGCAAAACATGAACCAGTAGTAGGTTGTCGCATTGGTGAGACAAATCGGGCCTTCTGTCCTTGTGTTCTTGGTGAGGATGTTTCAATGTACATGTAGTAGCCTATGATACGATAAAAAAGCTTCAATCAAGCAATCAGTCAATCAATCAATCAATCAATCAACGTTATGTCGTATCTTATTACAGACGTTGACGATCAATGGCTTCCAGCTCTATGCCTCCCCCCCCCGTCACTTTTACCTTTAATTTTTCCCGTCAATAGCTGATGTTACAGACCTTCCTTTCTGCACAAATGTCCTAAAAACTCAAGTTGCTTTTTTCTGAAGCTTACTAATCATAAAATCAAAAAATTACAGAAGACCCTTTTAAAACTTTTCAAAGCCCCTTTACAGGACGACAGCCCCTTTATTGTGCACATTCGAAAATACTTCAAAATGTATCAAAATATAATTCTATTCAATACGCACAAGAAAAATTCTAAACTGGCTATTTCAAAACTTTGTTCGATTTACATTTTGTTGTTACAAGGAATTTTATCGTAAGCTCCCATCTCTCTCATTCCTTTGCACCACACAGATCAACTGCTTTCTGTTCCTGCACAATGTTGGCTGGCCAAAATTGTTTACAACCATACTTCTCTATTTATCTAGTCTTTTAGCCACATGAATACAAGACAGAAATATCTAAATTGGCTTGGTTGCAAAGCATAATCAGTGGTAGGTCCACTGAACAGTTTGCAATGAAAAACTTCTCTATTTTTCGAGCAAGACAAATATATCTACCTTGGTTTGTTTGCAAAGTATGATCAGTGGTAGGTCCAGTTGAAACAGATGCAGTTTGTCCGTTTGCTCTCGTCCAGTCGAAGTTATCTGTATTGTCTTGTGTCCACTGACAATATAAATTGCCACCAACACTGTATTCGAAGTCACACTCATCTGCGTAGAGAAAAATCAAATAAAGAATCGTTCGATTCTCTAGATAAATTCACATGATATTCGCTTTGCATCATTGCGAAATTTCATTTGATTTGCATCAGACAATTTATTCTGAGAAAAAACCACTCATCGAAAATCTAACTTGAGCTCTACTTTTTAAGAAAAACGTAACAGTCAGTCTTTTCTGAGAGCCAAGTTTTCTGATTGCTCGTTATCCTTGAAGTCTCCAGTAATAGTGCGCATTTCTTTCTGGCATTTACAGCCAAATCAAATGCTTAACATGCACAAAGACGTTAATCTAGTATTCATTAGTGTTTTTGCAGTGTGATTCAAAACCAAGCAGCCCTCAAAATAGCTAAATTAGCTAAAATTTAAACTAAAATCTTTGCCAAAACTTATGAGAAAATCGTATATTTTTTCTCTTCTCTCCCTCTCCCCCTAAAAATGTTGGTTCCATGAGCGATTACGCAGTACTTTAGCGGAATCGCTTTTAATCAACTATGGTAATCATATTTTTTAATTTATTTTAAAAATTAATTATGGTGGTCATATTTTCGGACCAATATTGTTCAGGGGGCAAGGTGCAGTAAAAAGGGTGAGGTGAAGTTTCCTGCGATGTACTTTGCATGGTTAGTCAGACGAAAAAATAGCAAAATGAAGTTCCTCTAAACTTGTTTTGGCAAGGATTGTGGCTGCAAGACCATCTTTGTTTGGGAAAATAATCTGGTCCCTATTCATAACTAAAAAAGAATTTTAGAAAAAAGCCATGTAAGGGATCGTCTCCAAATATTCGTATCATATTCGTATAGGGAATTCGTGGCATCATACGATATTGATACGATATTCTATAAGCCACATACGAATCAATTCGTATCGTCACCTTTTAGAATTCGTATAAATTCGTATACAATTCGTATGTGATTCGTATGCAGTTCGTATCTAATTCGTACAAGCAATTCGTAAACACAATTCGTAACACAATCATATAAGGAATTCGTATAGACAATTCGAATCAAATTCATATCAGCTTCGTATCAAATTCGTATCATAATTCGTATAGAAATCAAACAATTCGTATACAATTCTTATCTCTTGTACGGCTATACGAATAAAATTGTATACGACTTTTTCACGTAAAAGATTGAATTCGTATCAATTCTTATAAAAGCTATACGATAATTTGGAGACGATCCCTAATCAGATTTTCATGAATTTTCAAAGAGGAAAACTTTCTTAACTCACACGGTGGAAATCAGAGCAAGAAAATAGGCATACCTGGAGGTGGGCAAGTTCCAGACAATACAGAAACATCATCTAACGCGATATCACCACTGTAACTTACTCCCCTAATAGCTTCAAATACAACTCTACTTTTTGATGTGGAAGTAGGCAGTTGGACTAGACCACGTTTCCAATAATCCCCTTGTGTGCCAGTTCGTTGCCATTTTAAGAATGTAACCGATCCAATCTAAGAGAAAAATAAGCAAATATTGTAAAAAAATTTGTAAATACAATTGTGTTAGGCAAAACACTCTCAAGCCTCGCTTTGCTGTATGCAAACGATGTATCAGCTGTTGAAGGAAACTGCGGTGCATTTTGGCTCCTGAGCAGGGGTGTCTTAATGGTTTAGCATGGGAATCTTGCAGAGCCATAGAGCCATCATCCCTAGCAAGGAAACTGCCAAATCTATTCATTCTTTCAGATACTCTAATAAAAAACCTGAATCGAAAGATATTTCTTTATACCTTTCGAAGAATTTTCGAATGCGCAGAATAGTGATGGCAGATCTACGCGATTCAATCGAATCTCTCGTTTAAAAATGAATAAAATAGAGCGCGATCCAGGCTCTTTCTCAAAATAGCAAAAAGATCTATCACTACAACAAAGCTCCACAAACTTAATGTCAATATCATGATATCTTGTAGGCCCCCATCTGTGCGACACTTACCTTAGTTAAAACTCTAAGGCTTCCAACATGTGGTCCATACATATGATACCAGAAGCTTAGGCATTTGCCGGGGGCAGATATGGCAGGCATTTCACCACTTGTTAGCTGTGCAGTATCATTTGGTTGCGCTGGGTAGGAGGCCTCAGCATAAACATAGGTACCACTGCTGTTGCCAAGTGTATGATCATAATGAGGTCCTGTTCCAACCGAGGCTGTACTGCCTTTGTGTTTCAAAAACTTGAACCGTGCTGTGTTGTTGAATGTGTATGTGCACCAGCCCTTCTCGAAGTTACAATCAAAACCAGTGTTGCCTGTCAATGAAAACAACAACAATTTAAAGGAACTTGGTCCAGTTTAAACTGGCAGACCCACAGGGCAAACCTAGCCTTTTAAACTGGCCAAAGAGGACTGGGACTAGCCTGTTGCATTTGGTAATGTTTGTAAGTGGAGTTTCTTTGCGTAGCCAAGGAACAATGAACGTGCATGCATTTTCTTTAGCCCTGCATACCTCACTCCTATTTACCTATGCCTGGTCCCTTCATGATGCAACGTAAAGTTTTGCAAAAGCTACCTTCCTGCAACAAGCCGAGATAAACAGATGAAGATCCTTGCACTCTTAGAAGTCATCCCGGCATAATCTTGAATAAATCATTCACAATGGCTTTTGCATCCACTTTTTTCAAAACTTATTTCTCTGAGACTTCATCAGATAAGCAGCTTATTTTCACCTACTAGGTGTATTTCAAGTAGTATTCAATTCCACATAAAATTCATGCGCTCAGAAAGTATTTCAGAATTTTTTAGCTTGGGGGTCACCGTTTTAAGTCCACACATTATATAATACACTTGTTTTTTAAAAACCGGAAAGGACAATATTCAAAATATATATATATATATCAAGACATGCCTACCAGCAGTCGGTCCTCGAGATGGTGTTAAACTTGGCGTTGGCGCAGCAGTGCTCATGCCAGGAGGCAAGGCTGCATAAGGTGTGAATGCGCAGGAGCCTTGAGTGAAAGTGATGTCATCAACTGCAATATCAGCATTATAGTTTGTTCCTCTGATGCCTTCAAACATGATCTACGAATAAAGAAAACATGAGGTCGACACATTCTATCGGTTGCTGTGAAGGACCTTTATTTTCAATCATCTAAAACTTACCCTGAATACAAACCAAAGTCTTCAACTTTAATTTTTATACCCGAATCTTTAAAATAGGTTTACTATAAGAGGAAATATATTGGAATGATATCTAGATTTAAGTGTTTCAAAAGCAGACGACTATGTATGATTATCAAAAATCATTTGAATTACAGAAATAAGAAAAGAATAACAAAAAGAAAACGTGGGTGACTTTTCTTCCACAAATATCGAATCTCCTTCTTTTAAAAGACAAACAATGAGATACAGAAATCTTGTCTAAAATCGAGGAAATGAAAGCCAAGCGGCACTTATCGTCCTTTTGGTTTGTTTAACAATGGAGAACAATTCGCTTTGCTGTCATGCTGAACATTCTCATTCTCAATTGTTTGAATCCAAAGCTTTGCAACTTTCTTTAGACTCTGAGTTCATTAATACGCAAAGATTCTATTGGGGACAGAGATATATTTGATATCTAATAGCTACCTGGAAACTGGTTCCAATATTGAGTGGAATCCTTCCTTGACGCCATTGGTTCTGTTGATTTCCTTTCAATTGCCAAAGAAGTTGAGTACCAAGAACAGTTGTGCCATGGAATGTCTTCTTATAGATGTTAAATGTTCCAACAGCTGAACCATACATGTGGTACCAGAATGAAATACATCTGCCACTTCCCGTAGTTGCAGGGAACTGCATGCTGTTTAAGACGGCCCTGTCACCAATTTGACGAGGGGCTGAGGTCTCGATAAAAGCATAGTAGCCTATGAGTAGAAGAGGAGAACATTTATAGGACTTGAGATTCAATTTTACTCGCAAGTACAGATTCCAGTTTTCAAAAAGCTATAACGGACAGAGCTCGATAAAAGCAGTTTGTGCGAAGGCTTCTAACGGTGAACAGATCCCATAGAAAAAACTGAGGTCTGAAAAAAAATTTGGCTTTACCCTCAACCCTCCCCCCCCCCCGCCCAAGAATTGTACCAAGCATGCATACATATTATGTGAACGTTGAAATCTTGTAATCTTTCGCATTTCACATCATGACTTGTCAGGTTGTAGCGAGCATATTTTTCTTGCAAATACCAGTTACTTTCGTCCAGACTACAGTCAGTCCAAGTGTTTAGTTGCGTATCTTGTATGGTTGTGACATCTATTCAATGTTGTTGTAAATCTTAATATCCGTTGTTTTAATTAACATTCCTACGTTAAATTCACTCATATCCTAAACAAAATGACCGAAGCAAAATATCAAAGGAAAAGGTTTACCATGACATGAAGAGTTATGTACCGACATCAAACATATTGAAGTATTTTTTGTCACAGTTCCTGGGAAACTGTTAGAACAAAACCAATTCATTCAAAATGGAGGTAAAGTTCAAATTATCCAAATTTAAAGGGTCAGCTTCAACCAGCCTGCATGTTGGGTGTTAGCCCTTTATTGGCTTTTTTAGTCTCAAATTTCATGGGCCACAAAATGGTGACAAAAAAGAGATGACGTGTGCAAAGAATGCAGGTTGAAACAGACCTTGTGAAGAAACAACTGATCTCTTACCTGCAGCCGTTCCTTTCGTATGATCAACCTTTGGCCCTGTGAAGGAGCTTGGGGTATCACCCTTTCCAATGATCCAGTCAAAATTATCAGCTCGAGAATTTGTCCACGAACACGTGTCAGCGTCTTCGAAATCACAATCACCAGGTCCAGGACATGCCCCATCTCTCACTTTGAAATCATCGATCGCTATGTCACCAGTGAAACTTGTTCCTTTGATCGCCTCGAACACAATCTAAGCAAGAACAACAAAAGATAAAAGCAAACCCTGGCTTATTTGATAATGTATAATCCGGCGAACATAGCCTAAACAAACTTAAACAAACGCTGGCTTATTTGATAATATCTGATCTGGCGAACACACCCTAAACAAACCTGAGCAAACATTAGAAAACACAGATGGGCAAAGAATACCCTATTGAAGGACTGTGGAAATTGATCTGGGTGACCAATTCGAAGGCTCTTTATACATTTATTAAATTTGAAAGTAAACTTAAACTTATTACATTCAGATACCGACTTTCCGTACTTTAAAATCTATTGCCGTTGTTTTCGCAATTCTCAAACGAAAATGGTGACAACAAAGGCAAACCAAGGGATGGCATAAGCATGGCATGCTGGCTGGAACAGATCTTTTAAGTCAGAACCTAGTTTCTCCCAACGCAATATGACTACACGAGTGGCTGCTGAGCAAATATTTTCGAATATTTTCAAGTCGAAACGAAACAAAATGCGTTGATACAAACTATGAAAATATACTAACCCTGAAATAGGTAGTTCTTGAAATATCCAACTGCGCTAGACGCCATGTATTATTCTGATTGCCTGTTCTTGTAAACAATAATTTATTCGAGAAGAACGAATATTTGACGTAGACATTCAAAGTTCCAATGGTGGCTCCATACATGTGGTAATAAAATTGGACACATTTCTGTCCGTTGCTGTACATGAATGGTGTATTGATGATGGCCTTCGATCCTGCTGGGAGGCTCGTTGAGGTTTCGATGTATAAGTAATGGCCTGAGGAAAAACAAACAGTTTCAGCAAGCTATTTAAATCCGTCTCTCGAATACGTCTCTCCCAAAGGGTATTCTATGATGTAAAATAAATTGTGTATATAAATGACAAAGCTAGTTTCGCGTGTAGCACGTCGTGGGTCTAAGCAAGCAAGTAAATGTTAACAAATACGACAGTGTACCAGAATAGCAATAAATAAGTCAGAAACCTCACTCAAAGCTGAGCGGAAATCAAATTTGGGAAATTGGAAACGTACCAAAACTTGTGCCATATGTATGGTCATGTCTCGGCCCAGTGCCAACGCTGGCAGTATTTCCACTTGCTCTGGTCCAATCAAAGTTGTCTGTTTTGACATTCTGCCATCCACAGATATTTGGAGACTCAAACGTACAAGTGCCTGAAATAAGAGAATGAAATTAATGCATTTTTGCGTAGTTTCAATTCAGTTTTCAAATTTCAAATTTCCAGACATACAATTAACTATACCAACAAGCAACTAAGAATATCTACGACACAATATTACACAAATTAATACATCAACACCTAAACTTGATACAATATATAAATTCGAAACAAAAATGGAGTGCATTACTTAAAAGAGGAGCTCTCTCAGTTTGTCTTCCAACTGCCCTTTACTGCTAAAATTTTACAAGTGGATATAACCAACCAACAGTACTGGAGTACAAATGGATGAGCAATGCTTGCTTTGTAAAAAAACATTTCAGTGGGTATACAAACCTGAGGAAACGCAGTCTCCGTACTTTACATCGATGTCATCAATCGCAATATCGCCCTTGTAATCGAGTCCTCTTTTAGCTTCAAAAACAACCTGCGAGAAATGACAAATATCATGGTATCAACCGCGATTGATTATCTATCAACAAGAAGTGCGGACATGTAAGATTTAACTCATTCCACGAGAGCAGTCTTGGTGTCTAGTGGCTTATTTCAGCAGTTTGGAACAAATTCATGATTAATCTTTACCGAGCAAAGCCTAGGAAGGAGTTTCAGTCATAAAGCTACATTTCCTTAAACGACACCTTTTAACATACAACTACCTTCCAAGGTGACATGTGCCTGCCGATGGGGGTATCAATTTCAAGAACAAAACACAGGACAGGATAATAACTGCTCATTTCTGTTCCAGAGAAGGCGTTTCAATAAAGAAACTTTTTCTAGGATCAATAGCCATTTTTCTAAATCTTATTCTAGGACTGGTATTGTGTTTCCGAGTATTCTGTTCCAGCATAGGATCCGAAATGTTTCCAATGGCATGCACACTCCCTTTGTTTTTCTCGGAGGCAGACCCCCGGGAAGTCTAGAAAGCAGCTCGGATGCATAAATATTCATTAGCTCCTCGATAACCGGGTTTTGATGCACACTGCTCCCGGGCAGGATCTAATCTGGAGAACTCACCTGGAACGAATCGCCAGTTTTGACTTGAACTTCTCCAAATCTCCAATTCGGTCCTTGGGTTCCATTTCGCATCCAAATTGGAGCTTTAAGCAGTCCGTTAATTCTTTCTCGGACGGACAGTGAATTGACATGTGATCCATACATATGATAGTAGAATTGGACGCAACGGGTTAGTACTGTACCGTTGCCACGTATCGTGGGACTGATCATTCTAGCTGTGTCATTGGGTCGTCGTGGTGCAGAGGTCTCGATGTACAAGTAATACCCATAATCTAAAATAAAGTAGAAATATATGGTATATAGCATATGATAAATATATGAAAGAAATGTTGAAACTGAAGAATGAATCAATTTCCAGCCAGTAGTGGCATGAGGTGAAAACTGAAAAAATGTCTGGGCAAGAAAAAATTTTGGAAATCTCAGAACTTCTCCCTATAAACTTCCAAAGAAATCCCCTAAAAGTTTAACAACTGTTTAATAAAATTTTCTTCTTGCGCGAATTTAAAACCAATCCAGACAAAAATTTTTGCAAAATTTGTGTTCAGTGGATAATACGAAAACTGACTGCAATGAGTGAACAGTGACTCAACAAAGTAGATGATGGCAAATAACATTTGAACAAGTTTGATCCCGAAATTTACAGAATAATGCATAGAATGTCTGGAAGACTGCTACACATGATCTCATCTTCGGATCGTCAGTATGTTTGGACAAAATCAAGGTAACGCTTCAAGTTTCATTGAAGAAATGCCATCGGAAGTCATCGCCTTATTCTGTCATAAACAAAAAACAAAAAAGGAAGCCTAACTTACAGTTGTTAAGAGTATGATCGTATCGTGGTCCAGTTTGAACTGAAGATGTCTGTCCACGATGTCTCGTCCAATCAAAGGTATCCCCAGTCATTTGACGCCAGTTGCACGTGTTCTGTTCGAAATTGCATCCCCATGGAACGGCCTTAGAAGGCTGCAGAGGACAACTTCCTTGAACGGCTTGCAATGAAATGTCATCGAGAGCAATATCTCCTTGATAATCCTGGCCGCGGATGCCTTCAAATATGATCTAATGAAGACATGCATATATAATTATTATTTAAACCTAATATAGGAAGAAAATGTTCCTTTTCCATGCGAATGATCTTCAACGACTGACGATCAAAAGTGAGAGTATGCCAATGTATTAGAGCTTTTGAAATAAATTAGCGCTGGTGCAAGGCTTATGGTTAGGAAAGGGTTATGTTCCGAGGCAATGTTCAGGATTCAGCTTAAAGGTTCAATATATTGGCGTATTATCCAAAATTAGTTCTTTGATTCCAAAGTCATGGAAAATATCTTCTTTATCAAATGAAGGAAAAAGAAAAAGTTATTCGCTATTGGATGAGAAACAATTCACAAAATTACAGTTTACGGTTTGTATTTGAGTACCAACTTGAATGACTCAGAAATCCAAGGGGTGTGTAGCCTGAAGGCAGCCTGGACTCCTCCTCAAACTATTTCTTTGAGGAAGAGCTGACGCTGCGCACTGGTTAAGAGTTGAATCATTCCTTCAAAGAGTGCAAAAACTTCTGAAAGGTATACAAGTTTTGGGATTTGCTTGAAAACAAAGGGTTTTTTCGAACAGCGTAGGGAAATTCAAAGGAGCGATACATCCCTGAATGAAACAAAATAGCATCCCTGTTTTCTGTAAACGCCTTCAGTTGATGAGTCTCTGTAAAACATTAATCATGATCTAAAAGACAGCAACTGAACACGTAAGATCCTCACCTGGAAATTTCTGCCTCCACTCTGAATAGGCAACTGTCCTTGATACCAATTTGTTCCTTGCTGTCCACTCAAGCTCCATATGATTGACGTTGAAACACCAATGATTCTCATGTAAACATTCAATGTTCCAATATGTGCACCTTGCATGTGGTACCAGAAACGTAGACATTTGCCTGTCCTCGATCCCATTATAACCTCGCTTTCAACTCTAGCTCTCTCATGAGCAAGACGTGGATAAGATGTCTCGATGAATAAATAACTTCCTGAAATAAATGATATTGAATTTGTATAGAAACAGCTAGAAATGTTTCAGAAAGGCGCAAATCAGGGAGATAGCCATGCTGGATACTTATCAGGCATTTTAGATTGCTGAAATGTCTGGAGCACTAGGCAAGACAATGAAGCATCTAATATCAATTCCAAAACAAAATTAAATCCCGACTATCCACGCAATCTTTTTAAGTGAGATAGCACGCTTTCATGATTCTGGGAACAACTCATCTGGCTTGATAAACTAACTAGGGGGGGGGCTACCAAATTTACGCAATAAAGTTTCAATTTCAAATGAAATAATATACCTAAAATTTAGCTAATGACTACTGTGAATGAATATATAAATAAAAAATTGTCAGGCACAAAGCAAAATAATTGCAAACTACAACACCATGGAGAGAAGTACAGTAATAACTTAACATTAGTTGTTCAGTGGCTGCCCCCTATCCCATACCCTCGCTAAAATAGCCTGAAACTCGCGATGTTGTTTCAAAGATATTCAACAGTGAGTGGATCCTATTATGAATAAGTTAGGTTACCTTGTGCAGTTCCGGTGCTATGATCTGTCTTTGGTCCGGTAAACTGACTGGATGTCCCACCGCTGCCAATGAGCCAATCAAATTCGTCTCCTGTCTTTACGTTCATGTATGTACACGTTCCTCTTTCAAACTGACAGTTGCCTGGATGAAAAAATCAATCATTCGTTGACTAAAGATTCACGTCTAAAGAAGTTTGAACGAACATACGAAGCAGGAATTCTATATATTTAATGATAAATGAAAATAGTATAAGTCGGGAGGCAGGACATTTGAGAGCAAGAACACACATATCGGAGGGTCATTTTCTTCACAACGCCCTCCAAATTGGATGACATGGAAATTCGACCGTACCTGGAAGAGGACATGCACCATCTGTAATAAGTACATCATCGATTGCAATGTCTCCAGAATAACCAGTACCAACCGATGCTTCGAACATGATCTACAAATGAAAAATGTTACACTGTTCAAGTATGCAGCCAGAGAGTCAAAATCGAAAGTGAAGGCGAAGCAAGGCAGGAAACTTGAAGTCAAGTCTATTTCGTTGAATCAAATGGTTGGAAGACACTCCTGCGTCCATTCTGTGATTCAACCTCGAAAATCAATCACCCCTAAAGCTTTTCTCTTTGCCAATTCATGAAGATTCTGTAGAAAATTTGATCGACGTTTTTAGATCGTTTTCAAAGATTTCGACAGCGAAAAGTTTAAGAATATGTTCATAGAATATGCTGTTATAGCATATATATATATATATAGAATATGCTGAATATACTCTCTTATAGGTAGCTCTACAAACTGAAAACATAATAATCTATAATAGGTTCTAGAATCTAATTCAGGCTTTTTGCTAAAGATTAAGCCGTAAATCTTCAAAATCGATCAAATATATGATTTATATTGGACTGCCAAAGTGGACAGTGTATTATGGTGCACCTGGCAAAATTTCAAATAATTTGGTACAGTACAGTTCAGTTCAATTCAGCTAAGTTCTGTTCCTTTCCAGCACTTGGAAATTGGTGACCGAAGACTCTATAGGGAAGCATAAATGAGGTTAAATACAGAAATAAATAAACGAAAACCAACCTGATGATTGACAGTACTGGCGATTGTAACTTGTGCTATTCTCCATGTATTTCCTTGACTACCAGTAAGAGAATATAACGGACTGGAACGGGATCCATTGGCGTATTTAAGCACATTGAGTTTGCCTACTTGGTAACCATACATATGATACCAAAACTGCAGGCATCGTCCAGCTGATGGTGTAAATACCGGACTACGGAGCCAGGCTTTGTGTCCTTTGGATCTTGGAGAGGAGGCCTCGATGTATACGTAGTAACCTGAAATAGACATATAACACATCACCGATACTTCATTGAATTTAAGGCCCCGTTCACACTACTCCGTTTTTGTACAAAAACGGAGAGAAAAACCTCCGTTTTTGTGAGAGTGTTCACACTGATCCGCACAAAAACGCCACAAAAACGGAGGTTTTCGAAAACGCTATCAAAAGTGGATATCCACAAAAACGGATGTTTTTGAAAACGCATTTGATCAATGTGAACGCACAAAAACGGAGGTTTTTGAAAACGCTCCAATATGCAACAATAGGTTTCACAAAAACGGAGTAATGTGAACGCACAAAAACGGATGTTTTTCGCTGCGTTTTTGTTATCGGGCAGATCAGTGTGAACGCACAAAAACGGAGGTTTTTCTCACCGTTTTTGTACAAAAACAGAGTAGTGTGAACGGGTAGCTTCGATGCAACAAAAACGGATACTAACAAAAACGGAGTAGTGTGAACGGGGCCTAAAGCTTAGAAATATTTGATCATTTTCAGTCGGATAGAACAGATTTGATCAGACTAAAATCTGTCTCAAATTACACATCACTTTATAAGTTTCCACGAATAAAAACACTTGAAACATGGTGCATCATTAATTTTGAATTATTGTAAATCTCATGTGGTATCTAATTTGATATGGACCTTCGACTGGTATTTTTCCAAATGTTCTGAAAGCATGGAATCTTTGTTTATTTAAATCTGATCTTGGTAACTCTTCTACAATAATCGCAGGAAATCCTGTCTACAAAACAATATGTTCTTTAAAGGGTCTGTTTCATCCAGCATGCCTGCATGTGTCATCTCTTGGTTTGCCTTTGTTGTCGCCATTTTCATGCATGAACAAAGGTTAGCCAAGAGACGACACGTGCAAAGCATGCTGGATGAAACAGACCCTTTAAGCTTTAAACAAACCAGCTTCATTATAGGTCAAATATTCTTGATCATAGTTTTTCAAACAAGGAGACCTTTTTGTTACCTTACGGTATTTAAGTGAATGTACGGTATGCTAATCTAATGGATTCCTATGATAAAATCACAGACTTCCCCCCCCCCCTCCCCAGCTTTTGGGTAAAGTTTCACGGCTATACTTTTTCATTCGAATCAAAAGAGATCCCGCATTTACAATGTCAAAATTATGGAGATAAAAGGTGCTCTACAAAATGCCATTTATCCATTCCAAGTTACAAACATTTTCTGATAACTAATTTCCAAAAACGCTCCTTTTGGCGCACCCACTACAGAGCACTTTCAAAGATACGGAATACATTTACTATTGTTTTCGTAGGATTTTTTGTTTTGAAATGATATTTTGCCTTTCCTCCTTTTCCCTCGTGTGTTCAACGCGTGAATGCTTGCGACACTCCTTTTTGTATGCACCGATATAAATGAGAGTAACCAGACAGTTTTTCATCTTGGCCTAAGCTCATACACAGCCAGGTTAATTTTCCCAGGACAGAATTTTCTGGCAGTTGTTTTTTCTAGGAACAGGTATATTGTAGAAATATTTGAAGGGTATATCTGATCGCTAATTGCAGTTGTGTTGGTTACTTAATTAGTTTTGTTGCGCTGTGTATGACGAGCTCGCCAATTCACCTAAAAACGTCTCTTTTTTGTCTCAGTTCTCCGGAAAATTAAATGGTAAATAATTTATTTTCGTTTCCACCACGAAGTGGTGGATTAGAAAATAAAACGAAAACAGGCGTTTTGAAAGATGTACCTTGATTAGTTCCATACGTGTGGTCAGCACTTGGGCCAGTCCCAACACTTGCAGTTGAACCAGAGGCACGTGTCCAATCAAAATTATCTCCATGGATATTTGTCCAGCCACAGAGGTTTACGTCTTCAAATGTGCATTCAGCTACGATTGAAACATTCACATTGAGGCATCAAAACCATAGAAATTGCATGGTTTAAAACTCTTAGCTCATCGTTTTCAAATTTTCCGGAATGGGGATGAAGCCTTATGAGGTAGGTACCCACGAGCGAGAGACACGGTTTTCAATTTCAGCCTACTATTCACAAGAAATAAATAGTTCTTTTTTCATTGCTTTTCAAACTTTATGTATTTTTTCTATTTATGGGTGGTAATTGCTACAATAATATTTCGAAATACCGTAATTGACACCAACTATCACTATTCCATTCTGGGATCATCATCACATATTTAATACTCCTGTGCTTATAATATCTTATCCCCTGCTCCTTTCTCTATTGGTCCCTTTTAATAAACTCTAACCCTACCAATTTTATCCTTCACTTGTATCAAAATATTTCTTCTTCGTACTTCCATTCCTTCTTTCTGTAATTACACAAAACTGAGAAAATTCGAATGCACAAACATGCTGCAACACGTCTGTTTTGAACCAAAGGATAAATTCCTATGTCGATGTCTCGCGAAAGAAGTTCTGGCTAGAGGTATACAATATATAACTTCTAGATGCTGATTAGTTACCTTGGGGTGGGCAGCTTCCATCGTTAAGTGAAATATCATCTAATGCAATATCTCCTCTGTAACTCAGTCCTCTGACTCCCTCAAACACAACCTGGAAATAAATGTGTCTGTTTATTTGAGGAACTTAAACATGAAAATTAACACTGTATGCAGGAAATGCTGCAAAAGATGGGATGGACATATAGATATCTTCACTAATACAATGCAAAATATTGATAGCAATTGGAGTTTGTAACTTGTAGGAAATCTTTGAGAATTTCTTTCTAAAAAGGCTTACGATCAAGTTGATCTCAAATTTTCCTTGGAAAGTCATTTGTCGCACCAAAAAAACCATACAATTTGCTGCCGAATCTTCATGGAATGTACGCATTACCTTAAAGAGGCAGGTGCCACAAAAAGTTTGGTTAACATCATAGGCAGTAAAACTACGAAGCCTTTTTTGCAAGTTGTTCTAGCATTATTTCACAGATCGTGAAATGGCTATCTCGGCATTCCTAGGAAATGTATTGAAAAGTACACTGATGTCACAACAATAACTATCCTCCATGTTAATGAAAACTAAAAGCACTAACCTGGAACATTTGACTGGACACGATGTTCACTAGCCCATGCCTCCATCTATCTCCTTGTGTTCCCTGTTTCTGCCACAATGGCGTCATTCTCGAACCAGTTTTCATGTAAACAGTTAGGTTATCTACGTGATCTCCATACATGTGATACCAAAACTGCAAGCACTTTCCATTAGTTGATGGGACCCTTGCACTGACCAATCGGGCAGTGTCATTTGGAACACGTGGGTAAGATGTTTCAATGTATAAGTACCAACCAGCCGCTACCATAGGAAAGAATGAAAAATATGAAAGACATAGTCGTTACCGAATCTGACATAAGACATTTTTAGCAAGAAGCTGTTAGTCAAGAAGACGCCAGCAAAATGATTTTGTTCGAGGATAAAATTACCAAGCGAAATCAACTTTAAAACTTCCGTGAATCTGCTGAGGCAGTACGTAACAATGTGTTTTGAAACTGACAACCTGGAAACTGTACTTTTTGACTGTCACTTTGCAAACA
Source organism: Aurelia sp. 3 sensu Dawson et al. (2005) (assembly GCA_964020215.1). Classification (NCBI taxonomy): domain Eukaryota; kingdom Metazoa; phylum Cnidaria; class Scyphozoa; order Semaeostomeae; family Ulmaridae; genus Aurelia; species Aurelia sp. 3 sensu Dawson et al. (2005). Next base: position 1,447,623 of record OZ026593.1, read on the forward strand.
TAAAACGTCATGAAGGGAAAAAGAAAAATATGTGATTTCAGAGCCAAGCTTCTTATGAAAAGATTGATTGTATTCGCATCTTGTTTCTACAACAGCCTTTAATTGAATATAAAACGAAAAGCTTCTTTCCTTTCCATAAAAACCTAAAAAGTCATAAAAAATTAAAATGGTAATGAACATTCACGTACCTGAGCCAGTTGTATGGTCCACTCTTGGTCCAGTCAAATACGAGCCAGTTGATCCTCGATGTCTGGTCCAGTTGAAATGTGCAGTTCTATCATCAGTCCAAGAGCATTTGCTTTTTGAGAAGTTGCAATTCCAAGGTGTTGGTGCTGCAAAAGTAAACAGGTTTACTTACGAAAAGAAATCTAGCTCGATTAAAAAGTTATGTCGTTCAATCTTTCAATGTTAAGTAATAAATGGCATAGCTCCTTCACATTACAGGGAGAGACCACGTTGCCTAATAAGCACAATATAAACATAACTTCTTTAGGGAGTAAATACCTCCACAGATATTCATTAAATTTCCTCACATCCCTTCAAATTAGTCAGCAATTTTCTAAGATTTTGAAACTCAAATTAAGAAACATATCAAATTGGAAAATTTTGCTCAAAAATTGAAAAGTTGCCTTGCTTTGTGCCTGACAAATGTTAGCGAATTTCGAAGAATATTTTGATTTATCACAAGCTGTCATGAGCAAAATTAAAAACATAATTCAGTCACTCTTACTTGTAAACATTCGATGGTTACAAAATATGTTTTGATAAAGAATCTATTTCTGATCTTGTATCATTCAAAAGCATACATGATTTCGTAAATGTTTCTGTTTTGCTTTTTTGAAAAAGTTATTTTCCTTGGAGCTATTCTTCCTACAATATCCCTCCAGAATCTTTTTTCAAATAAAAGCGGAATTACTGATTACGCCTGAAGGTTACCAGAAAACTTTGCACAACTAACCGGGTGTTGGCGCCTTCGTAGTTGCTATTGTGCTTGGAGCTCTTGTTGTTGGAGCAGTCGGCACAGAATTTACGGGAAGATTTCTGCATGCAAAGTTAGTGAATTCGACGTCATCGAGAGCAATATCACCAGCATAACCATTTCCACGGACACCTTCAAATATCATCTAGAAAAGAAAACAAATCATTACTTTCCCTGGATTTTGTAAATACAACAATCTATATAGTTCTCTGCAAACTCCCCGGGCCAGTTTCACTGAATCTAGAAGAAACTGTACCAAGCCGGAGTTTACCCTCAATCTCACAGAAGTTCTTTCCTCCAGAATATCCACAATCAACAAAACCCGCTATGGGGAGAACAACTTTGGTGAGATTTTGATAAACAGAAGTCAAAATCCTTTGCAACCTTTTAACATCATAACTTTTGGAACTTTTCCAACAGAATCAGATACAATGACGAGAAAGATCTTGAAAAGTAGATTCCAAGATTTTTTAACTTGTTTTTTTCACATTAGCTCGTGTCATTAGCAAGTTAAGACAGCCAAAAGTTTGAATCTCTCCGAGCTGGAAATCAGTCTTTTCAGAATTAACAAGCGCTCAAATTTCATGAAGTTGTTGATCGAAACTGAAGTAAACGAAATAATGTGTGCCAAATTCTATTTCTGGTCACCTAGACATTGAAAGAAATGTCGTTTGTCTTAAACTTTCCAAATATATCGACTTTTACCTGATAATCCACCGTTGATCTGATCGGTGCCTGTCCATATAACCAATTAGTTCCTTGTTGTCCAGTCAGCGACCAAACAGGAATCTTTGTGCCATTTTGTGTGGAAAGTTTCACATTCAAAGTGCCAATATTTCCACCTTTCATGTGATACCAAAATTTAATACATCTGCCGCGTGAGCTGGTTGGTGCAAACATTTCTGACGTTAACCAAGCTATGTCTCCCGTTTTTCGTGGATCTGATGTCTCAATAAACATGTAGTGGCCTGTAAGAAGAGCATAATTATTACAGCATGCAACGAACATACAATGCCTGCCAAAAGTCTTTGGAACACTTAGGCCATTTCTTCATAATCCGCATCAAATACCCCTTCACCCCCGAAACAATGTTGATTTCAAAGGTTATTGTCCCAGCATTCCAGCAATGTCGCAGATCATTATCATGTAATCCCGATGTTTTTACCACAAAACAACTTTGTTCTGACGGAGAGAAGGGGAAATTGCAAAACAAGGCAAAATTAGCAGAGATGTTTCAAGACTTTTGGCAGGCATTGTAGGTAGCTCCGATGTGTCGGGCTTACAAGTATTCTTCTCCATTCTTAAGACACATCTAAGCGTTTTCTGTAAACAGAACTTCTATATTGAAAACATGAATTCAGTTACCGTAAATGCTGTATTCAGCCTCCCCCTCTTTATTAAATCCTATCTGTAATAAGCCCCTCCCTTCTTAGCCAAATTCTACACAAGCCCCTCTCGATTAGGCCCCTCCTAGATATCAAATACTTAAAGTTACCAAACATTTTCCACTTATTGACTTTGTATTAGATTTGTGTATTTATCCTGTAAATTGTATGTTGATTCCGGAAGAAATACGGTTAAAGAACTATAAAGCTGTCGTATCTGTTCTTGTGATTTGACCTTGTGTATAAGCTCTCCTGTCTAATAATTCCCCTCTCTATCACAGCCCCTTCTGGAGCCTCCGAAATTAAATAAGCCGCTCTTCGGCGGGGGGGGGGGGGGGGGACTTAAGAGAGCTTTTACAGTATATAGGTCATCCAATTCACTAGAAAGCAATTCTAAAAAAGAAATTTCTGGAAATTCTTCGTTTATGACCAGACGATGTTCTATGAAAATATTACAAACCAGATGCTTTTCCAGTAGTATGATCTACGGTTGGCCCAGTGTAGAAGCTTGGAGTACCAGCTGATCCTCTCAACCAATCAAAATCATCCCCTGTCTGCGTGTTCACCCAAGTGCATGATCCTGTCTCAAAATCACAGTCACCTGAAATATAAACAAACACACGTGGAACCACACTTATATATGTTGATATTGTGTAAAATGTTACTTAGAAAAGCTGAAAAGTTGATTCAAATTTGACGAGCCTCCCGTTTTTGATTCCTTTGCTCAATTTAATCAAACTAGTGCTCATTTAGTAACTGCATTATTACGCTTTTAGAAAATGTTTATGTTTGGTTTGCTAACTGTAACAGTTATTAAACGTCTGTAACGTCTGCTGTCTGTAACAATTACTAAAAATTACGTCTTCTGACAATCAGTTTCAATACATGCCTACAATAAAAAGAAGATGTCCTCTAGAATTTACCTGGTGGTGGGCAATTTCCAGGAATCATTCTGATATCATCAATAGCGATATCCCCTGCAAATCCATTTCCTCTTACACCTTCAAACGTCACTTGTCGGCCAGAACCTGCACTGACTGTTACTCTTGCGATCCTCCATGAGGTTCCATGGTTGCCACTGCGGCTCCAGATGATGCTGCGCACGGTTCCAACGCCAGTTGACTAGAAAGAGAAAGCTGAGACTGAGACAAGAGATTGAACCAAACTTTGAACTTACCGTCTCCAATTAAAACATGTACCAGACGTCAGTAGTCCTGTCAGTATGATGGAGTTTTCAGTTATCACGAACAGCCAGCTGGTCTCTTTGCTTGCATGTTATGATATTTTAATAACAGTGATTACAAACCTGTCTGTAGACGTTGAGTGTTCCAAGATTATATCCGTACATATGATACCAAAATTCAAGACAGAAAGCATCAGTTTTTGTGACAACAGGTGAGACGATTCTTGCTTTATCTCCTCTTCTTCTGGGTGATGACATTTCAGTGTAAACATAGTATCCTGAAGATCACAAGATAAGACTTAAGCTGCCAGAAAAATAAAAATCCTGTTATCAAGATAATTTGTTGAAAAGCCTGGTGAAACGACCAAGGGCCGCTTTGAAGCATCTTTGAAAATCATCAAAGATTATGACCTGAATCCTTCGAAAAGGTCCATTTCTTAAATATATGGGAAATTAAATGTACTTGTGCATCATTTTGTGCGAGGAGATACGTTTATCATTTGATTGCAAGTTTATGTGTTTTTCACACATTCTGAAATCAAGCAACAGCCGCAAATTTCAATTTACTTATAATTCCAGTTCTAAGAAAACTTTAAAAACATCGATAATTACATCTATTCACGACCGATTGCAGTTCGATTCATTCAAATCCATAAAAGATTACTCTGTGTATCAAAGTCTTTCGAGCAAGTCAATTTTGACTGGTATAGCAGTTTAGATACATCTTTCAACACAACAGAACAGAAAAAGGGTTAATCAAGGCACTAAAGATTGGTTCTCCAAAGTCAAGGCACTAAAGATTTGTTCTCGAAAAGGCTGTCTTTATTTTCCTTAACGAAAACGAAAGGTGAGAGAAAAAATTTGCAGTTGTAAATTTTACCCATATTTGTTTTCAATGTATGATCGGTGGTCGGTCCTGTTCCTAAGCTGGGAGTACTTCCTTTTTGCCTGGTCCAGTCAAAATCATCCGTGCGATCCTGCGTGAAAGTACACCATCCATGTTCCCAATCACATTCAGCTGTAAAATGTAGACAAATTCATTGGAACATCAATCAGACAGTTCAGTAAACTGAAGTCATTCTGAAGTATTTTATAACACTGATTCACAGAAAGAGCTTCGCAGAAGACAGCTATGAAATAGATCTTTCAAATTGTCTTTGAAAGAATCAATGTAGACATGCACAAAAACAACGGCGGACACTTGAAGAATATTGGGGGGGGGGCAGCTGCCACCCCAAATGTCTCCGAAACAATTAAATATATAGCTTTTGTTTGAAAGCAATGAAAGATAGCAATGCATTTCATGATAAACATACAATAATTTCATCCCCCCCCCCGCAATATTTGATGAAATGCCCATTACTGAAAGAATTTGCAACACCATAAGAGGACTTACATGGGGCAGGGCAAACTCCAGCAGTAATATCCAAATCATCTAAAGCAATATCACCACTGAAACTTGTACCACGGACGCCTTCAAATACGATCTGCAAGGGAAATTTAAATAATCTCACAACTGCATTATAGTCTCACAAGTAAACGGAAATGTAGAAAGTATTCTTGCTTTTATATTTCAGCCACAATTTCTGGCACTGGTTCAAAAGTCTCCATTCGCAATCATTTCTTTTTCTAACTACCAAAAGGTTCATCACTTATCGGACAAATCTGCTGAGTTCAAGCGTAAATTGCTAGGAATTATTTTCAAAAGCCTACTTATAATATTCACATTATAGCAAGTATTAGACTTCTCACTAAGCTTCACTTGAACTTTAGTGCCTTAAATGAACACAAATTTAGGCACAATTTCGATTGTCTGGATTCTATTTGTGCTTGCAGCACAGGTAAAGAAGATAACGAGCAGTTTCTGTTCATTGCTGATTTGCAATAGAGATCTCCTTGGTCAGGCCTTGGCCAGGTTCTCAGAGTTTGGGTTCTGAGAACATTTGGGAATTATTAGCTACTTTTTGGTAGCCCAAACGTAAGTAGGATTGTGAACAAAACAATTCTGAAAGCGACCATTTCCTTTATCAAATCAACACAGGGATTGGGCTAGAAACAAAGCCATCCAATTGTAGCGCACCCTACAGGGGGGTCAGAGAGAGATTTCTTTGACGCACTTAATAGTATACACAAATTTTTTGTAGTGAATATTTTTTCTTGAAACGTCGCTCGTAGTGGGAATCATTTTTCCTTTATTCTGGTCTAACTATTCGTGTTGCTTTGTGTACATTTTAATATTTCATAATGATATTTAAAAAACAGCTCTTCGTGTTCCCGTTGGCGTGATTCATCATATCACTTACCTGATATCCAACATTACTGCTGACAGTAACTTGCCCAGGTCTCCACTGATTCCCATTATTTCCAGATCGCTTCCAAACCAAAATCATATTTTGTCCCACTTTCTTGTAAACATTAAGTTCATTGATATGCGGTCCATACATGTGGTACCAAAATTTGACACAATGCCCCATACGACCATCCGCAGGGATACCGGCACTAATTATCCTGGCTTTGTCGTTTACTTGTTTTGCTGATGTTTCGATGTAGATGTAATAACCAGAAGCTGATTGGAAATTGAATAATTTCATTTGTTATCATCATTAGCACGAGCTAGGCCAACCAAGTAAATAAATGAGAAAAAATAGCATCTTTACATAGTTTTAGAAAGTGTAATGACAGCCAGGGATGCTATATAATATGTTATGGTAAAGTGTGCTCTGATTGGGTCCGTGGTGTATAAATTCTTTAAATGAGGGCAAAAATACTCTAAACGATGGTTCTTTTCGAGAGATGTGCCTTAAAATGGGTACCTTCTGCTTAAAATATTTGAAAAACCAGAAAATATTTTTGGTGAATAAATTTGGGTACTTCGTCATATTTTAGCAATTAGAGGTGGGTGCTTTCCATTTCAATAGCGCTTTCTCAAAAATTGTGGCACTGGATGCCTGAGGCATCTTTATTGGTTGCCTATCGCACTTGAAAGTTCCCTTGACAAGGATTCGAGCCTTGCACTGCAGGTTGGAATTATTTGCCCTATCCATTCCGCCATTGTGAGCCAATCAACACAGTGCTTGTCAAAACCTTGGGCCCTTATCATCACAAGAAAATCTGGTAACCAAAAACGACCAGAACCGGGCTCTTATTTTAGCTTTAATGAAGATTAAATGTTAAAACAACTCACTGTTAAGAAAAGTATGATCCGTGGTTGGTCCAGTATCAAGTGATGAGGTTGAACCGCGATGTCGTGTGAAGTTGAAACTTCCAGTTGGGTCTCTATTCCAAGAGCAGAAATCTTTCTGGAAGTTGCAGCTATATCCTGAAGGTCCTACAGAGAAGTCAAGTCAACAGTCATAATTTTGTTTCATACAAAACATTCAAACAATCCTGTTTTTGAATGAAATATACTCGTTGCATGTGGTACAAAAACAGTCAAACGACAATATAATGAATAAATAATTTTAGAACCAAAAATAACTGAGATGTTCAAAATCATGACGTTTCGAGCCTGTGCTTTTGACTTGATAAGGGGTATAGACTCAAACCGTCTTGTTTTGAGCATCTCAGCTATAGTTTGTCAGCTTGTCATATTCAACCTTCATTTGACTGCAAAAAATTAACGCAAAAAACCTGCCAAAACTTTAACTGATTTGTAATTAATTTTGATTGCCAACTTACTAGGTGTTGGTGGTCTCGTTGTAGCCGGGGGTGCAGTGGTGGGTGGAAGGGGTCTGGCATTTGATGGCTGCAACGTGCAAGAACCAACGGTGTATGACACGTCATCAATAGCGATATCACCCATGTAACCGCTGCCTCGTATTCCTTCGAATATCATCTGAAAAATCAAACAAAATTAACTGATGCGTTTGGTCTATTGAAAGCTCGAAAGAGAAAGTAACATGGTCAGAAAGGGTCTTTAACATGGTCAGAAAGGGTCTTTAACATGGTCAGAAAGGGTCTTTATAATGGTCAGAAAGGGTCTTTAACATGGTCAGAAAGGGTCTTTAACATGGTCAGAAAGGGTCTTTAACATGGTCAGAAAGGGTCTTTAACATGGTCAGAAAGGGTCTTTAACATGGTCAGAAAGGGTCTTTAACATGGTCAGAAAGTAACTTTGATCACATAGATGGCCTTTCAGGGTCTTTAAATTCGCAAATTAAAATTGAGTTGGATGACTAGTTTAAATTAAAGGGAATGGACTTGGTTAAAAGCTGACCCGTGCCAAGTTAAAAATATACTCCATTGTATTTCATGCTCCTGACGCGGGGTGAGTGGCCGAGTGGTTTATACAGTCTTTATCAGGTGACTGAAGTTAAGCTCGGTCGAGTGAGGTCAAACTCCGGATGGGTGACCTCGGAGGCCTGACCTCACAACGAACCTCGTCGTCCTTCGGAAGGAACGTTAAACTAAGGGTCCCATGCCTGGATGCGGCATGTATAGTGGGCCTAAAGTAGCTTTCAGTAGCTAGAAATCCTGACAAGTCCACTCAAAACAAACTGAAAGAAACTAAACAAACAAACACGTGCTGTTCCATAGCGTGGCTGAAGAAACAATGAGTGTGCAGGCGTTTTCTTTGGCCTTTTTCTTGTGGCAACTCAATGCGCCCATGTCCCTATTGACTCTACCAACCAAACAATTGTTTCAGGAAACTTTTAAAAAAATGACTGGATATTGAAACAACAATAGCGTTCGTCCCATTGAACTTTGTAGTAAATGATTTCTTGATCCAAAAAAACTTTCAACCACAGTCCTAAGATGATGAGGCCAGTAAAAGCATATATTCTCCTTCAAAATTTGTAGTATCCTTTAAAACATTGCAGACAAACTTTGGAATTTTATGTACCCCTAATAAGCACAGATACTCACTGCTGGTATCTTAGTAACTGTATCTTGGCAACTGCTAGATCATCAATCACTTTCCTCGCTTACGTGTCAATTTAACCGAAATATAAACGATGAAATAAAACTTACTTGGAAGTTTTGTGTACTCCTAATAGGTACAGATGCTGATCGCCAACGTTGTCCCTTATTTCCTGACAATGACCAGATGATCTTCTCTGCTAATGACGTATTACCAGCCTTGTATTTCATTAAGACATTCAGTGTGCCAATGTTCGCACCATACATGTGATACCAGAAACGTAAACATTGATTTGTCTGTGTGCGTGAGAGTCTTTCGCTGATGAAACGAGCTTTATCTCCTCGCTTTCTGGGAGATGATGATTCGATGTAGGCATAGGTGCCTGAAATTGAGTTTTATACCATGAATTATTCAGGTGTCGTCAAAAACGGCTAATGTCATTGTGTGAAATGCTTCTAATTCATAATTGGAACTGTCAAATTTCTTCTCCACTTCTCATCTTTGCTGGATTTTTATTTAGGGTTCAAAACACGAATCTGTGAAATTTTCTACCATCGTTCATTAACCTGGTAGACTGTAAGCTAAAAACGTTAAAAAATCGACCTTGCCTTGAAATAAGATTCCCACAAACTATTTACTAACTACTATCGATAAGCATAGTGTATCATAATTGAATTAGCCAATGAAAAGGTTCAATTAAGACTGCGTTCACACGATGCCGGCAGATTTTGAAAACGGTGAAAAATGTGACGGATAGGCCTCCTGTTCACACGAAAACGGCACATCTTTTGCCGGCAGATTTCGAAAATGGTAGATTTTGAAAACGGAACCCTAACCGGTATAAATTTGAAAGAGCATCGTAAACAGATCATTTTTCTACGCTTTTGGATCGAGACTGGTCGATTCTTAGGGTGTAGGTACTTTTCTTTAGCATCAAAGTCTAGGAACGAGTTTTTACTATCAATTTTCCTACCGTTTTCAAATTGTGCCGGCATCGTGTGAACGCAGTCTAACTTACCATCTCCATTGCGTTTAGTGTGATCTGCAGCCGGTCCAGTTGTCCCGGATGGTGTTGAGCCTTTGCTGATGGTCCAGTCAAATACGTCTTCAGCACGGGTGTTTGTCCATGTGCAACGACTATTTTCAAAGTCGCAAGATGCTAATGAAACAATGAAGAAAATACGTTATTTGTGACTAAACCTTAACAATGGTGGTAAGCTAGATAAAAAATCATCGTAATTGAACCTTGTGCTCTATAGTCTCGACCTTGGCTTTTCCGCAACAGAAGTACTCAACTATGATAAAATACACCTAGTCTTTAATAAGAAACTGCTTATAAGAAACTCAACTGTCAGATCGCCAAAAAATAAAAAATCCAAGTACTGGGAAAATATAACTAGAGAAACTATCGAATTTGATAAAGGAAATCCTTCACAAATTGTTTTATTTTATTATCATTGTTTCTTGTATCATATTAATCTGACGGTACTTGAGTAATGTCTAAACATTGGCAAGGCTTAAAAAAACCTTGTTTTGAAGTGATCACGTAGAAACAGGTAATGAACATGACGATTGTTATGGAACTTTTATACAACTCGTGAGAAACTCTGAGTTCTCAAATTCTGATATTTTTAAGAAATTTTCAGTACTGGCCAAAATTCTTAGTTTCTATAAAATAAAAAATACGTGTAAACATAACATATTAATGGTACCGTGACAGGGATTATTGATAATTTTTTAAACAAATCTAATTGCTTACCTGGTTGATTACAAGGACCATCTAACATTTTTATATCATCAATAGCAATATCACCAGTGTAACTTGTTCCACGGACACCTTCGAAGATGACCTGCAAAAATGCATACATAAATAAATGTTTAAACCTGATCAAAATTCGATTTTCCCTGAAATTGATGCTCTGAAGTCTCACAATAACATATTTGAGTAGTACATGTAATAACTGAAGGTGTTGTGGCGCCGTGGTGTAATTCTCTGACATTGCAGCCAAAGCAGTCAGACGGAGTGGGTTTGAATCCCAGTAGGGCCCCACCACTTGAGCGTCATGACAAGGGGTCGCGGAATCGATTAGGTCTGCTCTATTTCTGCGATCCCAGCGCTTGGCGCTGAAAAACGCAACTTCACCTTCACTTCATTTCATGTAGCATTGACGAATAAAACTATTTTAAATCATCTGCGGTATTGAAATTTGGGACAAATAACGATGACCTTTTGCATCTCAGTCAGGTATAAGGATCTAAAAAATGTACCATATTCGTAAAGGCTCTCATCTTCATCTTCTCGCTAGCCTTGAAACCTGTTCACAGGATAGGTTTTGTCGTCTCAACCAGGGTGAAACATTTTCGAAACAGTCCTGCATCGGTGTAGGGAACCAATTGTCATTTTAATGAAGATTTCTTTCAGGAAGTTGGGGTAAAAGTTTTGACGTTGAGAAGTAAGGAGACATCCTTCATAAGATCTATAAACAGCAGAGAAATATCCTTGCAGTAAAGTTATTAAACTGAAACGATGCACTCACATTGAACGAGCTGGAAGTTGTGATCTTAACTTGTCCAATCAACCACTGATTTCCTTGATTTCTAGACATGGTCCATACTTTTGTACCCGGATAACCAGAACTCGTCTTTAGATAAACATTCAGTTGGCCGATGGAGTTTCCGTACATATGATACCAGAATTGCATGCATTTACCCCCTGTTCTTGAAGCTGGTTGGTATGAAGGGCTAATGAACCAAGCTTTGGAGCCGATGGCAATCCATCCAGATGTTTCGATATACATGTAATATCCTAAATGATGAATATGCTTGACATTAGCTTTGTTTCGAAAATGCAAGACGTCTGTGAAAATCATGACTGTAATGAATTTGAAGGGAACGTAATGTAACAAGCATGGTGAAAATGCTGGCAAGGGCCAAAGGTTCTAGCATTCGTAAATAATCTATTGTGTTAGTGTATCTTTGCAAAGGCAGTTTCATTGAGAACACGATTGATATGCAGGCATTTTCAATAAGCCAATTAATGAGCCAGTCCTATTTAACAATGCCCATTCTCTCTACGTTTTCTTACTCAAAAGTGTAAACAACTCTGACGATCTGGTCGCAGATCGGACGAATATAAAACCCTGCTAATACTGTGAAAATTTTGGGAAAGTCAGTGACTAAATGATAAAAATACCTTTGCTGTTTCCATATGTATGGTCATTAGCCGGTCCTGTGCCAATGCTAGCAGTACCCCCAGTTGCCCTACTCCAGTCAAATTGATCCCTTCCTCTTATATTCATCCATCCACACAATGCTGGGTTCGTTTCTTCAAATGTGCACTCCACTGCAAAAAAAAAAATAATCACCATCATTTGAATATATTCATTTGAATTGATTTGAATTCATTTGAATTTGAATATAGAAAAAAAAAATAATAATCACCATCATTTGAATATATTCATTTGAATTGATTTGAATTCATTTGAATTTGAATATAGAAAAAAAAAATAATCACCATCATTTGAATATATTCATTTGAATTGATTTGAATTCATTTGAATTTGAATATAGAAAAAAAAAATAATAATCACCATCATTTGAATATATTCATTTGAATTGATTTGAATTCATTTGAATTTGAATATAGAAAAAAAAAAATAATAATCACCATCATTTGAATATATTCATTTGAATTGATTTGAATTCATTTGAATTTGAATATAGAAAAAAAAATAATAATCACCATCATTTGAATATATTCATTTGAATTGATTTGAATTCATTTGAATTTGAATATAGAAAAAAAAAATAATAATCACCATCATTTGAATATATTCATTTGAATTGATTTGAATTCATTTGAATTTGAATATAGAAAAAAAAATAATAATCACCATCATTTGAATATATTCATTTGAATTGATTTGAATTCATTTGAATTTGAATATAGAAAAAAAAAATAATAATCACCATCATTTGAATATATTCATTTGAATTGATTTGAATTCATTTGAATTTGAATATAGAAAAAAAAAATAATAATCACCATCATTTGAATATATTCATTTGAATTGATTTGAATTCATTTGAATTTGAATATAGAAAAAAAAAATAATAATCACCATCATTTGAATATATTCATTTGAATTGATTTGAATTCATTTGAATTTGAATATAGAAAAAAAAAAATAATCACCATCATTTGAATATATTCATTTGAATTGATTTGAATTCATTTGAATTTGAATATAGAAAAAAAAATAATAATCACCATCATTTGAATATATTCATTTGAACTGATTTGAATTCATTTGAATTTGAATATAGAAAAAAAAAATAATCACCATCATTTGAATATATTCATTTGAATTGATTTGAATTCATTTGAATTTGAATATAGAAAAAAAAAATAATAATCACCATCATTTGAATATATTCATTTGAATTGATTTGAATTCATTTGAATTTGAATATAGAAAAAAAAAATAATAATCACCATCATTTGAATATATTCATTTGAATTGATTTGAATTCATTTGAATTTGAATATAGAAAAAAAAAATAATAATCACCATCATTTGAATATATTCATTTGAATTGATTTGAATTCATTTGAATTTGAATATAGAAAAAAAAAATAATAATCACCATCATTTGAATATATTCATTTGAATTGATTTGAATTCATTTGAATTTGAATATAGAAAAAAAAAATAATAATCACCATCATTTGAATATATTCATTTGAATTGATTTGAATTCATTTGAATTTGAATATAGAAAAAAAAATAATAATCACCATCATTTGAATATATTCATTTGAATTGATTTGAATTCATTTGAATTTGAATATAGAAAAAAAATAATAATAATCACCATCATTTGAATATATTCATTTGAATTGATTTGAATTCATTTGAATTTGAATATAGAAAAAAAAAATAATAATCACCATCATTTGAATATATTCATTTGAATTGATTTGAATTCATTTGAATTTGAATATAGAAAAAAAAAATAATAATCACCATCATTTGAATATATTCATTTGAATTGATTTGAATTCATTTGAATTTGAATATAGAAAAAAAAAATTATAATCACCATCATTTGAATATATTCATTTGAATTGATTTGAATTCATTTGAATTTGAATATAGAAAAAAAAAATAATAATCACCATCATTTAAATATATTCATTTGAATTGATTTGAATTCATTTGAATTTGAATATAGAAAAAAAAAATAATAATCACCATCATTTGAATATATTCATTTGAATTGATTTGAATTCATTTGAATTTGAATATAGAAAAAAAAAAAAATAATCACCATCATTTGAATATATTCATTTGAATTGATTTGAATTCATTTGAATTTGAATATAGAAAAAAAAAATAATAATCACCATCATTTGAATATATTCATTTGAATTGATTTGAATTCATTTGAATTTGAATATAGAAAAAAAAATAATAATCACCATCATTTGAATATATTCATTTGAATTGATTTGAATTCATTTGAATTTGAATATAGAAAAAAAAAATAATAATCACCATCATTTGAATATATTCATTTGAATTGATTTGAATTCATTTGAATTTGAATATAGAAAAAAAAAATAATAATCACCATCATTTGAATATATTCATTTGAATTGATTTGAATTCATTTGAATTTGAATATAGAAAAAAAAAATAATAATCACCATCATTTGAATATATTCATTTGAATTGATTTGAATTCATTTGAATTTGAATATAGAAAAAAAAATAATAATCACCATCATTTGAATATATTCATTTGAATTGATTTGAATTCATTTGAATTTGAATATAGAAAAAAAAAATAATAATCACCATCATTTGAATATATTCATTTGAATTGATTTGAATTCATTTGAATTTGAATATAGAAAAAAAAAATAATAATCACCATCATTTGAATATATTCATTTGAATTGATTTGAATTCATTTGAATTTGAATATAGAAAAAAAAAATAATAATCACCATCATTTGAATATATTCATTTGAATTGATTTGAATTCATTTGAATTTGAATATAGAAAAAAAAAATAATAATCACCATCATTTGAATATATTCATTTGAATTGATTTGAATTCATTTGAATTTGAATATAGAAAAAAAAAATAATAATCACCATCATTCAAAATTGACTTGAAGTGTACCCACCAGAAACCTAATTAATACAGACTATTTACGATATAATCGGCAAAGACTTAGAACATTTCATTTCCAAGCAGCTTTTCTTTGAAGATTGCAACTGTTGGTAGCTCCATTATTTCGTCACAAAGAGAGATCCAGAGGGAGCTTCCTCTGAATGAAGTCGACTACCTTCTCAAAATGGTGGCCAGAAAAATAATTATCCAGATACTTACATGGTGCAGGACAAGTTGCAGTCACAGATACGTCATCAATAGCTATGTCTCCTTGGTAACCATTTCCACGAACAGCTTCGAATACGATCTGCGAAAAATGGATGGACTTCTTATCCATAGGATAATAAACAAATCCCTGCAACAGTTTATGAAAGAAGACAGGACTTTTTCCTGGTAAATTGTAACTAAATAACTAAAGATTTGAAAAAATCTACGGACTGTTGATACACTAGCCAGCGAAAAGTTCATGCTTAAATAATTTGAATACTCTGTTTTATATTGGGCCGAGCAGCACACGAGAGAACAGACTCAAGTCACGCTAAAACCAACTTGCATAACTATATAAAAACGAGGCTAAATCAATAGGACTTCCGACCTTAGAACGAGGCCAATACACTACACTATCTACGCATTATAAAAAATCGAGAAACGTAGGATAGTCAGACAAAGTACAGGGTTTTTGTAAAAATTGGACCACGTGTGGGCATCTTTGTCGTAGGTTCTCCATTCAAATTCACTTGATTCAGTTATACAAATGCAACAACAGATATCCGAAAACCAGAAGAAATTAGGTGATTTTTCAACTACAAACCTTGAAAGGAGGACTTCCATTCATCAGCACATGAGCTGGTTTCCATACATCCCCATGTGTTCCAAATTTGGACCAGACCGGTCGTCCAAGAGTATTACCCTTCTTCAAGTAAACACTGAGCTGGTTAACATGTGGACCATACATATGGTACCAGAAATTGAGACATTGTCCACGGCTTGTCACTTGGTTAGCAGAAATCAGTCTTGCTGTGTCATTTGGTCTCCTTGGGGATGATGCTTCGATAAATGCGTACCAACCGAGTGCTAAAGAAACAGATACAGTTAGTTGATTAGTCCCAAAAGTGACTAGAAATTTTTGTAAATTCGCGAATTGCATCTGTAAGAATTTTGGAAATTACAGACACTTAGGTTTGGATTTGGACTAGCAAGCCAAGGTGGAGCTTCTTGAACTTCACATGAGAAACTCCTTCTATGTTTGCATGACCTGAAAGAGCTTTGTGAAACTGTGCACAAAATTTTGAGTGCAGAAAGGAAGATTGATGGTCACCGACGATGTCATCAAAAAATTAAAAATCTTTTGAACAAAAGTCATACCACATAAACAAAGTTACAATGTATTCAAAGGACGGAGAAATGGCAAAACTTACTAGGCAGCCACGAAAACTTTTGCTTGAAATAATTACAGGTGGACGAGAGGACGACTTTGTTATTGTTAGGTGGATTTGCATAGTTGCCTTTTGGCATGAGACATTTTCCACTCTGGACGTGCTTCAAAGATCCTTGAGCTGTTATTTGCCACGTATCTTGTCCACATTGATCGCTGACTCCAACCTAAAAAGATATCCATATTCAATGGCCTACACTACAACGCTATATTAAGACCGTTACCAACGGATAACTCAAGAAGTACACAGGATGTCCCAAAAATCTTGCCCCCCCCCCTTTTTGAGGCGCTGTTATGGATGAGCTGTCACTTCAATTTTCTCGGTTCTTACACGGGTGCGTTGGATACCTTCACCTTAAGGTTTGAGACCTTGTTTGAGTCAATCTGACAAGTGGTTGCTGCCACATAAGATAGGAAGGCACCTTAAATGGCTGCTTCAAAGGCAGTACTTCTGTTGAACTCTAGCAATGTCAGAATCACGTAAATGCTCAAAGAAGAGGTTCTAGGGTTGTACTTAGACTTTTTCTGCATTTCAAATGGTAATTAGTTTTGTTTGTCTAAGTAAGAGCAGAAAGCTGACAATACCTCAGTTCCATCTGCAACAGCTCTGCCCTTTGGTCTGACACACATCTTATGAAGAGTATGCTGAAGCAATCCAGCTGATGTTAACACAAACTCTAATCTTTGTTGTCCACAACCATCATACGTCACAAGTGGTTGGTCATTAGCAGGCTTGGTCCATGCCCCGTTCAGCACATGCAAGCATTTCCCTCCAGATTGCACCAAAGATCCAGGACCTCTTGGGCCAACTGCTCCTTTGCCACGAGTGTGGTCAAACCCTGGCCCTGTACCAGTGCTGTGAGTGTAACCTTGACTTCGTGTCCAGTTAAAACGATCGCTTCTGTCTTGAGTGTATTGGCAGAATCCGGTTTCAAAGTTGCAATTCAAAGGACCAGATGCTGTCAAAGAGTATGGTATCAACAGAGGTGATGAAATTCGAGACAAATCTCTTGTTGTGTCAAAGTTTTGATTAAAAGGATTAAAAATCGTGCGCAACGAAGGATGTTTCTTTTCAGATTATTTGTAATGGTATTAGGTCCGAGATAGTCTGCGAATAGGCTTTGGTTCTGTGACAATTGAAAAAGCTCTAAGTCAAAATTACAGGATGTGTTCCTTGAAGATCTGCAAATATAATTTCATGTTTCAGAATGACTTAAAACCAGAAAATCTGTCACGTGCAACAAAATTTGAACTTCTAAGCGCAACTTCATTTTCAGTTCAGTCATCATGAGAATCTCAATATCCTGTCAGTTCCATATATCAAAACAAAGATTAGTTTGGTAAATAACAACAATTTATCTAATATACGATATTGAGACAGACTATCAAAAACATTCACTTGTTGTTATTCGCGGACACTTTCACGTGACAGCTAATTCAGACATACTATAGGTATAAATGTAAATACTTACGTATGCTTGTAGGTAATGTAACAGGGAATGGAGTGCTTGGACCTGGGGTCACAGGACCGTTTGGATTAGCATTTGGTGGTTGTATAGTACATCTCTGATTTGTGATTTGAATATCATCTATTGCAATGTCTCCTTGATAACTGCTACCAATAACACCTTCGAAGACTATCTATCAAGGAAAAGAAAAACAAAATAGATTTTCAATATATACGAACGGAAATTTTTGTTTCAACAAGTATACAAAGATACATGGAGTTCTGGGTTAAACGAAAAAATTGGCTACAAATGCCCTTGTTACGGTAGATTCACGCATTCCAAAAACTACTGGCAACATATGAATGATTTGAAGAGCCCGAGAAAAGGTTCATTTTTACACTCATAGAGCACTTCCCTTGGTTTAGGGTGATCGACTCTTTGTAGTTCAGCATTGGTAATTCTACTTGGCTCATGCAAATAAAATGCAGTTCGGTACTAATAAAAAATTCAACTCAAAATATCTGGAAACTCATAATAATCCTTCATAAAAATTTGTTGACAACTAGCTACGAGCAAAAGGCTTTATCTGTTCATGGAGTTAAATTCAAGAGTCAACTGGACTATGAGTTTAAAGAGCCACCCTTCCTCGCCACGAAAGGGATGATGGAAAAAGAATTAATTGACAGAAAAGGATAAATGGAAAAAATAGGAAACCAATGAAAAACAATCTCTTGTAACTGAATATTTTCAATAGCATACACATTCATTTTGATTTGTAAATGTGTTTCATTGCCCCGTAAAAAGCAGTCCTTATGGACTGAAATTACTACCGTGTGTAGAGACTGCAAATGAAAAACATGTAAATATGCACAAAGAAAAACGCCTTACCGTGTGATCAGTATTGCTATTGACTGGAACACTAGCATATTTCCAAGGTGCTGTTTGGCTGGTTTGTTGCTGACCAGTCAAATTCCATATCATCGTCTCTGTTATTGCTCCAGTTGGTGTTTTATATATCACATTCAATTGACCAATATCTGCACCATACATATGATACCAGAAAGTCAAGCATCTTGTTGTTACTGCTAGATTATTGAATTGTTCACTGACTAAGCGTGCTTTTTCCCCACGTCTTCGTGGTGATGAAGATTCGATAAATAGATACGTGCCTAGGAAAGATAAACAATTCCACAATTTTGACGAAGTAAATGTCAAATAAAACTTCGTAGAGATGAAAGTCGTACTTTATATACGGCAAAAAAGAATAGAGGGAGGACGGAAACTCGGCAAACGTGGCCTAATTTGCACAGATGTGATATCAAATGCATTAAGGATACAAGATACAAAAGTAGTAGAAGCAGACATAATAGTTTGGCGGACAGACAGAGACGAGGAAATGTGCAAGCTTCGCGTTGAAATTTGCGTTGAAATGAGCAAAACAGATGGCCAGATGATAAAACTATTTTACCTTGCTCGCAAAAAAACTAAAACTCTGAACTCTGCAACCACAAGCAAAAACAAGCAAATTCAGACAAATCAGGAGGAATTACTCCAAACTTTGAATGTGCCAGAAAAACCTCTACATCAGACTTGATCAGATTTCTACAACTTACATTTAATTCAATTTTTCAATTTTATTCGTAGAATACAGCAGCCTAATACAATGTAAGATAAAAATATATGTATTCTACACGACCCAAGAGAAGCAGAGCTTATCTGGCTTGGCTTACATGCTTCAGTATGAGTGTCTTCCTAAAACCTCCAATGATATTGAGCGATTCTCCATTCTTTCTCATTCAAGATAAAATTTCCAAAGAGATGTGGTTGTCTCAATAGCTGCTCTAAAAAGAATCCTTGATTAACATTGTTGCAACTGTTATGTTGCGAACTAAATCTTGAAGTTCAAATAGGAATTGGACTTACCATTTGATCTCCCTGTTGTATGATCCACGGCAGGTCCAGTACCGAAAGATGGCGTAGATCCCTTCATCCTGATCCAGTCAAAGTTATCATTTCTTGCATTTGCGTATGTGCATAAACTTGTCTCGAATGTACAAGAACCTAAGAAGGACACAAATCGCGTGAAAATTTCAGACAAAAAAAGACAACCCCTTCGCAGTTTCGACCCCCAAACAACTGTCTTTTTTTATTTGATATAGTGTGTTTAGATGCTAACTTTTAAATCTATGCTTTCATCTCATTTAAGAAAGGTACAAACAAAGGCAAATAAACAAGTTAAGAACAGATAAGTAAGATCACTAGATGTAAAGCATGGAAAAGTCGCGAGGGTTCAACAAAAAGAAGTTAAGGATGATTCCCACTTCAGTAGAGATTTCCAAGCGGACTGAATCTTACACAATGAGAGGGTTATCACGCGTAACTTTCTATTCAAATTCAAAATTATTTTTTCTCTCGTAAACCATAGGTTTATAGATTTATGATACTTTCTCTCGTAAAAAACGTCTTCCTGGAATATTTGACGAGTGGAAATCAGCCCTTAGATTTAGATAAGAAGTTTTCCCCTCCAAATGTAGTTGGCTCAAACTAATGTCTTAAATCGTTTAACATTTACTAAAACAAATCAGGAGACTAAAAACTCCTTCACAAAAAAACTGAAAAACTACCTTCTAGAGTCGAATTAATCTACTCTTTGAACTTTATTGTAAAATCATAGAATTATTATCTTGCACTGCATTATTATACTCTTGGTATAGATATCAAACACTGCTAATGATACTAACCTACTAACATTCTCTTATTGTTAGAGTTTTTTCAACCTTCTTTTCACTCTATAAAAATATTGTACTCTATTTACACGTTAAATCGGGCATACGGCCTAGATAGCTCCTCATGAGTTTTTTCCATATGTCCGACAGCAAATTTTGGTGAACTATATACCCGTTGTACGTAATATTTTTTCTATAAACTTAGCTTGTAGTTCTTTAATTTGAAAGTTTGTACTAGGATATTGCTGTGAATGAAAAGTTTGAGTTGAGTTGAGTTTGAGTTGACTATCATTCTTGAGCAAAAGAAAAACTGAAAAAGGAAAAAATAGAAAGGCAATCGTGTTCAAATTTTCACCTTCTCGAAACGAATATTTAAGAAATGCATTGAAGAAATATTTGTAGTACCTGGTGCAGGGCATGCTCCCTTTGAAAGTTTGACGTCATCAATCGCAATGTCTCCCATATAACCAGCGCCAATGATTCCTTCGAAGACGACCTACAAAAAAGACATAAAAATTTAGTTAAAAATAACATTTCAAATTTTTTGGCAGTTTGGATCCCTTTAGCCCAACGGAAAGAAATCAACACCTCTTTAATGCGAGAATTTGCACTAATTTCTTAAAATAAAGTTATATACATTAAACAAATTTAAAGTAACCTCGTATGGTTGTGCTGACGTAATCGTCTTCCTAGCAACTTTCCATATGTTTCGTTGGTTACCATTTTCAGCCCACAAGGGTCTAGATGGCAATGTGTTACTTTTCCGGATGTAAACATTCAGTGTCCCAATTTGTGAGCCATACATGTGGTACCAAAATTCGAGACAGCTTCCAGTTGTGGCAGGTTCCGTTGGGGATATCAGGCGTGCCTTGTCTCCTCGTGAACGTGGAGATGATGCTTCTGTGTACATGTAAAATCCTACGGAAGGAAATAAATCAATCAAACTAACATTCAAGATTTACAAATTCTTATTATGTATTGATTTTAATTTCACTTTAGCTTTGCAATTAGATTATCAATTTCGTTTGTAGATATTTTACAAATGCATATTTCGTACCTGCTGATGAGTTGGTTGTATGATCGAATCCTGGTCCGGTTCCAACAGATGATGTTTGTCCGCTTCCTCTAGTCCACTTGAATTTGACCGCACTTGTTTCTTCATGAGTGTAACCGCAAAGATTTTGGTCTTCAAATGTACATGTAGCTGTAATGGAGTTGGAGTCATAATTACGTTGGTGGATCCCAAGGCAGGTCGCATGAGGCAAGATAGGGCGGCATGATAATAATTTCCGTTGCTAGTACCAATACCAAAAGACGGATAGTTATCAAGTTTGCTCAGTTCACACAGACCAAGATGAATAATCCTATTAAGCCACGTTAAAAGTAAACTACAGCAAACAAGACATGACTACAATCAAAACCAGTGAAGACTTTCATGATGACCATTCGAGCAACCCACTATTAGAATGTCATCTCAGAAATATCAGGGCCTTTCTCCGCGTAGAGAAGCACGGGAGATTTACAGCAACAACATGACTTCTCCTGGCGACAGAAACTACGAAATTAATCTGTTTCTAAATGCAGTTAATGTCAATGAAAATATGCAGCAGAAATTCGAACAACGAATTCCTTTTCTTAGTTCTTGCTCCTCAGATTCTATGCCCAACATATACTTACTGGAAGGTTGTGGACATGGACCATCACGTAATGAAATATCATCCAAAGCAATGTCTCCTTGATAACTGCTTCCAGATCGTGCTTCAAGTATGATCTATAGAAAGAAGCATTTTGCTTTGAAAACGGGTGAAAAACATTATACGAATAAATTTATGAATCTAAGAAAAACACGATTTTCACCTTTATCCTGACTCTACATTTTGTGACGAGATTGCTCTCTATACAACCATACCACGACTGCCAGGTCATATGGTCGGATGTGTTTTCATGCTCTGGACCACACTGAGAGGATAAGATCCCCTTGTCGATTATTTCACCTGCTGAGACAGCTCCTCCATTAAGTCATTCCATGAATACATTTTAGCTCGTTCTTTTGTTTTGCATCACTTTATTGTACCAGTTTTCTATCAAAACTTTTTTCTATTAGTCAAATATCAATCATATTTCTTTTCTGTATGTAATATTGCCTTGATCTTGTAGTTTAGTTATTTGTTAGTTTCTTATTTATTCATTTGTTTCTTATTAGCTATTTATCAGTATAATCTAAATTGTATGTTATGGCATTTAGATTATGAAACCAAAACAGATCTGAGACTGGATAAAATTATCAAGAAAGGTTGACTCACCCCTAGTTTTACAATTCCTATCAACTTAAACTTGCCAAAATTTACACCAACTTTTAAACGGTTCAACAAAGTCTCTATCAAAACCGAAAAATGCTGATATCTGATTAAACAATGGAATTCCTCACACGTGTTTCAGTTATTTCTTCTCGAACACTTCAAGATGATCTGGAACATGCTGCAGACATAAACAAACAATGAAACTCACCTTCAAGAAATAAGGTGAATTGACTGTCACCATTCCAAGATTCCACTGATTTCCTTGTGTGCCAGTTTTCTTCCAAATAGCAGCACCAGTGTGTGACCCAACTTTTACATAAACGCTTAAAGTATTAACATGTGGTCCATACATGTGGTACCAAAATCTGAGACATTTTCCATTTGTTGCTGTTGTTGCTGGTATGCTGGCGCTGATAAGTCGAGCTGACTGATTATTCCTGGCACCCGAAACTTCTAAGTATATGTAATATCCATAAGCTGAAATAGAACGAAAATGGGAAAATGAATAAAACTTACTTGGTGATGGATCACTGAATCCTTTAACGGCTTAAACGGGCATAAATGGCTCATTGAATCCTAATATAACAGAGAACTTTCTAATCCTAGAACTAAAGATAAAATGGAGGGCAAAAGCTTTACAGTTCTGAGGAAAACAGGCATCCTTTGAATGAGATCCTTTCAAGATTGTATGCAGTTGCGGACACAAGAAGTGAGGGATGCGCGCGGTCACCCTAGAGATTATGCAGAACAATAATCTCTCGTTTGAAAACAATAGCAGTAAAACTGACACAATAGCTTCGCAGCCAATATTAGCCAGGCTCCCCCCAATATGGGGTAAAAATCTCCGTCCCCCCCAATATGGGGTAAAAACTCACCTGTGCCTTTGGTGTGATCTGAAGTTGGTCCAGTCCCAGATGATGAGGTTGAGCCCCTCTGTCTCGTGAACTGCATGTTATCATTAGTGTCTTGGTTCCAATAAGGACTGCAGATACCATTCTCGAAGTTGCAATCGTATCCTCGACTTCCTGATAAAGTAAAAGACGATTGCCGTTGAAAGTATGTCGGATACCTGGGCCATATTAGAAGTTCTTACTATTTGTAGTTGTTTGTAGAAAGAGATTTTATCCTTACTATCTCTTTGTAAATTTTTAATTGCTGTAATTAGGATGATTCTAACTTTTCCACAACGTTTCTTGAATTCTTGACAAAGAAGAAAAGCCTCTTATTCTGAAAAAGATTTCCGACATATCCAACAGCAGTATTACAGAAAAGCTTCTTGACTAAGCCACTGAATTGAAAAAACGAAGTAACAGTCACTTACATTAGCATTGTTGAAGATTTGATGCGTATATTCGTATATATAACGGTGAGCCAGAAAACATATTCCCATTTTTGACGATTCATTACACCAATAGAACTTGATGGATTGGAATGAACTGAATGCTCCTTGATAGCCTAGAGATTGACGTATTTTTCATCGAATTTTCATGAATGCTGGACATATGGTTAAACTCAACTTCATGAAAATTTTTGTGGCTGAGAAATGCACAAAACTACATAAAACACTCGATCAGATCATACGAAACTCCCCACACAAAGTAATAAAGAGAGTAAAATCTGTCAATGGTGATATCGTCTACAAATTTACTGCAGTGGGATTGATAAACATCAGTTATTTGTTTGAAAATGAAATGCGAGAAATGCCCTAGCGTATTGTTTTGCTTGAGAACATTCTTTACGATCTAATCAGGTGTTTCGAGCATTTTCTTGGGCACTTCACAACCAACAAATTTTTCTAAATCAAATCTACTTATATTTTCAGAACTCACTAAAACGTCGAAAAACGACAAAATGCATCGGTCTTTCAGATTTTACCAGGACTTGAATCATTCAAACTCGTCAAGTACTCTTGGTGCAGTGAGTTTTCGAAAGCGGGACATTCTTTCTGGCTCGCCCGGTGCTGGTGCACTTACCAATTGATGGAGTAGGTGTAGGCGTCGTAGTGGGTGGTAGAGTAGTAACA
Source organism: Aurelia sp. 3 sensu Dawson et al. (2005) (assembly GCA_964020215.1). NCBI lineage: Eukaryota > Metazoa > Cnidaria > Scyphozoa > Semaeostomeae > Ulmaridae > Aurelia > Aurelia sp. 3 sensu Dawson et al. (2005). The sequence continues at coordinate 1,472,147 of OZ026593.1, forward strand.
ACTGTACCAGGAGCTGCCTTAGCTGGTACAACTGAACATGATCCATCTCTGAATACAAAATCATCTATTGCTATATCACCAGTGTAACCTGATCCTCGTACTCCTTCAATTATCACCTAAATAAGGTATATTTTCAATTTAGTTAACAATGAAGTTAGTTATTTACAAATATTTACAAGCATATATGTGTAACGAATTCAAACCAAATGGCAACAAACATAGAATGCCGAGTGTCCCAGAGAAAAGTAGACAGATTGGGCTGGGTCCAGCGATGTGAATTTAGTTTTGATTTCAAAACGTTCTTTGATAGTTAACTTTAACATAGATACCTCGTTCGTTGACTAAAGTGCTTTGTTGTTGAAACATCAACATAGAGACATTAATCTAGAGTTCAAATTTGCTGTCACCTCCAAACCAAAGCTAACAGGTTTTGGCCTCAGCAATTTCTTGAAGCAGAAACTCGTTCGTCTTTCCTTCGTAGCGTCCTCTACGTTGTTTACGCCTCCGCAGAGGTGATAATGTTTGTTAGCGCTGATAAACCAAGGAATAGACTTGGAGCACTATGGTCACCCATTGTGTCATATTTCATTTTTCATTAATTGTAATTTTAATTAAAAACTTACGCTATACGTCCCAGCTGTGCTTCCAACATTGAACTGTCCGTTGTACCACACATTTCTTTGATTTCCACTCAATGTCCATTTCAACGTTCGACCACGTGTGTTGTTCACATAGAAATTAAGCTGCCCGATACTGCTACCGTACATATGAAACCAAAAGGTAAAACAGCGTCCGGCTGAGCTTGTTTTGTTAAACACTGTGCTTACTAAATGAGCTTTGTCACCTGTCACTCTTGGAGAAGATGTCTCGATGAATAAGTATTTTGCTGCAATAAATCGAAATAGCATTCTTAAAGCCCCATCATCACACTTCGGATTCGGACAGAGCAGAAACTGTGCACGCTTGCGCGAAAACTCGTAACTTTGAGCCTCCCTAGCTCACTGCAACAGATCCAGAAATTAGGCAATACTTGATATTTTATTCCTTCGGTCTTAAACTGCTTATTTATCATTTCAGAAAGCTTATCTATTCAAAAACTTTCTTATCTCAGATTGGCCGATGACGTCATTTCACGCAGTTTCTGCTCTGTCCACCCATCGTCCTTTGTGGAAATAATGCAACTCAATGCCTGCTCCTTGAGGATGCTGTCCCTCTTCTTCATCGTTTACTATATACAACACTGCTGATTTCTTTAAACAACGTAATGCATCTTGGTCAAACGCCCCTGGTGCCATCTTAACCGCATTCGTCTGTATCTTTACACAATAGTTTCATAAAACATTTTACCGCTCACTTTTATCATATATGATAATGATTACCTGTTCGATTGCCATTGTGGTCAGCACTCGGCCCAGTAAAAGAGCTTGATGTTCCTCCACTTCCCGTTATCCAATCGAAATTATCACCAACTCTTGTATTGTACCATGTACATTTGTTTCTCTCAAAGTCACAGTTACCTAAAAGTGGGAATTCAAAAAGCAATTGAAACAGTTGAAGAGGAAGAAGAATTTATCAAAAATAAACAAAGAAAGTTTCCACTGCGCTGTGTCCTTATGATTTCAGCATTTGATTCCGTGTAGTCACGTCAATTCTTTCATAAGCACTGCCTTCATACTGCCACGTTAAGTGAAACGTTTCGCTGATGACTTCCTCAAGCAATCTAATTAAAACTATCACAGCAACAAATTATTTGATATAAAACAGCTGCCTTAAAGAGTTTGTGTAAAGTCAAAAAAAGCGCGGAAAAGGGTCTTTTCGAGAAAGGACATGTGTTTTTAACGGATTCTTTGGCAAGAATTGCATATCTAAAAATACAAACAATAAATTCACAAACCTGGACTTCCACATTTTCCGTTCTTTACAGATATATCATCGATGGCAATGTCACCTTGGTAACCAGTTCCAATAATTCCTTCAAATACGACCTGAAGAAGAAGCATACAACTATTTCAACTGCAAGAATTTTAGACATATTTAAATTTATATATTCTTCATATGGTAGTACACATCAACACTACAAGCCATACATAGAATTACTGCATGTAAAGTGTTGTAAACCTCAACGAAAACATAAGCTATAAGCCTGGTATATACGTAAGAAAAGAAATTTCTCTATATCGATTAAAAATTTCTATGTATATTCTTGAGAATACAATGGAATCCTCATTTTTAACTGACATCTGTCCGGCCAATGAAAGTCCGTTGTAGGGAGGCGTCCGCTATATGGAGGTATCATCTTTGTCACACTGTATCTTGCGCCAAAAATATTTGTCCGTTGTTCGGAGGTGTCCGTTGTATGGAGGTGTCTATTAATGGAGATTCCATTGTACGATCAGCCTTTGAATCGTGGAACCAACACCACTACTAATAGTTTCAAAACAAAAGTGTTCTGCAGATAAAATTTGATTATAGGCAAATTACTGCGTCAAAAAGACGAGATCCTTTTGAAAAAAGGCACAAGAGGTCTTTATAGAGTCTTCTGGGATCGATGATGATTTTTTCGAAAGGCAAACGATCTCTGTGTGACTTATATCAAACAGCTCAACACAAATAGCTTCTCAATTTCACTCAATACATCGATTCTACTTCCGCCTTCTTACCGATGCACTTGTTCCAGGAATCGTGGTCTGTCCTTTCACCCATTGGTTACCTTGCTGACCAATCATACTCCAATTTGAGCTTTTACCTTGCCCAGCAACGAACACATTCAACCTTCCTGTGTGAACACCAAACATATGATACCAAAATTGCAGGCAGCTACCCCCTGCGGCTAGGCCTGTAAATTGTTTTAATATCCGTGCTTTGTCACCTTGTCTACGGGGGCTTGATGCTTCGATATACATGTAGTAACCTGTCAGAGAGAAGTAAAGATAAGATATATCGTGTTAATATTAGAGATAAACTAAGAAAACGATACTGCAACGAAAAGTAAGGCAAATATATAAAGCATATTTATTTAGGGTGAAAAAAGAATGCTTCTGTCAATGAATAATGTTTGGACATTGAGTCCTATAACTTGGAACTGAGTCCTATAAAGACTGCCTCTGCTAGTTTTAACTTCTAGCAAAATGCAAAATAGGAAGAATACCTGCAGCAGTTCCTTTTGTATGGTCATTTCTTGGACCTGTACCAAAACTACCAGTGGATCCTCGGTGCCTGGTCCAATTGAATTTTCCAGTTGCGTCATCGACAAAGCCACATTTATCTTTCTCAAATGTGCACATCCCTGTGAAAACATAATCATAAGCTCCTTTCTATGAGCTATATAAATGCAATAAAGAGTTTCGAAAGTATAGTCAACTCAATTGACGTTTCGCTTTGCTTCAACAGAAATAACTTTTGTGAAGTTTACACTTGTGCAAACTTATCTTTCGCACAAATTATTTCTTATGAAGCGAAAGTAAAACGTCAGTTGAGTTTACTACATTTTAGAAATTCCTATGACAAAAGAATAACTCTTGAGTAACTCAAGGAAGTTGGTTGGCACTCATTTGGTGAGAAATGTACGAATGGAGAATTTCAGTATGGTATATAAATCTATCAATGATATGGCTCCCCTCAACTTACAGAAATGTTTTCAAGACCCTCGGATAAGCAAGAGAGAACACGCAACACTAGAACTGATATACAAATTTCCTTGCAAAAATCTGCTCATGGCCACAAATGCTTCACATTAAGAGGTGCAACAATGGGGCATCATCTGAGTTTGGCTACATAATTGCTCCCCTCCACAATAAAACTTTTGACAAGCATTGTAAGCTTTGAATTTGAATGATTCCCTCTTTTTTAATTTTTATCCTGTCACTTGATTACATTTACGACATTTAGCAGTTGAAAATAATGTTTAGTTTAGTATGTTAGATTTCTCGATAAATTTAGATAGTCCTTTGTTTGCAAGTTTTCCACAGGGTATAAGTGAACTGAGTGTTTCACGCTCTACCACGTGAATTCACGTGAACATACTGTATGCAGCATTTTCTTCTAAACGATAACAATAGAAGATCTCAAATTCCTTTCATGAAACAAAATAAAATACCTCCAGCAGGCTGACCACCACATGCACCATCTTTGAATGAAATGTCATCAATCGCAATGTCTCCTTGATATCCACTTCCTCGAGTCCCTTCAAATGCAACCTAGGACAGCAAAATGGTCAAAACAAACAAATGAAACAAAATTTAGCGACGATGCTTAGCAAGCTTTTTGAAAGATTACTTGGGGAAGTTTTCCTCTGAAGACAAGGCCGAAAATGGCTTTACTAACTTTAAAAGTTATAAACAATTTTTATAAGTATTCAACAGCAAGAGCCTTAAAGGAGTTTTAAAATATAACCCCAAACAGGGCTACAGTACATACCTGGAAATTCGAGGTATTACTGACAGTCATTGTATGATTTTGCCAAACATTTCCTTGTGTTCCTGTCTTACTCCATAATGCAGTCCCCAGGGTATTGTTATTAGCAGTAACAAAAACCTTCAGTGATGAAATATGTGGTCCATACATGTGATAGAAAAATGTCATACACTTGCTACCTGCTGGTATTGTTGGTGTAAACAGAACTGCTCTGTCGCCATTAACTCTTGGGCTGGATGCCTCAATATACATATACCAACCTATGAAAGTAATTATAGTTCTCTTAGCTCAGACAAATCAAAGAGTTAATTTCAAAGAAAGTGGGCAGTGACCAACATAGAAAATCTAAAGAGTTTGTGAGCTTCTAGTTGTCAACATGGAGAAACATTATGTGGCTAATAACTTGTTGGCCTGCATACAGACCCATTGTTGAGCAGATGATGGATTATGGGTCTGCGTGCAAGCTAATATCATGTGAACTGCACTACAAGAATTATTATGACATCTTTACTATCATATTATGATATACATATGATATTATAGTATATAATAACTCTGCCAAAAAAAACAGCTTGAAAGAAAGTCCAACGTGTACATAACCAAGAAGCAGGCTCTTCATCTGTGCAAATTATTGCTTAGGTAACACGGTATCCAGACAGGCTTTAGTTTTAAAAGGCAGAAAACACATTAACTTTTGGTGTATCGTTGTGTAATAAATGCTTGAAGAAATTATCTGGCACATTTACAATTCTTTAAAATGGGTTGGCCTTCAACAAAAGTAAGATAATTTTGTGAGTTAGTTCAAATCACATTATTCTCAACTTACATTACATTGTTGCTAACTTTCTGTCACAAAAATTACTTCAACTGCTTTCCATAAAAATGTCACTCACCTGCAGGAGCACAGTCTCCCCATTTATTGTCTGTATCATAATTTTTAGTTGTGCCACACCAATATCTAATATGACCAGTCCTAATACATCTTGTTATGTTACTTCCCCTGTACAAGAATGGAAACACACAAGGGGCACCATTTGCATTGCCTCCAGTGGTGTAAACTGAAAGGTAAGAAGGAGTTATTTCAGATTTTTTCATAAATAGTTGTCAGTTTTGGAATTTTTCACATGGATTAAAAAATATCAAAATTCATCAAGTGTCAGCACATCCCCAAATTATCAAGCGATAATAGGTCTATGAAGGTGAACATGGCTCTGATGATGGCTCTGATGATGGCTTTGGATAAAGACCAAACACAAAATAGGCTGGATAACCTAGATCAGGCAGTCAATTCACTGGGTATCCAGGGTAAGGCTTACCAATTCCCTTTACATTAGTTTAGCTCTCTTTATATACTACTACATTATTTTGTTTTTGATGTTGTTTAGTACTGGTTGTTAGATAGAATTTGTATGTTGGAATTTCAAAATGAAAAACTTGAACCTGTAGTAGGTAGAACATCACCAAATTTCTAAAGTGCAAACCAGAAGACCTTACTTGGTACAACATTGCACAGTTCAGATGGTTCAGTTTTCATTTTAAAATTCCATTAATTAAATCAAGTGAAACAGTTGTAAATTGACAAATATGCTTTTAGGATAAGGGGTGCCCTCTCCTTGATTACCTTAGCTACTAAGAGAGCTCTTCCTTAAAAATTCCTCTTCATACAAATCCTTTCATCTTGCATATTATGTTTTGCCTTCATGTTTAGTCTGTATGCCTGAATCTTTAATTTGTAGTTGTATTTATTCAAATTGCTGTACAGTAAGTTGTTTCATGTTTTGAGAAATTCGTGTGTAGTGGAATTCAAAATGAATGAACTGAAGCTGAAATGAACTGTTCACCATAATTTAGGGGTAACAAGCCCTGTTTCACCCCTCCAAATCTGCCACTGATAAGACATCCATTCTACTTACTTTTGAAGTTTGCTGTAGATGATGTATGGTCCGTACTTGGTCCAGTACCACTAGAACCTGTTGATCTCCTTCCTCTTGTCCAATCAAATGTGTCATTCTTAGATTGCATATATGAACATGACCCTCTTTCAAAGTCACAATTTTGTCCTCTTGAAAGTGCTTTGGAGAAAATCAAAATGTGATGTACATGTGTAGGATAAGATGGCAGTGCTACCCTATAAAGTATTTTTGTAAGAAACCACATTAAAACTCAACTCTCAGATTGTCAACAAATTCAGAAATTCCATTACTGGGAAATATAGCTTTAGAAACAATTTATTCAAATGAAGGAATCCTTTTAAATGTTTTTATTTCATTTTCATTTGTTCCCTGTATTACATCACTCACATACAAAGCAATGATTGATGTTGAAGCTTCATACACCTTTACTTTAAATGCTCACAAGAAGGGAACAGGTAGTAAACATGAAGACTGTTTACTGTATAATTTAAAGGTGATCTGAAGCGAAAATTTTTATTGATGCAGATGAATAGCACTGTTGAACAATGAAGAATGTCATTAAAATGTTTTTGATACTTTGTTTCATCTTCGAGTTATCCACTAATTTGTATGATTGGCTAATGACGTCAGTTTGTTTGCAAAGTACGAGAAAGTATACAGGGTTGACCACATTTCCAAAGGGAAATAAAGTCAATGGCTTTCCTTCAAATGAAATGCCTTTCTAAAGGTCACATCAGTCGATGAAACAATGTTTATTGCATTTTTTCTCTTCAGCTGAAATATCTTCCACAAATGTAACCTTTCAAAGATCAGATACAGGTTTTTTCCATATAGAACCCTAAGAATTTGCAAACAAAATGACGTCATCAACTGACACTTAAAATCATTGGATAACTTAAAAACAAAATGAGATGATATAAAAAAATTCAACAGGATTTCTTATCAATTGACAGGGCCCTTCATTTGCATGAATAAAAATTTTCACTTCAGAGCACCTTTAAGCAATAATAACAATTTAATAACAATATGAAATGCAACTTATCACCAGCAACCTAAGGATGACCCCAACGTAAGGATGGCTAGCAACGTCTACTGAGTATGTAACTTTTTGATGAGATCTCAAGAAATTACTTTTATTCTGAAAGCCTATTGTTTATTTGGAACAACAACAGCCTATATATGTGCGATGAGTGCCATCAGGCCATGGACAAAATTTGATGATCTTATTAAGAAACTTTGAGTACTTTTTCTGATAAGCTCAAATTCTCATTAGTTTCTTATAAAACATTATATTGAATGCATTCCCCTGCATGAAGCCCATCTTCATTTCGAGTTTGAATCATGATTTCACTTTTCAATTTACAACGTAGGCCACTTGCGGCCCTCTCTTCTTAGATCGGCTCTTCTTTATGGCCATGAGCAAAACTCAAAGCTCTCTTCACAGCAAATCGTTGCAGACACAAAACAAAAGATACTTACTGCATACTTCAATAACTTCATTTGTGGATTAAACACAATATCTGACGCATAGATTGCTCGAAAGTATCGATGGCTTGAAACTTCATTAAATTAAAGGCTCCCATTAGCCATGTTTGAAGAATGAGATCATGCATGTAGCTTGCTTCATGTAGTAAAGAATATTTATCTGCAATTGCAACTGTTTAATGTAGGATTTGACAAGCGTCAGAATTATTACATTGGATGTATCGAAAAGCACATGATACTGACAAATTCTTTACTTTTGCCAGACAAGATTTGCCACTGCAATAGTGCCACACCTGTTTCTTGATTGTATCATATGGGTTGGTTGGTTTCCTTGACAACAGTCGTCCATATGAAGATTTCAAGCAGTAAGGGAACATTGCCAGGTCAAACTTGCAAATAGCATTTTAATGACTTTGCAACTCTGTTGATGATTTCATTAACAGCGAGAGTTTGTTAGGAACACGTAGTAATTAGCCTTAATCAGGAGAAATCGATTGGCAACTCATCAAAATTTGATGGAGATTTTATTTCGCTCGATTGTTTTGATTGCATACAAGTATATTCTTTCTGGTTTGCCTAAAACCCCTTCCAGAATGTTTTCATTCTTAAAACATGAAACATAGCTCAAGAAACTACTTATTTTGACAAAGAAAATCCTTAACCTACACTTAATTTATTTTCACTTGCGTCCAGTATCACTTTGCTCAGAAATTACTAGAGTAATGTCTAAACACTGGAAAGGCTTCAAAAAGCCTTGTTTTGAAATCATCCCGAGGGCACAGATAGTAATCAACATGAAGATTGTTATGGAACATTTAAGAAACTCGTAAGAAACTCTGTGATCTCAAAATTCGATAATTTTAAGGAGTTAAGGAGCCAAAATCCTTAGTTTCTTATAAAAAATACGTGCATATGTAGGGGGAAAATGGTGGAGGACACTACTGACGTATTTTTACTTTGGCCAGACACCAGCTGCTACCTAGTCAGCGCAACACTTGTCCCTTGATAGCTCAGTATGAGTTGCTTGCCCGCTTGCCCCTTGACAACAGTCGTCCACGTTGAAGATTTCAAACAGTAAGGGAACTTTGCCAGGTCACAGAGGTCAGATTTTGGAAAATTACCTTTTAATGAGTTGGCAGCTCAACTGATGAGTTCATTAACAGCCTGAGTTTGGCAGCTCACCTAAATTTGATTGTTGGGCCAAATATCTCTGAATTGTTTTGATTGTATATATTAACAATCCCCATAAATATCTCAAATTCTACGTTGATTGTTTCGATTGTGTACATAAACAATGCCTATTGTTACAACATTCCTGATTCCTTCCACTCTATATAGGTAGGTATATAGGTGTCCTTCCGGTTGGAGAAAAAGCCCCTCCATAATGTTTTCATTCTTCAAACATAATTAAAGGCTCCCATTAGCCATGTTTGAAGAATGAGATCATGCATGTAGCTTGCTTCATGTAGTAAAGAATATTTATCTGCAATAGCAACTGTTTATTGTAGGATTTGATAAGCGTCAGAATTATTACATTGGATGTATCGAAAAGCACATGATACTGACAAATTCTTTACTTTTGCCAGACAAGATTTGCCACTGCAATAGTGCCACACCTGTTTCTTGATTGTATCATATGGGTTGGTTGGTTTCCTTGACAACAGTCGTCCATATGAAGATTTCAAGCAGTAAGGGAACATTGCCAGGTCAAACTTGCAAATAGCATTTTAATGACTTTGCAACTCTGTTGATGATTTCATTAACAGCGAGAGTTTGTTAGGAACACGTAGTAATTAGCCTTAATCAGGAGAAATCGATTGGCAACTCATCAAAATTTGATGGAGATTTTATTTCGCTCGATTGTTTTGATTGCATACAAGTATATTCTTTCTGGTTTGCCTAAAACCCCTTCCAGAATGTTTTCATTCTTAAAACATGAAACATAGCTCAAGAAACTACTTATTTTGACAAAGAAAATCCTTAACCTACACTTAATTTATTTTCACTTGCGTCCAGTATCACTTTGCTCAGAAATTACTAGAGTAATGTCTAAACACTGGAAAGGCTTCAAAAAGCCTTGTTTTGAAATCATCCCGAGGGCACAGATAGTAATCAACATGAAGATTGTTATGGAACATTTAAGAAACTCGTAAGAAACTCTGTGATCTCAAAATTCGATAATTTTAAGGAGTTAAGGAGCCAAAATCCTTAGTTTCTTATAAAAAATACGTGCATATGTAGGGGGAAAATGGTGGAGGACACTACTGACGTATTTTTACTTTGGCCAGACACCAGCTGCTACCTAGTCAGCGCAACACTTGTCCCTTGATAGCTCAGTATGAGTTGCTTGCCCGCTTGCCCCTTGACAACAGTCGTCCACGTTGAAGATTTCAAACAGTAAGGGAACTTTGCCAGGTCACAGAGGTCAGATTTTGGAAAATTACCTTTTAATGAGTTGGCAGCTCAACTGATGAGTTCATTAACAGCCTGAGTTTGGCAGCTCACCTAAATTTGATTGTTGGGCCAAATATCTCTGAATTGTTTTGATTGTATATATTAACAATCCCCATAAATATCTCAAATTCTACGTTGATTGTTTCGATTGTGTACATAAACAATGCCTATTGTTACAACATTCCTGATTCCTTCCACTCTATATAGGTAGGTATATAGGTGTCCTTCCGGTTGGAGAAAAAGCCCCTCCATAATGTTTTCATTCTTCAAACATAATTAAAGGCTCCCATTAGCCATGTTTGAAGAATGAGATCATGCATGTAGCTTGCTTCATGTAGTAAAGAATATTTATCTGCAATAGCAACTGTTTAATGTAGGATTTGATAAGCGTCAGAATTATTACATTGGATGTATCGAAAAGCACATGATACTGACAAATTCTTTACTTTTACCAGACAAGATTTGCCACTGCAATAGTGCCACACCTGTTTCTTGATTGTATTATATGGGTTGGTTGGTTTCCTTGACAACAGTCGTCCATATGAAGATTTCAAGCAGTAAGGGAACATTGCCAGGTCAAACTTTGCAAATAGCATTTTAATGACTTTGCAACTCTGTTGATGATTTCATTAACAGCGAGAGTTTGTTAGGAACACGTAGTAATTAGCCTTAATCAGGAGAAATCGATTGGCAACTCATCAAAATTTGATGGAGATTTTATTTCGCTCGATTGCTTTGATTGCATACAAGTATATTCTTTCTGGTTTGCCTAAAACCCCTTCCAGAATGTTTTCATTCTTAAAACATGAAACATAGCTCAAGAAACTACTTATTTTGACAAAGAAAATCCTTAACCTACACTTAATTTATTTTCACTTGCGTCCAGTATCACTTTGCTCAGAAATTACTAGAGTAATATCTAAACACTGGAAAGGCTTCAAAAAGCCTTGTTTTGAAATCATCCCGAGGGCACAGATAGTAATCAACATGAAGATTGTTATGGAACATTTAAGAAACTCGTAAGAAACTCTGTGATCTCAAAATTCGATAATTTTAAGGAGTTAAGGAGCCAAAATCCTTAGTTTCTTATAAAAAATACGTGCATATGTAGGGGGAAAATGGTGGAGGACACTACTGACGTATTTTTACTTTGGCCAGACACCAGCTGCTACCTAGTCAGCGCAACACTCGTCCCTTGATAGCTCAGTATGAGTTGCTTGCCCCTTGACAACAGTCGTTCATGTTGAAGATTTCAAACAGTAAGGGAACTTTGCCAGGTCACAGAGGTCAGATTTTGGAAAATCACCTTTTAATGAGTTGGCAGCTCAACTGATGAGTTCATTAACAGCCTGAGTTTGGCAGCTCACCTAAATTTGATTGTTGGCCCAAATATCTTTGAATTGTTTTCATTGTATATATTAACAATCCCCATAAATATCTCAAATTCTACGTTGATTGTTTCGATTGTGTACATAAACAATGCCTATTGTTACAACATTCCTGATTCCTTCCACTCTATATAGGTAGGTATATTGGTATATAGGTATATAGGTGTATTCCTTCCGGTTGGAGAAAAGCCCCTCCATAATGTTTTCATTCTTCAAACATAATTAAAGGCTCCCATTAGCCATGTTTGAAGAATGAGATCATGCACGTAACTTGCTTCATGAAGTAATGAATATCTATCTGCAATTGCAACTATTTAATGTAGGATTTAGTTTATATTGGGATGGCAATAGCCTAACTAGCCTGCTTGAAGGAGATCAGATTTCTTGACAAGCGTCAGAATTATTTCATCGGATGTACCGAAAATAAGGATGGCAGATGATACTATAATAGTGCCACACCTGTTACTTGATAGAATTATATGGGTTTGTTGGTTTCCTTGACAACAGTCGTCCATATGAAGATTTCAAGCAGTAAGGGAACTTTGCCAATAGCAATTTAATGACTTTGCAACTCTATTGATGATTTCATTAACAGCGAGAGTTTGTTAGGAACACGTAATAATTAGCCTTAATCAGGAGAAATCGATTGGCAACTCATCAAAATTTGATAGAGATTTTATTTCGCTCCTTGTTTTGATTGTATACAAGTATATTCTTTATGGTTTGCCTAAAACCCCTTCCAGAATGTTTTCATTCTTAAAACATGAAACATAGCTCAAGAAACTACTTATTTTGACAAAGAAAATCCTTAACCTACACTTAATTTATTTTCACTTGCGTGCTGTATCACTTTGCTCAGAAATTACTAGAGTAATGTCTAAACACTGGAAAGGCTTCAAAAAGGCTTGTTTTGAAGTTATCCCGAGGGCCACAGATAGTAATCAACATGAAGATTGTTATGGAACACTTAAGAAACTCGTAAGAAACTCTGTGTACTCAAAATCCGATAAATTTAAGGAGTTAAGGACTCCTTAGTTTCTTATAAAAAATACGTGCAGATGTAGAGAAAAAAGCGGCGGAGGACACTACTGACGAATTCTTACTTTAATCAGAAACCAGCTGCTACCTACACAGTGCCACACTCGTTCCTTGATTGCTTCGTATGACATGCGTGCCCCTCTACAACAGTCGTCCATGTTGAAGATTTCAAACAGTAAGGGAACTTTGCCAGGTCACAGAGGTCAGATTCTGGAAAATTACCTTTTAATGAGTTGGCAGCTCAACTGATGAATTCATTAACAGCCAGAGTTTGGCAGTTCACCTAAATTTGATTGTTGGCCCAAATATCTCTGAATTGTTTTGATTGTGTAAATTAACAATGCCAATAAATACTTCAAATGCTTTATCGATTGTTTGGATTGTGTGCATAGATAATGCCTTTGTTACAACATTCCTGATTCCTTCCACTATAGGTAGGTAGGTAGGTATATAGGTATATTGGTATATAGGTGTATTCCTTCCGGTTGGAGCAAAAGCCCCTCCATAATGTTTTCATTCTTCAAACATAATGAAAACGGTATCGTGTAAATGGGGCCTAAATATCAAATATTAAAGCTCGATCAATTTCGGGTGAGTCAAAAATAAGTAAACACGATTGACAGGCTGTGCAATAAAAATTTTGCTGATATTCAAAACTGAAATATTAATCCGTCAGTGTAACATAGGGCTCGGATCTTTGCAAAATTTAAAAATTGAGTGTGTAAAATGTTGTTGCTTAGTTCTTTCAACTGAATAGATCGAATGATACTTCAGGTCGTTTGCCATAATTCCAGACAGAGCATTTGCGATATCATCATTATTCTTGGAATTACAACATTTTTAAGATTTACGAAAGGATTTACGAGAGGAGGTATCAGTAGCTTTGAAGAAGATTAAAAGCAACACAAATTCTAAACTGGTTGAGGAAAGTCAAAATGACCAATGCAAGAAATACTCAGTTTTTGACGATCTACAAGATGGTAGCAAGCAAAAGTCTGTAGCTTTTATGGTTCACGATTTAGCATTTTGATGACGTCACAACTTCAAAACCAGCAGAAATGTTAAAAATGCTGTTACTCTGAAAATAATGAAAATATCAAAAATGCTCTTTCTGGAATCATAGCAAACGCCCTAAAGTTCCCTCCAATCTATTTAATTGAAAGAATAAGGTAATAACATTTTACATATTTAATTTTAAAGTTTTGCAAAGATTCGAGCCCTATGCTCGTCAGTGTAAGGCCAGTGTAATGCAAGCAACTTTTGAAAACGGTGAAAAATGAAAACGGCACTTCTTTGCCAGCAGATTTTGAAAACGATAGATTTTTTAAACGGAACTCTGACCGGCACAATTTGAAAACAGCTTGTGCAAACACTGGAAAATGATGAAGACAGAACATTTGGGGCTTTCGGGACAAGATTAGTCGATTGTTGAGGTGAAGGTACATTCTTTGGCATCAGAGTCTTGCAGCGAGTTCCTTGCCGTCAAATTTCCTACCGTCTTCAAATGATTCCAGTATCGTGTGAATGCTGCCGAAAACTTTGCTACCGTCACACATTTTGTCACTGTTTTCAAAATGTAGCGGCATCTTGTGAACGAAGTCTTAGTTGAGGAAATTTTGTTTTGTAAAATCATTTATTGTCAAATTTCCCACCGTCTTCAAATATGGTTCCAGCATCATGTGAATACTTGCTAAAATCTTGCTACTGTCACATTTTTCGCTGTTTTTAAAATGTGCCGGCATCGTATGAATGCAGTCTTAGGCCCCGTTCACACGCTCCGTTTTCATATGAAAATGAAGTAAAACTTCTCCGTTTTTGCCTTGCGTTTACATTGCTCTGCTGTGAAAACGGAGCTTTTCGAAAACGATAATGAAGATGTACAAATTTGAAAACTGCAGTTAACTGTGCGTTTTGAAAACGATCCGTATTTTCAGTGTGAATGCCAAATTAAAGGCTCCCATTAGCCATGTTGAAGAATGAGATCATGCACGTAGCTTGCTTCATGAAGTAATAAATATTTATCTGCAGTTGCACCTGTTTAATGTAGGATTTAGTTTATATCGGGATGGCAATAGCCTAGCCAGCCCACTTCAAGGAGACCAGATTTCTTGATAAGCGTCAGAATTATTACATCGGATGTACCGAAAATAAGGATGGCACATGATATTGCCAAATTCTTTACTTTAGCCAGACAAGATTTGTCACTGTAATAGTGCCACACCTGTTTCTTGATAGTATTATATGGGTTGGCTGGTTTCCTTGACAACAGTCGTCCATATGAAGATTTCAAGCAGTAAGGGAACTTTGCCAGATCAAACTTTGTAAATAGCATTTTAATGACTTTGCAACTCTGTTGATGATTTCATTAACAGCGAGAGTTTGTTAGGAACACCTAGTAATTAGCCTTAATCAGGAGAAATCGATTGGCAACTCATCAAAATTTGATAGAGATTTTATTTTGCTCGATTGTTTTGATTTTATACAAGTATATTCTTTCTGGTTTGCCTGAAACCTCTTCCAGAATGTTTTCAGTCTTCAAACATGAAACATAGCTTGAGAAACTACTTATTTTGACAAAGAAAATCCTTAACCTACACTTATTTTATTTTCACTAGCGTCCTGTATCACTTTGCTCAGAAATTACCAGAGGATGTCTGAACATTGGAAAGGCTTCAAAAAGTCTTTTTTGAAATTATCCCGAGGGCACAGATAGTAATCAACATGAAGATTGTCATGGAACATTTAAGAAACTCGTAAGAAACTCTGTGTACTCAAAATCATACATGTTGATGTAGGGAAAAAATGGCGGAGGACACTACTGACGTACTTTTACTTTAGCCAGAAACCAGCTGCTACCTAAACAGTGCAACACTTGTTCCTTGATAGCTTATAGTATGAGTTGCTTGCCCCTTGAAAACAGTCGTCCATGTTGAAGATTTCAAACAGTAAGGGAACTTTGCCAGGTCACAGAGGTCAGATTTTGGAAAATTACCTTTTAATGAGTTGGCAGCTCAACTGATGAATTCATTAACAGCCAGAGTTTGGCAGCTCACCTAAATCTGATTGTTGACCCAGATGTCTCTGAATTGTTTTGATTGTGTAAATTAACAATGTCTATAAATACTTCAAATGCTTCATCGATTGTTTCGATTGTGTGCAGGAATAATGCCTATTGTTACAACATTCCTGATTCCTTCCTCTATAGGTAGGTATATAGGTATATAGGTAGGTGTATTCCTTCCGGTTGGAGAAAAGCCCCTCCATAATGTTTTCATTCTTCAAACATAATTAAAGGCTCCCATTAGCCATGTTTGAAGAATGAGATCATGCATGTAGCTTACTTCATGTAGTAAAGAATATTTATCTGCAATTGCAACTGTTTAATGTAGGATTTGACAAGCGTCAGAATTATTACATTGGATGTATCGAAAAGCACATGATACTGACAAATTCTTTACTTTTGCCAGACAAGATTTGCCACTGCAATAGTGCCACACCTGTTTCTTGATAGTATTATATGGGTTGGTTGGTTTCCTTGACAACAGTCGTCCATATGAAGATTTCAAGCAGTAAGGGAACATTGCCAGGTCAAACTTTGCAAATAGCATTTTAATGACTTTGCAACTCTGTTGATGATTTCATTAACAGCGAGAGTTTGTTAGGAACACGTAGTAATTAGCCTTAATCAGGAGAAATCGATTGGCAACTCATCAAAATTTGATGGAGATTTTATTTCGCTCGATTGCTTTGATTGCATACAAGTATATTCTTTCTGGTTTGCCTAAAACCCCTTCCAGAATGTTTTCATTCTTAAAACATGAAACATAGCTCAAGACACTACTTATTTTGACAAAGAAAATCCTTAACCTACACTTAATTTATTTTCACTTGCGTCCAGTATCACTTTGCTCAGAAATTACTAGAGTAATGTCTAAACACTGGAAAGGCTTCAAAAAGCCTTGTTTTGAAATCATCCCGAGGGCACAGATAGTAATCAACATGAAGATTGTTATGGAACATTTAAGAAACTCGTAAGAAACTCTGTGATCTCAAAATTCGATAATTTTAAGGAGTTAAGGAGCCCAAATCCTTAGTTTCTTATAAAAAATACGTGCATATGTAGGGGGAAAATGGTGGAGGACACTATTGACGTATTTTTACTTTGGCCAGACACCAGCTGCTACCTAGTCAGCGCAACACTCGTCCCTTGATAGCTCAGTATGAGTTGCTTGCCCCTTGACAACAGTCGTCCATGTTGAAGATTTCAAACAGTAAGGGAACTTTGCCAGGTCACAGAGGTCAGATTTTGGAAAATTACCTTTTAATGAGTTGGCAGCTCAACTGATGAATTCATTAACAGCCAGAGTTTGGCAGCTCACCCAAATTTGATTGTTGGCCCAAATATCTCTGAATTGTTTTGATTGTATATATTAACAATCCCCATAAATATCTCAAATTCTACGTTGATTGTTTCGATTGTGTACATAAACAATGCCTATTGTTACAACATTCCTGATTCCTTCCACTATAGGTAGGTAGGTATATAGGTAGGTAGGTGTATTCCTTCCGGTTGGAGAAAAGCCCCTCCATAATGTTTTCATTCTTCAAACATATTAAAGGCTCCCATTAGCCATGTTGAAGAATGAGATCATGCACGTAGCTTGCTTCATGAAGTAATAAATATTTATCTGCAGTTGCACCTGTTTAATGTAGGATTTAGTTTATATCGGGATGGCAATAGCCTAGCCAGCCCACTTCAAGGAGACCAGATTTCTTGATAAGCGTCAGAATTATTACATCGGATGTACCGAAAATAAGGATGGCACATGATATTGCCAAATTCTTTACTTTAGCCAGACAAGATTTGTCACTGTAATAGTGCCACACCTGTTTCTTGATAGTATTATATGGGTTGGCTGGTTTCCTTGACAACAGTCGTCCATATGAAGATTTCAAGCAGTAAGGGAACTTTGCCAGATCAAACTTTGTAAATAGCATTTTAATGACTTTGCAACTCTGTTGATGATTTCATTAACAGCGAGAGTTTGTTAGGAACACCTAGTAATTAGCCTTAATCAGGAGAAATCGATTGGCAACTCATCAAAATTTGATAGAGATTTTATTTTGCTCGATTGTTTTGATTTTATACAAGTATATTCTTTCTGGTTTGCCTGAAACCTCTTCCAGAATGTTTTCAGTCTTCAAACATGAAACATAGCTTGAGAAACTACTTATTTTGACAAAGAAAATCCTTAACCTACACTTATTTTATTTTCACTAGCGTCCTGTATCACTTTGCTCAGAAATTACCAGAGGATGTCTGAACATTGGAAAGGCTTCAAAAAGTCTTTTTTGAAATTATCCCGAGGGCACAGATAGTAATCAACATGAAGATTGTCATGGAACATTTAAGAAACTCGTAAGAAACTCTGTGTACTCAAAATCATACATGTTGATGTAGGGAAAAAATGGCGGAGGACACTACTGACGTACTTTTACTTTAGCCAGAAACCAGCTGCTACCTAAACAGTGCAACACTTGTTCCTTGATAGCTTATAGTATGAGTTGCTTGCCCCTTGAAAACAGTCGTCCATGTTGAAGATTTCAAACAGTAAGGGAACTTTGCCAGGTCACAGAGGTCAGATTTTGGAAAATTACCTTTTAATGAGTTGGCAGCTCAACTGATGAATTCATTAACAGCCAGAGTTTGGCAGCTCACCTAAATCTGATTGTTGACCCAGATGTCTCTGAATTGTTTTGATTGTGTAAATTAACAATGTCTATAAATACTTCAAATGCTTCATCGATTGTTTCGATTGTGTGCAGGAATAATGCCTATTGTTACAACATTCCTGATTCCTTCCTCTATAGGTAGGTATATAGGTATATAGGTAGGTGTATTCCTTCCGGTTGGAGAAAAGCCCCTCCATAATGTTTTCATTCTTCAAACATAATTAAAGGCTCCCATTAGCCATGTTTGAAGAATGAGATCATGCATGTAGCTTACTTCATGTAGTAAAGAATATTTATCTGCAATTGCAACTGTTTAATGTAGGATTTGACAAGCGTCAGAATTATTACATTGGATGTATCGAAAAGCACATGATACTGACAAATTCTTTACTTTTGCCAGACAAGATTTGCCACTGCAATAGTGCCACACCTGTTTCTTGATAGTATTATATGGGTTGGTTGGTTTCCTTGACAACAGTCGTCCATATGAAGATTTCAAGCAGTAAGGGAACATTGCCAGGTCAAACTTTGCAAATAGCATTTTAATGACTTTGCAACTCTGTTGATGATTTCATTAACAGCGAGAGTTTGTTAGGAACACGTAGTAATTAGCCTTAATCAGGAGAAATCGATTGGCAACTCATCAAAATTTGATGGAGATTTTATTTCGCTCGATTGCTTTGATTGCATACAAGTATATTCTTTCTGGTTTGCCTAAAACCCCTTCCAGAATGTTTTCATTCTTAAAACATGAAACATAGCTCAAGACACTACTTATTTTGACAAAGAAAATCCTTAACCTACACTTAATTTATTTTCACTTGCGTCCAGTATCACTTTGCTCAGAAATTACTAGAGTAATGTCTAAACACTGGAAAGGCTTCAAAAAGCCTTGTTTTGAAATCATCCCGAGGGCACAGATAGTAATCAACATGAAGATTGTTATGGAACATTTAAGAAACTCGTAAGAAACTCTGTGATCTCAAAATTCGATAATTTTAAGGAGTTAAGGAGCCCAAATCCTTAGTTTCTTATAAAAAATACGTGCATATGTAGGGGGAAAATGGTGGAGGACACTATTGACGTATTTTTACTTTGGCCAGACACCAGCTGCTACCTAGTCAGCGCAACACTCGTCCCTTGATAGCTCAGTATGAGTTGCTTGCCCCTTGACAACAGTCGTCCATGTTGAAGATTTCAAACAGTAAGGGAACTTTGCCAGGTCACAGAGGTCAGATTTTGGAAAATTACCTTTTAATGAGTTGGCAGCTCAACTGATGAATTCATTAACAGCCAGAGTTTGGCAGCTCACCCAAATTTGATTGTTGGCCCAAATATCTCTGAATTGTTTTGATTGTGTAAATTAACAATGCCAATAAATGCTTCAAATGCTTTATCAATTGTTTGGATTGTGTGCATAAATAATGCCTATTGTTACAACATTCCTGATTCCTTCCACTCTATATAGGTAGGTATATTGGTATATAGGTATATAGGTGTATTCCTTCCGGTTGGAGAAAAGCCCCTCCATAATGTTTTCATTCTTCAAACATAATTAAAGGCTCCCATTAGCCATGTTGAAGAATGAGATCATGCACGTAGCTTGCTTCATGAAGTAATAAATATTTATCTGCAGTTGCACCTGTTTAATGTAGGATTTAGTTTATATCGGGATGGCAATAGCCTAGCCAGCCCACTTCAAGGAGACCAGATTTCTTGATAAGCGTCAGAATTATTACATCGGATGTACCGAAAATAAGGATGGCACATGATATTGCCAAATTCTTTACTTTAGCCAGACAAGATTTGTCACTGTAATAGTGCCACACCTGTTTCTTGATAGTATTATATGGGTTGGCTGGTTTCCTTGACAACAGTCGTCCATATGAAGATTTCAAGCAGTAAGGGAACTTTGCCAGATCAAACTTTGTAAATAGCATTTTAATGACTTTGCAACTCTGTTGATGATTTCATTAACAGCGAGAGTTTGTTAGGAACACCTAGTAATTAGCCTTAATCAGGAGAAATCGATTGGCAACTCATCAAAATTTGATAGAGATTTTATTTTGCTCGATTGTTTTGATTTTATACAAGTATATTCTTTCTGGTTTGCCTGAAACCTCTTCCAGAATGTTTTCAGTCTTCAAACATGAAACATAGCTTGAGAAACTACTTATTTTGACAAAGAAAATCCTTAACCTACACTTATTTTATTTTCACTAGCGTCCTGTATCACTTTGCTCAGAAATTACCAGAGGATGTCTGAACATTGGAAAGGCTTCAAAAAGTCTTTTTTGAAATTATCCCGAGGGCACAGATAGTAATCAACATGAAGATTGTCATGGAACATTTAAGAAACTCGTAAGAAACTCTGTGTACTCAAAATCATACATGTTGATGTAGGGAAAAAATGGCGGAGGACACTACTGACGTACTTTTACTTTAGCCAGAAACCAGCTGCTACCTAAACAGTGCAACACTTGTTCCTTGATAGCTTATAGTATGAGTTGCTTGCCCCTTGAAAACAGTCGTCCATGTTGAAGATTTCAAACAGTAAGGGAACTTTGCCAGGTCACAGAGGTCAGATTTTGGAAAATTACCTTTTAATGAGTTGGCAGCTCAACTGATGAATTCATTAACAGCCAGAGTTTGGCAGCTCACCTAAATCTGATTGTTGACCCAGATGTCTCTGAATTGTTTTGATTGTGTAAATTAACAATGTCTATAAATACTTCAAATGCTTCATCGATTGTTTCGATTGTGTGCAGGAATAATGCCTATTGTTACAACATTCCTGATTCCTTCCTCTATAGGTAGGTATATAGGTATATAGGTAGGTGTATTCCTTCCGGTTGGAGAAAAGCCCCTCCATAATGTTTTCATTCTTCAAACATAAAAATCATGGCCGCTATCAAACAAATTCTCCCGCTTCTTTTGATCTAACCTCATTTTCGATCAGATTCGTTCCCATACCTCAAATACCCCTTATTCCTTAAGAAATTCGTTCCCATACCCCTATCTTTATACCAATTTTGCAGCGCCTAAAATCGGGGTGGGTGAAGTTTGAATACGCAATGACTGGGGGTTTTTTGAGGGTGGGGGCTATGAAAATATTCAAACTGGAAGTATCACTTCTACCAGCTTTTAGTCGATAAAACCTCGGCAAGAATGTTTCCTCACACTGCAAGAAATCAGTTAGCAGGGATCCCAAGTGACTTAAGAAAAAAGGGGAAGTCTATTTTTTTATTCATATAAAGATTTTACAATAAATCTTACATTCTACTAATACGTTTCTACTATACGACACTACAGGGACGATACCAAGGGGAGCGAAAGACCATGACTACCCCATGGCCAATTTGAAACACATGAAGTTTTACTAAATGCAACAACACAAGGAAGTCTATTTGGCTCTAGAGAGTAAATCCGTCATTAAGTCTTATAAAAACTCTCTGATCACAAATTTTAAGAAACAAGCAACCTAGTAGGATTTCCATCAAGGCATAGTTTCGCCTAATTTTCACAACATTTTCGCTTGCTTTAAGCATTATAAGCATTGCTTTAAGCATTATTTGAGCAATGTCTTGATAGAAACACGGCCATGGTTCATAAATTCCCCATAAATTCGCTATCAAGTGCTCACAAAGACATCGTAGAGGAGGCCAAGGCCCAAAGCAAGACAGTGGAAGTTAACAAACTTGCATCACATTCCCAGATCAGATTCCTTGCACCGTATCACCAAAAAAACATTGGTTTTATTTCCTTTCTTGCAAAAAAAGCAGGAGGCAACTACCATCAATTAAAGACTTTTCCAAACAGTTTGTTGGGCCTGTCAAGGCCTGATTTGCATAGACTCCCTTCTGATGACGTCTTTCATTGAGAAATACTGTTTTTATTATCAAATATTGACACTTAAGAAAAAGCGTTGAAACTCTGTCGAGGTCTTTAGGCCAATGTCAAAATCAAATACGCCCTTGCAATATGTAACTCTGAAACTAAAATTAAATGAAAGAAGGAACAAGCACAGTTGAATAATGTTAGTATAACAAGAATGATTTTAAAGGCATCTCATACAAATGGCGCTTTTACATTGAAACTAGAGCTAATTCAATGCTTTTTAGTGCCTTGCCTTCAATGAACGACTCTTGCCTAAATAATTAAATATTTGGAGATATTTCCTGTGTTTAACAGAATTTCAAAATAATTATTAAAAGCTTAAATAACACTGCAATCTGAGTAGCTTTTACGTCACGTAGGTCCAAGTGAATGGACCGCTTGAATATCCATCCAAAACTGTCAGCTCGAGACGAAGTGGAATGCACAACAAGATTCAGTTCTAAAGTTTCATTTGACCTTTAAACTGGCAGAATTCATATAATGTTACAGAACAGGAAAAGTTTAGAGGAGGTTGTTCAAATAAAGAAAACATTCAAAGCATGATTCAGGAAGGATACGAAACCAAATCAAAGGAATGTCTCAAATTTAGAATTCAAAGGGGTGGGAGGCATAGGGGCTGCGAGAGCTGCAGCCGTCCTCATCATATAATCAATATTATGAATCTTCGTCTGTCACCGTTCCAAGACCACAATATCGTTTAAGTTGCGTTTTCCTGAACAACCTCCTATTTGAACAACCTCCTATAAACTTTCCCTGTTCTGTAACTTTACAGACTTCCCAGACTTCCCCAGATGAAGATGTCATACTGTCAAGCATCTTCTCTCTCAGGCCCCCCTCCCCCTTAAGCACAATTTGTCACATTTCAGGCTCGATCTGGCAAGCCTAATCTCTATGAAGCAATTACATTCAGGTAAGATTCATACCAGGCCACCTAAACATTTGTACACGGGGCATCCCAAATCCTAATATTGGGATGACCTAAACGTGGGTGACAAAGGGATCATCTATCATCAGTCGGAGCAATGAAAAATTTCTTATCGTTTTGTGGTGGCTGATAGTTCAAGGCAGTTTGAAACAACTTTTGATTAAGAAATCATTTGGTTGAGCGAAGGTTTTTAGTTGCTACATGCTACCAACGTTTTGTTACGTTTATCTTTTACTCTTTTAAGGATATTTAGTTACCAGAGCAATACAAATTGCGAACATGGCAACTACGTGTTTAAACAAGGACTCGCTTCTAATTATCGTCCAGCTTGATCTCAACTTCCCCTAACACTTTATCCCTTTCATTTACAGAATAGTTGTTGCCCAGGGTCCTTTTAAGGCATGATGCTACGATTTCTGACTCTCTGAATCTGAAATTTTAGATCCATAGCCACGGGGGAGCGGGAGGGGAATTCTCGAGTAAATTTTGGGTAGTGGTATGCGGTCTACAGTTTCAAAATGGTACCATTGGCTAGAGCATTTTTTTGTGAAAATGATACCCTTGGCTGGACTAAATTCTACACCAAAATTGCCATGAATAGGTGTTTTCTAGGCTAAAATTGCCAAATATTCACCTTTAGACCAAAATCATCTAAATTTTGGACTTCTACACAGGAATTACCAAACTTTGACTTTCTTTTGACGAAAATTGCTAAAAATCATTCCCTTGCCTAGACTAAGATTGACAGAGAGTATACCCTTAGCCAGACTAGGAGCACAAAAAAAAGTACCCTTGCGGGCGGCACATCCCTAGATACTTTCAATATAAAGAAACCAATTGGAATCAGGGAACTGATAAAACTTCAAGTCATTTTTAGGAAAAGAAAAGTTTATGAGATGACTTCCTCATACAGACAGGCAAACATCTCACATGTTACATTGCTTGAACTCGTCAACTCCAAAAGAATATCCAAGGTGTATCTAGATATTGTAATCAAGTAATATATAGATGCAAAATAATCTTTCTTTGACAGAGTTGCAGTGCCATGAATTAACCGATGACAGCAAAATGTGGAGACAAAAAAAATAGCACAATTTGCTTCTTACATACAGTAATAGATATATAAAGGAAAGAAATTTCTCGAACTCTTAGTAATATGGCTCGATTGATCACATTGATCAATGGTGAATGAAGAACTGTAGAAAACATGTTAACAGCCATGAAATATGCTTGGATCGGGGTGAACTGTAATTTCTTGAATTTGGCTCACTGCGAAAATGCATATAACAGCATTGCAAATTTGAATGCAGATTTAAATGGTTGAACCAGAGAATTCTTGCTTTGGAGACTTTATCAAGCTCGAAAAGATTGGAGGGCAGACAAGAAAGTTGTTTTATAGACATGGAAGTTGAAGACCTACTGTAGGGAATTTTGAGAAAAGTTTCCGTGTGTCACCTTTAGGGTCCTTTGATTGAACTGTTGGATCATTCCGAAAGGTGCCCTTGGTACTACCCTGAGATCAGCTGGGTACCAGACTCTCTAAAAGCTTAAAGGGGGTCATTGCTTTTGAGAGTTTGGTACCCAGGTAGCTGAAGGGAAAGGTTCAAAACGAGAAATTCAGACATACTGGACCAGACGTAATAGGCAATGAATTTGAAATAGCAAAGTTAACTCACCTGCTAAAGTGATAATGACTGCTGCAATTAGGAGATATTGCCAAGATCCCCCCATCTTGGATGTGCCCTGGCGGGGGACTTTGATCAACCTAATGCTATATGCGAGAAGACCAATCTAGTTTGTCGAGAAGGGTTCTTCGTCTTCAATGCTTCATCGATTTGGAGAATCTACCTGAAGTGTAACACAAGT
This sequence comes from Aurelia sp. 3 sensu Dawson et al. (2005), assembly GCA_964020215.1. NCBI lineage: Eukaryota > Metazoa > Cnidaria > Scyphozoa > Semaeostomeae > Ulmaridae > Aurelia > Aurelia sp. 3 sensu Dawson et al. (2005). Next base: position 1,497,259 of record OZ026593.1, read on the forward strand.
TATAAACAACAAATCGAGATTGATCAATAGTTTGGAAAACGGTGTTTCTAAATCATATATTCAAATAAACATGCTTGGCCTACATTTTAGACAGGTGTCCGAACAAAGCTCTAGTTTTTGCCTCATTCAACTAAAATCGTACCCTGGGTACCAGACTATCTCTAAAAGAAAATCAATTTTATTTGGAATAAATTTGTAATAAATTTAGGCCTTATTCTTGTGTAAGATCTTTTGGATGAAGAAAAGTTAATTTCGGTCTCTCCATCTCCTACAAATAAGATAGACGTCTCCCTGATAAGGTTATTGGGTATGTTAGCAATCAAATTTATGTTTCTTGCAACAGTCATTTACCCCTTTGTATTCTAGACAGTACATCTACTAAAGATTCTCTACTACCAACGACCCTGGACACGTTTTCACCCATAACGATTCGAGAATTTTTGTGAATTTTGAAAGAGGGGCCCAGTCACCGAAATCTTCGTAAAAATCAATTGTAAACATTTGGAAACTACAATTTATTTCTTAGTCCTCAAATATTTCTCGATCAAATAGGAAAAGATCGGAAAAGATGATCTATGATGAGTAAAAATGCGGTCAATGAAAGAACTCCATCTATTCCCCATTATTTCTATCTATGTAACTGCGTAAAACCTTTAAAGTTTCGTGACTCTCTAATTACTTTCCAACATCTTCAATCCTACACGAACAGACAATTTCAAAAACCTGCTGAGACTTGCTAATCTCAGTAAGTTAAAGTCAAATTTGAGAATCAGCTGGCATTCACTTGATCTTCAAAGAAACCACAAAGGCTGAGAATGAATCGTGGAGGATTTTATTTTGTTGAGTCATGGAACACTATCCTTGAATTTTCTGCAGCTTTGCAATAGATTTCAAACGATGATTTATCACCAGATTGACCTCGATTTCCCTGGATCAAATTTAAAATATGCCCAAAGCTCTCCTAAATATCGTTTCGTGGTTTTCCAATTTCTGTTCTCTCTCGCTTCTGAAAAGGAACTTCACCAATCTTTGGCACCAATTGGAAATCGACCATTTCCTTCCTCTAATCATTGCTTAAAGGTATAGTTGGCATGAAATTTGAGGCCTCTTCAAACAAATTCCAACATTTGTAATTGACAAATTCAGAAAATAAAATGCAGGGTCACAGACAGAAATTGTTGAGTAGAATGAAACCCTGAACAACACAAAAGATATAAGCTCCTTTTACTAGATTACCAACTCTTGCCTCAAATAATAACAGAGTGTATCCCTTAGATTTAAAAATGCTTTTATATGTTAATAAAAGCCCAAACAGTTTCTTTTTTCATTAGACGCCCTTCGTGACCGCTTGGTCCTAGAAACTAGTTCTCAGGCCATCATGTGTAAAGCGCAGGAAGCGTTTTCGACATTATAAATGGGGGCAGAGGAAGGGGGTATCGAAAGGCACCAATGAGCCAATGAAAGCAAGAAGGTGGAAAGACTTAGATCCAAGGGCAAATCAATTCAGAATCGCGTACATGGTTTTGGGATTTTAGAAATCTCTCAGATTTTCAAAGATTTTTGAGTTCATTTCTTAGAGTTTAAAAGATCCCATAAATTTTCTGCGAAATCCAAGATTTTTTGAGATTTTAAATATTTTACAAGATATTCAAGATATTGTCACAGTTATTCGTGCTATTTATCCCAGGTGCAGGCCTGGGCTTTTTCACCAATATGATTGTCTGACTGTGAGAGGACGTTGATATTACTCAACTTCACACGTATTGATTGATGACCACTTAAGATATACGAATAGATCACTAAAACTGATGAAAATCACAGTGAGTCTGCCATAACTGTTTTCTGAACAGCCCAAGGCGAACCAGTGGAGATTTTTTGCAAAGGGGCGGGACATCTTTTCGAGTATTTCAGGCGTGCTGTTGTGGCCTAAAGTTATCTTGAGAGTTTCTAGAACTCAGCTCATCTCCAGAGTATATGTTCATTCTTACCACTGCAATCTTTCTCGTCTTTTTACACCCAAAAGCGGGCGAACTGTGTTGCAGGTCCAACGATATCCCATCAACTTCATCTTAAACTACAGAGACCAACGAGGTATGGTCACACAGAGAAGAGGGGTTAAGTCAATGCTCTTCCACAAGCATAATTTGCCAGTGTTCTGAAAACTACCTTTCGATGATCCGCAGAGCGGTCTTGTCGCAAATATCATCGTCCGAAAAAAATCACGAAGCAGGACAAAAATATTTACGGGCCAGGAAAGAACTGAAATTTGACATTTTTTGAGTGTATGGTATCTGGTCATTCCAGTGGAAGTGGCCCTGGCCTAAGGAGTCATTTATTGCTTCGGTCAATGGCAGGAATCTTAAAATCACTACAGAGAATACTCCTGCATGTGGAGGCTGGGAAACCGACACAGAACAAGTGTCAAAAAAATCTTTGATGCAAGGCAATTAAAGATCTTGACTGAGTCACTCCACATGATTCTTCTCCTTTTGCAAACAATTGGTTTATGGTTAATAGCAGTCAAATAAATGGCTTCAAATATTTGTGGCAGAGACCCACAAAGCACTCCTTGCAAAATCCTCAAACAAAAGCGCTGGCTTAGCAGGCTTGCGCAAGGCAAGGCATATTTACCGAATGATAGTTTCGCTATTTGTGTCCTTCCGTTCTAACTTTTGTTCTCCACAGGCCTGCTATATATTATTCAACAACTGTTGGGCGCGAAATGCATCAAGGGGGATAAGCCACGCAATGTTGCAGAAAAAACATCAGCTTTGACAGATGTAATTATCGTTCACTGGAATGTGTTACAGAACATGTGATCACATACTCTCTCCGGGCATCCAACTGCATAACTGTTTCTTATTTCATTTCATTCCATTTCATTTGAATTTACTTGCGAGGCCCTGTAGCCCAGTCAGTCAATGTGAACTTCACTTCAGGGAGCCGTGGCAAAAAAATCTACAAGTTACAACGGTTTGACTCTTTTCTAGAGGGTGGCAAGCGATGGAGCCCGTCTAACATCAAATTCAAGATTATTCCAACGCTTTGGTGTACGAAAAGATAAAGTCCTTTTCCCATTGTTATTTTTTCCTAAAGGTATCGAAAGATCATTTTCAGTATTTCTCAGTTCTCTGACATTTCGAGTCGATTTTTTCATATAAGTTGGAAAAAATCTTATACTCCCCTGTTAACAGACAAATTTTTTCAAATGAGGGTTGTTTGCAGTCCTAGGAAGTTTACACCCCTCGACTCGCTAAAGAACGAAGAAACTTCAAAACCAGGAAAAAATAGTTAAGAAACTACATATTATGGTCAGGTATATCATCAGCATGCTTACATTGTTAACACTTTCAAGAAACTTGAAATAGACGCTGTGAGAACTCAAAACTCTGATAATTTTAAGAAACTTTCAGTACTGGCTAAACTTCTGTTTCTTGAAAAATTACTTGTATATTTCAGGGAACAGATTGTTCCCGTCCTATGATGTTTAAGATATTTCTTGGTATTCATTTGCAAGCCTTCCATTTCCTTTCCTTCAGCTCTATCATCGACGTGCTGTAGACGGCCAGAGAATTATTTGCCATTTCTGTTTTGACACGACCGTCTGTATTATGCAATAAAAAAATTTGATTTACTATGAATGACGGGATAGGATACCATGGGTCTTTTCAGTGAATTGCGAAATCGTATATGTAATAAGATGCCCTGACACTTTCATTCACTTAACCGCCAATAACTTATTATATAATAGTAAAAAAAGGTTTTATCAGGCATATCAGTTTACCATTCATGAAATAAAAACTGCACTGGCGTGAAAGTTTAGGTGTGAATCACTCCGCGGGACCTTACAGAGCTGTAATGAGCATTTCTCAATAATAGAATGCGCCTGGGCATGCACCCAATAAATAGACGCCACAAGATTGCCCAGACTAAATACAATTTTTGCAAACTTATGCACTTTTTGTCGGGCATGAACCTTTACCTTACAAATATGCGCATTCTAATTCCTGCCTTTCTTCGGCAGTGGACAGGCGCGGATTAGCCCATCGGGCTACCGGGCGAAAGCCCGGTGGGCCCCCTTGGAGGGGGGCCCCAATAAAGAGAGCCGTAAATTACATTATGCACTTTAATTTATCTAAGAATTACAAATAGCTACATTATTAAGAATTTACATTATCTAAAGATGTTTTTATCTTAGTTTTGTTTTAGTGGGTATTTGCCCTCTAACTTCCTTGAGATTCTTTCAAATACGAGAAAGAAACGTGAGAAAAAAATTGATTAAAGATTTGGGCGTGTAGAAGTTTAGCGAAATTGCTCGAGATCTATTTGGCCAATGGGAAACAATGGATCGAGAGATGTACTCAAAACGAAAGTTGACTGTGCCACTAAAATCGTACCTGTTGATGATATGATGATAAACAAAAATTAACTACAAAACTGTGAAAATTTTTATTTCAGCAATAGCAAATATAGAGTCGAAGAATCATTCTCAGCCAAAGTAAACGGCGTGACATTTCAGATTCTCTCTGGGGGCTTCGCCCCCAGACCCCCATCACCATTAGTACAAGTTGAGATAACATAGGCAAGGCTCCAAAGTGTGCTTCAAATCGAGAATGAAGTTGTTGAAGACAACGTAGGCTCAGAATCCATCTTTGTTGCAACTTCCGAACTCCATACATTCCTGCTTTCATACATTTTCGCGACACAATAGAATTACTATCCATTTTCTTGAAGTCTGTGTTTTGTGCAAAGGTTGGTTTAAGTAACTAGTGTTCTTTTTGTCAACAAACATTACTTACTCTGTACTCTTCCCAAATTGGCCAATTGGTCAATTGACATTGACATGAGGGGGGCCCCTGACGGAAGAAGCCCGGCCCTTTTTTGAGAGCTAATCCGCGCCTGAGTGGATGGAGTAATGTAGCTGCATGTAAAACTTCAAATTGTTGACTCATTCTCATAACAACTATGAATTGCGTGACCAAAAAGCAGCAAGAATCTTTACAGTCCAACAAAGTTTAAATGCCTGTTTAGCTGCGTTTGAGGTTTTTCAAATGATTCTGGACAGCCTGCTTTAACGCAGAAGGTTTGCACCCTTTCTGTAAGCAGGTGAAGAGGGGGGCGATTTGCTTAGGAGACAACAGCTATATCAAGGCCAAGGAAGACAAGGTAGTGGGGAACACTCAGTCACGCACAGTCTCTTGCAAACTTTATGAAAATAAAGATGGAAATAGGGACTACCGTCTATAAATGATGGAAAATTATTGACGCTACTTCTCAGGGGGCAAAGTCCAGCAGCATCCCGTTGCTATCAAGAGTTCATCTCTCCGAGCATCTCTCCATTGTGTTCTGTCCACTTTGCTGCACATGTGTTCTTGTTCAAACATTGCTAAATCACTGCTGCATGAAATAGGCACTAAAATGGGTACTGGTGGGCCACAGGGGGGCGCTTGCCCCTTCAAGTTTTGGACAAATGCCCTTTCGCTACCTATCCCTCAGTCTTTCATAAAAGAAATATCCTCTCGATAATAAAAAGCCGCCCTTCCCTTTGAGAGCGGTGCCCCTCTAATTGAGGGCCTCTTTCTACGACACTGATTGCTGCAAATTGGTGTCGACTTTATGAAAACATATCGATGTTTAAACGATCGTCAACGTACTAGAGAACGTCAAAATATTGTCATGTAAAGTGATCGGTTTCTGTTTAGTCTCGTGCGAAGGACATTCTGAAAATCGAGATGACAAGCTGACATCTCCCTGATATTCTTACATGAGCACCGTGCAAATACTCTCAACAACAATCTAAAGATTCTGCTAGCATGCGTCAAATAACATCACATTAATCCAGGATTCTGTCTTGCTAATTGAAGCTAATTTTTAGTAGAGGAGAGCGCTATTTTTGCAAATCTCATTGCTAAAACCATATGTTACTGCCATGATTTCTATGAATCGCAATGCGGATTATGCAACTTAAAAACCCCTTTAAATACTCTTACATATTTACAAATCCTTATCCCTGATAATTACTTAAAGATGTACGCATTATAGTTGAATGTGCAAAAGCTAGAAATTGTACTTGACTCACCAATTCTAATAAATATGAGATATTTCACTGTTTGCACCACTTTTCTCTTGACTTTCACCAGAAACGCCTCCTCGCTGCAAAGCCGTCTTGGCGCTAGAGTGGCACTTCGGAGCTGTGGGTGAAATTAGAGCCGATTTGAGCCAATCAGAGGGTCATTTTGACAATGGAAGCCAGCATGCTTGCGCAACGAGGACGGTTTAGTTCCTGTTACTTCCTAAGCCAAATACCGGAAGAATGTTTAATTCATCATAATCATCATAACTTTGAAAACAAAATGAGACCGAAATTGCAAGGGGGAAATAGCATAGCGGTGCCAAAGTAAACATTCCATTTAGGTATAAGATCCTCCATTTGAAGGTACTTCATTGCATGCCTTTTGTCCACTAGAAACAAAAAACTTGAGCCAGCACTGAAAGTTCCTTGAAATTATTAGAAATTGGGTACTCAAGGTTTCTTACGAGTTTCTTTAAGGTTTCTTACCCAATCGTCATGCTTACTTCCTGTGCCGTCATGAACATTTCAAAACGTGGCCAAGACCCAGTCAAGACGAATCTCTGAAGTTGCAGTTCCAAACTTCCAATGTCTAGACATTATTTAAGTACCTTCAACCTTCCAGTTAATAAGATACGGGCAAAAGTGATATCATTTTCTGATGATAACTATGGTGATAAGAAATGCCAAAATATGCTGAGGACTTCTTATATTAAAATTACCAGATGTTTTCAAGTGTTTTCCTTATTGCCTTAATTTCTTGATTATTAGAGAGTTGAGTCTTTATTAGCAATTTCTTATGCAAAGTAGAAGCTTAATCATGAACTATTTTCGACTTTACAAAAACGGGCGGATCACAGTGCTTTGCGGCCCTCACAACAGGGACGGCACGCTTTGTTTGTTGAGTGACAGATTCGATGTTTATTTGTTTATCACATTAGGAAAACAAGAAAACAATAGTGAGTGTTTGTGAGCCGAGCCACATAACTGCTGACAGCAATATCATCGTTGGTAGCCCAATTACTAATCATGACGCTGTACCCTCTGCAACATTTTAAACGCATAAGAATAGATCAGCCAATCAGAAACCTCGTTGTAAAACAATACAATATGCGCGACCGCGACAAGTAGCGCAGTGGTAGTTGTTGTTGTTCGAGCTGCGATATCGTCCCTCCCTGTTTCCCTGTGGCCCATTTTCCTCATATCCCTGTGCATGTATTTTCATTTGCGATGCAACCGTCCTCTTGTTAGACTGATTAAATATTCCTAGTTATATAGACTGATTGACGCTCAAACTGCGCTTATGGATTTCATATCGAAAATTAGGACGAAATTGCTTCCCTCGATTTCATGTACGAAGAGCTTAGTGCCCTAAGCAATGGCAGATGGGCCTAAGTAGCTGGCTCAAACATCCAATGCTAAAACGCCTCAAAATTCAAAATTCCACAAATATGACGTAAAATGACGGAGAAGTTTTATTTACAGTGTTGTCATGAGAGTTAACCAATAAGCACCCCTCTCTTTTAAGCCCCCTCCCCCCTTTAGATTAACCGAAATTGAATAAGTTGATAGAGCCTTTAGGTCGATTGACAATGGGAGTGTTTGCAGAAATTTAGCAAAAAAAACTGTCGCTGATTTCACTGTAAACTACACTTTATTTTTCATTCATTATATGATCATTTAATAGAATATATTACAAATAAATTTCATACTTCTCATTGAAATATCAACAGAAAAATTCGACGTTTGATGAAAATATCTTTGAACTTAACTTCAACAAAATGTCAGTTTTACATTAGACTTGCACAAAGTCCTTCGTCAAAACATAGTAAAAGAAATGCTAACGACTGACGAAACAGACTGTGGGCAAGTCAAGTTCTACATACAAAATCTACATTCTCATTGCCAATGTCACCCAGGGTATATCAAAACATTGTCGTTGGCCTAATCCAGATAAATTTGGCAAGCATTGAAGAAACAAGAGAGGCATGGGGGGGGGACATACTCTATTGCACTTTTAAAAAAGTGACTATTCTGTCAGTCCAGCTGCTACAGTGTGGATTCATATTTTCGCCCATGGGTATTGGGAAACATGGAATGTGTTAAATGAGATTGTATATATCGTTGCAAAGCATCAGAAGCAGTAGGCCTTCCTTTGTGCGTCATCTGTGCATGGATAATATCTTCACTCGTCTTGATTTTGAATGTTCAGATGGCTGCTTGTCCCCAATCGACTTCATTTGCAAAGTGCCATATTGAAATAGGTTTTTGTGTTGTTCAAGCTCCTTCAGAGGGAACAGTAGTGTCGAGCAACCACTGAGAGAACATTCCCTCTGGTCTTTCCTTCTCTATTTCGCTCCGCACTGTCCCCTTTGCAGCAGCTTGAACAACACAGCAACCTATTTCAATATAGTGCTTTGCAAATGAAATCGATTAGGGACAAGCAGCCTTCTGAACATCCGAAATTGAGACGACAGAAGATGTTATCGATACACAGATGATGCACAAAGGTAGGCCTAATATATAACCCCATAAAACACATTCCACGTTTCCCAATACCCATATTATCGCTTAGGCCAAATATTATTTTCAGACAGTTTGAAATAGAAGCCTGCCTGCAAAGGACTCTGGGTGACAATGGCTGTTTAACGTCTCTAACGAACAAAACACAGAGAATCCTGGTGCGACGTCACAACATGGCAACGTACAAGAGAGGGAGTATCACTCTCCAAAATCTTGCACACAGTTGGCAAAAGTCCTTTTTTTAAGAAGAATGTATAAAAAATCCGGGAATATCCTGTCGATTAAAAAAATCTCGGACGCTTTTTTAAGAAGGATGATACACCCTTCACGTATAATAAGAACCTATAATTTTGCAAGTCAGCCCTGGTTCCTAATACAGTACGGCCCGTCTTTAAGAAACCATCCCAAAAACACTTACAGACTTACTGACAAAGATTAGCCACCAATACCTATAAGAAACTCTTGAGGCTCATACCCAAAATAAAGTTTCTTGTATTTCACTGACACTAATACCCCATTCACATTGGAAGTAAAACCAGCTTAAACTAAACCAGGTTATCGAATCGAGCCTTCCGATTGGACAGTCCAACAAAACCAATGCATTTGATTGGCAGATATCTAACCTGGTTTAGATAAAGCTGGTTTAACTGTGTGAGTGTGAATGTGGTACAATTCACTGACACTTAATTCTTGTCTGATGATCTGGGAGGATTCCATATCATGCAAGGCTGGTAGGAAATTACTTGCAAGATATCTTGAATTTTAACAGATTTTTACATTAGTTTTACTGATGTTCTTGACAATCATTGATAGCATACACATTATGGCTAAAAAATAAACAAAAAACCCAATTTTACGGGAACTATTTTTCTGGAACTTTGCAGAAGAGTAGTTTTAACGTCAGTAGTTTTTACCTTTATGTTTTGGCTGCAGGGTAGACTAAATGCTTTTGCTCCTTGCGGTATCGTTCTAGTAGTATAGTAGAGTAATTTTGTAAGTAGAGTAGTTAGTAAAGTAATTTTGTTAGTAGAGTATTAAGTAAAATATCATTGTAAACTTTTATTGGAATAAAAAAAAAAGAAGAGTACAGTAAATCCCCGCGTATAAGAACCTACTTTTTTGAGAGCCAGGCTGAAATTGGTTCTTATTTCAAAGGTACTAACTAAGACTAATTTCAAGGTATAGAGGTTCTTATTTGAAGGGTGCCTCATGTAGTCCCCTTGAGAGTCTCACAAAGATTTTCAGCACTATTATTTGTTTTGGAAGCGCTCTTATGGACCTAATAAGTAATTGGGGAGGAGAATAAAACTATCAAAGCCAACTGGGACCAAAATGACCTTAATAACAGCAATCAAAGATCAACTTTGCAACCCCTGCAATAAGAACCTATGTTTCATCAAACTGAAACAGGTTCTTAATTGCAAGGTACATAATTTATGAAAAACAGCCCCCATGTTCTTATCTTGGTTGGCGGGGATTTACTGTAATTAGAAACTTAAGAAACTTGAGCCTAAAAAATTGAGAAGTATCATTGATAAAAACATTTATGCTAAGGTGTCAAAAAGTGTTTTCTTAAATGTGGGGCCTTTCTGTACAATGAATACAACTATAATGGGAGATTGTCTACTCAACAGGAAACAGTACAGCGGATCTATAACATCTCTGCAAAGGCTGTCCTAATACCCTTATGACTATTGCACAACACGTAGAATCCAATTTCAAAATTCTGGCAAAAGATTATCGGCGGATCTCAGCAAAGCAGAACCTTTCACATTCCCTTATAAATGATCCGCTATCTCGCACCACAGGTAGAAATTGAAATTGATCCTTTGAAGCTTTTGCAAAGTGCACTATACATCGAAAATCATATAAAATATCGTCTCCTTTGATAAGCAAAGCAATGATCTACTCCAACCAATGATTGAATCAAAATTGATCCTTCGGAGTTAGCAACGGGAGGGGTGTAGAGTGGTCTGTAAATCGAACAGCATACACAATATGGCCTCCTGTCACAATTTGATTCGTAAATAATTGTGAAATATCCTTATTTAGATTTTCCAGAATCAAGTTTTGACATGAAAGGCTTAGTTTAAATTTGCGTAAAATTCCCTTCGTTATTAGTTTTCGTTGTCAATTCCTGTCAACAATGTTGCGGCAATGTAGTAGGATCACTTCATTGCTCAAATGGTCCATAACAACGCACAGTGATGGAAGAAATATTGGCCTTCCTGCGAAGCAACTTTAAACCAAATTCTTCCTCTCAATCTTTTATCAATTTTCCCTTGTGCCGGACTTCACACAACGAATTTCACTGTCCTCTTGGTCATTTCGAGAGTCACTCAGAATAGTCTTCTGCTATACTCATTACATAAGTCTCAATATTATCGCTATTGAATTGGATTTTCTTACATTTTTTTCGCTAACTTTGCTCGCTATTATCAAGGGTAGCTGGACACAATTATGTTTCAGTATATGTGCCACTGCGGAGGAAATCATATATCTTTCTGCGGAGGAGGTATCGGAGTTTGCTAGCTCCTCTGTAGTGGTAAATAAAGTTTCCTCTCCAAAAGAACAAAGCCACGGCAATGAAGCACAACTGTGATGTATATTACCAACCAAGCTAAAATCGTTCTGTGGGCCCTCTATTTATCACAACTTAGTCCATCTAAAAATGCCTACATTTTAGGAGCAATGTCTCTCGTATTATTAACAATTCAATTCATCCAGCGCTATCGAGCTATTTTGCAAAATGTCAATACGCTCATTATGATTTTCCGACCCTCTGTTCTCTATTGTTCCATTGTTTAATGGCGAATGGAAACCATTTCGCGACACATGGTCTAAGCATGTTCCAAAATCGATCCGATCCTCGAGCGAAGAGATGACTGGATCGTGATTGCTTCCATCATCGCTGCTTCGAAGCTCCTTGGTTGAAGACGGGTCACTCTTGTAATCCGGCAGCACCTCAAAAACCGGTGGGTTCTCAAGCGGTTCGTCGTACGGATGTTCAGCGCCACGTGGGCCTATTGCCTGAAGAAAATCAAATGATATTGAAAGTAAAACGTATCCAGACCCTCGGTGGCACAGTGGTAAGGCGTCGGGCTCACAATCCAAGGGTCGTGTGTTCGATACCGGCACTGGCCACATTTGAGGAAAGCATCCTTGGGCAAGGTGTTAACACAAATTGTGCCTCTCTTCACCCAGGAGTATAAATAGGTACCTGGCCCGTAGTTATGAGCGCCGTCTGTGGCTGCACCCTGCTATATGCTACTAAGCATAGTGACCAGGGGGTAAGGTGTAAAGTCGTTTGAGTAGCCTTTGGCTAGATAAAAGACTATAAAACTACTACTTACTTACTTACTTTGTGGAGGAGGGGAGGGGGTTTATAAAAATCTTAGGTAGGGTCAATATCATGAAGACACACAGCAAGGAGAAGGATATATGAAGATCAAACTCTATCTTGATCATACGTTGTCATGATTCATTTAACAGTTTCCCCCTTGTCATATCATGTATCAATAAAAAATGAATGCTTACATATAATGACTCGATGAAACAAAATTCCACTTACTGGTGGATCTTCTTCTGGAAATTCTACTTTTGTAATTTTTCTGCAGAAGGAAATAGAGAAAAGCTCTTTTTCCGTCTTCTTCCATAGCTTTTAGCGAATATTCAAATTAAAGAACCCAAAGAAGCATAATGCAAAGAAAAAATTTCAGGGCCTCTTCGAAAGAAGCTAAGGAAAAATTTCAAGGCCTCTTTTAAGATACTAACATGGTGGGTAATTGCCCCGTGGCTTCTTCTTTAGATCTATTGTTTCACTTCTCAAACAATAGGCCTACAGTATCTCTAAACCAGGGAAACAATTAATTATCCCCCCCCCCAAATCCTGGTCCCTTGAAAGAGGCCTTGAAAAGTTTGCACTACCTGGTGAGTAAAAGAAAAGTTAACACTTTTGGAGGGCTTCATGGTCTAGCTTAGAATCGAAATCCCTTAAACTGTTGGTGTTATATCCATAACATCTTTCAATGAACAGAATGAAATCAGCAAACTTTAGGTACCATAGTTTTTACTCTCCACAAAAATTGTGTTTTATGTCTTAATTATTTTTCAAAAAAACAGTGTATTTCATATTTCGACTCATTTGAGGTTGTGTTTGCTCAAAATTCTAAATCCTACACAAAAAGAACAAGAGACTTGAGCTTGCTATCAAATCATCAAATCTTCATAACAGAATCTAAATCACGAGACATACTGAAAGTTTGTTGTCATGGTGTTTTCCCTTCTCAAAACAATCTTCAAATTACCTGCAATAGACCTAATCAGCTAAGGTTTGTTTTACCCATTTCAAGTCATGTGACCATACTCTTGGGAAGTTTTAGTATTATGCTACTTTATGCATTCATGGCACAACTTTGCGGGGTGAGTGGCCGAGTGGTGCGGGGTGAGTGGCCGAGTGGCTAATACAGTCTTCGTCAGGTGACTGAAGTTAAGCTCGGTCGAGTGAGGTCAGACTCCGGATGGGTGAGCTCGGAGGCCTGACCTCACAACTCACCTCGTCGTCCTTCGGAAGGGACGTTAAACTAGGGGTCCCATGCCTGGATGCGGCATGCACAATGGGCCTAATTTAGCTTTCAGTAGCTAGAAATCCTGACAAGCCCACTCAAAACGAATTGAAAACAAACAAACAAAACTTTGCATGGCACAAAATATGTTTTAGAAATCAAAAGATGTTTAATCAAGACATTGATCACATGACTTGAAATGGGTGTAAACAAACCTTAGCCGATTTGGTTTCTTCAAATTTCATAGCTGGCAAGCAAACATATGTTGTAGAATTAAAATGATTTTCTACTTACCGTTTTTTGCAATAAAATAAAAAGAAAAGAGCAAATGAAATAGCACAGATTGCAGCAACTACATATCCCACGATGTACATTGGATTGCTGTTTTCTGAAAAAATGAAACAGAGCTGGAATTACATATAAAACATACATAGTGTCCCAAAATATTTTGTCCTGTTTGTAAGGTTGTTGTGGAGGAGCTTTAGCATTAATTGTCTCAATTTTGACATAGTTGAATAGATTAGGCTCCAACTTAGCGTTTGAGACCTTGTTTGAGCCAATCTGACAAGTGGTTGCTGATTTATGGCAGAGAAAAGACAAGTGATTACTTCAAAACCAGCACTTTTATTGTTCTCCAGCAATGGCAAAATTAAGTTAAATTTCAAAGAATGAGTTCTAGCGTTGTATTGAAATTCTTTCTGAATTTTCAAAAGAGTAAATAAAATCATTTATCTATAATACGACACTACCAACATTTTTAGAAATAGAAAAAAAATTTAATATGATGCTAGAACCATTTCTTGCAAACATTCCTTGATTTTTACATTGCTGGAAAACAACAGAAGTGCTGGTTTAAAGCAATCAATCATCCTGCCTTTTCTCTGCCATAGATCGGCAACCACTACACAGATATAGTCAAACAAGGCATCGAACACTAAATTGGTGCCTGACTTGTGCAACCATGTAAAAACTGAGACAATTGATGCTAAAGCTCATCCACTGCAGCCACACAAACGGAGCACAACTATTTGGGATATCTTGTGTCTATAAAGCAAGTCAATAAATAATTTTAAAACTACAGGGAAAATTTTTAAAAAGTAGCATTCGTTGCTTTTGATTGAGACAACAATATAACATGATAAGAATAATAATTCAAGAGCCGATTCATCTAAGAATACAAAATTTGAAAATACTTATCATGATTAAAATGAAAAGAAAAACAACTGTTCAAATCCAAGTACGTTTCGATTAAAAATCTTCGTCAGCAATCAATTGTCTTTATGGCAGAGAAAAGGTAAGATGATTGGTTGCACGGCAAATCGTACAGTGGACTAGATTTTAAGATCTATGTCTTGACCTTTTACAAAGAGCCTGAACTAACTTCTAGGATTTTTTGCTAATTCTGTTTGTTTTCTGTTTCTTCAGCTGTAAGCTATGAGCATGGAAATGGCAACAACAAAGAACAATAACAAAGAGATAACACATTTGAAGTGTGCTAGCTGAAATGAGTAACAAAATGATTTCTGGTAATTTGGAAATTCGGTCACCAGCAAGTCATGATTGAGTTTAATGATAACTTACCTTTTTCAGTGTGTGCTTCTTTTAGTGAACATGATATTTTTACTTTTGAGCTGCATCCTGCTTCATTACAAATTTCAACATCAACTACCATTGAAGCAACAGCTTCGTAAAGGATAAAACTTGAAGTTCCTTTTTGTTGATATTTAGAATAGAAGCGCTGAGAGCCGCCGTATTGCAGTGTTATTTTCGTTAGAAGCTGATCTCCTACATTATGCAGAGAATCTGGGGCCTGCAAGAAAGCAAACAAAACCTCATTCGTCATAAATATCCCTTAGACTGCGTTCACACGATGCCGGCACATCTGGAAAACGATGAAAAAAGTGACGGTAGCAAAATTTGAGCTAGCGTTCACACGATGCCGGCACAATTTGAAAACGGTAGGAAATTTGAAGATAAAAACTGGTTGCAGGATTTGATGCCAAAGAATAGTACATACACCCTAAGAATAGACCTGTCTCGATCCAAGTGTCGAAAAATGTTCTGTTTTCATCTTTGTTGAGTGTTAACACGATGCTGTTTCAAATTTATGCCGGTTACGGTTCCGTTTTCAAAATCTACCGTTTTCAAAATCTGCCGGCAATAAATGTGCCGTTTTCGTGTGAACGGGAGGCCTATCCGTCGAATTTTTCACCGTTTTCAAAATGTGCCGGCATCGTGTGAACGCAGTCTTAAATATTACCAGCAAGAAAAACTACGTTAGAACTCTCCGTTTAAAGATAGCATAGGAATCAACTATAAACAAAAGCATTGCGCGATTGGTTGATGTTTCTTTCATAATCTCCTCAGCAGAGGTTCCCTCCTTTGCAGTACTTGTGCTCTGCTATGCAGTATGGAGGAACCTCTGCAGTGGAGAGTACTCCTTTCGTTTGCCTCAACGGATTGATAGGACCCTAATAGGTGTTAATTGGTAATCTTCGATATCATGATCCTTTCACATTACAGTGTCATGTTGGTTTTAAAATCAACGAGTTTCGCGGTTGTGGCATCACCAAACTCTTTATATAGTTCTTGAAGTAACCGAGTAAAATGACAATAAAATTCTGCATCAAATTAGTCTCCCTTGGTCAATGAAAACTTAATCTGTGAAGAAATTCATCAAAACTGATAAGAATGAAATTGACCTACCCTCCAACTTATATTGAAATAACTTTTCCCAGTAGAATTTTTCATCTCGTGGCAACTATTATTCGTTGCAGGTTTGCTCCTTATCACTAAAAAAGAAGGGAGAAAGAAATTTAATTTCCAAAATCAAATTTCACGGGCATTCCTACTACTTTTCAGTTTATCAAGCAACCTGCATGCCCAAAGGACAATTCCAAGCTTTATGAATCTGTGTCACAAAAAAGGTTACCAACTGCTCAAGAACAATTGCCATTTTCAACATAGGGCTCAGATCTTTCAAACAGAATTCTTCTTTGAATTTAAATGATTGAAAAGAATTCAGGCCAATTTGTAAATCTGCCATAGCAACTATTTGATATCTGGACTTTATTCAAAATGGTGGCATTTTACTCATTTTTGAAGGAATTCATACAAAATGTTGCAAAAATTAAAATCATCGCAAATCCTACATGAATGGAGGGTAAATGACATAATCTTCAAGAAAACATAGTTTTAAAAGGTCCACAATATGGTGGCAAGCAGAAATCTGTTGCTCTTATTTAGAAATCTGATGACGTCACAGCCTAAAAAATTATCAATGCAGCCATTTTGCAACGAATCAAAGTATTTAAAAAAATTCGACGGCAGATTTAAAGCAAAGTATATTCCAAGCCTTCCAAGCTGTTTAACTCCATGAAAGATGTAACAGAATTTTACTTTCACCGCTTCAAAGACATCAGCGCTGTGCTTAACTGTTTCCAAATCTTGACTTCAAGTTTGGCCAAATCTAATACCAATTCCGGAAATTATCCTCCAAACAAACGTAAAGAATTATCAACTTCAACAAACCTCTCTCAGGGATTTCTACAGTGACTGGGCCAACGATAGGAGAAGGGAGCAAGATAAGTCCAGAAACTATGAAATGATACGATGCATTGAACGAATAATTTGTTAACTGCTTAAAGCCATGCAGTTTCATCGAAGTGTCCCAAGGCTTTAAATATGTGCTCTGCGAAAAGAAGGAAATTTGTAAAGAAGAGTTCGGAAAGGATGTTCTCAAAATTCATTAAATGTTTAGCTCTATACCCTGGGTTAAAGATAGTCTGTCAAAAATTTGATTGAATGATAAATGGGCAATGTGACTGGCTGCTAATCCTGTGACTTTCTACAACCCTGGGGCACGAAGGATCGGCCCTCCTTTGTTTCGGATACGCGAATTTGTAGGGAAATCCGTTGCTTAGAGCTTTAGGCTTTCACTTCTATTGCAATTTATGTTTCGAAAAATTTGATGGCTTGGTGTCCGATCAATTTCGTAACAACAGTTATCTAAATAAAATCAGAAGCAGAAACATTTTCGTTTACGCTTACATACTCCTACGCTTAGCTGTGAACAATTAAAAAGGCTTTTATATGAAAGGGCATATCAAATATGTAATCAGTACACTGTTTGCATTGGGCAATAAAGTAATTAAAGCGAGCCGAAAAAAGAAGCATGGGTTTACAATGTTGCGAGTATTGTTATGACAAGAGAGCATGCTTAGGCTAATATAAAATGTGACGCATAAAAAACATTTTATGAAAACATCGTTATCGCCAAAGAGTGCATGAAGTTAGGGATGTTTTCTAGCTGATCTTCCTAAAAAATGTCTCAACAAGTGAAGGAAAAGGCCGGATGTCGACGGGAAAAATTCATGAATTTAAAACAAATTTTTGGCCATTAAACCAAGCATTTTAGCAGTCTTTGGATCATTACGGAGATTGAATCTGTCAAATAATGAGCAATCTTTTTACTCATTCGGTAGGAAGAGAAAGTTTTGAAAACAAAAATGAAATAAAGTCTGTCTCAATTAGGAGGCACGTGAAAATTTTCGCGAATAAAAACAACTGAAGTGTTCTGCAACAGTAATTTTGCATTATCGCAAATCTGAAATAAAATCGAACTTGAAACGGACTTATGCATGTGCCACGAATCACAATACCTGTCTAGAAGTGATGTTCCCATGTGATTTGATGATCTCCATAACCATAACGATATTTTCTGGTTTGAATTTTTCTACATCTCTAAGTAAAGTGACTTTTTTCCAAGACAAAATAACCGTGTTATGATTTACCGCTTTTGCACTGAATTGTTCTAATTGTTCAGCAGATGCTAAAGGAATAAGAAAGACAGTCAAATTAAGAAAGTGAGTACATGAGTTGAATCCGGCATAGGCTCCAAAGCTTTGACCCTATTTTGGTCGGTTAGGGGGGGGCAATTTGCCCCCTTGTACCGGGTGACCCAAGGCAAACTTCACGAGCTAGATCATGACTGTCTCCCTGAAATCAAAAGCTATTGCCAAGTGTTTTCTATCACAGTTTAGCTGAAAGGCTTAGCTATCTTTTGAGATGCTGCATGGTCATTAAACTGATCAAGGAACATCTCAAAAGATAGCGGAACCTTTCAGCTACATGCTGATACCTTGTTTGTCTTCATAGCATTTGTTTTCAAGGAAATATGTGCGATCTAGCTCGTGAAGTTTTTGGGTCACCCGGTAGATTCTTTCTGGTAACTCTGCATTGAGGACTTCTATGTCAATGAAACTTTCTGACTATTCCCAGCTACCTATTGTGCAACGTCCCAGAAAGTTCCACTGAAATATTTTAACAAATCAGGAGAAGGTCAAAAAAGTTTTGCTCACTCCAAAATGCGTAATTTTTTGGCAGATTTTGGGGCGATTCTCATTTTTATTAGCAAGTCACCAGTATGAATCTAAAACCTGTTATTTTGAAGATTTCTCTTGATTGGAAAAAGTATTTCGATCTCTGCAGCGAAGTCTATTGCTTTCAGAATTTGGTAGGTTTGGAATTCCAGTCACGAAGACCCAAAATGAGAAAATTGTTTTAGACTTACTTGGTATATCGACCATGAATGATGACGTTTCATTTGACCATTCACAAGGCAATTTCACAGCTGCCCTGACTTCATATCGGCTAAAGATCATGACTTTATCAGCTTGCAGAAAACAACTGTAGTAAACATCTGATTTTGATCTATTAACACTACATAGCGGAATTGGTTGCCATCTTGCTACACAAAACTGCTGACTCTGTGATACTAGCGGTGAGTCACTAGTGCACCGATATTCTGTTGTGATTGTTGTGTTCCATGTTTTATGATCTGTGTTCCACGTTTTGACATCTGGTGTGTGTTTGATATTAATAAATATAAGATGATTGTCTAAGTATTGGCGATGAATGATGCTTGTTGAAATATTAAAGGAGGTTGCTAAAAAGGAAATTAAAAATTGCATCAGAGACAGAACAGAACATTTTGATATTTAGAAAAGGGTCTGGGGAGAGCAATATGTTTCTGGTAAATGGTGGACACAATCTGGTAAATGGCTGCCACGGTGCCAATGGGCTTTAACGGATGATAAATTGAGCTCTACAAATCTGTTGGTTTATATTCATGGCGAAAAATACGGAAATAATTGTCTAAATATGTATCTGAAATGCCGTTTTAGGACCAGTGTATCTCTCTCTCCAAGACCATGTGACAAAAATAGTCCACTGAAGTGCCTTAGGAAATACTCGGTAAAATTTCGGAAAGGTATTGTCATTTCAGCAAAGTTTACTTCTACCTGAAACATGACATGAAGATGCACATGCCCAAAAAAATTGGAACTCAGTTCTCTTGATTTTCAAAACATAAATGCGTTCTCCTCACAAAACTCCAATAAATAACATACGACCGAATTTCATATCTGAAGAACAGCAAAGGTATTTTGCACCCGCCTTTTTAAAGAATTGAAAGATTAGAGCCCAATATTAATAAAAATACATACCAGTGGATACTTTGAATTGCTGCCTCGTAACGACTTTACCACCAGTATACAACTCCTTGCATTCATAAAGGCCAGCATTCTGCGTTTTATACTCGTGTATGACCAATGTACTAGTAACCTTAGTCTGTGAAATAGCATAATCCTTGGCCTCTACAACTTTCCCGTTATAATTCCATTCAAATTTGGCCGAACTTTGTCCTTGACTATTACAGGTGAGGGTGATATTTCTTCCAATACAAGCATTTATGATTATCGAATTGTAGACATATTGTGAAATGCAACCTGGAATGAAAAGGAAAATATGAAGCTTGATCGAAAGAATGGATCGGTTGGAGAACTGACGCATTGAAGAACATAACTTAGCTTCGAAGGAGGGGGGGGGGGGGGGTCGTGTAACTTCCATAACCGTCCATATAAGTCATTTACGAAAAATCTAGTTGCACTTTAGTCTGCCGTTTATCTACGTCGAAAACGCAGGCCATCGAAGGGCAATGTAAAGAGGGAGCGGGGAGAACTGAAGAACACGTGGGGAGGAACACGAGAAATGCTGTTTTTGTCACTAATAAAATCTCCTCAACCCTTACGTCAAGGGGAAAACCAGCTGACTGAACGGAGCGTTTGATAGTCTGCGGTGCGACCTCTACGGGGGAGAAGGTCTTTATCTTGACAATTTCCAGAAGAGATATTCCAGTACTTCGCTTAGACAGTTTTCTGGTATGTAGTTGTTGTGAAGGGTGGCTGAAATACAGGCCAATTCAATGCTCGGGCTCTTAGCACCTCACAAGAGGCGCGGGGGGAGTGGAGGCATTTTCCTGTATCAACCTTTACCAACGGTTGGTTTACAAGGGGCCCTGAAGGAGGCAAAATATTACCTTACATTTGCAAGTAGTACATTTGTTCATCAAACATGTCTGCGAATCGGATACAAGTATATTTCTGCAATACAATATCTTAATTCATTTAACAACCCCGAAATGCATTTTCAAGCAATGAAAAGAGCGAAACTCCGAGGCACTTCCCGAACTCTGCATGTAGATCCCCGATTTCTATACTCCGAATTCTAAACCATTTTCTAATTTTGCTGCCTTTCTTTACACAATGGCCTTTTCATTCAAATAAAGTGTCTTTTATTCGATTCTTGCTTCTGAATCTGTAATTTTGTGGTATCCAGCTCTTGAGGATACCTGAAAAACTACAGCAGTTAATGAGGGCGTTCATCTTATCACATTTCAGTTACTGTCCACTTGTTTGGATGTTTTATGATAGAACTTTGGATCATAGAATAAATCGAGTTCAAGAAAGGGCATTACGTATAGCATATAAAGATTACGTAAGTGTTTTTGGTCTTCTCTTGGAAAAGACCAAATCGGTGCCAATCCATGTAAGGAACCTACAGTTGTTAATGACAGAAATGTATAAAACCAAATCTGATCTAAATCCACCTTTCATGAAGGATATTTTCATGGAACGAAATATTAGCTACAATCTAAGGCATGGCAGTGACGCTCAACTTCCAAAGGTACGGACAACGTCCTTTGGAATTGAGACCACAGTCTACCTTGGAAACAAACTGTGGCAGCTTATACCTCAAGATATAAAAGAGTCAAGCACCCTTCCTATTTTCAAAAAACGAATTAGGTGCTGGAATGGTGATGAATGCAACTGTAGGCTCTGCAAAACAAATATTCCGAAAGTTGGGTTCCTAAAAGCACAGACCTTTGACAGGCCTTCTCGTGGGGGCCGAGGGCGGCTCGCGGCTGTCGCCGTCCTGGGCCTCTATGGGGGGGGGGGCTTTTCTGTTTTTATCTTGTAAAATATATGTATAATACTTTTATGTAATCGAAAATTTATTATGGACATTGTAAAAAGTTTTTTTATTTTCTTTTTTTCTTAAGTAGGCCTTAATTAGCTTTAATTTGGCTATTTCTGATTTAAGCCTACTGTAAATAAATAAATGATGATGATGATGATGATGATGATGATGATGAGGCCCTATGATACGTAATGGGCCTGATAACGGGTTTCGTCACAGGCTATGCTAGACTCGCTCAAAGTCTATTCCGTGGTATATCAGCACTCAGGAAAATAATTACCTCTGCGGGGGCGTAAACTATGACGAGGACGCTGCGAAGGAAAAAGGAAAGAGAAGTCGAAACGTTGTGCTTATTTCAATCAAAGATCTTAGCATCATCTTTGTTTCAATTCATATCGAAGTGCTTATATTTCACAGTAGCAAAGATCTTTGACTGTAGTTACTCGTGTAACCATGAAGCTCCATTGATTAAATCTAACAGCCACATTTCCTGCAAAATTTCCGTTCCCTCACCATGGGTTCTTCTAAATATACCATCCAATCGAATCAAGGCAGTGAATTAAGCAGGATGTGGCGTCATTTATATCATAGAGGTGAAGGGCTCTTATTGTAAAACAAGTCGCATCTGTTCACTTTCCTTTGACAACGCAGATCAACGACTTGTTGTGGGCCATCTGCGAGTTGAGAGGATATAGGGGGGAAATACGGTTCACATTGCTCCAAAATAATTGGGAAATTCGGCCGCTTCCTGAAAAGAATAATAAGTCAAAGGATATTTTCGTTTTTCCAGCCCAGTTTATTTATGTTAAAAGCCACAAAACTGAAAGTGTAGAGTCTGCACGTTTAAAATAGCGACTAAGTCTAAGAATGGAACAAAAGAAGGCCACGTGCCCCGTTATGTTACTGTTGTTTTCATGTCTATGGAAAACATCACATACAGTAGGCTATACTTCGTTTGCCCCAGTCCTCCAGCTAAGACACTTAAACTCTGCATTGATTTACTGACTTACTTTACTGCACAAGCAAGTGCCCGTGATCCTTGATGATTCGCGGCATCAAATAACTGTTTTGGTTTCACAATATAGAGGGTGTGTCAAAAGCTACACAAAAGTTTTACAAAGATTCCAGAAAGTTGGGACTTCTTCATTGAATAAACTTTTCCAGGTAAACGGCAAGCCCTTGCAAGCTCCGCCCTCTTGACCAAAGCTAACCGCACCCTTCTCAGTGAACCAATCGGTTCACCTGCAAAAGACCCGGAAAACGAGGGAGCGGCTGCAGACAGTGTCGACGGATGGAACCCTCAAACGAATAAGAATTCTTTTTCACATGTGAGTTTGCTTTTCATCAACTGCACCACTGAATCAGATAAGGTCTAAATTGAAATAAAAACAAACAAATTTAAGGGCGTTTCCCTGATGTCTTCTTCGGGCAACGGGTGCCCGAGATTTTATTATCCATACACATCCTTCAGCAACATAAAAACATTTCTGAGGATATCTGATGAAGGGCTTGGGCCCCACTTCTGATGCCAAATTCCAAATTTTAACGTTTGGGTCTACTTCCTGTTGATTGTTACTTGTCTTAGGACCAGTTAACCTGTGGGTTTTGCCCACTTGTCCAATCCTGTTTTTCTAGCCATTCCCCAACTATAAACGAAAAGGACAGGAGAAAAACTTAGCTTGTCAAATGTTCGGAAAATCTACCCTAAAAATAACGCAATTATGCAAAAAATTGCGTAAACATGGGTATACTAGTGGCGGTCAAACCCCCTTTGCAAGTGTTCACCCTGAACCGTCCTGATTCCTGAGGACGTTCTCACTACGAATAACCATAGCCCACTACGACCCGTTAACGGCTTGTTTAGTAGCAATGAAAAGCATGTGCATTTTGCAATGAAGCACGCAACCTGAATGAGGATCATGTGTTGCAAGTACAACAAACAAATCTGGACAAAACACCACGTATTAGCTGATTAAAGAATTTAGGATCGAAAGATGACAAAAGAGCAAGCTTAGGCCTTACCAGTCAATACAAAAACTCCATAAAATGTGCTGATCCTCAGAAGTGACATGAATCGTGCATTATTTACACAGCTAAACATGAACGATACTTCTGTTTGGAAGCAACGAAAACTTTCTCACTGTTCTCACTTTAAATAAGAATAGTATTTGATCTTGAATCTGGAAGACTTCTGGAATAAATAAACTTGCATCTTTTGGTCATAATGTCTGGCCTTGCATGTTTTGTTATGCTGCAATCCGTGTTATTCACAAATGCGGAAGTACAGGTATCGTTTGGAGTCACATGGTTCTCGTGACGGAAGAGCTGTAATTGGATACTCTCTATTGTATTCTGTGAAACTGACAATGACTGGCTGTAAATCCTCCGCAGAGGCCTTTTCGATCTCATCAAATTTCGGAGAACTAGTTCTGCGTTCGAAGAAGATTGTGATCAAACATCATGGGCATTCATAGCCACAATGAAAAGTTATTGGAAGAGGTTATAGTTTGAATAGAGCATGTGACGAAATTTTTGAGTCAATTCGCTTTCGATGAGATATGGTGGACATGAGGTGAGTGACAGGAGGGTAGGGTATGCCACCTCAAAAGTTTACTACTGTTAAGTTTCAACAGCTGACAACGACAATGCTTGGAAAATAGTAACTTCCTTCCTCGTACAATGCTGATGACAGAATAGAAAATATTTGAGCGTTGGGAAAATACCAAAAGAATGGGGATGCACGGGCATGGATATTCCTCCACAGGCAGGGTCCTTCCTGTCTGGAAATAAAATTTGGCCTCAGAAGGAAACATGGATTCACAATAATGCAGTGACTGAGACTATTGAAAAGTCAACTCTGGATTCGAGTTAAGATGCATTTATTTCACCAGTTCGAAAAGCGTATTAGATTTCTTCAGAACAAAAGTAGTTTTACGGATTTTCCTTAACAACAAAAGGATTTTGCGAAAATTGTACGAAATTTAGTGGAAGTGAAATTTAAGTCTATAGTCGTCCATGTCATGCGAGGGAAGAAATAATTAAAACTTACGGTATCGCTGAAGTCAGCTTTTCGTTTCTCTGCCAAATGATATGATAATTGGCTTTCCTTTCATGATGAATCCATTTGCAAAGTTCAAGGCATGTTCAGCAGTTTCTGGATCTGGAGAGGAATTAAAATTATGAAGGAATGAAGAAAAGATACTGAAGTTCGCAACAGACTCAGCTGCACATATTACACAATGGAATGAAACGTAGCGTCTTCGCTGGGTCGAGATGTCCTGCAAATTTAATTCTAATCAAAGGCTAATCATTCTGAAAATGTTCCTGCATAGTTAACTTGAACATAGAGAAGTTATTTATGGATATTGGTGCCTTTAGAGTAGAAATATCATTCCTTGAAAGAAGGAGGCTACATCTGAAGTTTGTTTATTTGATTCAGAAGCCGAGAAGAAGCCACAATAATTCTCGGGTATTTACGGCTTAAATGAAACAATTACCACACAGCCCCTGAATCAAATAAACAAAATCCGAGAGACAATACTTTAGATTTACCCTCCTTCTTTCGTTATAAGCAAATAACTTCTCTTAAAAACCATTTTTCGCATGCACAAGGCGAGAGTTTGCCCTACAGGTTTCGGGGCAACTTTTGCGGTCGTGTTTGTTTTGATTTAGTGGTTGAGAGAATTTCTTTTGCCTGCAGTCATTAATTGCTTTGAACTGAGGTATCAATTAAAGCAACTAATGCCATTGTATCACAAAATCTGTCTTTGTTATCTCGTGCAACAAAACATAACTTTTCGAAGGAAAATCTCAATCATAATTCCCTGCCTAGACGATTTCAAAGTCTAGAATTGCAATTTGAAGACTGGTCCTTGACCACTGTTCATTTGCAATCAGACATTCTCAAACTGGCCAAGCACTCATATGCTAAGTCTAAAGATCAATGAATCAAATCCTGAAGTGTATACCTTGGAAAGTGACGAATGCTTGACCTTTCATACGGCCTGCAAGAACTTTGTATTCCATATTTGGGCATTCCATTGATTCAAATCTTACAAACAACTGTGCAAGGTCTTCTTTTGATACGCTGCGAGGGAGATTCTTTATGTACAGTCTCTGAAAGTGAAATGAATTGAAGAACTTTTGAGCATGAGGCTATGAGAAAATGCTTGTTGCGGTCACATGTCAACTAAAACCACATTTCATTTTAAAGTCTCCTTGAACTAATCTTGAAACAAATAATTGAATATAAACCAATCATCAGCAAGAGTCCACCATTCCAACGACAGTCCAGCAGAGCTGTCCTTGTCTTCCTGTCCCAAAACAACATATGCATCACAGTGCACAACAAGCTGTAAAGGCAGTGTGCAATGGCATAGAGGTTTCTATATAAACAGAACAAAAAGACACACAGATACAGCATTGTTTCTTTGGCTATCAATTGTAGACAGCACGTGTGGGATACTTATTTAAATAGGCTCTTTTTAGATATATTTGCACTTTGCAAATGCAAGCTTATAGCATTGCACTAAACTTATGACTCGGAGTGCTTTGTTTCCCTGTGCTCTTTGACTTGATGATGGCACTAAGGTCAACAGAGACTCATAATATTTCTCTGAAAAAGCTGACCCTATTTAGGCTCAAACTCTGAGCTTCCTAGAGCAAGGGACTCATTGTCATAAGTATGACGTTGCACAAAAGATATAAAGATAATAAACGAGCCTTGTAACATGTTTCCTTTGCTTCCTTTCCCTTACTCTGGATAGAACTGACAAAATGGCTCAGTCAAGCAAGATTAAGAATGTGGAGAGAAGAGATTCATGTTCAAAGACCACGTTTAAACTGCAACGGTCGATGAGTGACGGATGAGCCTCCCATTTACGGCCATTTACTTTATTTCAATTGCGGCTTGAAAATCACTTGCATACAAAAGAAGATATAGATAAATATAGCGAATGTAAAAAAGATAGGCCATTATATCGAGGACGTTTGTCGGATCCAATGAGAGTAGATGCTGGCGATGATGGAAGTACAAAATAAAATGAGAATCAGGAACACCGAAAAGCGAAAATAATGAAGAGATGTTGCAAAACAGGACGAAAGCTTGGCAATTATATATATCATTATTAATGGTGCATATTCGCAGCTGTTTTTGTCGTTTTGCAGTGTTTCTGACTTTCATTATATATCAATACCTTGTTAGGTTTTCCAGGCTCGTAATTACTAAACTTTGCAATGCTTTTGATTTCATCCACATTCAGTTTATGTCGCCGTACTTCAGCTTCATCTAGGGGCTTAACTCTGACATGTAACGGAGCTAAGATGGGGCCAACGAATCTATTTTCATACTCTTCTTCAGAACTGTCATCATCATCATCATGATCATCATCATCACGATTTCTGTTTTGACATGATAACGTCTTATTTAAGGATTCTCTCTTCCTTCGTTCTCTGTCCTCGTACTCTTTCAGTGTTTTCATTACTGGGTCATCTTCTGGGAATTCTGCAGTTAAAAAAATGTTTAAAATTACAATCGAATACAAGTTCCACATATACAACGAATTGACAAACTTTCGGCGACAAGAAGGCAAACCAGCTTTGCAAATTTGGATTCATTTTTTTTCGGACCAAAGCTGCAATTATCAACATGGATTTACAATAAAAGATTGATGAAAACAGGGTAATGTGAACGTTCTCTTTTACTTTCCTTCAAGAATAGCTCTGTATAGAAAAGATTTAGTTCAATATTTTCCCAGTGTCTTTTCTCATTGTTCATTCAGTTTCCTAAGTTGGCTACGTTTAGGCTGGTCCTAATCACGATTTTCGTCACTTTTTCTTCTTATCATATCTATCTAGAAGACATCGAAAGGGTTTTATCGAAAAGCAAGTTATGACTTTTTAGAGGAATTCCATAAAGTACGAGACGAAAACAGCACAATACTGATGTTCTAACACCTCTGAACCATCCTTCCCTATTGTCTACATCTTAGAAAAATCCTATCTTTCACTTTATTATCCCCAAATAGTCTTCTTCACGTAAAGTTTAGGCCACAGGAAACGTAAACAAGCAGATGTTTAGAAGATGGCGTCAACAAAATACTTCGAGGTCTTTTGGTGCTCTGCTATTTCACTAGGACCGCTCCCTATCGAAATGACTTCAGTCTGCTTTGTTGACATACCACTCGGTATGTGAAAAGATAGAAAGGAGAAGAAATAAGTCTTTGTAACACGAAACAAAAAACCTTGCGTCTTTGCTTTAACAAGATGTTTCAGTTCATCTGCTTTTTTTGTTCCTCTGTATAAAGATTGTTCAATTTCAAGTTCATGTCTGGTCATTTCTCTTGCATTGCTAAATGATGCTTCACTTTTGAGACTATCATCATGAGATTGAATCTTCTGCGTGATGCAACTCTCTGCTCTCTTTGCAGCAAGTTCTGATTCTTTTACATTTCTTTTCTGAAAAGAAAGATTTTTGATAAAATTTTACGTGAAAGCACCTTGGAATTTAAGTCTCTAATATGTGAATAATTTAACAATTTATATAGAATAAATCTGACAAGGAAACTTGATCACTACAGTAAGTACATTCAACTAGAAATTCTAGTTTGAACATGCTTACTGTAGTGATCATAGAAACCACTTTTAAAGAAACATCAGGCTGATTTGGTTGAGAAATGGCACCCTCATACAGGAAACTTCTAAGCGGAAACCTTTCTGGTGCACTTGGCATCATACACTAACATTTTAAGATTCAAAAATCATTCTCAAAATCAACAGAACTTGGTCAATTAAATAAACTATCATCTCAAAAGTGGCAATATTTCAAACTTAGCTGTAAAGAGATTTCTGGTCCACTCATTTCAAACATGTTTCAGACTTATCAATACTAATTCTGAAATATATGAAATGCGTAAAACAAAAGTTAAGAACATTTTTGGCTGCAACAAATTTGCCTCTTCATTTAAAGTAAGCATTGTTGACAATCCTGATGGTAAAAACAGGAAATATTCTGACTTCTTAGCAAATTTTTACTCATTCCTGAACAACGGAAAGTAGGTTTTCTGTGTTTTTAGTGGTCTTCCATATTTTTACTATGCATTATCAGATTCTTACAATCTATCAATGTCAAAACCAAAAACGTAGCAGATGAAAATAACAAACCATAGGTTCTTTCAGTAGCTTTGTCCCTTTCAAAGTATGTCCAATACCCATTCTTATTTCTTCATCAGTAAGTCCACAATCTCGCAGCTCTTCAAGTTTTCTCTCTTGCATTGTATGTTGCTTGAATGCTTCCAATGTTTGTGTACCAGCTCTGTCCTGTTGTTCATCTTTGAAAATTGCTGCTGGTAGAAATTTCTTCTTTCTGGCAAGCTCGCTAATGTGGAAACAAGAAAAACAAACTGGTATGATAGGCCCCTGTTAGCCCAATGTCTGATGCAGGCATTGGCAATTCTATGCCTGCTCCATCATGCCTTAAACTACGCTGCAAAATTTACTCTGAAAAGCAGGTAGGCTACCACTCATTTTACATCCCCCCAAACCACCTTGTGGTGCCTGGACATATAATATATACTTTAAGACGGACTTAACATATATATTATTTTTCCCTTTAATTATCTTCAATATATCTATTATAAACAAAATAAATTTAACAGCATCTTACGTACCCTTCAAGATTAATATTAGTATCAAGTTGTTTGTGCACCATATTTTTCAACTGAATTTCTGCTTCTGACAACTGTTTCTCATTTGGTGGCTCATCAAGATTGTCTTTTACAAAAGGCACCTTTGCTTGTGGTCCCATCTTTATAACATCTTGTTTCTTGAATCTTTTTCTGGGAATGCTATGAAAGATAACAAGTTATTAGCAAATAAACACAGATATAAGAACCATAAGAATAATTTTACATAAGAGACTAAGGTACAGGGTTGCTAGACAGTTTTCCTTAATTGTTGACAATTTTTCTACCAAAGTATTTCATGATTTCTTTAAAAGAAATGTGATGCTTTTACTTCAAAATTTATTCGTTTTTGTTGGAAAAATTTCAAAAGTAACTAACGTCTCAAATTATGTATAAGGAGAAATCACATTCAAAACAAATTCAAAACATTTGTCAGCAGTGCACCATTTCAAAACATCTTTACTGTATGCAACCTGGGAAATTAAGCATCAAATGATAAAACTTTCTTGCTTTCTGTTCTTCACAGCTTGGAATCCTAATTTTTGAAAAAGTGAGCCTGAAGTTTCTTTTCTTGAAGAAAATTCTTATCAAAACATGCATGTAATCTAAAGGCTTGAATAGTTACGGTTACAAAATGAAAAGAGGTCTAGCTCTTCTCCTTTCACCCAGACAAGAAAGGAACAAGTTCACTCTTGATGACTGCTGCAAATTTCAATAATCAGTATTATAATTGATCATCAGTTCTTCAAATTGATGAAACATTTCATGAACATGACAGTAACAGTAACATACCTAGAAAAATCATCTTTACTGCCAGGCTGCTTGCTTGACATTTTTGAAAAACCTGTTTGTCTCCTGCAAAGCTGAAAATTGAAAAATTAAACAGTGAGAAGAATATCAGAAACAACTGTTGCAGGCAAGTAATGATTATTGCCAAAACAGTTAACCTTAGTTCATTTCATATGTTGCTCAACGAAGCCAGTCTGCAGAGTATGGCACTTTTCGACGAGATCTCCGGTGTGCAGCGAGAAGTTTCTTTTGCTTTTGTTCTTTATTGTCTTTTTTGAATACCCTATTGAATTCTCCGGTGTGCAATTGCCATACTCTGCACACCAGCAACGAAGGAAAACAAATCTGAGTGGAATAAGGCTTTATAATAAAGAACACATTGTCAGCTTCTTTTTCATAGGTACTTTCTTGTTCATGAAGATCTCCAACAACATCTCTTTTTATCACAGCCATGTCAAGGAAAATTCCCATCGAGACCAGTTTACAACAATTGAGTTTAGTAGCCGCAACTTCAAGATAAACTCTTATTGATATCCCACATCTTCTGCTCTTGTTTAAAAGTATGGGCCTCCAAAAAGGCACAGCAGAACAGAAGATGATTTGTGCAACTGATGATAATTTAATCTTTTAATCCTTTGTCTCAATCAAATCCTTACCCTATTTTCTTCTTTCAGTGTTTTCAGTTCTGTTTCTGGACTTTCGCTGTGTTGTGTGTCAACCGTCCGCCATTGCACCAAAAACTTGTTTCGCGCCCTCAAAATCAGATTCATTACAAAACACTTTTCATCCCCAGTTCCCAAACTGTAACATACTAAATTGCAGGAACAGCAACAATAATAACACAAGAACATATGTAGTGAATCTAACCCAGAAATTCTTGTTCTGCGAAGGAGCATTTAGCCTTGAGATGAATGAAGAGCCTCGTATTGAAGCAATCAGCTGATTTGTTAAACAACAAAGTCACGTGATATTTACATTGGTCAACTTATGTGATGAAAGTGGTAATGGAGGATCGTTGATAAATTTGAATTTCTTTCACGTGTGGAATGATTGAGGCTGAAACCGTTGCTGACACGATTGTACTAAATAGAGCTAAAGAGTGCTAACCAGCAAGATCTGAGGTTTGTTAACAATTTTATAACTCACTTTCGCCATTGATCATGATGTTTCAAAATATCAGTTTTAATATGCAATGCTACATTGAACCAAAACATTCGGCACTTTTCCAAAGCTCCGACGGTGCAATTTTCGCAATCGCTAATCACAAGATGCGTAAACAAAATCTTCAACATTTCGAATCGTTTAGGATAACTCTGAACTTGTTTTCCAGAGGGATTGACAATTAAATTCCAACTAAATACGCGTTCGTATCCACGACAACTAGTAATTTATGTGATTGAAAAAGGAATGGACACTGCCCCTGTTTTGTCAGATAAAAAGATAACAAATCGCACAAAGCAATGCGCTGTTGTTTATCTTCTTCTGTATTCCCTCT
The DNA here is from genome assembly GCA_964020215.1 of Aurelia sp. 3 sensu Dawson et al. (2005). Classification (NCBI taxonomy): domain Eukaryota; kingdom Metazoa; phylum Cnidaria; class Scyphozoa; order Semaeostomeae; family Ulmaridae; genus Aurelia; species Aurelia sp. 3 sensu Dawson et al. (2005). Next base: position 1,528,702 of record OZ026593.1, read on the forward strand.
AATATTAAACATAAACCAACCTGATTTGTTCATAAGAAACTATGGTTAAGGGGCCCGGAATTTCTTGTCTGTCTGATGATGGAAGTGTAGAGTTAATTTTGATTTTGTTAAAATGAATGCCTCCCACAATATAGTAAGGTCTCAAAACATACTCAGTCTTTTTAAAAGAAAATAAGATCTAGGGCTAGGTATTTTATCAATTTTATGGCATTTTTGCTTCCAGAAGTTTCTATGCTAATGCCCAAAACATGTACAGAGTCAATCAATTTTTGTTAGGAAGGCTTTCAAATTACTTAGTAAGATGTCAAAATAAGTACTAGCTAACGTAATGTACACTCAAAAAATGTCTGAACAGTTGCTATTACTGTAATTGTGTCAAAACATTGTTGAGTGACCTAGGAAATTAAATGTGTTTTGTCTTTTCTCTAGCAGGAACTAAAGATCTACTAGCCTAAAGATGTTTTTTCCAACCGATGTTCTTGTGAGAAAAGGGAAATTTGGAGTAGTATGGTGAGAATTCTTTCTTTCTCTTTTATCATTACATACACTTTCTTCGTGAGAAACTGCTTATAAGAAGCTCAGCTCTCAGATTGGTTACAATTAAGAAACTCCAATAAGATCATTCCAGGAATGGTATTTATTTCTTTTGGTCAAGGAAATACTTATTTTACTGTTAAAGTAAATAATAGTTTCATTTCTTTTCATATCATATTACATGGAAGGTACTTGATAAGTGTTTAAACTTTGGAAACAAGCTTCAAAAAAGCTTGTTTTTTAAGTGTTCACAGGTGAGATGAATTAAACATGCAGGTTGATATAGATTCCATGAGAAAGTCAGCAGAACCTCTTGAGTGCTCCAAATTTGATCATTTGAAGGATCTTTCAGGAATGGTTTCTTAATTACAAGAAAACTTGTATCTTGTTTTTCAAAGTCTAAATCTATGATTTATGAAATTCACAGTTTTCAAAATATCAATACAGAATTTCTTCTTTTCCAGGATCGCAGCAACTTATGCCTCAGAAAGAAGAAATATTCTCACAAAGAGAGATTATTATAATGTCAATATTCCAAAATCATGGTAAAAGATGTTCTTTCCTCTCTTTGAAAGATGATATTCAAAAAGTGAAATTAGGAAATAGAAAAATTGATAAAATCAAGGACCGAGATACAGGAGGGGCCAGGGGGGCCATGGCCCCCTCAAAAATTTTATGTGGTTGGTGCTGCATATCTGTTATTCTTTTATCTTAGTGTTTCAGAACATCAGATAAATACTCTGTGTTCTTATTTATGTCTCCATTACATTACTTTGTTACCTGCCACATAGTCTTTGCCTGTCATTTGTCCAGGAAGTTCTTTTTCGGGTACTTTCAAGAACAAACTTGCCTTAGACCAGAAACATGAGGCTATAACTGCAGTATATTCTGGGTAAATTAGTCTTTTTTGCTTTTGGGGGAATGTTTACAATTTCCATCCCAAATTACATTCACCTGTAAAGTCAATTTGCATCTGACAATCAAAAATTAGCTTCGTTTTAAGCCAACCTGGAGGGCTTGGTTACAAATTTTTACCAATTGGTCATTAATATCCGCGGTTTACTTCGATCACCACCCAATTTGCTCGTGGCCCCCTCAAGCAAAAAATTTTATCTCGGTCCTTGGATAAAATGATTCTTTAATTTCATATGCGTACCTATAGGTACGCATATGAAATTAAAGAATCATTTTATCCAAGGATCGAGATAAAATATATTTGAGTTTAGATTTCTTACTAAGTAATGTTGGCATTTTCTTTAGCAGATTTGCATTGCAATCAGTAATTTATTTAGATTGAATAATCTGAATTGCATTGAATTATTTTATGTTTTACAGCCATGACATAATGCATCCTACAATTCCATTTGCCCTTCGCTTGTCCTCCCATCTCCTGGTTGGTGTATCTAGGATCTATCTGAAGCAGACAAAATATACACTAGGTAAGAGCAAAGAACAATGATGATGATTATGATAATTATTCATGAAAAATATTAGTTAAGAACTAACTACATACAGTAACAATAACAATAAGCTCCATTTAAAAAATAATCTTTTGAGGTATAAGTGTCCTGTTTTTATGTATTGTGTCTCAAATTGATGTTTTGTAAGTCTTCAATTTATATACATAAAAGTTTGATGAATCAAAAATCTTCAGCCAATACCTTTTATTTTTGGATAAGCTAAATCACACAGTTTCATGGCAATCATGCAGTGAGAAAGAGGAGTGGATGTTTGCCCCTTGATGATGTGTTGGTTAATTTGTTTTTTACTTAAACCTGCAATATTGTTTAATTTTTCACCAATAGAGGAAGCATATCAGATGATGGTTAAAGTAAATGAAGTTTTCAATCTTGCAAGGAGGAGATCGCTTGAACTTCTTTCTCATCCAGTTGTCAGGTGTGTCAGAAACTCTTTTTCTTATTTTGAAAATTTTTAGATCTTTGTGGAATTCCGTCATGGATCTTGCAGTATTTCTATTCATCTTGTTCCTTTGTTACTTCTTATGAAATATTGTGACTTGTACAACATGACAAAATGATCTTGTAGTTTCACATAAATTGAGATTTGCATTTCAACATTTATTCCTTTTCAACTTTTCATAAATTTCTAGAAAATATTATAATTGTAAAGCAATTTTCATGAAAGAAAAGTTATTGATTTATTCAAAGTCAACATCTTTGAGCAGAGTTCTCCATTCAAGCAAAAGCTGGCCTGGGCCAGGTCAAAAATATAAATCTATTGTATATACTTGACAGTTTTGACACTTTTGGTTTCATTGTGCAGCTAAGGAAACAAAGGATTTGTGGGCGTTTCTCTAGCTCTCTCGCCTATTTATAGTGGCTATGAGATAAAGCTATGTGTATTCCCTTTAGCATTGTTTTGCTTTTGCAAAATCTTTTAAACCATAATATCATTTAACTATAGGACAGAGTATATCACGATGGCAGACCCAATTGAAAGTGAACCTCTAAATTATCCATTAGAGCCATTCAGAGAAGATATTATTCAAGATCCAATGGCTATCTTTCATTCTGTAAGTATTCATACCAGGGGGAAGACTTGTTCATCCTCCCAAGAGAATTCCACATGCTAAACTGTGCTCAAGTCATTGCTATAAAGTAAACGCATTAGGAGTAAGTATATTGAGGAAACTTGCTTGTGATTTTGGCACATTCTCAAAGGGACTTATGTAGAAAATCCCTTGAAAAATTCAAATGGAGTGACAAATTTAAGCCCGGGAAAGTTCTAGAAATAATTGAAGCTATTCAATGATCAAATATTGCAAAATATCATTCGTTATATACCCAGAGAGCAGTAGTCTTTGAAAAGTCAGCCCTTTTTTACTTACTCCGTATATTTTATGGCTCACTCATTGTATAATTGATCTTTAGGGAGATGGAAGTTTCCTAGAAGTCAATGGAACACCAGACATTTTCGCATCACCGAGCAAGAATAGCGTAAGAAGTTCTTCAAGTGAAGTGATGACTAGTCCAATGCAAGCAAATAAAAGAGATATTACTATGCCTGATGTTTTGTTTTCTCCAAACCAACCAATCAAGGTAAAGTACTGTACGTGTTCAACGCAACATTGCAATTCAGCAGAACATCCTGTTTGAGATATGGCTATCCGCTAGCCTACGCCTAGACCCGTTATTCAGGAGAAGAAAGGGTCTACGAAACAATGAGCAAAACCTTGCTAGGATGAGTTCCAGATTTCTACAGGTTGATTTATGCAGCCTTTTTGTTGAGACGCGTTTCACAAATTATTTGAATAGCTGATTAGGATAATTAAAGATAATTACTTGAGTAACGGGTCTATTCATAGGCTAGCTATCCTCGGACTTTCAGATGATCCCATAGATTCACCACGGAAAAGAAAGACTAGAGAACGGAATTATCTTTACAGTGAAAGCGGAAGTAGTGTACCATGTAAATTCAATTATTATTTGAAAATTGATTTTGATGATTGGATGACTATTTAAATATTGCTTGTTTTTCCCTTACATCTGATTCAAATATTGCTTCAATTGGGCGGAGCGTATGAAGGATTACAATAGGAATTCCTTTCCCCAGAAACCACAATGAATGAGAATGTTCAATGATTTCTTTATGCAGAGAAAACAAAATCCAGTGACGATTCGATTCTTGTTTGAATATTGATGACATGGGTGCTACACTTCTACGGCTTTCACTGTAAGCTGGACACACGTGTTCCTAAAGGACTTGACAGGCATTTTTCCTTTTATGATTTTATTTCCTCTTGCTTCTGAGCATTATATTTTGCTCCCCAAATTCTCTCACTAACTTGCTCGATCTTGCCGTTCTATCAAACACTCGACTTTCTTTTTCTAATGTCTTTGCTTCTATCACGTTTCTTTACTAGCGACTAAAGACACGGCCAGGTACTTTTAGTTTTTCTTCTCTATGGAGTTGAAACATTTTGAGACTGATGTTATCAACTGTTTTTACTAAAGTATATGGTGTCATTTTTTTCTTCTCTTTTGTGAAAACGTTTCTTTCAAAGACACCTCAGGGGGGGACCAGTATGGAAACAAGGTTCCACCTACCTTTTCATGCCATCCCTGCCATTTCAAACTGGGGGTGTTTCAAACCCAACGGAAAGAATTTGATTTGATTTGTTTTGTTGATTTGTGAGTAAAGAAATGGGTTATATGATAAGGACTTTTTCCATTCCTTTAAGGTTCCTGGAGAGATCGACTTTGGACCTTACTTAGAAGAAGATCCTTTCGAAGTTTTAGAGAGAGAAGAAGCTGCTAGGGCGTAAGCATTAATCATATAACTTTTGCCTTTTCAAACATGACGTAGATTTTGGGTATCTGCTGATAACAAATATTATGCATAGGGTTTTACCGCGCTTGAAATTGATGACTTGAAAACGGACTCGAAAAATCATTTTGAAGGAATCTTGTGTTCTCTTCAAGGAACGACAAATGCATATAAGGGACCAACAGATTTTTCTTATCATTTTAAAAGTATTGCTAAATTTCTTTATCGTTTACTTAAATCGAGAAGAAATTCATGAGGGATAATACCTTGCGGGAATAGGTTCTTGTCATCAAGATGAAATAAGGAGCTAGAGAATCCAAGAAGCACTATTCAACTACACAGTTTGTCCTTTAACTGAACACAAATTGATTTGCAATTTAATAGTTCTTTGTTCATTTTCATATTATTGCAAAGGAAATGTACCTTCATATTTCGTTCAGGACAATCGGATGCCTACGAGTGACGTTACAATCCACTAGACACCCTATGTTTTTGCCGACTCGCCCGGTATTACGTATGATCTTTTCCCCAAATTCTAGATCAAAGAGCATAGATGACATAATGGTCAACGGTTCAGCCGCAAAAGAACCTCCCTTGGCTGATCAAGCAGAAGATGTAGGAATGCAAGATATACCAATGCCAGATGTACCTACACGACAAGCAGCTTCTGGAGATGCTCCCTCACAAGGTGCAAAAAGGAGAGACGTGCCAGCACCAGACCTGCTTGCACAGGACACGTCGCAGCAAACTAGAGTAGGACAGGATGTTGGCGATATTGAAATACCTCTTGAAGATGAGGGTGATCAGGTATCACAAGGTAATAGCAAAGATATCTAATATTTGGAAGCATACAATTCGTTGCAAAGTTATAAGCTTATAGCTTTTTCAAGAAGCTGTTTATTCAACTAGGAAAGGATATGAATTCTCTGAATTGAACAGTTATTTTAAGATCATTTTACGACACAGAAGACAGATTTCCTAGAGCTGGAAAACCAGATCGATGATTTACACATAGACGTAGGAACTGGGGGAACTGGGGGCACGTCCACCCCCCAAAAAAATAAACAAAATTTGCAATAAACAAAGAAGCGCCCTTTTAATTTTTAGAAAATGCCCACTTTTCTTAAGGAAAAAAGTGCCCTTGAAATGTCATGCCCCCTAGTTTGAGATGCTTCCTATGTCCGTGGATTTACGTTGATTGAGATCTTATCGTTTATGACAGACATTTTTATCATATTTTGCAACTGTGACGTTTGTTGTCTAGCACAAAGTTGCCTTGTTGCAATCTGATGATCAGTGGCCTGCGTACAGTACGTCCCAATCTGTTTCTGTTGAATTGAAATTTTTCGTTAAACTGAATTTAGATCATACGTTACTACAGATACGTTTTTGAGTTTTAACGCTTACATTTTATTTTTGTTACATTGATAAGGTATTTTACGTTAAAGACTGAACAGAAAGTTAACCAAGGATTTGTTTTTTCCTTTCAGACCAAACTGCCAAAGATCAAGGCCCGCAGGTACTTGCAATGTTTGCTCTCATTTCTCTCGACTGTCTGAGAGATCTCCTCACGAAATAGTTTCAAGGCAAATAGAGGGAATGTGTTACTTTGTTCTGTGCAGCTTTCCATCACTTGTCTTGATTTCAAAATTGTTACTTTTCCGTCCTTTGGAAGGGACGTTGAAGTACTGGTGTCCCAGTGCCTGGATCCGGCATGCATTGGTCTGCGTCACAGAACAAACTAAAGGAAATCATACGATTCCCCCACCATTTCCTTTTCATTTGGTATTTGACGTAGGCTAGGCATGCAGAGGCCTCAATTAACTCTGTCCAATTTACTCAAAGTTCAGTCCAGAAAATATTCATTATCAATTTTATGCTGATCAAAGACGTTTAACTTCTCCATTTCATCCAGGAAAAAGCATGGGAAACAGAACAAGTTACGCCAATTCATGTTGAAGAACCAGCCGGTCGTGCCATGCAGCGTCCCAAGAAAAGAAGACGTATTGCAATTGACCGAGATATCATTCTGACTGCCGACCGGATCCGGTCTAATTTAGCTGATCCAAGTGATACATTAAGACAAGTGGTAAGTTTATTTGCTATAAGTGTCTTGGGTAACCAGCATGCTTTGCGATCGTATGGTTTCATTTTTCATGAATTTCATTTAATCTAAGTCCAATGTTTAACACACGTAAGGAGGATTATGGCCACATCTAGAGCTTCTGCGATGTACTAAACGAAATGAAAAATCAGTTTCATGCAGTGTTGAATTAGGCCATTTTACAAACAGGCCTGCAATCCAGACCGGTTTCCCTAGAGCCCATTAATTTATTCGGTATCTATTTCTGAACTTTCCTTTCTCTGAAATTTGAAGTCTTTCTCGAATTAGATTTCGAGAGGAATTTGCGACTACGCAAAAATACTCATGCAACTCTTAGGTTATTTTGATTTGTAGATATTTTCGTCTCATTTTGACAGAGGGCAGACTTTAGATATAACATTATATCATTTTGTACAGCTAAATTGAAATATTGCACTCATCATTGGAGCAGGGTTCCTTGTCCTAGACGTTTGAATTTTGTCATTGCTTAGAGAAAATTCACAGTTATTCTACCCTTCTGTGCAAGTAAATTTGCTAGGGTTAACACCCGTTTCTGTAATTTTGGAGCCATCCCTGAAGTGTTCTAAGCTTGAAAATGACTCTCTTTTCCCTTCCAGGTTATCGGTAGAGCGCCTAGGAGGACAGTTGCAGATTTGTTTTCTCAACCACTGTTTACTTGTAAGTAAAATCAACAATATTCAATTAATTCCTATTGCTTTGAAATTAACGATTTGATAAATGAATGAAGATAAATGATGGCTACAGGGTTAGGGCTAAATACACTGACTAAATTCAATGACTACTCCTGTCCCTATAACCTTTAGCATCACAGTTCACTCTAAGCTCATGAAATCAAAGCTCAATAAAAGCCAGCGTAGTACAAACAGTTGTAAGAGCCCAAAATCACCACTTCGCCATATGCAGCCCCCCCCCTAAAGTTTCTCTGCCGTCTCCTGTCCCAAGAATCTGTTACTATCAGGATCTTGAATTCACTGTGCAATCTTTTTGCATCCTTCTGTGTGGTAATGAACGTTGACAAAAAATTTCGCAAAGACTTCGACGAGCGGGTCTTTTTTGTTTACTTTTGCTTGACAGAATATTTTCTTTGCAGATCTCGCAAATGATAGAATGGCTGAACTTTGGAATGATAATGCAAGAACTTTCAACGAACCATTCTTGCATGAAAACTTCAACATACGTAGTGAGGAATCTGAGCTTGAGAGTCCTGACAGGGTATTTATATTTTTTAGAGTCTAAACATTCAAAACTTAAGTGATTGGCCTTGGTCGATTAATAGCAAGGAATGTTATTTCTCGTAGCTTCTTCACACTATTATTTAAATTTTTAAGAAATTTGCAAAACTCAGTATGATGGCTGAAAAAGTAACGCAATTGGGCAAAAATGTTTTCTATCTTTGTTACAGCAAAGAAGATTTCGATTATGTAGATTTATTGATATTGATTTATCTCAATGTTATTTTTAAACTATATTCTAAAATACCCACTTTTCAGACATGAAAAGTTTGCAGTGAGTGGTTTGAGGTATTTCAGCCGTTTGTTGAAGATGCATCATTATCATGTTATCTACCAACCTTCATCGTAGCAGATTCAATGTTGTTTCAAGAACGTCCTCAGTTTTTTATGTGTTTTTTTTGTACATTCTGTTAAAAATTTACACTACATGCTTACTTACTATACCTACACATAACGCTACCCTACTACGAGGACGATACCCCAAGGAGCAAAACATTTTTGTCTACCCAGAGGTCACAACATAAAAAGAGATTAATAAAAAGACAAACAGAGCTACAGGTTAAGGATTCTTGCAAACAAAGTCAAGATTTGGAAAGTTTGGAACCATGAAAGGCAGTGCAAAAACGTATATTATTTGGTTGCAAGCTTCCTTAAGACATTACATAACTACTGAAAACGAAAACATATAGAAGGGATTTGGGTTCTCTTTTCAGGGATTCCAGTAACCTTCAACCAAAGCGTTCTGTCTCAGAAATGCACTTATATAATAGTTAAATTTAAGATCATTTTGTTGGCTTCTAAGGGCAAATGTTTGTTTCCGTACAGAAGTGAGTGTGAGTCTCTTGGAACCTTGCAGCGTATCGTACCGTATATCCCCAAAAATACCTAAAACTTGCGTTCATTGTGCACCGCATGTAATCTCTAGGTGTACCCAAGATTCTCCTCTATGCACGAATTTTTTCTCGATAGATTGTTAGGACCGGTGTCACACCATCGAGCATTGAAATCCCTCGAGCTGCGCAAGAAATTTCTGCTGAATTTGAGAGATCTGGAGTTAGCGCTTTATCAATGGATTCCACTCCTCACATACCTGATGGTAAGGGCAGAAAGTTTTGCTCCATTATAATGCCATGGTGTATGTTAATCTTGTCCACATCCAGAGTATTGGCGTATCTGGAAACTTCTTTCGTGATCAAGAAATTTTCTGGAAGCTGTAGATATGCAAAAACTAACCACGCATTTTCTACCGTACATCTTCTTGTAATGAGGAAATGGTATTGTATCCCTGTGGAGGGAAGAAAGGGGAAATTCTGGAAGCTGAAGTGAGAAACTAAGGACTGTAATTTGAATTCTTTGTTACTCATTGATTAGCTTTCATCTTTTCGGCCATGTATGTTGTAAATTGTAAATATAAATTGATCAAAGACGACCTGTTCGAACTGCTTTGATAAAACTACATTTATCTACAGTTTATTTTTCCCTAGCCTCATTCAATCTTGTTTTATTTTTCATTTTCTAAACAGAGTTTTGCGATTCACGCATGTCAGAATTACTAAATCTGTTCAATATTTCCAATTTGTAATACATCGCTTCTTCTTTCAAGATAACGTTGGGAGACAGTCAAAAAGTCTAGACAAGGACACTGGAGCGTCTGAGCGTCGAGGGTAACGTTAAATTTCTTACTTCCTTTGTGTAAACCTCTTTTGCTTGATCGAATGTCAATCCAAAATGTCAGTACTTCTTTTCAAAGTAAACGAATGGAGATATGTTGAATGTGATTTCTTAAGGCCTTTTTTCAGCTTTGTTTGAATAAAATGTTGCGAAAATGTGACAGTGATAAAGTGTAGAGTTCAATCAAACGTGGTTCCTCAAAGGTCCACCTATGTAATAGAGTTTAATATAAAGATACCGGAGTCCAGAAAGCAGTCATAGCTTCTGCTGGATACCAATGTCGTTAGTTAAATCTTCCTTATTCATCGAATCAAAATATAGACTTATTCCTTTTCGCCCCTTGTTTCCCTATTTGCTGATATCACTTCGTCAATAGGGACTCATCATGCTACTCTTGTAAAGTGGGCCCAATTGTTTAGATTCCTAAAATGTATAAATCAGCTGCAAATGCCAAAATAACCCACTATTTTCGTGGGGTTTCTTTCAAATCACCAACCATCCTCAAATAGAACGTGAGCACGTAAAACCTTCCGCCGGCATACAGCCATGGAGCCGCGACTTTTTCTGGTCAGAGGCTCTTGACTTTTAGTTCTTTGGAAAATCTTTTTAAGAAATGAATAAACAGTCGACCATGCTTCAGACAAGGAATCTACTTCCACTTCAAATCATACAGAACGCTCTTTTTCGATGCAGAAAGAGTGCATTTCTCGCATTGGCTGGTTGGGGGTGATAAAGGGTATTTCGTGAAACGTGATTTGCAATAATTTTGGACATATTTTTTTCTCGTGAAACGTGAGAAACAAGTATTCATTTTCGTGAAATGCTATATTTCTTTAACGTGAAACGTGAAATTTAACTTTTTATTTCCGTGATTCGTGATCCCCTCTTACCATCCTCGTGGTTGTGTTACTTGCTAAAATCTTAAAAAGACTTACATTCGTAATTTTCTTTCTGCAGATCTTCTTTTGCCAGATCAAGTCAGATCGGAATCGACATTTTATCTCCAATTGCTGATGAGTTTGGCGAAGAGTTTGCAGTACCGCTGGAAGATATAGGTGAGCCATCATTAGGGTGTTTCATCTGATGGGAAAAGAAAGTTGTATATATCATCTTTTGCAAATATCTCTTTATCGAAATATCCCATGATTGTGATATTTTGTCTCATACCGGTTGAGTCAAAAAAGATGCCCAGCGTTTGAAAGGCAACTGCTCCCTGAATATATAAGCAATGATATTTTGCAATATTTGATTAGATAGCCAACATCTTCAATTATTTTTAGAAATTTTCCTCGCTAAAATCGGTCACTACATTCAGGTTCTGTAGGCAATTTTATAAAATGAATCCCTTTGAGAAACCTTAAAAAACGTGCTAAAATTACAAGCAGAAATCCCTAATTTGTTTACCTCACAGCGATAACTTTCAGCACGCTTTAGCACGTGCTTTCGTTTTGGCGGGTTGAAAAGTCTTCCCCCTAGTGTGAATAACTTATTCAGGGGAATTTCATTCTCCCATGAGGACAAGATACATGAGCACATCCAAGAGTCATTATTGCTTGGAAGGAAAACAAAGGGAAATTTTGCTTGCTGTTTTCGCTCGTTTTTCCAGGTTTTCGAAAGGGACTTTCTGCAGAAAATCTCCTATTTCGACGGGAAGGAATGATCTATTAAAGCCGAGTAAATTGTTGTACCTGATTTGACATATCGGGGATAAAACAAGACAGTTTTCAACATCATTGCTTTGATATTAAGGGAGCAGAATTTTTCCAAACGGCGGGCGATTTTATTGACCCGGTAGAATTTTCAGCGCAGAAATAGATATTAGCAACTCTCGAGAATTTTATAAAGAGTAAAAGGGATTCTTAAAGCGGGAAGATGCGTAGGGTGAATGGCGAGTCAATTACATGGATCCTAGAGTTATAATATTGACTGAAAAGCAGACATAGCTTCTAACAAGTAGCATATTTTTAATTATTCTATTTCCACGCAGAAGAAGACGAAGGCCTACAAATATCTGGAGAAGACGATTTGCCATCTCCAAAACAAGAAGAATATCTCAGGTAGAAAGAGATTTTTAATCCCATCTGACCTGGGGGGCCGATTTCTCCCCCTCGCTCATTTACGTTTTTCCGTGCACGCTGAATGCCTTTGTTATTTAGTAAATTTAACTTTCTATTCTATAGCAATAAAGCTATAACAATTTTGGCGTTCTACTCTTAGCCTTGTCTCCATGGTAGCCAAGTTGTCATGCCACACTCTGTAAAAAAACATAGGTCTGTGTTAAAGACCACATTTTACATGCACAAGGTGACAGTTTGCCCTGCTGATTTTAGAGCAGTCTTTACGACTTTGTTTGTTTTGATTGCTTGGTTAAGAGAGGCTTTTGTCTGCAGTCGATAACTGTTTTGAATTGGGGTGGTGTCAGTCAAAAGCAGCTGATTCTATTTTGTTAAAAAATTTATCCTTGTTTTTAACCAAACAATAAACCAGCATCGGTTTGCTTTTTTGATATTTCTTTTCAGTCCTTCCCCTCCCCCCGGCAATAAATGACAACTGATCAACGATGAATGAATTGCCTGGTGAAGTCACAAAGAGATTGACTTGATACGATTTCTTTTGAATTAAAAGATCAAAAAGCTTGAAAATACGAGGCATTCAGAAGCAAATATTTAGCGAATTATTGAGTTTTGTTTTCTCGAATCTGCAACTGTTTAATTATTTACAAATTGCTTTTTAAGAACTAAAACAAAGCTTGTTTAGTGCCCTTTATTCCTATTGTTTACGTTTCCTTGGAGGTATTAGATAACCTGAAATATTTTAATGCCAGGGCCCTGTGCTAAATATTTTAGAGTTCAGCCGAAACCCTCAAAGGAGAGGCAATAAGTCAATAGCTACAATAAAGAGCAACGTTGAATAACCAAAAACGCGTTTCTTCGCACACTCATTTATTCGGTTTATGTGAAGAGCCTGTTTTCAAATTTTATACCACGAATCATTTGTTTACATGTTTTAGTTTTAATGGAGATATTAAAAAAGGATATTTTTCATAGGAATTTAGCAAGTCTGCTGTCTGATAGAGATGATGTACTCTTTTCTGAAATTGCTGTCCCAGGAAGGACGAAACGAAAAGTTGCAGCAAGGGCCTTTTTCTACACTTTAGGTACGTTTGTATAACCTTCATTTTGTCTCATTTCTTTAAAAAACTAATACATGAGTACCTTGGGTATCAGAGCCTCCAAACTGAATTGAAAGAAAATTTGAAGAGGAAAAAGAAAAGGAAGAAAGACTATCTTTCCTTGTGCATATTTTTCTTTTTTGACTTCATTTTCTTGGCTCTGGTTCCCAGGCATAAGAAAAAATATCTCAAATATTTCCAAAATCTGTTTCTTCTAATTGTACGCAAGTAATTTCTAACTTCGGAGCTTTGCATCACGAGGAAAAAACTAAATGATAAGTTTGGATAAATCTTATTATTTGCTTTTTTCCAAAGAAACTTTGTGATGAAACTGTTTAAATGTTGCAAATACATGTGCAAAGAAATTCTTTAAAGAGGAATCTAGGCATATGGAAATAGCTCAATCCTCGTGAAGTCAAATTCTAGCCCATCAGTCAGTATCTGATGTCAGTGTTTCATTTTGGCACAGACCAGTCACCCAAACTTTGTTCAGTACATGTCAAGGCCTGTTATCGCTGCACAGCTAATTTTTATATAGGATTATGCACGTATATATGCAAGGATTCCCTTTAAAGGAAGCGAACGCTCAGATGACCAAAAAGTTAATATTCAACACAAATATTTTCATTCGTGCTAGGAAATCCAATTTTTTTTCACATGTTATTGAACTCTGTTAGTTGAGACTTGAGAGAAGTCTAGAAGATTTAAGCGTGGTTCAGGATTAAACAGACAAAATTCTTCCGATACATGTGATTAATATTGGATTCTAACCATAAGAGATTTAGGCCAGTTTAGATTAAACCTGATTTTTCTTTGCTGGATTGAAGTAACGCAAGCTAAGTAAGAATTTCAATAAAAAAACTGATGTAATTTTCATACTCCCACAGAGTAATGGAAAACATTTTCATACCCCTGTCAAAAATCCACCACCCCGGTAACGCGGATTAAAAATAACCGCTCCCATAGTAACCAGAAATGTACGCAGTAAACTTCAAGAATTGTTTGTTCAAATAAAACTGAAACTTGAGAAAAATATATAAGGTCAATAATTAAACATTTATGTTTCATAATGTGAGTTTTCTTCATTCGATGTCAGTTACACTCAGCTTATAAGGAAAGGTAGCCTCGGTTTTTCTACCCTGGGTACCAGATCCAACCTTTCATTTAAATTTTGAGGCTCTGGTACCCAGGGTACAGTTTTTCGAAAGTTGAGAAAGAGTTCTACGTGGATTGAACAACCTAAGAAATTTTTGCAATTTGCCGTTTTAACTTTCCAACTTCATTAATAAATGTCTTGGCCCTGTACAGTATAACAGCAACACCTTGCGTGCGAATTATGTTTGTACTTGTTTTGAGATGCCCTCTTTACTTCGATGCTTAATGAATTTTGATCTTCTCATAGCTCTAAATTCTCGTCAAGTTATTGAAGTCAGTCAGGAAGAGGCGTTTGGTGAAATCACAATATCACGTGGACAAGGATTCTAGTTACTTCACAGAGGATTCTTTTTCACTGAGGATTCTCACGAGCTGAATGAAGAGCCAAGAGCCTAAGAACAATGGCATTGCGATGGAAGCAAAAGTAGGCCTATTTTTAACATTCGAGGTTTATTTATATGAAGTGAAAGTTTGGTACAGAGGGAGGTATTGTTTCATTGGAAAATGCTCACGAAAACTCTTAGAGCCTACCCAGAGGCGTTGCAAGACTTTTTGATTTAGTGGTTGGGTTATGACAAACTCAACTTCTGTGCTGCAGTATAAAAATTATTTGAAAAGAAACGGTAAAGAATGCAGCAATTCCTGTCAAAACATGAGCTTTGCCTGAATTTGATCCACATATTTCCCTTCCAATTCAGCCGATATTCAAATCAGATTATCGGGGAGTTTCAAACCCAAAATATTATTTAGAAGTAACGACCTCTTCAAAAGAGTGATCGACTTTAGAGCAGGAGAACTGGGATTGGCTCAGAAGAACGCGATTTATTTGACTTGCTTCCAACTATTTCCTTTTTAACCTGCTATTCAAAAGGAGGATATGTCTCTTTGCAACTATTGGTTTTCAGTTCAACAACAGTTGAACGAATTGATGGGACAAATAAAAACATAGTTGGGCACTGCAAAAAGTTTAGCTACCCCTGCCCCCCTCGATGAGGGAACAATATAACTTCCTCTCGCACCTCCCTTTTCATGTTAGTACGACTGTTGATGTTACAGAGCTAATGTCACCCAGGGTTCTTTGCGGGCATGCTGAAGTTTTAGACTGTCTTGAAAATCGAATTTGGCCTAAACGGAAACCATGGATACACACTGCAGTTGTTGAACTGATAAGGAGTTTGGCTCGTTCCCAGACTCGTTATCCGTAGGCCAAGTTTGATTTACAGATACCGGGTGAGCCAGATAAAAGTTCCCACTTATGAAAATCCACAGCATCAAGAGTACTTCACAAATCTGAATGATTCAAATTCTAGTTAAAAGCCAGAAGATCGAAGTATTTTTGTGATTTTTCTGGCTGTCTTACGAGCACTAGAAATATAGGTAAATTTAACTTTTTAAAAATTGCATGCTTGTGAAATGACCGAAAAAGGGGCTACATTGATCAAATCGTATAAAGACTCCTCGCACAGAACAATGAAGAAAATGCAATTTCTCATGGTTGAGAGCTATCCTCGGTACATTATTGCCATGGGATTTAAAATCCATAGTATTTGTTCGAAAACTTACGTCTTGTACCTCTTGAGAATGGTGATAGGTCCATTGCCTACTGTTCTGTGTGAATAGAGTCCCTACGATTTGATCGATGTTTTAGGCCCTTTTTCAGTCATTTTGCAGCCATGAAATTTTAATAAAGTTGAATTTACCGATACGTCTAGTGCCGGTAAGACAGCGAGAAAAATCATAAAAATACTTCGATATCTCGGCTTTTAACTGAAATTTGAATCATTCAAATTTGTGATGTACCCTTGGTGCTACGAATTTGTAAAAGTGGGAACTTTTTTCTGGCTCACCCGGTAGTCTTAAATTGTAAGGATTCTGGGTGACAAATAGCTCTTCATAGTGTTTTGTTAACGATGAAATTATAAAAAATAATAGAAAATATTATGAGAAATGTTTTTAAATGTTAGTTGATAAGTCTGTTTTTCTAACAGCTTTGTAAGATATGTTCATATGTTGATATATTTATTAATGTGATTTTCAAAAATATATACACTATCACGTATTATTATATTTACCCAATTTTGAATGTAAATACAAATCGTTCAGTTATTTGTAAGATAGTTTCAAAGATTTTAACCATTTCATGTATATAGCACCTTGACATATATGGAAAAGTACACGTATTTTTCTTAAGAAATTGGTTGTAAGAAGTCAACCGTCGGATCGCTAAAAGTTAAGAAACTTCAGCACTGGAAAAATTTAACCGAAGAAACCTATCTAACTGATAAACAAAGTAAAAGAAATCCTTATATTCCCTTCACACTGACACAGTTCAACCAGATTCGGTCTTAATCAATCAGATGCAATCTACAATAGAAATCCGTCTCCAATAGAACCTGTTTTTATAAGAACCTTGAGGCTGAAATTCAATCTTTTAAACCCCCTAAATAAGAACCCTCCAGAGGCTAAAACTAGGAGAGGTTCTTATATAACAGGTTTCATATCTTCAGAATTTCTCAGAATTTTCAACAATTTTTGGCATTCTGATCAGTATTCGTCAGTTGCACGAAAGATTTTCAGATTTTTAAACAACAATCCTAACCTAAATATGTTCTCAAGAATTCTTCAGAATTTTCAAAAACTCAACATCAGAATTCTTGTGCTGAAAAACGTTGATAGTGTGTGTAAGGCGTTTACCGTATATAAGAACCTTTAAAGAACCTTTCTGGCTGGAATTTGGAATAATAGCCACGTAATTTAAAACCTATTCAGGCTGCCCCAAAAAAAACATAAGTTCTTTTATGCAGGTCTCTACTGTATTCGTTACTGCGTTTGATTAACGAAGAAAAATCCAACATTCGACAACGTAGGTCACTTTAAGCTACTTTACTTTGCCAGTGTGAATAAGGTATTCGCTTGCGTTACTTTATTTATTTTCACTTTTTTCCTGCATAAAATAACTTGGAAAGTACTTGAGTAATGTTTATAGGCTTTAGACATCTTCATTTCTTTAATTGTTCACAAAGGCGGTACAGGGAGTAAACATTAAGATTATTTTTGAACTCATAAGTTACTCAGAGTACTCCAAATCTGATAATTCTAAGAAACTTTCAGTACCAGCTCCAATTGCCAGTATCTTATGAAAAAAACAACGTGGAGTTCATTAAAGATAGTTTCAAACATGCTACATCTAAATCTCCTTGTGTATATAGCACTTATATGTTAAATGGTACTCCTTTCTTAGCGATGTGATCCCACCAATAAAATTTTCCAAGCGATCCCACCCATAAAAATGGCATCATAAAATTCTTGACTATGATCCTTTCTGTTCCGTTATGAATCGACCAATCAGATCGATCGGTTTGGAAGCAGCTGTCTTGATTTTGTTGAAAGTACCAGAAAATTAGTTTGAAAACTTCCGTATAGTAAAGATAAAGATTTGGTCTTTACCCTCCCCCGGTCATTTTGAATATTGACTTTTTGATATGATTAACGCAGGCACGTTTTGTTGTGTTTGTCAACTGTCACTGTTACTGTTACAGAAGTTTTTCTTAGAGCTCGTGAGTATAATGTTAGTATTGGGTTATTTGACACAGTTTTTAAGTTTCAACAAATACCTGACATGTTGATACTTGTCTCTCTCTCTGTTGCTATGATCTTGGTTCGTTTCCTAAGATATTGAACAAAAACACTGCTCCCTGAATATCAAAGTTATGATACTGAAAACTGTCTTTTTTGTTGCTGATATGTTCAATTACGTTTGATAATTTACCCGCCTTTATCCTAAACCTTTGAAGCTTTTTTGCAACCACCATTTATGAGAGAGGGAATGTTTTCCACCCCTCTCTAGACTTGCCCCAAGTCTATTTCCTCAATCAAAAAAAAATTGGGAAAGGGAAAATTAGGAAAGTGTTCACTGTATCAGGCAGACTTATTACAGATGACGAAATAGACTTGGGGCAAGTCTAACCCCTCTCTAGAATTGGCCTTAGACTCATTGGAATTAACTGAGATTTGTAACAAAAGTTGGGTGTGGCTGCCACGCCCTGTTACGTCACAGTGACGTCATAAAGCTAAAAATTTGAAAAAGTTATGTTTACAAAGAAAATGTGAGTTTGAAGAGACGTGTCTTGTCGATTTATGCCCTTTTAACTCCCGTTTGTTGAATATGAAACTTAGAATCCTGATTTCATCATAAAAAATGCATTTGTACAATTATTTTAGAGAAAATAGCTAACTTTGATGATGTCACAGATGCGGAAAATCTGTAGAAGGTACAAAGAAGCTAAGGCAAAGTGATAGCAAGAAAAACCAACTGCGCATGCTAGAACAGAGTGTGGTTCAGATTGAAATAGATGGCTAAATTGAAAAAAATTAGAACGATAGCTAAAAATGGCGGCAAATATGACGTGTAGTCATAAATTGGTGACGTCATCACATTCCAAATATTTTTGTGCCAAACTAAAGCTCTTTACTTGCTGATTAATTTGACATACAATTCTTGAGATTCCATGCAAATTTTGTACTTCAAATCACCTAAAGCATCTACTTTGCGAGTATATGATTCCAAATATGGGAATGTCACGTGATCCATGATTTCCTCCAATTCTTGACACGCCTCCAAGGGCCTCCAATTCTTATTTCCGTCTCTGCGAAGTTGGAAGGAAAAGGTTGGAAGAATACTTAAAATTCTACTTCTTGAAAGTGACCATTGTATTTATTTGAATTTCAATGGCAGGTAAATCATGGACCAGAATCGAATGCAGAATTCTCGTTTGAACACAAAGATCTCTGACCAGCATTTTCCATATTTCTGGGTCTAGGAGGTGGATGATTATACTGAACAAAATCTTCGCATCTACGTGCATCTCTGACTGATACATTCACATCTCATTTTTGAATATCAGCCAAGTAGTTTTTACTCCACACCTTGCCAAACTTGTTCACTTTTTTGACACACCTGGCATTTTTAGGGACTGTAAAAATCTGCGCAGTAATAATGGATTTAATGATCATTTATCCTAATTACGTCGAGGCTAAGACATTAATTGATCAGGAAGGTTAGGTTGACTGGTGAAATTTAGCGTGTCTTTTGGAAAGCACTTTAAAATCGAATGAACCTAACGTAATAGTTTTCAAAGATTTAATTAAGATGAACTTTCCAGCTGACCGAAAATTCTAAATATTATTTCAATTCTAAATGCTTATCTGGGTTAGCATTAACTTTAAAGGCAGAATTTCATGATAACAATTCCCTTTAAGGCCAGCTTGTAGAAATGATAACAGTAGGTGGAGTCTGGACAGCAGGAGCGACGTAAGGTTCTGTCAGTTTGAGGGCAGTTCTCCTATCAAACATTTGTCTGAGTTTGAAGTTTCAGGAGCTCTGAATGCCAATGGGTAGACTTGCTTCAAGTCTATTCCGTGGTATATCAGCCCTAAGGAAAATTAGCACCTCTGCGGGGGTTCTCCTTCGCTTTTCCTTCGCAGTGCCCTCTAGCCAATGGGTAGCTGGACACTGCAGTTATGGTTGAAACATAATGTTGAGGCATCCTAGCACAACTGAAGTATCCAACCACCCATCATTGAACGGGGTGAGTGAATAACATTGAAAAATTCATTCGAAAATGATAATACAATGGATCAACCCTCGCCCACAGGGCTTTTGGTCAAGTCGGGATGGAGTCCTAAGCCTAGTACGACTAAAGGGCATGTGAGAGCCAGGCTGACAGTGCACGTTACTTCTAATTCAAACAAGGATGAAGAATTACAGCCAATACCGAAAGTTTCTTAAAATCGTCAGATTTTGAGTGCTCAGAGATTTTTAGGCCACGTTGTCAATAACAATCTTCATGTTTACTTTCTGTACCATCGTGCACATTTCAGGACGAGGCTTAAGCTTGAAGCAAGCGAAGTAGGTGAAAGCAAATTTTAATGGAGCTTCCTATTGTTTAGGGTAGGGTCCTAGAGGAGTACCAAAAACCGTAAAACCGTCAAATTATTTCAGAGAAATCGTAAAATTGCCTCTAAATCCACCTTGAACCGTCCAAACGTCTTTGCCACTCTTTGCACATATCAACTCGGCACTACACTTCTTTTTTGTATAAAACTGCTCATAAGAGACTCAACTGCGAAGGGCCCCTTGAAAATCATTGTTGAAGGGCAACCCTCCTTAAATGTATTAAGTGAAAATGAAATGAAAAACTCTCCTCTCAGATCGCCAAAAAGTAAGAAACTCCAATACTGGGAAAATATATCTTAAGAAACTATTTATTTTTACAAAGGAATCCTTATCATACATAATATTTCATTTTATTTCCATTTGTTTGTTGTATCATATTACTTGTAAGGTACTTGAAAACATTGGAAAAGCTTCAAAAGCCTTGTTTTGAATTGCTCTTGAAGGTAAAGGTAGTGAACATGAAGATCGTTATGGAACCTTTAAGAAACTCGTAAGAAACTCTGAGTACTCAAAATTTTATAATTTTAAGAAACTTTCAGTACTGGCCCAAATTTTTAGTCTCTTATGTAAAAATAGGTGTATGCTGCAGAAAACTGCATCGTTATAAACTTTCTGACCAAAAAGTAACGGAAAGCTGGAAAAAGTGCAAATTAGAAGAACTTCGCTGAAATCATATCGTACTGAAATCATATCGTATTTGCAGCCTTACCTTCAATTTTGTGATAATTTTTGACTTCTCAAATCATATTTAATAAAGAAATCTGCAAACAGTTGAGAATGAAGGGAACCCCTACGACCCCTGCCCAACTTTAGGCGATCTGAAAGTTTGAATTTCTTATATGGAGTATTTCTATGAAAAGTTTCCTCTAAAAAAATAAGTGAAACGTCAAAAGTTACATTCAGTTGTTCGGTTCATCAAAGATCAACCATAGTCATCAATCTAATTTTAGCATGAAGCTTATGGACGTTATGCCCTTTCAGTAAATTTCTCGCATATTTGATGACAGCCCATTCGTGACGAATACTTTTTCATCTTACAGACAGTTTAACTGCGTTAGAGTTATATGACACCCTTATTTCCGGTAGGCAAAGCCGCAAAAAACTGCAAACCAAGATATTTTTCCGATTAAAAAAAGAATTTGAGTATTGAAACCCACTAACCCCCGTCTTATTCGAGATCAACTCGACTCGTCCACCTTAGCTTGGTGTTCTCATGCAAAACCCAAACGAGAGAGATTTTCAGAGGCCTTATCCTCTCTCTGCGACTTAAACGAAAGCTGAAGGTTTCAACTGTTTAAGAACAACGATCTACCTTGAATTGGAAAGGACTACATCTTTTCGATTTCAGACTGGGCAAAGCTTGGGCATGGCGAAGCTTTTGTTGTGCATTCTGGTGCTCTATTCTGGGTGTGTCCAATCTGAGAACAGATGCAACAGTAAGTGAAATTATTCATTTAGTTTGGATTTTGCTTTTAACATGTTTTTAATTTATTTCTACGATTTAGACAAGATAATGACGCTGCTCGTTGTTTAGCTTCAGCTCTGAACCATGGTTTTTATTTTGACAAGTACTGTGGGGCGGCGATAGTAGCTTTTTCTGGTACCAAGCACAATCAGGCAGTAAATTCAATTTTTTTATGAGAAACAGCTTACAAGATACAGAAGGTTCGATTTTTCCCATCTGAGAACAACCAAAATGAATTTACTCTACACTCCCGCCCTGCCATTCAAAATAAAGTCAAAATTGGCAGCAAAACTGTTCTAAAATTAAAGAAGCTACCTACCAACCCCGCCCCGGACCCCGGAACCGGGACCTTAGTTTCTTATCAAAACAAGGAGTGTACACGAAGTTTTTGAAAGAACCGCTTGTAAGTAACTCCACTCTCATCTCGCCAGAAGAATCAAGAAACTCCAGTACCGGAGTAACATGACTATTCATCTAAACAGTGGCGGCGCCAGCTCTAAAAAGCGAAAAATATGGAGGGGGGATTCTGAAGTGATTTTTCAGTCAAAAGGTGTACCCAACTAATTTTGTCACTTTTCTTTGACAACTTTACCGACTCTTATAATCTGGGGAGGGACGAGTGCCCTCAATCCCTCCTTTTCGCGGCAACTGGTCAAGCCTGTTTTACAAAGTTCACCTTAGTCGGAAGGTATGGAAGTATACGTAATGTCTAAACACCGGAAATGCTTCAAAAAGCTTCGTTTTCTTAATTTTGGAGAGGTCATAGGCATTTAACATAAAGATTGTTATGGAACTTCTAAGGACCTAAGAAACTCTGAGTACCCAAAATCTGACAGTTTTAGAACCTTTCAAGCGTGCACGGTGCGCAATCATAACCATCTGAAACGCAGTACAGTTTGGAAGTTTCTTTAAAACAAAACGTGTACGTTTCAACTGTATGCAGGCTCCTTTTCATAATGATAGAAAAACTGTTCAAAGCACTCAACTGAAGCAAGTATTACACAGGTACCTGCCTGTTCAGTCAATCCACTTTTGTAAACCGCTGTTTGTGTAAATAGATTTGTTTTGCACAGAGTTTTATTTTACTGTATCAATTGATTTGATAAGCTGTGTGAAAGAAAAGAGTGTGTCACCAACACAAGAAAGGGGTTTTATCCCGGGGTTTATGCTGTAAAATTCTAAATTTTTCGCGAAAGAAACTTTCGCGAATTTGCGTAAAATAGGTGAGTTAGGGAAAGTTTATTTCGTACGATGTCTCTGAACAGAAAGCTACACTTGTATGTTTTATATGAAAGTAAGATCCGGGCCTTACAACAGGTAGTCTCGTGAATCCTAGGACATTTTTACCACCAGAAGTCTCTGTTGAGTTTCTTGCAATGTTCGCAAATTTTGGGAGCCATTTTCACCCAAGGTCCTCTGCAGGCACGCTGAAAATCGAATTTGGACTATCAACTCCAGCAACGTTTTGTCACTAAATTATTTCACCGAATAACGTTGAATTAACGTTGTTAGAATGGGGTTGGGTTGATAGTGTTTGCCCTACAGGTTACAAGTTTGTTGTGCGTCCATGGGTTTATTATGATTCATGGGTCCGCTATTTAAAGGGGCAGGGTCACATAACCATAAACAAACTCGTTATCTCTATGATCTATATTGTTGCCCACACGTGGCCATTGTGTTCCGCTCAGATTCTGGTGGATGGGGTAAATCCACAACAAAAGTTACTTCTAAAAATCCACCAATATCTCTGCAATCCTACAACATATAAGTGTTTGGTTTATTTCTCTAGAAAATTCAAGAGTCCATCGTCAAAATAACACCTTTATTTTGAGAAAAATAGTGGAAAATCTTGGTGATATGCACTATCAAATATACTGAAAAATCATCGTTTCGAAATAAGCTTGTTTACATTGCGTGACCCTGCCCCTTTAAGGCTATTTTCAAATTTTTTACTATAAATCATTTCTTTACATGATCAAATTAAGCCTAAACGGAAAGTATGGATCCATGTTGCAGGAATGGAACCAAAAGGAAACTTTACTTTTGTTCCGCTTTTGTTGAATTATTCTTCCAGTTCAACTATTGCGCTGTGGATTTGTTGTTGTTTAGCCCATATTTGATTGCAGACCATTTTAATGTTGCAGACAGACTGAAGTTTCAGCGTGCTTGCAAAGGACCCTGGGTAAC
This sequence comes from Aurelia sp. 3 sensu Dawson et al. (2005), assembly GCA_964020215.1. Taxonomy (NCBI): domain Eukaryota; kingdom Metazoa; phylum Cnidaria; class Scyphozoa; order Semaeostomeae; family Ulmaridae; genus Aurelia; species Aurelia sp. 3 sensu Dawson et al. (2005). The sequence continues at coordinate 1,552,486 of OZ026593.1, forward strand.
AAAGGCACTTTAAACTAACGATTAGCCCTCTCTGTGAGCCTTATTTTTTCTAGCCACATGTGTTGCAAGATTGAAATACCGCGGTGATGCCTCATAATTCCGTAACATTGTCGAATACAGATACAATTCTTTTGTGACAAATGTTGTAAAACAACAGATATCGGCAAATAGCAACAGAAGCATTTTCGGTTAGACCACAAATCCACGGTGTAGAATTTCCTTTACTTGAAAATGTTATGAACAGGGGTACAAGCATTTTCTTATTGAAGTAAATCATTTTAATTACAGAAATCTTTGGCATGAATTCATTTTATTTCACTTGTTTCCTATATCGCATTGCTAGGATGCTCGTAGAAATTCTGAGTACACACGATCTGATAATCTCGAGAAACTTTCATTCACGGATTTTTGTAGGGAACTGAGAATTTGAGTCAGTGCCGAAAGTTTCTTGAACGTTCTTACGTGTTTCTTACGAGTTTCCCGAGTTTCTTGCGAATTTCTTACGAGTTCTTACAAGTTTTGTACGATTTCCTTCCGAGTTTCTTACGAGTTCTTACGAGTTCCTTCATTTTTACTTACGAGTTATCCCAGTGTCCTCGTCATGTTTACATGTTATGGACATTTCAAAACGAAACTTCTTTTAACCGTTACCAATTACCAAGCATAACCAAGTAGACCTACCTTCCTTGCTTCTGAGTAAATATGATACAGGAAACAAGACAGAAAAATATGCTAAAAGTTTCCTGTATCGGAATGATTTTCCCAGTACTGGCGGTTTCTTAATTCTTTAGTGATCTGAGAGTTGAGTTCCTTATAAAAGGTTCCTTTTGTAAAAACAACATTTATTCTTTGGTTTTTCATTCACATGTCCAGTAATGACAGTAATTTTTCTAAGATTTTGATCTGCAAATTCGTGTCTATCTTTATTCAGAGCCACCAAGACCACCACCCACTGGCTGTTGCCCGGATCAATACCTCCATGCATGTTGCCTAGGAACAAGGCCATGCAATGCATCACGGATACGACCAATGCCAACGTCAAGCCCACCTAAAAGACCACCTAAAAGACAACTAGTGACAAACAGTACCAAAATGTTTCCTTATGCACCAATACATGCCGCCCTGAATGTCATTAGGTTTGAATGTTCCCCACCATGGATGACCCCAGCCTGTGGAGCAGGATTCTACAAACTAGGCAACGGCACTGTGGTTGCATGCCCTCCTGGTTAGTATTTCCTCCAGTTACCTTTATTTTCCTCCAGTTACCTTAATTTAGGTGGCCCAGGTGGCCTTCGTTTCATATTTTCTTCTTTGATTTAAAGACATTTGTCCAAAAATGTTTCTTATAGTCACCAATAATTAGCCCTTGTTTATCAAGAGACATGACGCCATCCGAGGAGGCATTTCACTCATTCGAAAAACCGTACGAGATTTTTTCAGGACAATTGGATGTTTACGGATTTTTCATGAAAAGAAAAAGATTTGTGCCAAACTGTACGAGATTTTTTGGGAGTGAAACGCCGCCCGACCCCACATTGCGAGGGACAGGATTCTGCGAACTGCGGACAAGGTTCGATTGAGTTAGTGCCTCTATCACCATTCATTTGAAAATTCTGCAAAATGGTATAATGATATTGTTCGACGTTCGATCCTTTTCTTACTGTATCTTACTGTATTGTGATCCTTTCTGGATCTGCATGTTTTGGTTTGACCTAGACATACTATTTAGTTTGCCTTGCCTATTTTTCTTCATAGGATATTACTGTCCAGAATTATATACTTGCATCCTACCATGCGCAAAAGGGGCTTACTGTGTTCAGTTTGAGGCTATCATGGAAAAGGGTAAACAAGTAAGTGAGATTTGACTGTAAATAGGTTTCATCCTTTGATATCGACTAAAGCTTTAGGCATTTCGATTTGATAAAGTTTTGATTTTGCTTGGAAGATCAGAGCTTCATGTGATGGGGGTCATAGGGGGGATATGGAAAACCGTAAAACTGTCAAAATGTTTCAGAAAATCCGAAAAAGTAGAGGACTTCTCCCCAACAGTACATCAAATTTGATTTTTTCGGAGCTGTATCTTTAATTTGATAACGAGTTGAATGAATTGAAATTCATTTCCTTGAACTTCGTTTAGAATTTCTAAATCGCAAACCAGTTGAGTGAAACATATTTGCTTGATATTATTCATAAACTATGGTTTTCTTGCAAATTATAATGTGCTTCCTAGAAATGTTTAGAAATTACGAGTGTTTCAAAAAAAGGGAGAAAACACGTCTAATTCTGAAAATGTTGAAGAATTTAGAAAAGTCCAACTGTAGAATTATTACAAAATAGCTATAGGTTTCCTTCGAGACATTCCATTCGTTAGAACAGGTCTTGGAATTTCAGACAGTCAAATCTTTTTAAAAGAGGGGCAAATCACTCCAAATTAGTGTACGAGATTTTGAGTTATTGAAGATCTATAAAATTTTCTATGATTTCTGAGATTTTTCAAGGACTTCCAAAGATGTTTTGAGATTTCTAAGACTTTTCTGATTCTTCGAGATTTTCAACATTTTCGAAATTTTCACAGAACTTCAAGATTTGGCAAGATTTTTGAAAATTTAGCAGTATTTTGAGGACTTAAAAGATTTTTGAGACTTTCAATGAGCTGTCGAAAGTTTTTTGAGAATTTGTGTCATTTTGGGCGTAAAAATCTGGAATTTGTTGAGACCTTTAACGATTTGCAGGATTTTATTTGAGATTCCAAAGAATTAGTGAAAACAACACGTTTTTTATAAGAAACTAGGATCAGGCCATAGTACTAAAAGTTTCTCAACTTAACATGAAATTTGTCCATTTTAGTACTATAAGATTCTTAATTGGTTTCTTATTTTTTGAATGCGTGAATTATCAATGTGGTCGCTAACACTGCCGTAGATATGTTTCTTGACATTTAAAGCATCATATAGGCATAAACAGTGCTCTATTATGTTGAAAACACAAATGGTTAGTTACTGTTACTCAAGAAGAAGGGTTCAACGATATATTTGCTATAATATCCATGCTTTTGACTTTTAAAAGTTTCTTAGTACTTCTCAGACATAGTACTAGAGTTTCTTAAAATTTTGGCCATCGTAGTAGTAGTTTCTTATAAACCAGTTTCTTATAAAAGAAAAACATGTATGCTGAGTGGGTGTCGTTTTATTTTAAGAAACCTGGTGCCGCGCTATGCAAGAATATGGGTATGTGCTGCAAAGACAATATGGGAAAGTTACATCCACCCAATGAGATCAAACTATCCAATGGTTCTAGCAGCTACATATGTCCGGGAATGCCATCTCCTGAAGCCTGTCCGAAAGGAAATTACTGTCCAAATACAATTACCAAGCGCAAATGCACTGAAGGACATTTTTGTCCAGCTGGGACCGTCGAACCAAACCCGTGTCCGGTAAGTTGCTTATATTGATATGATCATGATGCTGATAGCGTATTTGCTCGTCTCTTGTGAGCACCCTCTCTTTAATGAGCCATGTACCCTTTACTTTTGAGTTGATTCGATTTGAAATACCAATGGAAGACAACCCAAGGCGTCCTCCTAAATTGACTACCAACGTCCCTTGTATCCCTGCAAGGAGGACAGGGAAGCAAGGGAATCCAGGTCATACATTTAGTCTGTAGGCCCTTGTGGACAAATTTGCACATAATCCCCCTATTTCTTAAGTGTCTGGAAATAGGCCATTTTTGGCAAAGAGAGCCAACCACAGCACCTTATTTTACTCATGATTCAAAAGTATCCCTTTTATCCCTTTCCATTGAGGACCCCCCTTAAAGTAAAAAGTTATTCAGTTGAAATCTTATGTCCAATGTTTATGTTCATCACGCACAAGGTGAAATATGGCCGTATCTGGCTCTGCAGTGACGTGCTACTGACTTAAGCAACATCACAAAAATGTTTTCATGCAGCATGAAATTATGCCACCTTTACAAATAGGGCTGTCATGCATGCCAGTTGTCCAAAAGCCGTTACAGTTTGCTAGTGTCATCTACAATAAGTTGGAGAAGGGGTGGGGGGAGGGTCTTCTTTCTGAGACGCTCAGTCGTGTAGTTGTTTTTATCAAATTCTCTGTATATATATTTTGTTATTATTGTTAAGTAGCTGTTGAAGTTGGAACACTCGATGGTATCATGTCGTTTCTTGATATAGCAGCTATAGAATATTTATATGTTGTTGTACTTTAGCTGTTTTTATTCGTGATGAAAAGCCAACAGATCAAAACATGTGTCAAAATCACCAGATATAATCAGTGGCGGCGATAGGGGGGACTGGGGGCCTGTCCCCCCATATCCCAAAAGTCGGCAAAAATTGTCAAATAGAAATGGCATAAAATTCGTTGGGTATACCTTTAGAGCGAAAAATTACGTCAACCCCCCCCCCCATTTCTCCCAGATTTTTCAGAGCTACTGGCGCCACTGGATACAATAGACTAATCTGCAGATTTTGATCTGGATACCTGAATCTGCAGATTTTGATTTAGCAATTTATCTCCATCAACTAGCTTTGATTTTGGCATCTTTTTGATTCTTTTGCAATTTTGTCCCTCTGTTCTAGACCACATATATAAGTCCCTCTAACTTACGCTGGCTGTTGTTGTTGTTTTCGCGTCAGTTGAGTTCAGTTGTTATCGCTTTGTATGAATGAACTTAAAACATCAGATTATAAATGTTGAACGAATACAAGGAATCACGTCGTCAGTCTACCTCTGTTCTTGACATTTACTTGCTAAATTACTAATTGTCTTTACAGCTCATGACAACATGTAACAAGGGAGAGTCAGCCCCTTTAAAGAATGCTGCTGGACCCCTGCTCGCCGCCCTCCTCATTGCCCTAATTGTCCTTGCCTATCAACTGTATGTGCACTTTAGCGATGTAAAGTTCTTCTGCAAGTTGCATTGTGGCGACATCGCTGGGAGAGAACGAACATTCAGCAGAGCCTTCAATGTTACAGACGGAATGAAAGGGTTTACTCTGAATATGAGGGAGATTTCTGGGAGGACAGATGGCCAAACAGAGATAACACCTAAAGATTTTACAATTGATTTATCTTTCAAAGATTTGAGCCTCACTTTGAAATCAGTAAGTTATCCATTGTTTCGTGTCGATATTTGATACTTATATTGGATTGCTTCAATGTTTCTTTTTTGAAAAGATTGAAACGTACTTTTTTGTAAGAAACTAAGAATTAGGGCATGTACTGACATTTCCTTGAACGTATTAGATTTCGAGTACCCATAGTCTCCTACAAGTTTCTTAAAGTTTCCATTACAATCTTCATGTTCACTACCTGTCCTCTAGCAGGCAGTAATCTTCCTCTGTAGAAACACAATAAATCCATCGAAGCTACGAGAACGCAGGCCTCATCATCCGTTCTTTGTATGCAACAAAACAATTGTCTAATAGCGTCTCCTGATTGGTTAAAACTAAATTCTAGCAATTTGATTGGTGAACACGGAATCAATCTACGCGGACCTAGATTAGGCCCATTTTTTTAAAGAGCGTTATACTATCAGTCCATTTGACCAAAGTAATATCAGCATAGCAAAGAACGCAGGGAAACAAGGATCGAAAGGCATCTATCTATCTACAGGGTTTCGAGGAGCTGCAGATTCAATTAGTTGGGTTTATTCACAGTTGTATAGGACAGGCTTTTTGCCTTTTTTCTGCCATAAATTAGCAACCACATGTCAGATCGACTCAAACAAGGTCTCAAACTCTAAGTTGAAGCGTGACCTATGCAACCGTGTGAAAGCTGAGACAGTTAAAGCAACAGCTCCTCCACAGCAGCCACACAAACGAGGCACAATTATTTTGGGACACCCTGTATCTATGTGCCATGTCGTTTAATGTTGGCGATTATGTCAGTCCAAGTCCTTGTATCCTTTGATGCTAGCAGTATTGCAGTACTTCATATGCTGTCAAAGAAACTCCAATTCGTCTGATGGGACAAAAGGCATGCGTCTACCTATTTCTAGCTCACTAGGTAGATAGACATATTAGATTACTTTGCACATCGAAAATTTTTTCCTTCCCTTTTTCACCTCAGACAGCTGCTCTGTCTAAGCTGTTTTAAAATCTGTCTTCTGGTGTGAAAAGGATTTATTACGAGAAACTGATATATAAACTATTTTTATAGAGGGACAAGAAAATGGTGCTATCAGGTGTGACAGGATGCATCAATAGTGGAGAAGTGACAGCAGTCATGGGACCATCTGGAGCAGGAAAAACAACATTTCTAAACGCTCTTAGTGGAAAGGCCTATTATGGGGTAAGCTGATATTTTCTTATATCAGGAATCCTGAAATGATGTATTAGTCATTTTCTAGCAGAAAGCTGAGCTTAGATGTGGACATCTATTACACTAACATCAGCCATACTATTGAAGAATAACAGTTCATATATTTCCAAGCAAATAACGTATTCTTTAGATCATTACATATCAATTGCAAACTGAATTAACAACGTCTGTCAAATTACTGCGGGAGTACCTAGCTTAGGCCCTATCCCCCAATCTGTCTGTGTCCTTTCGCTTACGGGTTTCGCTTTCGCAACTAGATATCCACGATGCCAAGCAAAATTCAGCAGGCTGTTATTCCTTCCAAGGTGACCTATTCCTTTATTGTGACTTTGATTTTCAAAGCAATCCCCACCTAAAGCTCTGATTTTGCAGATGAAAGCGTTGAAGTTATTAAAGGAATTATGAAAATTCGCTTTTTAAGAATTTTGTTGATATGAAAATACAAAATTGTTTACAAAACTTTCAACGAAAAACGATCGCAAAGACGAACAGCTGAGTTTGAACTGTTTGTTGATTTCTAAAGATGATGTAATCAAGGGAGCGAAGCTCATGAAAACATTCTAATTCCTTTACTTTCTGTGAAGAAATTACATAGATTGAAATTAGCCAAGATTCTTTCGAACCGAGTTAAAAAAAGCTTGAAAGGGGGTAATAGTATTCGACTTCAAATTTTTTTACAGGAAATCTGAAATGAGGTCCACAGCAAAGCAAACCAATCGTTAGACCATAGCCAGTTCGGACACTATTGTTGTGCTGTCTGAACTAACCACGAAACAATAATGATTCAGTACTCACCAAGCCAAGCAATGTTTGGAATAATTCCATTACAACATCGTGATCGTCGCTGCGAGGGCATTTTGTTAGGGTAAAATTGGGAGGCGGAATGTTGTTGCAGTGTAGTTGGGATTCAAAATTTGAAGCTCGGGCGTAACCAAAACACGATGTTGTAACGGAATATGAAAACGGAGCAGTGTGAACGGGGCCTATTATATAGAAGAAATTTAAACAAGAAAGTGCCGTTGATCTGCATCCATAAAAACCTTACCCTCGACAGTTTTCTGCGCTACTCGTACCTTTGGCTCGTGGCTAGTCCCATTGCGAACGGAGGCGAAAAGGTGCAGGAAAGTACGTTGAAATTCAATCGTGTGTATGGCCCCTCAGTATGCGCTTTTCATGTATTCCCATTTGCTTTGCAGGAGCTTGGTGGTACCATCATGGTAAATGGAGAGCCACTTGATTCGATTGGTAAATTTCGAAAAGTGACAGGATTTGTGCCACAAGAGGACACAATGCACAGAAAATTGAAAGTCAGGGAAGTTTTAATGTATCAAGGAAAGCTTCGACTTCCAGCTTCGACGAGCTTTCAAGAAATCAAGCAAAAAGTTGATCATATTTTGGATTTACTGGAAATCTCACACGTCGCTGATGTGCCCATTGGTGACGAGGTGAAATATATATTTTTAGATATAAATAGACATATCGTAAAAGCTCAGGGATAACAAGGGTATAAATGATATCGGGTGAGTCAATAAAAGGCCCTCTATGTTTTGATCAGTTCTGACAATGCAATTCAATCCAACATTTGTTTTCATTCGAAGCTCTGCTCGGTAAAGCGCATTTGATCTGACCCTGATATTCTTTCCAAGGAAACACGCGGAATATCTGGAGGCCAAAGGAAGAGAGTCAACATTGGAATGGAACTGATTGCAGACCCAACACTTCTTTTTCTTGATGAACCAACCAGGTAGTCTTTTTAAATCTTTAGTTACTTGCTAAACCATGGAACCATTAGCGTACGAGGCGGGGGGGGGGCCGGGGGCAGTAGCCCCCCAACTTTGGAGAAATTCTCAAAAATCAGCTCCATTCGGGCAAATTTTTGCCCTTAGTCGGGCAAAAATGTTGGCAAACAGTGGGCTTTGTGTCGGACAGCCCCCTAGATTTTTTCTCCCCACACGCTTATGCTTGGAACAAGAACTTGCTCTTTGCACGTGAATTTTTTTCTGAATCATGCACGAGCTTTACACTGGCCTAGTCTCAATACATAGTCGTGGTTTCGATCTTTGACTGAACTGATAGAGCTACAACTACGACTCATTTCCCTATGCTTCCAGAAACGAATTTGCGTCGTTCTGATTCAACATGGCCTGTTATCTTTTTATCAAAATTACCTCAATGAAAGGACGACAACATCATCAATTTAATTCAATCAGATAGATGTAAGTTGAAAGCTTTAAGGCGGCATTACACTATCATATTCACGTAAAATTTGCTCCACATTTTTTTCTGTGATCATAAAATATGATAGTGTAAAGCGCCTTAAAAGTTGCTCGTAGTTGCACGATACCGTCTGATTGGCGTCTGCATCAAAATTAGAGCTTACAACTGAAGTATAATCATTAATAGAACAAACATCGAGCCCTGAGGAATCTTCCCTTGCTATCAATCCTCTACTAATTTCTCACGATCTAAGGACTTCTCTTCTGTTTACAGTGGCCTAGACAGCACATCAAGTTTGTCAGTATTACGAGCCCTTAGAGCAGTTGCAGAGAAAGGAAAATTGACAGTTATTTGTGTCATTCATCAGCCTAGATACGAAATATTTTGTAAGTATACCGGATGATCGAAAAATCCTTCAAGAACTAGTTCAAGCCTTGCTTCATAAAAGCAAAGGGTACCAAACAGTGAAAATTTGATGAATATGTCTCATAACTTTTCCTGCAAGAAATTTCGAATAATAGACGCAGAGTTCTGAGTCAGCCTGTACAGAATCATGTTTGCGTGTTCTTCCTTTGAGATAAGCCAATCAGTGGCTCAGGTGTGATGTTCACGTGATACCAATATCTTGGTGATACTCAAATGTCTTTTGTTGTGATCGGTATAAAATAGCCCGGTAGTGTCATTTATCTGTTCTTCGCATGAACCAAACTGAAGAGTTTGCGATGAAACGCATATTTGGTGTAATAATTTGGTATAATAAGGTTGTTGGTAAGTGATTACTTGATTTTCTGCAGGTTCAACAGGTTTTCTCTCTAGTTACAGGTTTATCTTATATTTTGATTATTGTTCTTTTGCAAGAGTTGACAGTGTTTCCCTACAGGCTACAAGTTTATTCTATGTCCATGGGTTTATTATGATATGAATCCGTCATTTATGGCTATTTCTAAATTTTGTTCTACCTTCTACAAATAAATGTGAACTGAATCGAATTAAACATACGTGATATTTTCTGTTAGGTATGTTTCACAAGTTATTGTTCCTTGGCCCCGGAGGTCGCACAGTATACCTTGGAGACGTTTCAGGGTCAAAGAAGTATTTTGATGATATGGGACATCGTTGCCCTGAGAATATAAACCCTGCTGATCACTACATGGATGTAATTGGAGGAGTGACGCATCAGGGGGAAGGTGACTTTGATCCAAGAGTTCTCTTTGAAGCATGGAGTGAGCATATGGAAGAGCATGCTGGTCAGAACGGTCTCAAAGTAAAGACAAAGAGGCTCAACAGTAATGTTAGTGAAGAGCGAGAAGAAGCTGATGGATTTGTAGAGGCATCAGGTGAATTCTATTTTATATCGTTCTTATGAGGAAGATTCGCTGAGTCCCACTAGAGCTACAGTTGCCCAGGGTAGGGATGCTATGGTTGTACGAAACTGAACACCTTGTAAAACTTACAGATTAGAGCAGCAAGAATTATTGTAAGCAGCCCTTTGATTCATAGGCTGTTATTTTTTTGCAAAGATATATAGGCCTGCCCTCAGTTGATAGGTTGTTCTATAGAGAAACATCTACCACGGTATAAAGTCCTGAAATTGACTTGCACTAGACTAGCCTGTTAACCAGGTTCTGGTTATGAGGCTAGCATCCGACAACGGGAAAAATTGGAAGGAATAGATCTGATGGACTTAACAAAAGTGTACATTTTACCGGTGCAGCTTTCGATCCATAAGCCTACTGTTTACAGTGTCCGGACCAATCCGTAAAATTTAGGTTCCTTCTGTTTCTTCGGAAGCAGTGTAAATGCTTTGGAACCGTAACAACTTTGCAGCGGATCAAAACTGTACGGGCACTCCTTCGGTCCCAAATAAAAGCGTAGCACATTAGCATCCGGTTTGCAATGTCCCTGCTAATCCTTAACTTTTCTGTCCCTTCTATCTACAGAATAACATTGTTCTGCAGCAGTGTAAATGCTCTTGAACCGGAATAAAATTATACCAGTACAATACCGTATAAGTGTGTAAACGGGCTGTGAGATGACGGCTTTTCGAGTTCTCAAGATTCACCTATCCATAGCGTTTATTGGTACTTCATGTAAGTGTTAACATAGCTTTAATCTTACCTCCATATTATTATTCATTGCAGGCATGTTCTCTGATCGTGTAATGCCGAATCTTTTCTGGCAGTTTCTTGTCTTCCTGAGAAGAGAAGGAGTGTTGCAGTTTAGATATATCAAGTCACTATTGCTTGATTTGTTTTTGGTTCTGCTGGCTGGTGGTGTCCTAGGTGGCTTGTACGCAGAGGTTAGATTCACGATTTTTCTCCAATTTATCGCTAAGTTTGACTGAATAGGTCCCAAAAACATTGTTCGACGTCTGATTTATATTGAAAAATAACGATAACATGAACAGGCTCGTGGGGAAATCCGTAGGATATTTTTCAGCAATGAACAATTTGATCTGTGCGAGGAGCCCTTTCTGATTTGATCAACGTTTTAGGCCCTTTTTCAGTCACTTCGCAGCCATGAAATTTTTTCTAAAGTTCATTTTACATATATTTCTAGTGCTCTTGAGACAGGGGGGAAATCACAAAAATACTTTGATCTTTTCGCTTTTAACTAGAATTTGAATCGTTCAAATCTGTGAAGTACTCTTGATGGTATGAATTTCAAATGTGGGAACTTTTTTCTGGCTAGCCTGTTAACCAGACCCAATTTTAAATTGGGTCTGGTTAACAGGCTATTTTCTGGCTCACCCGGTATATTATGTTTTGAATACTTTATTTTTTCAGGTTTCTTTACGGAAAACAATAGCCATGAATACAATGAGTTCACTAGCTATTGGACTGACCGCCATCTTGTCATCTTTGAGATGCTTTGGAAATCATCGAACAACGTTCTGGAGGTAAAATTTATCTTGTTTTTCTGATATATTCAAATAATGCAAAGATGATACTTATGAACTTCTTTACAACACAAAAAGAGTGATACGACCATTGCAGAAAAATAAATCTATTTTGTTTCATTCACAGAGAATCTGCATCTGGCGTAAATCGCTTCAGCTATTTTCTGGCCGTGAATGTTTGTCAACTGCCAATCATTCTAATAACGCCGTTGGTTTATCTCAGCTTGCAGTACACCTTCACATCACCAAGAGGTAAGTGAACGCAAAGATTTTGCAAAGGGGTAAGCAGGAGTGGCCTAAGGCAAGATCCCTGTTGGATTTCACGGTTCTACAAACATATCAAATCTTTGTAAAAAGGACATATCAAATCTTTGTAAAAAGGCTGTGACACAACTACACGTTTTGAAAAGATTAAAGGCAGACTGTCACGTCTCTGATTGGCCGCGACAAAGTCAGCTCAACACTACAGACTTCTTTGCGAATCTGTGTATTTGAAACAAAGGAAGGCTAATCGTCTTGACTTACTTCGGCCGTAGAAAGTCAGAGGATTAACAGCCATTCAAATTTCCTATTCTTTGTATTGTCCAAATCACCCAATCAAATGCGTGACACACTGCCTTTAAGATCATTTATTGGTTTTGAGAAAAAAAAGGTACCAGTACAAAGCTTTGTTTACTCTAACTTCAATTATTGTTCGTCAGTTTGGTGTTTTTTTCCATGACCTCTCTGCAGAAAATTGACAAGTAACAAGAGCATTGGCCTAAGACTTCCTTACAATGATTACAAGAGCTACTTTCATATTGGACTTGCTACAAGTCTATCTTTAGACTTGTAGCAAGTCCACTTTCATATATGATTTACCCCAAAAGTCAGGAAGATGTTATGCAAGTCTAGCATCGAAGAACTTTGGCTTGACATTTACCAAACGGTGACTAATCAAATCCATCATTCACGAACATTTTTTCCAAATTAAGATCCTCGAACTTTTCTTATGATTATGATATCCTTATGATTAAAGCATACAAGACCAAATCAAGTAACTTTTGGTTCAAACAATCTTGAATCTGTTGGGCCTCAAATATGGAATAGCTTACCAATAAAAATGAAGTCTGCAGAAAATTGAAAAGCTTCTATTTTTGCAAGTCTATTTGCTAGTTTTTCCCGTTGAAGCTTTACAATTAAGGTGGATCTGCACTTTAAATTTTGAAATTACGAAACAGTGAAAGATGGCTAGAAACCAAGCAAAAATAAGTTCAAAACAAAAGCATTAACAATGTGGCTCGCTATTGAAATAAATTTCAAAATGCCACACATTGGGTGTCCTATGGCTCATGATTATGGGCCAGTTATTTTACTCACTCGGTATACGAAATTTCTCTTTACAGCACTATTCAAGTTTCATTATCTGGCAGTTCTATTTGCACAATTCGCGACAACAGGAATTGGTTATGCTATATCTTGCATCTTCAACCCAAGAAATTCACAAATGGCTGCTGTTGTTATTGTTCTTATCTCCTCCCTCTTGTCAGGTAAATATTAGCTCGAAGATTTCATTTGCAGACTTAAAATACGAGAGAAATTTACCGGGTGGGCTAAAAGCTTACAAGAATCTGCATTGACTACTGGGTGGGAAAGAAAAGTCCAGGCCTTTGAAAATCGTAGTAGCGATGGATTTGAATGAATCAGAAATTATTTTAGTGATTTTTATCATATGTTTTCGAGCAAAGAAGACATATATTATGATAAATTCGACTTTACAAATATTCATTTTTGCGAAATGGCTGAAGAAGGCCTAATAAACTCGATCACCTCGCAAGGAACCCCTCAGTATTTCATTTTCATTTCATTTCATTTTCAATGTTTTTAGGTATCGTATGGTAACCCCTCAGAGAAAAACCGATTTACAGGGGGTCATGTTTTAAAATCCACTAAAAACCAAAATAAAGATATAACAGTTAAGGATACAATAAGAAGATTCAAAAATATATAATTAAAAGAGTTCATACAAAAGCATCCAACTAAAACCTGGCAGGATTTCATCAGCTTTTCCTGGAATTTTTCTTTAGTGTAGGCGCTCTTTCTATTTAACTCTGCAACCCATTCCAGAGACTGGCCCCTCTGAATAAAAAATCCTTGAACAGCTGATTTCCTTAGCATTGAAGTTCTAAGGTTTATGTTAGAATTTTGCAGAACGCGAGAGATTGTTTCGCTTACTCTAGTGAGCTATGAACAAGACGGAAGGGCGAGAGGCTCCCTCGATACTTTTTAAAAGTGAATTCTTCAACAGATGCTAACGATCGTAGATCCCATAACAATAACAATGAACAAGAGACAGTCAATACCGGTGAAAAATTGTTCGATGTGAGAAGTTTCTTTACTATTTGATCAAGCGTTTCATCCCTCTTTTCAGGCATTTCGCAAACACGGGACTTTCGATTTTGCAAATTTATTTATACCCGCCCGCAAGGGTATACTTTTTCAAACTTTCTAGTCTAGCAAAGGGTATACTTTTGCAAATTTTAGTCCAATTAGTCTGGGCAAGGGTATGCTTTCTGGCAATTTTAGTCGATTTTAGTCTGGCAATTTTAGTCGATTTTTTTGGCGATTTCTGTCAAAGAAATGTCAAACTTCGGTAAGCCCAGTAAAGAAACCCAAATTTTTTCAAATTTTGATCCAGAGAACGTAAAAATTTGGCTAGTTTTGTCTAGAAAATGCCAACTCATGGCACTTTTGATGCAGAAGTTAGTCTAGCCAAGGGTATCATTTTCACAAAAATTGGTCTAGCCAACGGTGCCATTTTGAAACTGTGGGCGGCACACCCCTACCCGAAAGTTAGCCGATACCTTCCCGTGCTGCTGTCGACCAAAGTTCAGTTCGTTCAATGGCTTTGGTAGAGTTTCTATTTAAATTAACTCCACATCTTACTTAGGGTGTGTTTGATTGGTAATTCCAAACCTACTAAATTCGGAAAACGGTCGACTTCTTCCGAATCATGACATTTAGTTCTACAACCTTCTAACGTTAATATTTACAATTTGCCTTTTCTTTTAGGATCCATGCCAGACTTGTGCGAATTGAACAAATTTAAAGTAATAGGGCCAGTTGCTTATAGTTTGTCATACTGTAGATGGTTTGTTGAAGCTCTGTTTGAAAAAGAGGCTGCAAGGTATCCAGCTATATTACAGCCTCTTGTCGATGCAATCGCCTTCAAGAACAATTATGATCTCAATAGTTATTGGATGTGTTTGCTAGCGTTGTTCTTGTTTGGCGTTGTGTTTCGTGTCATTGCTTTCCTATGCCTCATCTTCACGAATCGTGGACAACAGAAATAGAGGAACCAAGACGGATCCCTGTGGGACCTTAAATTGATTTAGTCAATAACAGCCTATTTTTAGCAAACGAATATTTTGATATAACTTAGTAACATTACTGATCGTATTGCATCTTGAATGAGATCGGATGGAATGTTTCAGTTCATGTTTGTAAAACTTTCATGTACTTTAAAGTTAGTTGTCTTAAAGAAACCTTATTGCTGCTTCCTTCAGCTGTTAAACATTTCCTGTGAGTGTCCCTCTACCCATGAAGGTTGTAATGTTGCCAGGCCACAGGGATACAAGGGATACCACGCACAGGGACACAAGGAAGAACCAACCTGCTGTACCTGAAGACTAAGATAAAATGGCTCTTGGACCGAAGCATTTCGTTGAGTTCGTCATGATTTTGATGCATTGCACTCTATTTTGCCATTGTTTTCAAAAGAAAGGCAATTGTTTTCCATAATGAATTCAAATTTTTGTTGATTCAGTGAGCCCACAAGATAAAGCAGACCTATTTTGCTGTAGAAAATAAGAAGGGGCCCCAGATACAAATTTCTCTGAACACTGCAACTCCAATGGACCACTGTCACAATTACGTCAATTCTTTTGAAATACTTCCAGGAACATTACATGCCTCGATATCATGCAGATCTAAATCTCAAAAGCGTGCATTGCTCTCAGCAACGCATGAAATAGTTTTGTCCGTGTATTTGCAACATAATATGATATAGATTTCTTGCTGAATCACATCTCTTACCTCGAATTGAATTTAATTGTGAAATAGGCCTATTATTCATATTGCGAGAACTATTTTGTCGAAAGAGCAAGGCAGCAATTTGTTGACTTTTCTACAAAACCAAAATAGCGAAATCTGTTGTATTTGTATTCAGTATTAGGTTTTTAAAACTCTTTCTTAGATACATAACCAGATATCGTGTTGAACCTAGTATTTTTCAATTCAATATTATCTCCTACGGATACATAAATTTTTATTTTCCAATTTTCAACGTTGAACTTCTTATCGTATTCTCCTCTATCAATTTAGTCGAATTTGAAAGTTCTGTCCTTACTTTTCTGGTGCTTTTCTCAAGCTGGTCCTCGGAAATTTTACCGGCCTTTGAACTGAAGACAGATCTGTCAAAGCCTTTGCCACCCAGGGTCCTTTGGGAGCAGACTACAATTGCGTTTCGGGTATTATAGAACATTGAACGGAAAAAATCGAATTGTCAGCTTCATTCAAGATACCGTGGGTGCCAGACTCAATTTTCTTTCAGAGAGACTGAATTTTTCATCAAGTGAAACTGGTGGGCTTTTGTCTAATTTCCAGGGTTCCAGGCTTCGTTTTCTGAAGGATGTTCCTGAATGCCCGACGTCCCATAATACCGGAAACCACTCGGGTACATGAAACAAACCTGTCTTTTGGAATAAATGGGTCTACTACGCGTAGGCTACATTTAAAGGGACCAGAGTCGGACCAGAGTCGGACCAGAGTCGGACCAGACCAATCAGACGGCAAAAAAGCGAAGAAGAAAATAGAAACCCGTGAGAATTTTGCAAAATTTTGGATACATTTATAATTCGTAACCAGGACAAAAGTTGCATGGAATTTCAAGATTTTTTCAACCAAATCAACTCTCCAAACATTGGGGGTAAGTAAACTTGTTTAAATGCCCAATACCTCATAGTTTCGAAGAGTTATGGCCAATAAAATTCTGACGAATAATCAACTTCACACAATGTAGGTTTATTACCTTGGATCAGAGTATTTTTAGTACTTTTTTGAAAAAAAATCTTTCTTTTTTTTGTTTCAGTACTAAAAATATTCTGATCCAGGCTAACAATGTATATGTAATTCGAGAATTAGACTAGGCCACTTACATTTTCACCTTCAACTCCCAGGTAAAGGAAGTTTGCAACCTGGTTCAACTCCAACCATTTTCTATCCAAGTTCAGCAACGACTTCAGGTAGAGTACCAGCACTTGAGCGTCATGACAAAGGGGCTATGGAATCGATTGGATCTTCCCTTCTTGTGCAATCCAAGCGCTTGGCGCTAAAAACCGCAAGATCACCTTCATGACTTCTTCTCGCTATTAAGCTGCACGCCATTTTGTTTTCTGGCAGCAATGGCCTTTCCGAAAACAAACACACTCAAAACATTCTTGCTTTCAAATAGATCTCCAAAACACAATCAATGTTGCAATCCCAAATGGATTGCGAAATTACTAACCTCGTCCCCAGGGCCTTTTGTGATATTGGGACGGAGAATTCGACCATTCGACAAATGGCCCTGGGGAAGAGGTTGCGAAAGCACTATTGTTATTAGCAACGCGTTGCAACTTGGGATTTGTCTTAACACGTGCATCAAAATCAACTTACATTTCGCTCGCATGGAAGAATGTTTGCGTTTTGATTGGCTTAGCAGAGATCCTAAAATCCATGGGTTATGGGAGAACTGTCGTGATTGGCTACTAAAAAGAATAATATCCTATCGTTATACATACCGGAAAGGCCCTTAGGAAAGGACCCAGGCCCCCTGGGGGGTTACTTGAATGTGACCCTGACTCGATGTGAATCTACCGAGGGGCAATTCACTTACTGGAAAAGCGTACGAGATTTGTTCAGAACAAAAGGATTCATACGGATTTTTGATGGATTTTTCTTGAAAACAAAAGGATTTTTGCCAAAGGTGTACGAGATTTTTTGGAGTGAAATGCCCCTCGGAATCTACACTTTCTTCAAGAATTTCAGGAGGTTTCCATACCATGTCTAGATGAATTTTGTCGCTTTGAGGATGCAAAGTCCATTCAACTTTCTTCAATTGTGATAAAAATTCTGAAAAAGCTACCCATCTACTAGAATTAAAGTTAAAAACTTAACCATATGCATGGAATTTCAGATGAAAAAACCCACCCATATGAGCGGCACGTCCAGCATCATTTAACAAAGAAGTACCCCCCACCCCCGGAGGGGCCCAACAGGAGCTGTTCGAACAAACTTCGTTACTCTCATCGTGACTGTCATTTAATTTTTGGGGAAGCCATTATTCTGGAAGATAGATTCCACCAGGGAAGAATCATGAGATCTGAATCCAGGGGGCCACTCCCTATTAGTAAGTGACGGGGGGGATCGGACATTTTTAGGGTTTGTAAAACGTTACCTTTGGGTACGCTATTTGGTGCATAATCAGTATATTTTTGGGGTTGATGATGAGAAAATTTGACGAGGTGAGCGCTTAGGCTGAGTTCTTCACCAAAATATTGCAGCGCAGTTGCTGAAAAACCCCTAGTTTTTATGTACCATGAAGCAATAGGTATATGTTTGGGGTCGAAAAATGTCCTAAATTTAGTATATTTTTGGGCTTTTCAAAAATATGCTGTGTCTGACCCCTCTCCGTCACATACCAATAGAACTTCCCCCCCTTGGGGATCTGAAGTGGGTATTCAAAAACGACAGCTGATTTTGTCTGCAGTATTTCTTTGGTGCATGTACCGGAGTTCATTCCGTTTCGTTCATATTCTGGGACTCGGCATTACATTTACAAAGACTAGAATTATAAAACGAACTATACAATCTTGTTTATCTATTGTGACATTGATCAAACCATAGTCACAAGAGTGACTATGATCAAACTAGTTTTTACAATAATACTATTCCTGTTTCCACAGAAAAAGGTATAACATAACCATCGTTGAAGCTTCCAATATGTATATTTGTCTCAAAAGAATAATTTGGTCCTTAAAGTTATTTCTAATTGGATTTTAACGATATTTCAACAGACTCAGTACGAACTCACTCCTGCTGTTTTCCTTGTTCCCTTTTTCTATGCTACTTTACCCATCTGCCCCCAATCAGCTGTGAATCCCAACTACTATTTCTTTGATAAAGATCTCTCAATACTATTTCAATTAACATCGTCCATTTTTAGCAACACGAACATACAAGTCCTTTTTACAAGATGTTACTTTCAAAAAGCATTCATTGAAGTACGTTCGTCCATCTGTCCCGCACACCAGTTTGCGGGTGAATCTGCAGAACCTCGGGCAAATACATATGGGTTGTTTTGTGAATGGACTGATGACACATTTGGCATACACGGAGCATCTCTTTATTTGACACAAATTTGTTATTTGTTTACTTTGTTCGGCTTGACCAGCTACGAAAGAAAGAGAAAAACTTTATCTTGAGCTAGACTTTGAACAGCGCCTTCAAATGTCTCCGTTTTCGACCGTTTTAACTGGAAACGCAAGCCAGCAACGGATACATTCCGCTCTGCTTTCATCTTTTCATACGAAAACGGAGGAGTAATGGAAACGCGGCCTATGTCTATTCCCTTTAAAATCCGCCGCCATTTTGAAAGTAATCAAGATATCAAAACATTGCCACGGCAGATTTACAGCAAATTACATATAAAGTTCCTTTCAAGAACTTTAAAGGGGCAGGGTCACGTAATGTAAACATACTTCTTTCGAAACGATAATTTTGCAGTATTTTTGATAGGCCATATCACAGTGATTTTCGACTACTTTTCTCAAAATGAAAGTGTTATTTTGAAGATGGACTCTTGTACTTCGTAGAGAAACAAACGAAACACTCATATGTTGTGCGATTGCAGAGATATTGGTGGATGTTTGGAAGTCGCTTAAGTGTGGATTCACCCCATCCACCAAAATCTGCACAGAACACAATGGCCACGTGTGGACAACAATATAGATTCTAGAGATAACAGGCTTGTTTACGGTTACGCGATCCCGCCCCTTTAAAATTGTATTGAACTGTGGAATTATGTGATCTGTATATTTTCATCAGATCCGTAGAATAAGGAATAATTTTCATTACAATGAAATAAACAGCCAATACTCACGACAAGGACCCAGTCTGGTCATCGTTATTTCCCTTTGCAATGTGCAACTATTGTAGAACAGGAAACACGGTGATCTGAATGTTCTGCTTTCCCCTGTTAATGAATCTCTTCCGCATACAGGACTAAGTGCCTGGAAGCTGCAACCCTCAGGGCAAAAGCACTCTTCTACGCCAAATTGGTTAGGTTTGCATTTTGCATGATATTTGCAGGTGTATTTTCCACATGACACTTGCGGTATTTTGTTTGTCACTGGCGAAAAGAAATGGAAACACCAACAGCTATGATGTATTCAAAGCTGGACAATTCTTTGACTTCTTTACAGTATTACTTAATTTTGTGAGAAATTTGAATCAGCTCATACTTTTGCTGGCTGAGTAAAAAAAGTAAACACATTTAGTTGGCTGTGGAAAAGAGTTACCAGGCCAATGTTCATAACTCAAATGTTGCTCCATCAGCGTAAGGCTAAGACTACGTTCACACGATGCCGGTACATTTTGAAAACGGAGAAAAACGTGACGGACAGGAAACACGAAAACCCTTCACATGAAAACGGCAAATTTTTTGCAGGCAGAGTTTGAAAACGGTAGATTTTGAAAACGGAACACTACATCGGCACATCTTGGAAACGGCATCGTGTGAACACTCGAAAATGATGAAAACAGAACATTTCTCGACGCTTTTGGAACGAGACAGATCGATTCTTAAGGTGTAGGTACATTTCTTTGGCATCAAAGTTTTGCAACGAGTTTTTACCATCAAATTTCCTGCCGTTTCAAATTGTTCCGGCATCGTGTGAACGCCAAAATGTTGCTACCGGCACATTTTGAAAAAGGTGCAAAATATGACGGCAGCCAAATTTTTAGATTGTGTTCACACGATCCCAGAACACCCTTAAAAATTTGTCTTAAAAAATTTCTTAGCCTTTCTCAATATATTACTAACGATTCTTAAATTTCGATCATCCTAGGACCAGTTTCTTATGACCGAGTTTCTTGAAAAAGTTTATACCTGGTGGTGCCATCGTGCCAGCAGGGTTTAAACTGATACATCTTTTTATGCATCTTACAACACAACAGTTGCTTCTTCCAATGCAGTCTGTACTTTTAGAGCATTGATGCCTTGGATTGAACGGACAGTGTGCTCCAGACGAAATCTGATCTTTAGGACAAGGTAATTTGGTTCCTTTGAAGAAAAGAAAACATACTATTGTTAAGCAGGAATATTCGCTGAGGTATCCATTTACTAATGGATTTGCCAGTCAATTTCTTGATTGAAAAAAAATGTCTATAAAATACCGAATGTGTCGTGAAAATTCAGTCACTGTTTGAAAAAGTTTTGATCTAAAATGCGTGCAAACAAGTCATGAAATTTCAACTTATATTACCTCTACCAGATTTATTTAAATTGATTTCTCTGAAATTAGTAAGTCAGCGAGATATCAGTTTCATCGAAAAGACCTTTTAGCTATTCTAAAAAGAATCAGAATCGAATGATATTTCGCTACTTTCTGTAGAATTTTCGAATATACACAATAGTGATAAAAGCTCCATCGCCACTCGATCGAACTTAACGTACAAAGACGTACAAAATATCTCTCGATCCAGGCTCTTTGTAGAATAGCTAAAAGGTCTATTGTCGAGGAAAAATTCCAAAGGATCCAGTTAAATTCTCTTTTCATAAATCTTAAAAACTTATCCAAACACAATACTTGTAATACAACTAAATGTACCATCCATAGCCAAAAAAGACACAAGGTCAACGAGTCCTGGCTATGAAAGGCACTTACTATTTTGAACTACTGACACAATTCTAAAAAAGAAAGTATCAAGAAGTAAAGTAACAAAAGGGGTCAAAGAGTGTATCTCAAGATAAATGCCCGGAGTGAAGGATATAATAATTGAATGGATCAGTTAAATTCGATACAGAATTTAACGTGAAATGAATTTCTTGGAGCGCATTATCATTTGGAGAGCATATTGACCTTCTAATAATTTCCTTGTAACTGGAAAGTAACATCTTTAGCGAAACTTCGGTTCTGTACGATTTCAGTGATCGAAAAATGTATTAAACTGAAGCCCTGGTGAATGGTTCCAAAAGAATATTATTTCTTAAAAAGAGATTTACTTCTGAGACCTAAATAATGCACCATAAAGAACTGGAATCTATTTTACAATAAATTAAAACCTTATCAAGCACAGGAATTGACTTTCATCGTCACTGAGTAGTTTCAGAAACACAAAATTCCAAACAGTGGATGCATCCTATCAGCATCCTGGATAATTGTTCATATTCTGAAATTGCTTTATCGATACAAAAGTCAAATTATTCCTTCCTTACCTTTGCAATACTTCTTGCACTGAGCAAGACTTTCAAAGTTGTTGTTGTTGCCTTTGCATCCGCCATATTGAAATAACTTGCATTGGTCATCTTTTACGTCATAATAGTGATTCTGAAAGGAGCCATCGCAAGGACCAGGATTGCTCGGAAGCAAGCAAATGTCTTTATAATTCTCTAGAGGAAGATCATAAAGACTTGAAGTAATGGTCTTAGATCAACAGCAGAGGAGCAATGAATGATCCTTGGCGTACACAACAACTGTAGGTATGCAAAATCAAGCAAAAAGCACCAATTTCAAAGAAATCCACTTTTTTGCCTTAACTTAATATTTCATGCAGAATAGTTTCTGAAATGGTGTAACGTTATCGTTTCAAATGAATATATCATTGCAGAGTTTCTGACTGTATCCTTTCTTTGGAGAAAAAAATGCGTATCTTTTTAAGTTAGATGAGTAAAGATTGAGTTGCAACTCACTTTTGAAGCTGGTTCTGCAAATTCTACAAAGAAACTTTTAGATTACCGTGATTCTCAAACGAAAATAACGTTTTTTTGGCAATAAGCCAAGTGGAAGTTGTAAAGATGTGCAACAAAATCAAATGGAAAATACATCTCTTTTTCTTTCAAAAACTTTGTACGTACCTGGAGCCGAGACATTGAGCATGACTTTACTGTTATGAATCTTTCCTAAGTACGATTGTCGACATGAATAAACGCCAGCATTTGCAAGAACAACTTGATCAATCTTCAGTACCAAAGTATCTTGGCCTTGT
The DNA here is from genome assembly GCA_964020215.1 of Aurelia sp. 3 sensu Dawson et al. (2005). Lineage (NCBI taxonomy): Eukaryota > Metazoa > Cnidaria > Scyphozoa > Semaeostomeae > Ulmaridae > Aurelia > Aurelia sp. 3 sensu Dawson et al. (2005). The sequence goes on from OZ026593.1 coordinate 1,575,226, forward strand.
TTGTAGGTCATCGATTTTGGAATAGGAATCGAAACAACTCTTTGGAGAACAGTCCGCAGTTTGTACCACTTTATTGTACCCTCTGTCTTTCCTTTGCATCTAAACTGGATTGATTGGCCACTACGCGAGAATTTTGTGTCTCCATTTTTTATCAAGTTGCTGTCAACTGAGATTGCAGGTGCACGATTGATTGTCTCTGAATTAAACAAAGAAAAGGAAAATGTCAACAATAAGAATCGAGAAATCCTCCCAAAATGGAGTTCCATAATCTTGGGCCTGTTTATATGAAGCAAAGCCGAGTTGAATTTGTACTTCGACTCGTATTAGGGATCTTCAATTAATAATGCCGGGCAGGGGGCTGGAAGATATTTAGAGGGGCAGCCAAAAATTTTGGGCTGTGAAAAGGGGGCCATTAAAAATCTCAAGTCTGAAAAATGGGGCAATGAAAACTGCAAAGCTAATCTGAGCTATCTGAAATGAAAACTTCTTCTTTCTAAGATCTTTGTAAAACCTTGCATTTCTCCTCATAGTATCATTATTGAGTATTTTCATGAATCTTTAGGCATCACCTTTTTTCCTTGAAAGAATTTCTATATTCTTTTGCGTCACTTGTAATCAGAAAATATGATATGTTTCTTAGAAATTTGTTATCAAATTTAATACAAAGGGGGGCCACGAAAAATTACAGCTAAAAGACTAGGGATTCTTGAAAACTTTAGTGAAGAAATGGAAGGGCTACGAAAAATTTCATTTCAATAAAAATATCTCTGGCCCCCTACCCGGCAATAATAAAGACTGATCCCTAAGATTGTATGGTGATTTCGCAAAATATGATGCTGCTGGCATCCATCTGTAGAGTAAATAGTAAATGTATTGTAAGAATTCTATCTGGAGATAAAACAAAGAAAGAAAGGAAGGAAGAAAGAAAGATACGCACTTGGAGTCGTTTTAACTTGCGAACACTGTCCAACTCTCGCAACGGCAATCGTAGACTGCTGCTCGCAAGCTGCTTTCTCCAAAGCACAAATATTATCATATGTGACGCCATTATCTCCACAAACAAGAACTTTCAATGTTGGGCAAACTTTCTTGCAGAGGCATCTTGGAATATGGTTATCTCTGTCAACTTCACAAGATGCTCCTTGCTGTTTGCATGGGTGCTTTTGACAAAGTTCTGTCGAAAAGAAATTCGAAGGTACAAATCGAGGGGTATATCAATTAATTGCCAAAATAGTGTGCGAACACAAATTCTGTGGAATCTGAATCATATGAGTGTGGAGGTTTTCTGTAGGGCAACTATGAAACCCTAAAACCCTTGTGATTACAACATACCCAAACACTTTACGTCACAAGTCCAAATACTCGACCCAGATCCCTGGACACTTTTTTGTGAAGAAACTTGATTTTCAAATGGCTGAATCTAAAAAAACGGTTTAGGTTTGGAAAGTTTAATGTCGAAATTCGAAATCAGAACACTCAAATTGACGTTCTTCATCAATAAAAACTTTCGCGTCATATTCACTTTAAGGGATCTTTTAAGAAATTTTTCTTGAAAAAGAGGGATTTGCGCCAAAGGTGTACGAGATTTTTCGCTTCTCATTTCTCGGAGCAGATTAGAAACACAATTTCATTTCATGATCATTTTTCATGTCATTTTTATTTTTGCTTATTTATGCACGGTGGATCCATCAGTCCTTAAGTTCATAATAAGTCCATAATTTTGTAGAAATTGATTTTATTGCTACAAACGCCTGCTAACCCACTGTGGAACAATAAAATGCTCCCTGAAAAGGGTACAGTTTTCAAATATTTGCTTGCTTACAGGATTTTAAAGGGCCAGGGTCACGTAACCGTAAACAAACCTACTATCTCTACAATCTACAATCTACAGCTACAATCTACAAGCTACATTGTGGTGCAAAATAAAATATCTTACAAAAAAATTTGTGCTTTGTACCTTTGTGGCATTCGGCAACAGTCGCAAGCACCCCTTTTGCAGGATTGCATGTAGTTTTATGAGTGCAGCATCTGGAAAATGACACAAGACTATTAGCTACTGGGTGAATCATAAAAGGTAGAAAATTCCGTGGGCTTTCGAATAAAAAGTACGTGGCTGACATTCAAAATGAAATGTTTCTCTATCAGTCAAAGGCTAAGTTCGATTTGCCTTGCGATGATTTGCGATGATTTACTCTTCACCGTGTATTTCTGAATTTAAATGGCAAATCACGGACCAGAATTGGACACTGAATTATCGTTCCCATAAAAACCCTTTATCGGCATTTTCACTTTTATTAGAACCACAATGACGTTAAAACGAATGGAAAGCATACAGGAATACCTTCTACATTGTGACTTGTAGCAAAATTTTGTTTCAATATTGATACATCCTGCGTTCATCTGAAAGCCTTCCACTGGACATCGTTCTACAAAAGAAGCAATCACAGTTTAGCATGGCTTTGCTTCCATCTGAATATCAAAATTCAACTAAGAAACATCGAGAAACATGACAAATGTCCTAAAAAACTGTGCCCTGTTTGTGTGGCTGCTGTGGAGGAGCATTAGCTCTAATTGTCTCAGGTTTTACACGGTTGCGTAGGTCAGGCCTCAACCAATGCAACCTAGAGTTTGCGACCTTGTTAAGTGTGGTTGCTGATTTGGTGATTCATGGCAGAGGCAGAGGAACGGCAAAACAAGTGGTTCCTTCAAAAACAGCACTGGCGTTGTTTTCCAGCAATATAAGTAAATTTTCAAAGAAAGGGTTCTGCTAGACTGGTTGCATATTCATGGTTTTCGCTATTGATAGACTGATAAAAATGTGGTTGTTGTTGTCATCGTTGTTGTTGTTACACTGTTGTTGTTGGCTACAAGGCAATAAGCTTTCCCTGAATGTAGCGAAAACTCATTCTTTGCTTATTTCCACCAAGCAGAAACACAACATTCTCCAGGGTCAAAATGAAGACTTGAAATTGAAAATACGTGATAATGAGCTTGAAGTAGTCAAAAAGACAAAATACCTCGGTTTGCAAATTGAATGTTCTTTGGATTGGAAAGAACACATCAAGGCAATTTCTGCCAAGGTCTCAAGGGCAGTTGGATTTCTAAAACATGCCAAATCTTTCCTTCCGAAAGAAACTTTGCAAACTCTTTACAGGGATATTGTGGAGCCCCATTTTCGATACTGCTGCTCTGTCTGGGGCTGCGCTGGTTCAACTGAAATTAATCAGTCACAAAAACTTCAAAAGCGTGCTGCTAGGATAATAACGAATAGCAGCTTCGATGCCCCAAGCAGACCTCTTATCGAAGGACTGGGATGGAAGACCGTTGACGAACTAATAACGGGCGAATCGAAGACAATAGTCTTCAAGTCCCTGAATGAGCTGGCTCCACAATACATGTGTGACCTCTTCACCCGAAATTCGCTGTACTGCTCATCATATAGCCTTCGCAACACGGGGACCGACTTGAGGTTACCGATGAAAAGGTCAAACAATGGCCAGAAATGTTTCTCTTATAGAGGTGCTAAACTATGGAATAGCCTGCCAGCCGAGTCAAAGCAGGCAACCTCTCTGTATAGTTTCAAAAAAACTATTTAGAAACAGACACTTTTTCCTTTCGATTTTACTGTAAATTTTGAACATTATTGTACATAGGTTTTAGATATTGTAAATAAGGTTTTATAGTTTAATTTGATTAACAGCTTTCTTCCTTTTATATTATATTGTAATTAATGTTTTTATCGGAGGGCCCCTTGAAAATCAACTTGTTGAAGGGCAACCCTCCTTAAAAGAATTAAATATAAATATAAATAAAAAATATAAAAATATAAATATATAAATAAATAATATATGTTGTTGCGATAAAGTTGTTGCGATAAAGACTATGTCGTGAGTCCAAAGGGTTGTATAGCCTGTTAAGGCCAAGGGTTCTACCGTTGTGATAAAATTTCTTCTGCATTGAGAGGATTTATGATCTTATTTATCCACAAGGCAACACTGTCAACAATATAAACTGTGGCTTCGTGCGTGAAAATTATTTAATGTTTGTTCAAAAAGTTTAGAAAGAATGATTTGAAATTTCTTCAAAATTTTCCTTGGATTCTTAAAAAAGAAGAAGAATACTATAATACCGAAAAGCATTAGAATTAGGAAACACTCTCTTCGCAAAATCGCTAAGGTTTCTATTTAACCATTCAACGCAAAGAAATAGCTCAAATTTCACACCATGCCAACCTTTTGAAGGACTGTAACCTACGCTACTAAAAGGAAGATACGTACCAATGCGTCTGGTAGGCACAATATCTCTAACAGGCTCGATACATTTCGAAGTACCACATCTCTCTCCTTCACAGCATTTCAGATTTCCAGAGCATGCATCGTCAGAATCGCATTCGGATTCTTCCTGTTCGCAAATTGCACTTGTGGACATTACTCGATACATCGGACAGCTACCTGGTTTCTCTCTAAACATGAATCCTAAAATAGTTAACAATAGTGAAATTTTTAAGTGCCAAGGTTAAAAGGTTTGTGGCGCCAAACAGTGAGATCAGGGAAGGGGGTTGACCAAACTGAGGCCATGACCCCTTGCTGTGACGCTCAACTGGTGAGGCTCTAACTGGGACCGAGCCCTATCCGTTTTGGGTGTTCTAGCCTACGCGTGGCTGCAAGTGGAAAGGATTACACCACTTAAATTATACCCTGGGTACCAGAGCCTCAAAAAAAAAAAAATAAAAGAAGAAAGGAAACCCAGGGTACTTAAATTACTGCGCCACGAACTGCAATGCGACATTGGTATCAAGTCCGGTCCGCGGTAAATAGCACTTGAATGAAATACGAAAGGTTCTACCACAAGGCTGCACACTGAAAGGTAAAGAACTGCCATTGGACCAAAAAGTAATGCAGTAAATAGCCGCACATAAGAACCTATGATTCTGCAAGTCAGCCTACAAAAACCTTGAATTGGTTCCAATAAGATGGGCGTCTAATTTGACACCTTTTATTCGCGGGTGTTTACTGTTCTTTCTTGTGTAATAAAACATAAAATGGCATAAACTTTCTATCTCTGGTTGAAAAAAGGTAATGATCGACTTGGTTTAAGCAGTCTTAAAAGACTATGGTTTAAGCATATTTGAGACAAAAAAAGCCGGGCAACCCTGCGAATGGCCCATTCTCTAAGGGTCAAGTCACAAGCTCAGGAAAATTCGAAATGACAGATTCAAAACATACCTGCTTTGGCGAATGGAAAGGCCTAAACTTGAAAATATCTAGATTAGTTAATGTTTGTAAAATAACATTGGAAAACAGTCAGACGGATGGAAAAGAAAATATCACAAGTTATGAAAAGAAATCAGACTTTACCTTCACGCTGCTTTAAGTGCAACATCACCAGGAAAATCAAGATGGTTGCGGATAAGGAATTCATTTTCGCTGTGACCTCTTCTCGTGTCACTCCGTTTCTTCTGGGTTGAATTTCTGGCTTTCGTGATAAGCTACCGGAAACAATAAGAAACTCTGAAATTGGTTTATGATCCGTATGTAGTGATCACCTACGGTTTTGTAAATCCTGAACAACAGTGTTGTTTTGATCTCTCCAACCAAACGGATTATCTCGACACAAAGCGGTTTGTTTGCAACATTGTTTCTCTAAAAATGAGGTTTTGGTGTCCAATGGAGGGGTTGTTGAATGGATCTCTAGTAGCCTGGTCCCACCCATTGGACAAGTCAACCATGCCATATATTTCTCGTGGTGCATCGACGAGATTAGCCTGATACACAGGCTACGACTAGATATTGTCCTTGAAAATCTTCTACCCATTAGCGCGAGCGATTAGGTACTCTTTTCCATCTTTTTCTTCCTTCTTCTAAAAGTCGTTCATCAGATTCTCTGAATCTGATCAAAACCAATCTCTGGAAGCAAAATCACTTAGTTTTCTCAAGTTACGGTGTCATAATCGATCTTGCAATCTCCTTTCAAGGAGCCAGTGTCACCCAGGATCCTTTGCGGGCACGCCAGTTCAACCAACTTCTGTGATAGACTTGCAGCGTGTACTTACAAAGGACTCTGGGTAACAACGGCTCTTTAAGATTTTTCAAAAACTCTTGAGAAATGGGACTGATTTGATCTGTCAATACTAACGTAGCATAAAGAGCAACATGATGCAAAAATCACTGACCATCGAGTCCTTCGTCTTCGCCTGATCTCCTTCAATCTTCAATCCAAAAGAAGAAAGTTCCAGATAAGTGCCAAAACTGCACCAGATAACAGCAGTTCGTAATCTCCACCAGAGGAAAGAGTTTAAGCTTGAATTGCCATTTCTTCCCATTTCTGGCTGGTAGATTCCTTGCTCCTTTATTGTGTCCAAGCATATCAGTTTCTGATTATTGTCCGACCTGTTTTGCAAACTTCTGCAGCGCAGTTTCTAATTTTCGACTGGTACGAATCAGATGCTCGGTATTGTTCGGTAGTGGAAAGTACATACCAAGCTGGCATTACACTATCTTTTTGGTCGGTTGTAGTTTTCGAAAAGTTTTAGTTCTTGAAACAATCTTTAAAATGCTTTAGGGAATTTGTATCTTGTGGAACGATGGAAACGAGAATCGCAGTGCCTTTCAATCCAAAGGTATGGGAGAGCCCATTAGCTAATTTTGATCAGTGTGCATCAAATATTTCAAAAAGTGACAATGTCTGGTGATTCACTGTGTTTTTACAGCACTTTCTGAGGAAAATGTGTCCGAAACTGTGTGTAAGGTTACGATTGGTCCACTAAGGCTGAACTGAAATTGCAGAAACAGACAAGACGAAAAACAATAAGGAAAGATAAACAGACAAGTTCATTAGAAATCTACAAGTCAATTTATCCCAATCATGCTACGTGTCTTTTCGACACTACTGTTACTACAAAGATTATATTTGTATTGTAAAAATACACTGGCATAGTTTACCCTGTTTGTTGTGGTATAGAGAAATAGTTGAGAGCCATTTACATTGTCCGTACTCTTTCTTACATTGTAGATATCACCATAAACTTCTCCACTTATCTTTCAAAATCTTTTTCTTTATATTTGAAGTTGTCGTTTTGATGATTAAATCATTGAGGCTTCTTTCTGAAGGAACAGCCTGAAATGCAAAAACAAAATTTAAAAATTTTGATTCACAATAGAACTGTTTGCTAAATATTTCCACCTGAAAATACTCATTGCAGATAATGAGATCAGACCAGAGAGAGCTAATGGGAATTTGTTTTTGATATGGGAAGCCTGCTTTTCCAGGCCAAGTTACTCTTCTGATTTCAACACAGCAACCCACTGCAATTCTTTCACATTTTGTTGCTTTTGAAGCCTCAAAACTAAAAGAAGGCTAATTCTGGGAGTGAGTCTGAAGTTTTAATATCCTATTGATCAGTTTAAACACAGTCAACAATTGCTTGGAAATCTGCAATCTCATTGGTCGCACCAAGTTTTACATTGTTATTGGCCAGGTTTTCAGATAGTTTGATTATCAGTCCCAGTTGAGCAGAGTACCATCAGCCAATTCAATAAACAACGCAAAAACTGGGACAGATGTTGTTAGTCTATGTGCAAAGTATGAAAGTAAATAGTCAGTATGAAGGAAGAAAGAGTTGATACCTTCAGTGAGCCTGGCCCGTCCACCAGTAGGTTGGCACAATACAGTTGAACAACTGACACATAAGACTACTGTTTGGGCATGACTAAATACAGTTGTGATCTTGAAACATCCTGGACATTTGACATCCATGAAGTAGGAGTTTGGTGACTGAACAAGCCTTTTTAGCTTGTGTTTCCTTTTTTCCTCCTCAAGGGTAGGGTGAAGCAAGTCCTTGAATAACTGCAAGAAAAACATCCAAATGTTTTTAATTCCATACCTTATCATTATCATAAGTAGTGCCATACATGTTTTTTTATGAGAAACTTTGATCAGGCCAAAATAGTAAAAGTTTCCTTATTTCACATGAAATTTTGTCCATTTTAGTATTAAAAGTTTCTTAATTGGTTTCTTATTTTTAATGCAGAATTATCAATGTGGTCGCTAACACTGTGGCAGATATGTTTCTTGACATTTAAAATATCATACAGAAATAAACAGTAATCTGTTATGTAGAATAAAGGTCAAACAATCTATCTGCTATAATATCCATGCTTTTAACTTTAATGTTTCTTATCACTTCTCAGGCATAGTACTAAAGTTTCTTAAAATTTTGGCCATCTTAGTACTAGTTTCTTACAAACCAGGTTTCTTATTAAAAATGTGTAATTTGTGCCACATTCTAACAAGGACGCAACAAAGAAGGAAGAATTCTGTGGCCTGCAAGTAGCCTCCAGCTTGGTGGATCATGTTGAAAATAATAAACATCTGAACATCAAGTACCCCCCTGTTGTACATTTGCAAATAAACACAAACAGAGAGTTTTGCATTGAGTAATTTTGTGTTATCGCAAATCTCCAAATAAGATAGACCCCTATGGAAAGAAAGAGCTCTGTGCCAGACATGTCCAGTGCACAGAGCACTTAGCTTCTATTGTTTCTATTGTTCTATCGGTGCACTGTCCAGTGCACAAAAATTTAACTTTCCACACTTGGAAGATTGACTTTAGGAACTTTGCTTTCGCTCTATCCAATAAAAATTATCTCAGACCACAACTTCCATCTATACAAGTACTTCTTGGAAGTGCAATCAATCTGAAAGGAGGCTGCCGCCCAATTACAAGGGAATTCCCAATTTTCTACCTTGCGTTCTTGGCAATTCTTTAATTTCCATGTTTAAGCATCCAAACTTTTTGAACATGTTTCTTCTTTTTTGATCCATGAATTATGGTGCATTTCCTACCATTGTTACACAGATTTTTTTTGACAAATAAACAACTTTGCACTACTGCACGAATTCAGCAACTTTCAAATGATGATGAATGATAAATAAATGGAAAGCAAAAATGAACTTAACCGGGTCCAATTTCAACACAACATATTACACCACAAGCATAGCTTTTCTCTCTTGATTCGATTGAAACTCTGGTTAAGCTGTCAAGATCTAAATTACAGGCTTATTAATCGTGGTCGATTTACTGGTCCTTTGCTTCATGTAAATAGCCCACAATATGCGGCCTGCCTAGGCCCGCGACCTATCACCCATTTCTCGCGTTAAACTCACATTAAATATACAACCTTCATAACTTTTAGCCCCTGAATCCATAATTCATAACTTTGAGCTATCGTTTGAGGTAGGTTACCACGTTTGCGAACGACGAATAAAAGTACAAATTGACAACTTACTGGCATGTTTTCTTGACACTCTGCCACACACTTCAAGATGATACAGAAAGAGGCCTTCTTTTTCCATGCGTTTCCCAACATTCGTATCGAAAGTTCCCGGATAATTGCACCACGAGGCTGCAAAATTCTGAGCCTCGATTGGAGATTAACAGGTGACGTCATTTTTGTTTTGAAGTTAACTGATTGGCGAAAAATGTCGTAAATATTGCTGACAAATTATCGCATCATGATTGCACAATGTGGTGTAAGGATAAAGGAATTTTACGGGTATGTGTTTGATCAAGTTTATCAGAATTCGTCATATCTTGGTCCACTCTGCAGGCTTTTCCTTCCTCTCCCATTGGCTTATTTCTAAACAAAGGTCACTTCCAGACTCCAAAAATTTACTCATTGCTTCAATGCAAATACAAACTGGAAGTTTCACAGCTTTTTCGCTACTGCGTTGCAATATTTTGGTGAGATACTAAGCTTAGTACTCACCTTGTCAAAATTTTCTCATCAACAAAAATGTACCAATCATGCAACAAATTGTGTACCCAAAGGTACCCAAAGGTATACCAGACAACCTTTCCCAAACCCAAAAAAGTGTGCGACCCTCTCGTCAACAACAAACAGGAAATCCCCTTCCTGGGAGTGAGTCATTCCTTCTGCTTTCGATCCTACCTGACAACGAAAATATCAAACCAATGCAAGGACTGCAAGCTGCAGAGGCATCACGTCAAAATAACATCAACAAGAAATTGAAAGACTAGCCTAAGACAAATTGTCATAAATTTTTGCAGTTGCTTACGAAGAGATATTTTTCACGTTTTTTACAGAAGATATTGACAGGTGGTGATCCTTTTATATCGAAGGGATGTCACTCTAGCACATAGCTTATAGCACATAGCTCGATAAAACGAACTGATCTGAGGCCATATTCATTGGTATTTTTCTCAATTAAAAAGTATTATCCTTTTAAGCTTGTTGTGCATCATATCGATGAACAGATGGCACAAATTCAAAGATATCATGCAAACAAATAGGAGAGATCCTACTAACAGATTCATGTATAAGGCTTGACAGTTTCAACTGGAAAACATATTCATGCAACTTTAAGATCTATAAACTAGAGAAGATGCGAGTAGAGGGTGCAGTTTAAGTGTTCAAATGCAAGTGCCCTTATAACCTTTTCTGTAACAAAAACCCGGGGGGGGGGTAACCCCGGGGTAACTACCATATATGCAGGTACGGGATGTGCCATTTTTGGGGGTGCCTTTTTTCGAGCAGAAAATAAATTTTGGGGTATCATTTTTGGTAAAATTACAAGTAGTCATAAATTTTGGGGTGTCATTTTAGAAAAATAACTCTTTAGGGTATTGATTTTGATCAAATTCACTTACTTGGTTAAAATTTTTGATGGCTGTCACAATTTTAGGGTATCCTTTTTCAACGGCTTGTAAATTTTGGGGTATGATTTTCGCAAAAATTTATAAATTTTAGGGTGCAATTTCAGATGTCAAATGGCACACCCCCGTCACCCGCCTATTGAAGTTACCCCCCGGGAACAAAACCCTTTTCTAGATGAGACAACTTTCATAGTTGCATAAGGACTTCATTCATCCTGAGACAGAAAATAACAGAAAGCAGTCTGAGAGACAAGAAATGACGCGACATTATCCACAGTTCAATCCAAATCAACTAATTTCTACATTTACATGATATACTTACACATTTACATATTTATAGAATAAAAAAATTGCGCGGATATCGGCGAAAACATATTTGATTGCCCTCTCAATTTGGACATGGTCAGAACATGGTTATGATTTGGAGAACTCTGAGATCAATAGTTCAATAAACGTTCAATCATCTCATTCATCTGAGTCTTTGGTAGTCAACGGGAGATTGTCCAAGGAATTTGTGACATCGAAATGCAGCTTTCATTGTGTGATGGTTTCTGCAAGACAGAAAGGTACCTTCAGAACAGTCCAAAAATCTTGAAGATGTTGCAATTATGCAAAATCTGATGGACGGTAGTCCATCTTTTAGAACTATGTTCCCCAGGGCTCTGTCTTGGGTTCTCTCTTTTTGTATCTTAGGCCTCATTTTCATTTTAATGATATAAAAACTTTCAGGGCACATTATGAATGTCATAGAAGTAGACAAAATCACTTTCTCCGATACGAAGACCTTGATTTTTTCAATGGTCTAGCCGGGCCTTCATGGAAGCTTTTGCAGCCAATCTTCGACAATTTTCTTTGAATATGCATCGTCACTTTGCATGTATCTGTAAGAAGTTTTCTGTTTTTCTCTTTCAGTGTGAATTTTCAAGTCCATCTTTGTGAGTCCCTTCCCGGATGACGATTCATTTCTCTGCTTTGTTTTCGTTTCAACATTCGGGACATTCTGGACATTCGCTGTTCCAGGGAGATGCAAAGTTGGTGATATTGTTTTTTCTGTTTTTGTGTTCCTTCTAGCAGGCAAACAAAGGTGTTTTACAGAGGCAGGCACTTCTTCAAAAACCTCATCATTTTCAACAACAGAATTTTCAGCAAACATCTGAACAATGACAACTTCGCTGCCTTCTCGCGGTCTCCTCGCAGCTCGTTCTTGCCAGCGATCTTCTTTTCGCTCGATGTTTCCTTTTGTATCAGTTTTCGAATGTGATGATGTCACTGCCGGTAATGAAACTTTTTGTTCGGCTCTCCTACGTGCTCCCAGAAAAAAATCATCGAACGAAGATTCATTTACAGCAGATGAATGTTTGTTGTGTTGCAAAGATAATGAATAAGCGTGTTTACGGGCTGTGGAAATCTTAGGGAGACATGAAGTTTTGTTAGTTTTGTTGCATAATTCGTTGATTGCTGCAGAAAGTTTTTCCATGTCTTGAGTATCAATATTCTTCAATAATTCTTGTTCATAAAGCAAGGCATAGGAACTTGATGTTCTTTTGAAGTATTTGCATGCGTCTGTCTTGTTACCAACCACAGGAAAATAAACAACAATTCTTTCTACAATCTGGAAAATTATATGTATCTTCTTGTTTTGGAAGTATTATCCAATCTACTACGAATCTGGCGTGCTAGTCAAGACAAAATGGATGAACTTGTACTTGCGAGGTGTGATTCTAATTTCCTCTAATTTATTCTTGACGCAGGTTTACTTGCATTGGAGAAGTTTTCAGGTCATTAGTCAATACTTCTGAATTCGATTATTCTGTGTATCGTATCCACGAGGGACACCATCCCAGACCTCTTATTGTTCGCTGCTTCATCTAGATACAGTGTAACAAACAATAACTCTTCACTTATTTCAATAATCATTAATAAGAGGCGATTACACAACGCATTGGCTTGTGCCTTTTATCTGCCCGACTTTCACCCACAAAACTCAAAAGGCACTCCCACGAGATCCAAAACAGATAATGAATAACACATGAACACTTTGACGAAGATATGATTGGTTGAAGTGATATTCTGTCATCTGGTAGGTCATCGTGTCCCAAATCCTGTCCATACATCAAAACGTTGTTTGTCTTATCTCTAAGTAACACTCTCTTCGATGTAAAGGAATTTTTGGTCTTGACGAGTCACGAAGTTAGGTTCTGTGAGTCATTCGTTGTTTGGGGATTGTTAGCCATGATCTTTTGCGTGCTGAATTATAAGCAGCAAAAAAAAAGAATCCCAACAAGAAATCTAGTCTTTTAGGCCGCAAAAGCTCATGATTAGCTTCGGGTCTTCAAAATCGAAAATCCAGCAACGTTCAAATCAGATTCAGGCTCCTCTACTTTATGCTCTGTTGATCTTCTGGTTGTTCCGAAGGGCCAAAACTAAACATGAATTATTGCCAAAACTTGGCCTTGAAAGTGTCTAATCCCCCACTAATCCCCGTATAAACATTTCCACAAACTTGAAGGAATTTCTTGAAATGTTCATATAATATCGTGTGAATCAGTTTGGCACTGAGTTTTGTATAAGAGAAATTTCCAGATCAATGCGCAATTATTAAACGGGTTGTGCATGACGTGAGAGACATCACAAAATTATTTTTATGCAACATGAAATTAGGCCACATTTTGCAGTCGGCCCACAATGCATGCCGGTTGTCCAAGAGCTTTTAATCGACCAATTTCGATGGCTGACACCATCATGACTGAATCTCGTTGTGAATAACGCAGCCTCTCTAAGTAAACAAACACGGAAAACAATAAAACAAAAATGGCTGACAAATATTTTACTTCTGGAATAGCATGAAAGACATTTTTACCGGACATGACGCTGTGTAAAGTCACTTATGTGTTAGCGGATGTTATCAAGTCTTGAAGAATGAAAGCATTACAGAGAAAATGGTGCTTTAAGACAATCAAGGGAGCATGAACTCAAACAGACAGAGACTAAGCTTGGGCCTAGGCCCATCATGTAAATCAACGCACAGCAACATTCCATATCAAGTAACATTCCGAAACCTAACCGATCATGAAGTTTTACTGTACTGGATTAATTACCAAGGGAAGCCAAAGTTTTATGGATTGCTTAGAAGGACGAAAGCCATTGGTGAAGGTCTTGCAATTGACACATTTGTCACACATCCATGGATTGCCATTAATAAAACGAAGTTGGAAGTTTTGAGTATCAATTTTAGCAACGTTTTACGACCAATCTCGAAGAGAGATTTTATCAAAGAAGAACAGAAAATTGATAGGCTTAGAGTATGTCTTTCACATAGTGTGCATTATTTAAAAATTTTGTTTGAAACAGGGCAACATAAATTTGAAGCTTTTGGCTTTGCCCATCCACCTACTATCCATCTATGCTCCTCCCTAGAATATTTTTAATTTGCATTTTTATACGATATCTCATCAGTACAAGATTAGAAAACAAAACTTTCAAATATGTCATAAATCAATAATAACAAAAACAAAATTTAAAGAGTTGGTTTTAGCTAGGATTGGATTCAAGCTGCAGTGAATTTTTGTATCAAATAAAGAACTTTAAAGACGATTACTTCGAAAGGTAAGAAAAGGGGTCAAGTTAGATCTAATGATCTTTTTCCATACTGTAAGAGCTCTCTTTAGCTTCCTCTTAAGCCCTACCATCTAAGCAAAAAATTTAAACAAGCAACCTCTCTGTTAAACCACAACCCCAACTTCCACAACAGAAGTTACCAAAGATTTTCCACTTATTTAGCCAAACAATTTTTCATATTAAATTTGATATGATTTTGGAGAAATAATGTGTCAAATTTGTGTATTTGACTTCTAAAATTGTTTGTTGGTTCCAGAAAATATGGGTTAAAAGAACTGAAATACTGTTATTTATATCCTGCTGACTTGACCTTGAAGCAACTGGCATTGACTTCAGCAAATGTTAATTGGCTTCTTCTCTTGCTCTTCTTGGATTAAAGGTTCCAGTTCAACCATCATGCCTTGCACATGTTAGCTCTTGGTTGGCCTTTGTTATCATCATTTTCATACTTCATGGAAATGGCAACAATGAAGGCCAGACAAGAGAAAGCATTTGCAAGGTATGCTGGTTGAATAAGAACCTTAACTTGGGCTGGGTCACGTAACCGTTAACCCAACTGTTACCTCTATAGTCTATATCATTGCCCGTACACATGTCCATTGAGTGCTGCACTGATTTTAGCGGATGGGCTGAATCCACAGTGAAGTTACATCTAAAATTCTATCAATATCTCTGCAATCATGCAACATATGAATGTTTTGTTTGTTTCTCTTTCAAACTCAAGGGTCCATCTTCAAAATAGCACTTCATTGTGAGAGAAGTAGTGGAAATCTCTGTGATATGGCCCATGAACAACACTCAAATTGTTGTTTCAAAAGAAGTTTGTTTACTTTACATGAAATAAAATTGAAGTTTTACAACAATCTGGCAAATTTTTCCAACTTTCTTTCATAGGTATTTCCAAAACATGAAGGCTTTCTTCCAGAACCAGATGCCGAAGAGTCTCCACCAGAGGAAAATTTACATTTGGACGCTTTTATCACAGACCCTGGTGTGTATTAAATATATCTTCTGTTAATTGTATCCAATACAATTCACAATTTCAACCAAACAAAACAGGCTAAAAATATCTTTTGTTCTCTAAACTCAATGCAATATTATTTGGATAGAAAAAGAAACAAATTGGAATTTAAGAGAATCTAGTCACACAACAGTTTCTGTTTTAGCAAGTTATGTTTAGAGTATGGCAACTTACTGATTATGTCTCATTCACTTCCCCCCGGGACATTCCTGGAGCATTTGCACATAAAATTCCCAGCCCACACGCATTTGACTGTCAATTTTCCTCAGCCCCTGAAGCATTTAACAGTACTAAGTGCTGTTGCTCATAAAGTTACTGGGACTGTGCTATTTCTCAGTGTTAGGCCCCAGGGCATTCACCAAACAAATTTCCCCAGCCTCTAGGTATTTGTGGATGAAATTTTTGTTGACTGCCTGGCTGCCTGGGGGGGGGGGCTTGTCAGGGTAAGCATGCATTAAACAACACATTTTTACTGTTTCAAGTTGTCAGGTTTTATTAATATGAGCAGGCACTACTTCCAGGTACTCAAGATTGTTACCCATAAGGTTGACGCACCTTTATTGTACTCTTGAACGGGTTTCTTGAACGCAGGCATGTTTTCCCCAACTATTTTAATTGCAGGTATGGATGGGGTCTGCAAGTTGTGATTCTATGTTTAATTTTGTAGTTTTGCAACTTGAAGTGCTGTGCTGCTTGAAGATTTGCAGGAAGGCAAAGGCAAGAGATCAAATTATTTCACTGCAATTACCAAGGCACGTTGTTGACCAGTTACTCTTTGTATATGACACATTGATGATTACAGCTTGAACTGCAGTGAACAAACACCAGAAAAGCTCTTGTAACAGAAAAGACACAAATTTCAAGACAGCAACCAGTTGCGTCAAAAACAGTTTACACATATGGTGGGCTGTGGAATAAAGAGTATGTGGCCGATCTGTGAATACAACATAATGCAAATTTTAAAGGCATTTAGAAACTATTCACCAGTGCTATGGGGATAATATTTGCAACACCCAATTAGTTACACCAATACACTTGTGGAAGCTACAATCTACAATCTACAATGCTAATCTCCTAAGAGGCTAAGCCCATGACGGAGATACACGATACTCACACTACAACACACCTACTTTACCTGACTACATATAACTACACATGATATTGGTTAACGGGTTAACGGATTAGTAGTTTTGGCGCAAGGGCACTTGGTCAACATGTTTTACTTTGGCTGCATGGTAACGCATACTACAGTTGAGTGATAAGACAGGTATGACGGACTAATATTTACAGTAGCCTTGGGTAGATTGCAATTTCATATATCAAGGAGAGGAATGCATGAACCTAAGATTTATATCGACCAAGTGACCTTGGACCAAAAGAAAGAAAGCAAAACTATTTTTTTTTTCATTTCTCTACGTGTAGCAGGAAACGCATAGTGGAAGTTGCAGTTTTCTGAAAAATGTAAACACATATCAATTGCTTCTTCTGATAAAATTACACCATTACAGATAAATGCTTTCTAAAACTGATGACTAGATATTCACATCAGTATTAAGATGATTACTCACCTAAATAGTCTAAATTTCAACTCAGCTGCCCTTTAAAAACTATGAATCTCAAATTTTATTTTCCTGTTGCAAAACGGATACAATATTTTTACTAAAGATGATAACAAATTAAAGTTTTCAAAAATTATCAAGAAGGTAGTACAAGAGAAGGAGGTTATCATGGAAAGTCATGCACTAAAAAACTGTTTATATCCTTCCCTAATAATTGATTCATACTTAGACTTCATGACCTATTCCCATTCAAGTCCAGACAAACTAAGTCTAAATTCCCTAAAATTTCCTTGTAATACAGTTACACAACTAACAATCTCTTGCCAATTCATGTAAGGTTGTGTAAATGCAAAGGACTTACAAATGATTTATATACTACAATTTTTAAGTCTAAAAAGTCACTGTCCAGCAAATCCTTGACACAAGATATAATTGTGACAAAACATCTTATTTGAAAATTGAAGATGCTGACTTGATACAGTGCGTGATCTACAGCAGATATTGGGGGGGGGGGGTAATTTCAATCTGATAAAATATTTGGAATTAGATCAAAATTTATACCCTAAAGAGGCATTCTTCTAAACTAACACCCCAAAATTTATGCCCTCTGTGATATTACTCAAAATGACACATTATTTCTGCAGTTTTTACACAGTTGCATAGTTCAAGCTTCAACTTAGAGTTTGGGACCTTGTTTGAGTCAATCTGACACGTGTTTGCTGATTTATGGCAGAGTAAGCTTTCAAAGAAGGGACTCTGGCATCACATTCAAACTTTCACTACATTTTTTAAAAGGTAGAAAATGCTGTCTTATGAATAGAAAACACTGCTAACACTTTAAAGAATTTAGCAAATATTTTAACACGTTGCCAGAACCATTTCTTTGGGAACCTACTTGTTTTTGACATTGCTGGAGAACAACACAAGTGTTGTTTTCAAAGAAACCACTTATTTTGCCTTTTCTCCATCATAAATCAGCAACCACGCATCAGATTGACTCATGCGAGGTCACAATTTCTAAGTTGAAGCCTGACCTATGCAACTGTGTAACCCCGAGATAATTGAATCTTCTATGACTCCTCCACAGCAGCCACACAAACGGGGCACAATTTTTTTGGGACATCCTGTAGATAGCCAAAGGAGTTTATCAAAACTGGCAAAACTACAAAACTCAGCAAAGTTCCAAGACTTCCTATACCCTTCAACTATCCAAAGGCATCGTTCTGGTTAGGTCACTTCCCAAAAATCAGCTGTACAAAATGAATAAGTTTTGAAGAAAATTATTTATTCATCAAAACACATTCAGACTCTTGCACATCTATCAACAAAACATTGAAATCATTCTCTGTGAGCATAAGTCAAGTCCAAAAGGTTTCAGTGTGGTAGAATATATTTTAAAATTCTTGTCGTCCAGCCTCTCTACATCAAGTTTCTAGATATAAATTTTGCCAAGTTTTGTTTCTATCGAAAAACATGGAGATTGTTGTCAATTTGTTTGCTATCTTTCCCTCTGGAACCAAGTTCCTTCAAGATATCTGGGTTTCCTAAAATGTTCCTTTTTTATTCGGATAGCTACTGTAATGATTGATAACTGTCAGCATAGAGCTTGAATCTTTGCAAAACTTTAAATAAATGTGTAAAATGGTTTTATTGCATAATCCTTTTTAACTGGAAAGATCTTAGGGGGCTGTAAGTCGTTTGCTATGATTCCAGAAAGAGAATTCTTTGTATCACAATTATGCTCAGAATTAACCAAATGTCCTAAAAAGTACTCCTGTTTGAAAAATCGCTCACCAAAATTTCATTAGTTAGCCGATGTGCAAATTTCTTTTCTTGGCAAGCAGATCATCGACCAAGTTATTTTTCCAGGTAAAGCTGATCTCGTGACTGGTTTTGACATTAGCAAATTTCTTTCTTTTTAGGCCCCCTGATTTTGAAACATGCTGCAAGAAGCACTGATTTTTTGCGCCAGATTAATTTATTTTGTCTGTTATCATAAACGTCAGAAATAGAAACGTTAACTATTATTGCAGACTTGAAAGACGATGAAAAATCTCAATGTAATGGTCTTCGACAAGACTAACAATATTGCTTTAAGATGGCTCAGCATGAGGTTATTCACTGAATTATTTCATGTTCTTTAAGTACCGAAAACAAAACATTTTATCATCTCCAAATATTTTTGGGCCATTGACGAAAGGGATCTAAAGGAAAATTTTAGAAAATGCTTGATAGCCAAATTTTGGCGATTTTTCAAACGGGATTGGGACACCCGATAGTTTGAAGTTGTAACGTAATCAAATTGCCAAATCGTTAACTATAAAACCACAGAGTTTTGCTTGCTACCATCTTGTAGATCTTCAAAAACTGAGTCGTTCATGCACTGGTCATTTTGACTTTCTTAGATAAGTTTAAAATTTATGGTGCAAGCTTCATATCTTTGTGAAAGCTTCTGATATTTTACACGTCATTCAATTTTAAAGTTTTGTGAAAATTTTGAGCCCCATGATGCTATCATTGCTTGTACATTACTACTTGATCAAAATCAGATATACAACCCTGTACGTAGATGCTTTGAGGAGCACAGCAAATTTCAGCTGAAACGTTTCCCATCAATTTAATTCGAAAGAGCGACAACAATCTTTCTTTTGCCTTCAAAACTCAGTCTTGCATGTTGTACCTGCATGTTATCCAAGACAATAACATCTCCGCTTTTCCATGGAATCCCAACCGCACTTCTCCAACCTGCATCCCGGATCTGTTGAACAAACTCCGGTTCAAATTCCTCTCCATCACCATACGTAGCGTGGAACGGGTACGTGTGGTCCGGAATGTTCAGTCCATAGAAAGATGGATGTGCTTTGAAGTATGAGGCATGCATAGAATGTGCTTGATTGAACCAAACCTTTTCTCCGGTCACGTAATGGGGAGCGAACGCATCCAGAAGATACCAGAATGTGAGTTTGTTATCTGAATGCCATTTCCATTCGAAATTTCGCATTTTCATTTCGGCTTCAGCTTCCTGAGGAAAGCAAAATAGTTGGTACACATTTCTTGACTCATATCCAACAAAACCCGCTCGTAAAAACTGCGTTGAAGATCTAAAGTTCAATCCACAGTTATCAACTGGCTACCCTGTACCCTGGGTACCGGAGCCAAAAAAATAAAAGAAAAAATCAAATTTTCCTTTCATTTCTAATTTTGAGGCTCTGACCCAGGGTATTAAATGGCAAAAGAACTGACAAAATTGTTAGTTTCTTATAAAAGATAAGTTTACAGTACATACCTCTTTTGTTTCGACCTCAAAAACTTTTTGCCACGAAAGATAATTTGATGAGGCACTATCAGGGCAATGTCTGATGTAACGAATCCGTTTCTCTTTGATCTTCTCAACATAGTTTTTGTCGAGTTGTGCGAACAAATCGCTGTTCTTGCAGAGCACTGATTCGCCGCCTCGTTCTGGTGGTGTCACACAAAAGAAGAAGAACTAAAATAAAGAGAAAATATTGACGTTAACGACCCATTGTCACCCAGGGTCCTTTGCAGGCACGCTGAAATGTCACGCTATCTGAAAATCATTTGGCCTATTTTTTGCAGAAATTAGACTTATGACGATGAGTCCCTTGTATCCCTGCAGTAAACCTTGCTCAAGAGGGACTTATAAACAGTGAAAAACCTGGCCCTTTTACTGCAATCATCAGTGGAATTATGATGGAATCACGGCTTCGAATCTCAATCCTGTGGGAGTGTTTTCAATTCTTCAATCGAATCGAGAATTCTATCACATTTACACCATAACAAAATCTCGTGATCTGACTGGTACTGTAGGAATCGCGAAGTTTGGGCCTAAATAGGGCCAGGTTTTTCAGAGTAATATTATGAGTCTCTGTTGACTGAAGCGCCATCATCAAGTCAAAGAGCACAGGGAAACAAGAGACTCATCGTCATAAGTCTATGGAGAAATCACGGATCCACACTGGAATAGTTGAACTGACGTAACATTTTTCTATTTGCTGTACTGGTCGTAGACTAATTACATATTATCGTTACATCTTTTTTTGTTATCTCTCGTTCATTTTTTATCCGCACTATTAGTATCCTTTTTATTGCTTCTTTGTTGCCAATATATATATACATATATATCTACTCATAAGCTCTTTCGTTAAATTGTATTAAGAAATAAATATAGACTCAGAAAATACAACTTCGTTTAAACGTTTCGACTTGCGTCTTCATCAGTAATACTGATGAAGAAATCAGTAATCAGTAATACTGACAACGAAGTTGTATTTTCTGAGTCTATATATACAAATATATATATAGATACTCAAAGAAAAACACTTCTGGTAAACGTTTCGGCCAAAGCCTTCATCAGTATAACTTTTCAAAATCAAATGGAGCATACATATAGATAATGAATTACAAAATCAAAATAAAACAATAGCCTAAGCGGGTCCTGCCTATTACAATGCGTAATTAAAATGTGTAAAAGATATATATAAATATATATATTCTCATAAGCTCATTCACTATATGTATTAAAATAGAAATATGTACTCAGAAAAAACACATGCTTGTAAACATTTCGGCCAAAGCCTTCATTTGATACTGATGAAGGCTTTGGCCGAAATGTTTACAAGCATGTGTTTTTTCTGAGTACATATATAAATATATATATATATATATATATATATATATATATATATATATATATATATATATATATATATATATATATATATATATATATATATATATATATATATATATATATATATATATATATATTGGCAACAAAGAAGCATAAATAGATATTTGTACACTTAACAAACCTTCCTATTAAAGTGCGGCAAGTAAGACATCTCATTATGCAACTCAATGCAGAACTCTGGGGGTTCATCACTCGCTGAGAATATCTGAGGGATAATTGTTTGCCGTATTGCGCTACCAATGTAATAATCATTCGGAGGATAACCGATACTTTTCATAAAAAGTTGGAAATCTTCCGTTGAAACAAGCGGTAATCCACGAAATAGAATTCCCCCGAAACGAAGCAAATTTCTCTCTATCTCTGTTCTGCAAATTTTTCCCCATTCTGAAATATTCATGCTGTCTTCTGCTCGCAAAGCAAGTGCGAAATCTTCTTGGACACTGTTCAATTGATGAGGAAAGGTATTGGCATTGGAGCCGGGGAGAAATGATCTTCCTTTGAGAATGATTGGCTCCTTCAGTTGCAACTCTCTGATATCAACTTTCGAGAAAGCATTAGTATTCTTCTCGCCCAGGTTATTACTTGTAGATAACAGTCGCTGCTTGGTAACTGTCTTGAAGATGTTCTTTGGAAAAAATCTTTTATTTAACATTTTTCCTTCTGCTTTTGTAAACTCTTTGGTAAAGAGTCTCCCCTTCTCAACGGTAGGTGAGGTAAGGCAAGTCTTAATATCTCGACGTTTGGTTAGGTACAGGCAAATCAAGCTGCTGCAGGTGATTTTTTTGCAGGGAGGGAATCGCACCATTTATGTCTTGTTATCAGGGGACCTTATTCGTCCTTTAGGGACCATATCAATAAAATTGGTCATGCCGCATCGTTTGAAGACAAAGCCAACAATAATAGAAAAAATCGGCTAAGGTTTGTTTACATCCATTTCAAGTCATGTGATCAATCTTTTGATAAAACGTCTTTTGATTTCTCAAACATTCTGTGCCAAGCAAATTTGTGCCATGAATGCAAAAAGCAGAATAATACTACGACTTCCCAAGAGTATGGTCACATGACATGATATGGGTAAACAAACCTTAGCTGATTAGGTCTATTTGGATTCACTGATACAAGAGAGCCTGCTAATCCTGAGGGACAGCCCGGTGCTTGAAGCCTGGTTCACACTGGGTCGTTTGGGTCGTTAATGTCGTGCAAAAAGACCAAAAGACAAAGACTCACAGCTTGAGTCCTTTGTCTTTTTGGGTCTTTCTGCACAACCTTAACGACCCCAACGACCTAGTGAACCAGGCTTAACCAACAAAATTCTTTCTCTTTAAAATCTACTTTCTTCTGAACACTTTCCGCATGTGCCTGATCCCAAACCGCGTCTCGAGAGGCATGGATCACAATAGATTCCACCACAACTGCGTGCAGTCCCCAAAAAGTTCACCCCCTCCCACCTTTCTGTTTTTGGCAGCTTGAGCAGACGCAAAAGCACTTTGCACAGCGGTCGAAACGAATCAGGTCTTTGAGCAAACTGTTGGAACCATGGGAACAACAACAGCAACAACAACAACAACTGCTACAGCCACTGATCCCCAGCCTTCTTTCAATGGAGCGGCATTTTCCGCTCGAGCGGGAGATGCTCACAGGAGAGCGTATTGTTTGAACTGAAAAGAACATTATGGCTGAGCAACCTTTAAATAAGGCTTAAAAGATTGCGCAAATGCCGTTAAGGTCGGGGTTCTCTGACATACTTTCGATTCTGTGTTGATGAATTTTCAATGCCTGCCCTGCCGGTCACCCTCCTTCAAACCATTGTTTTGTATGTATGTAATACATAGTTTACGTGTACGTGGATGATAGAACTCAATTTTGAGAACTTGTTTACAGCCTGGTGTACAATTCAGTCGATAGAATGGGCAACAACATTGTACAAATGCAGTTGAAAATGTTTCCAAGATTGGAGGTCTGTGTTTCGTATGTTACGGTTTTACGTAATATGATTGGTTAATTCATGGAGGTGTGTCTGATCGTGTCATCCAACATGAATTCAGATTGCATACTGCAAAGAAAACACAACCACCGCAATACAAAAGCTGAAATCCAGCAAAAAGATAGCAAAAACCAAAAACAACGAGAAAACACAAACCTTATTGTTGTAAACCGGCGAGTAAGACATCTCATTGTGCAAGTCGATGCAACAGTCAGGAGGTTCATCACTCGCTGAATACACTTGAAAAGCAACATTTTCTCTGTGAGCACTCCCACCTATGTAATTCATGGCTGGGAAGCCAATGCTTGTAAAAAGCTGCTGAAAATCATCTGTAGTGGCGAGTGGCAGGTCCCGAAATAATATCGCTCCAAATTCATACAAACTTCCATCTACTTCCTCTCTGCATAGCTTCCCCCAATCTTCAATACTGTAATGGCCTTCGGCTTTAAGTGCAAGAGGGAAGTCCTGTTTTGGTCCGCTCAAAAACTGCGGAAAACTCTCTTTATCACCACCAGGAAGAAATTTTCTGCCTCTCAAACTGACAATTTCTTTGAGTTTGATTTCATCATGATCAATAACGGAGAAAGCTTCGGTTTTCTTTTTCCCAACAGCCAGTAATGTTGATAAGCATCTTGCCTGGAAAAATACCTTGCTAGCTGTTCGCAGCGGCCTCAACGCAAGCATCTTTGCAGTACTGTTCAATGTTTGTTTACATCAAACCCACCACAATACAGCGCTTTTCCTGATCAGCTTGTGAGAGCTTGTTCAGACCAGAAACCTTGAGACTTGACGGTCTCTTCCACTTTGCGGTCTGCTCCTAGACCAAAAGTGGATCCCTGAAGGATTTCTGAGTCTATGAACACTCCGGGGGTGAGCCTGGGTATATTTTGCCCACAATAAAAGTAGAAAGATTATGAAAACAGACAAATAGGCCCCCCGTTTTCTCAGCAAATCTTAACGGTGCAAGTGGGGTCGCTCTGCCGAGAGCAATGGCGTATTTCGACACAATTTCGAAATCAAAGTGAAGTATTAGGCAACAACATGATCCCCTCTGTGCAGAGAGGGATGCAAGTTGACCAAAAGACGATCACGTGACAACGAAGCACATTGACGTGCAGTTTGGGGTGTGGCGGTGGCAGAGACCTTCTTCCTTGTTTCCCTGCGCTCTTTAACAGAAGATAAACAATGCTGCAGATGTGTCAAAGCCAAAGCAACAAGGCAATCAGTCTGGAGGCCTAGGCAGCCACAGCCTTTCACATTCAATGCCCCTGCATGGGATCTGGATACTTTAAAGGGTCATTGTCACCCATGATCCTTTGCAGGCATGCTGAGATTTCAAACTGTCTGCAAAGAAATCAGATTTGGCATCAGGGATGCAGTAACAAGCTGAACTGATACAAAAGTTTTATTTGATCTGTTCTGTTTGTTCAACAGCAGCACTGAAGAGGGCTACGCTTTCTGCTGATGCCGAATTTCATCTTCAGATAGTCTTGAATTGTAGAGTGCTTGAAAAGGGTGACAATAAGTCACTAGATAATAAATATTGATTGATAGAAAAGGAGTTTTCATACTTTCACTAATCACAGCCATCACACCGTACAATTTGGGATCCCACAACAATCCTCATTCCAATACTCAAAAGTGCTAAAAGGTACCCTAATTCAATCGGGTTTGGACACCTTCTTCCTGCTTTTACCAATCTAGTTCTTATTGCGGAATCGCATGTGAGGATGTGACCATGACCATAAGCAGCAAGGGGCAAACCAATGAAAAATCTTGCACATTGTCTTGTACCCAATATACCAGAGCCAAAGCAAGTAATTGTTTTGCAAATCCCAAAATTCTTCAGAAATCAAAATAACCTTAAACCCTCGGAAATCTTTGAATAATCTTGTAGATTTTAAAATTCCAAAAACTTCATACGCTAGAGTAATTTGCCCCTCGAGTAGAACACTATCAATGATATGAATTTGCAGGCTTCTGACGATACACCCGGCAACAACCATAGGACACTTATCCATACATTCTATTTTCTGTTGGCAACAAGAAGATATCAATCGAAACCTCAACGATATCATTATCTGTGGCTTTTAACTCAATCCCTCCCATCAAAGATGAAATACATTGTGTTTGGGTTTCAAATTTAAACGATTCCAGACAGGTTTTTCTTTTCGTTTTCAACCCAGATACTGTCTGTGTGCGCTACTGCGGAGGTCTTTAAATACTGCGTGAGAAAACCTTGCGCCAAGTCTATTTCGTCATCTGTAGTAAGTATTTCTCAGAGTAAAATGACGAAAAGAAATGGGGCAAGACGAGGAAAGCTGAACATTGCGCCTTGTGACAAATGCAAATTCCTGAAGCAATCGAAATTAGTTCGAAACTAATTAGTTAGTCCTACTAAGAACGAAAATTAGTAGGACTAAATAAAGGTGCGTAAGAACGAAGATTAGTTGGTCCAGAATGGAAGAAAAATTAGAAAATGCAGCAATGGGTGAAATCTAACAAATAGAATGTGAGAGGATCTAAGTTTCAAATCTTATCAAGACTTTATTTATATGCAGAGCTTAAAAAATATGCTTAGGCCAAAACACCAAATCTCTACATCGGAGACGACAGCCAATTTGACCTTGCAATATACATATTTCAAGACTTAGACCATCAGTATCAACAAGTGAGGTATCTTTGATCAAGTAAACTATTGAGTAAAATTTTAAAATTGATTAAACATTGGTCAAAGCTAAATTCTCATTGCTAGGGACCAGGGACGTAGGAAGCATCTCAAACTTGGGTGGGCACGACGCTTCGAGGGCACTTGTTTAGAAACAAGGGCATTTTTAAAAAGAAAAGGACACTTCTTTGTTGATTGCAAAATCTTGGGGGGCACGTGCCCCCAGTGCCCCCCGATTCCTATGTCTATGCTAGGAACCAAACCAAATCTGTATTCTTGTTCTGAGGGCACTCGATACAAGTCAGCTTCATCTTAGTTTTGTACACTTGAGTGGCTCTTGAAGTGGACTCGAACAAATGTGCAGAAATCTACGCCATTCATATTGATACCTACAAACAGGTGACTCAAATTTAAATCCAAAAATAAAAGGAGGGTTCTTTTATATAACAGAAGTAAATTGAATTGCACCGCATCACACAAAAAGAGTCCATCTCTAAATCCACGCTATTGAGAACATAAGATCCTTTTGGATGATTACAAAGTCCGTCCTGAGCTAAACAAGCATAAGAATATCTGATTATTGATTTCTTCATAACCCCAAATGATCGTTGATTCTGTTTTTGCTACAGTCAGAGAGATGAGTGTTGCTGCTAAAGTCGCCTTCAATGGAAAATCGAGTGCCTAGTATAAGGAAAAGAATTTCATTCATTTCATTTCATTTTATATTCTTTAAACACGGTAACCCCGTCGGCAAAGGCCGCTAAAGAATCGCCTCAAGGTCAAAGGCAATATTTTGGTCTTTATGTCAAACGAGAATGATACGCAAAAATCAAAAGTCATTACCCCTAGTTTGCTTATAGTTCGTGCACAAAACTATTGGTGCATCTGTGTCAAATGAGATGTCATGTGAGATTTACGATAACGCAAAATTACTTATGCAGAACCCTACAGAACGTTTCAGTTGTTGCTATTCGCGGGCATCTAATTTGAGACAAGCAGTCACGAAGATTCCTCTGTACAGAATGATATGCATGAAGATGTTTTGGTTCAGTGTGATCACGTCCCTTCCCCCAGTCCATGGCGCCATTGCTTGCTGGGATTCTGCACCTTTCGTCTCAACTTCACCTGCGATGATTGCATCCGTTGCTGTGTAGGAGGGGGGTCCTTCTACCTTTGGTTATGCTGCAAATGCTAGCCTCTGTGCAGGCCGCCGGTTACATCATCCTCTAAAGTTGGGTTATTTGCATAATGAGTACTATCAATAAGTGGCTAATGATTCGTTCGTCCTAGAAAACGATTGTTTTGACATAATTAAGCTGCTAATGAAGTCAAGAACGTGCCAATTCTGGGTGAATTTGTTGCTGTGCCAGGGTAAACATCCTAGTAATTTATCCATCTTATGGTGTCAAATCTGTCTAACATGAAATAAGCCGACGTCAAATGTTGCTATAGGATCGCGGGAAACTTCTGTCTTGTATGCGCTTTATGTGCGCTTTCTTTATTTCAGTGCCAATTAGCAGAGATAAAACGTTAATCAATTGCTTTAACGAGCGTGACTTACTTTCTTTCTTTCTTTCTTACTTACTTACTTACTGACATCGAGTCCCCCCTTAGATTACAAAGTTGGACTTTGTAATCAAAAAGCAGCTGTTATTGCCAATATACGGTAAGACCCTCCCACAGCTGTCAGCTAACTGGCCAATCATACAATATGGATTGCTATTATTGCCCATATTTGGGCAATGCAGCCATCAGCTGTCAGTAATCTAACCAATCAGGCTGAGCGAATCAAGTCACATGGAATGCATAATTAATAATCTTCATTGCATTGATCAAAAAAAGGACCAGCTGTTCTGCAAGAACAACCCAAATTACTCGGCAACAGTTACAAAACTGCCCACTTTGCCTCAATTAATCACTTTGTTTTTGCTATCTGTCAGTAATAATGTGTTACAATCTATTCTTAAATATCATTAATTAGGACAACATTACCGCTTTGATTACTAGCATGTCTTATTATTCGGGTTTTGGGGAACACCTTTTCCTGTGTATATAAAGTCGACTTTTTGATGAATCGTACTCATAAACAAATTTACAAAACTTGTACGAAAAAGGAAAATATATTAGATATGAAGCATCTAATTTCAGTGGTATTAATTGGAACTTTAAGCATTATATTTTGCAAGCAAGCTGCCTCATTGACATGTCTGAGATGCGAGGAACAAACATGCAGAGATGTCGGATCTCTAAGGTGTAAAGGTACGTAAAATCTGCTTTCTATCTTGATATCGTTCAAAAAATTGCGAAGAAATTAATAACATTTGCCACAGCAAGAGTCCTGTATGATTTGATCAATGTTTTAGGCTATTTTTTAGTCATTTTTACGTATATTTCTTGTGCTCGTGAGAGAGCGAGAAAGATCGCAAGAATACTTCGATCTTTTGGCATTTAACTAGAATTTGAATCATTCAAATCTGTGCAGTACTATTGGTGCTATGAATTTAAGAGTGGGAACTCTTTTCTGGCTCACCCGGTATACATCCTTTACAGCGAGAAAGAAAGAGCTTCTCTCATACAAAGTCTGCCCTAAAAAATTTCGAAACCTGGAGTAATTTTCGCGTTGAAGAGAAGTAAGCCTGTCGCACGTTCAAATTCAGCGTAAGAATCAAAGAGAGCAAAACAGCTATAGTAACTTTTTAATGTTACGATTCGAATCAGATTTTCCATTCATTTTTGAATGAGCTTTGAGTGAACCTTAAAACTGACATCTTAATCTGGCGATCACACCAGAGCAAGGAAAACTTTCACCAATGTAACATGATGCACAAAGAAAATTAATCTTGAATCTGAAACGATGAAAAATGAGGACATATCAAAAAAGTAATTACAGAGAGACGGACTTGTATAGACTCTTTGATAGCCTCACAAGAGTTCATTGCTTTCTGGTCGGGACAGACTATCTTCCTGTCAAATGACCATTCAAGTTAAGATATTGGAACTTGGCTTCAGTGCTTGCTCGAACCCAAGGTGTACGGTTCTTACAAAGAACGATTTCTTGACACAAAAATAAGCGGTGAGTCGCAAGCAGTATTCCTTTCATTTAAGTCAGATTCTGCTAAAAGTTGCTTTGGAAAAAGTTGATATATTTGCGTCAAAAATTGTGCTTTCTTGTCCAGTTTATTGTGTCTTCTACCTCTGTTGTACTTATGCCATCGATCTTTTCATTCATGCCCAAATCCCAATTGGTCAATTATGGTCGATCATTTGATCAACTATGGCCTATGGCCTATCATTCCACATAATTATGCATTATGGTGTATGATACTACGATTTGTCACAGGTGGAACGACCCTTGATGTGTGTGGCTGTTGTACCGTATGTGCCAAAGTCGAAGGAGAAGCATGCGGAGGACCTTGGAACTTGAAAGGTGTTTGTGACAAAGGACTGAAATGCAAGCCACAAAGTGATCTACGGCCTGGAAAATGTGTTGATCGTAAGTGAGATTTTAAACAATTTTGTTGAGTTTAGTAGATGATTTGGAGTGAAAATAGGATCATGACATAGAAAGCGAAAAGAATCAATCTGCCATTGCTTCTGGTGTGATGTACTCACATGTCGTGCCAGTTCAAATGTTTCCCATGTTATTTGTGTAGCAGGAAACTAACTACTTTCCTTTTACTGGAAAACATATTGTTCGGATTCCGATACGTTTAATTCATTGAACTGAATTTCCTTACAGAATTCTTTCGCCTGAAGATTATGGTACCAATCTGATGTCACTCTGTCATGCACATTTTGTTTCTTGAAAATATGATACAAATGCCATAACTCAAAGATAAGGTGTATATCTCATTCTTTTGAGTGCTGAAAAAGTTGAGAGGTTTCTTGAAGCTAAGAAATCAAACACAGGATCACACTGTCGTGGCCTTACGTTTATTTTATTACATGAATTCTCAAGACTTTTAGGAATTTTCAATAATTCTGAACACCATGGTAAAATCCTTGAGCCATGCGAAAGATGTCAATTTTCCTAAAACAGGAAATTTTGAGGAACTAAAAGCATTCTCAAAGAATTGTGGGCAGGAATGCCCAAATTCTGTACTGTACTTCCTGTCTGTAAATAATTCTGTCGAAGAATCTTGCCCTTAAAAATTCAAATTTTTGAAGATAAATATCTATTCATTTACAGCCAGCATTAGAAAGAGGTTACCAAGATGTATTCCGCGTCGTAAATACCCAAGAGGAAGCCATTATTTCAGGCTTTCGAGATACAGAAGTTGTATGAGAAAGACGACAATTTTCTGCAACAAATGCTGCAAAAGGTAAGATGAAATTGTTTCTTTTTCTGCCATCAATAAATATTCAAATGCCAAAGTGAATTTCATCTACTGCTAATACCATTCCAGAAAGCCATTTAAGCGTCTCAAGAGTTGTAAGCCAGAAGGAAGCAAGGATATTTCTTGGCCTAAAAATCAATGCTTAGTCAATGCAATGAAAGCATGGGCCATGAAAGAAGTAGACAACAGTGGGAACAGTACTGACTGGCAAATGCTACATCTCAGATGTTATTGCGTATATCTGAAGGCTAAGTAAACTGCAACATGAAAAATGAGACATTTACTTTGAGTCACTCTGACGTTCGGACATTTGCACCGGTTTTAAATGCAAAACAGAGTTGTCCAAAATATTGCCAACTAATTACATTCACTACGCACCGTAACAAAATGATAGCAAAAAAAGACTTTGTCCTATGCATGTCTCGACCCATCAAAATCTTGTCTCATCAACAGATAATTTTCAAAACCTCGCCTGTTGCCTTCAACCGTCAACTAAAATTACAGTTGCCCTCGAATTTGACCAGGTAGGCCCAAACTTCTAATTCATTACCAATCGTTACACAATAACAGGATAACCTCTAGCTCTGCCATAACACATTTTGGAGATGTGCACAGTTAACTTTTTGACTCTGGAAGCAAAGCATCCCTTCTTACTGGTGTCTACGATAACGTACTATGGAACATAGCAGGCTATAAATCTGCGACTCACTCGACTCAATTTCTCAAGAATTTCCAATTTTCATATTACGACACTTAATATATATATACTTTTTTCCACAGATGTTGCGAACATGATACCACTTGCAACCCAGATATGTACACATACATTTTGAAAACACGTTGCCAACGACAACAAAGATTATATCTGCCATCAAAACTTATATCAGGAGACGAGGCAGAAGATGAACATGAAAACGAAATAGAAGATATTGGCTTGGAGGATAACATAAAGGGCTAACAAGGACGTAACTAGATTCGCATCACTTAGGGCCCCTTACCTATTATGCCAAACAATGTTTAATATAAGAAAGTATATTCTTCCTAGCCTTCTTTGCCTATCATAGATTTAGGAACTGGAGGGCAATGGGGGCATGATAATTTACAGCCATGTTTGTCTTGATTTATTCGTTGAGAGAATATACTTTGTCTGCAGTCAATCGCTTTGAATTGAGCTGTCAATTAAAGCAACTATTGCTATTGTAATACAAAATCTGTTCTTGTTAGCTAGATATATTTAAAACAAAGTATTGCTACCACATGCTTCGTATTTTCTGTACTGATATTTTAGGAATTCAATGTTTCAGAAAGTAAATACAACAAATAATCAAACAAATGCTTTGTAACTGTATAAGAATTTAAATTGTGTTCTAAACAGTACATTTATTACAACTACATATCTTCATATTTTGCGAACATGCCTAACATTGTCATATTTCTCGTGTTCGTAGCTCTTAATGTGCAACAATCGTTTTTAACTGCTCATATTGGCAGATGACGCCAACAACTGACCAACAGATACTGACCAACATGTACTCTTCCTTGATTCGTTCAAGAGTGCAATTCCAGCAACAATAAGAATAAATGAACCTACCATTTTGTGACAGCAGAAATACCTTTCATTCAATTCTTTAACTACATTCTTTGCTGTAACATTTCTCTAATACTGTTCTCTTGCTCTTTGACACTCTTTTGGTTGTATTCCTTACTTGCCTGGTAGGACGTAAAATATCACATGACACATTGGTTATCCAGGTGCCTCAAAAAAGTACCCCCCTTTTGACTGGAAGTAGGAATAAAACAATAAGATATCATTATTCTCTGAGTACACAGCTAAGTTTAACAATCTTCAACTTAGATACACATACCGCACATTATAAAATCATCCACCAAACATGGGAGATACAAACTTGCAAAGTCAAAATTACCGTGCACCCAAAACCAGAGGTTTTGAAAAAGGGCCCTAGCAATAATTTGTATCATGGACATTTTCCAAAGTAGCTGTAAACTTTGATTTTCAGTTTTTCACTTTTGAAAAGAATGAAAGGCACATGGACATCGCCCTACTCAAACGAATATGATAGGAAAAGGGGTAAGAATGATAAAGTGGTGCCACATCTCCAGAATAAGTGTGTATGTGCTCCTTTTCCTCTTCTTTGATGCAAATAACACTTCGGATGGAATGTAATGCAAGAACCGATTCCTCAAAAGAAAAGTCATTTGAAGCATATCAAGACATAATTCTTTCAAAAGGAAAACAAGGTCAAAGTTGAAACTCCTTTTGCAAAATGTCTGTGATATCAATCATGCCTAAGGCCTTTTGCAAAGCCTCTGGTATCAAGTGCAGCTCAAATTTTGACTTTGTGAACTCGTATCTCTGGTGTTTGGTGGGCAGTTTTTAAATGCAAGGCATGTGCATTTAAATTGAAGATGAATAAATGCAGCTATGAACTCAAAAAGTTCCAATATTTATCATTTTGTTCCCTTGTTTAGTCATTTCGGCACCCGATACACTCACTGTTATCTCTATAAAAAGTTGGTGCTGACGGTGTGAAAATTAAAGGGAATACACATATCAAATGGGCCACAAAAGAAGCCAAAAAAATTGCCTAAAGTACAGGCTTTTATATACAATAGCATGGTTTCCCTTGTGTAAGAACTATTGTTTAGATAAATTTACAGCCTTTCATATAGCCCAAGAATTCTTATCATATATTTAATGTATACAAAGAAAGTTGCAAATCTCACCTCAATTCCTTTGATTTTATCTTCAGCCTGTTTGGTCTTTTTATGTAAGTTTTCTTTCACATCTTCTATTGAATGTAATACAAACCTAAATTGAAAAGAGCAACTTACATGATGCATAGGGCCAAGAAATTGAAATTTGGCCAAAATGGACTATATATCTTATATAAATCAAAAAATGCACAACATGCATAAACAGCTGATATTTTTGGGCTTTCCAACAGTTTCTGTATTTTGGGTTGAAAAAAATTGACACAGCAGTTTGAAAATGGGCAAATCTGCTATAAATGGCAAACAACAAGAAAATGTATAATTTCTCAAATATGCTGCAAAATGCTTTTATCCAGACAAATAATATCTGCAAGCAGTTTATCAAAGTTTAGTGGATATCATCAAGAAGTCCAATAACTAGAAATTTTCTGTTTTTGAGTATCAAGATGATTTGTCTCTGAATCATGAAAAGATAAAAAATCCACTGATTTTCCAATATTTAGTAGTCCACCATTTGAGCTCTAAACTTGAAATATGTATCTCGAATTCTATGTCCACCTTTTTAAACTGATGTAAACATTTGGAACCTATGCTGTGTGTCATAATTTTCAACCCCTCACAAATCAAATGATGCTGTATGTACAAAATATGCTCACATTCTACCCAGTGATTCATATGTTTTGGTTCCCTCAGGCAGCTGGCTAATTTCTTTCTCTGTTAGCATTGCATGTTGGATATTTCTTTTCAAATGCAAGATCTGTGCTTCTGCAATTTTCACCTGTTGTTGTGTAGCTATAACTTTAGCTTGCAATTCTTGGAATGCCTACAAGTAAGAATAGAAAGTAATTAATAATCAATCAACTTTGCAACCCTTAAGCTTTTGGAAGAGGGTCATGCCTTGATTTTCAATAGGAGGTATATAACTACCCAAGACACATTCCATGCACCCTTAGGCCTGAAGATCTTCGGCGCAGACCCGACTTTTGTCAGTGTAGCGGCGTCATTTTTTCAATAAAATCGGTTCTTGGCATGACAGCGATTGAAAATCTGCCTACATTGGCATGAATGTGAAGTTGTGCTCAATCATTTGGCAGTTTTATTTGATAATAAATGCATTTCTTTTATAAGAAACTACGAATTTGGGCCAGTACTGAAAGTTTCCTAAAATCATCAGAGTTTGAATACTCCAATATTTTGGTAGCTTCTCTCACCCCGAAAATATCTGGCGCACAAAAGCTTAGGGCTCGGCGTACCTTCGGCGTAGGTTTTACACGGAATGCACCCTGAATAACAATAACTACTCCTTTCCCCTTTTCGAAAATTGGTTTTTTACTTGCATCTGCTCTCTTCACGAGTTTGCATGACAAAAATGTAGCTAAAAACCACACATAGTCTACTTAAAAGCAAAAGAAAGATAAGAGATTCATCTTGACGTCTCATTCTTCAAACTACACAACAAAATAGTTAGCAATACCTTTCTGAGTTCTGCATCGAAGGAAGCCATTTTGAAAAGAGTGCTAACTTATACAAACGAGGCTAAAAGAAGGCGGAATTAAAATTTCACGAAAACGAGGTTTACGTATTGAGTTGGATTAATTTTTAGAAAGCCAATTTTTGTGACAAAATTTTTTGGAGCTTGGAAAGTTGCATTTTAGATCAAGAAAAAATCACCTAAAGAAGCAGATCTGTTGTAAATATCCCAAAAGATGCTCCTGAGATATAAATTGTCAAAAGAAATTCGTGCCTTGTACAGCAGATTATCACAAAAGCGATGTTGTGTGCTTGGGACGTTCAGGCCAGCTCTCCACCAAAGACGGTACAACTCGGATTGGAGAGACCAAATTGCCGATTCAGAGGTCTTATTTAGGCATCAGATGGAAGTACCACGTATAGGAATGCTGGATTTATTGAGCGCATGTAATACGATTGTGAAAAGCAAGTTTAATGAAGATGAACCTGAGAGGAAAGAAGCGATCATCACGATTTATGGGAAACAAAAAACAGAAAAGACTATTGAGGATTTAAAGAATATTGTTGAACGGATGCACAAGTATAAAAGCCTTGTGAGACACAAATTTACTGGAACTCCACCAATGATAAGGGTATATGAGTGTATTTTACTCAAATGCATGTACAAAATGCTGTTATTTTAGTGTACACTATTTGGCGAAGGTGAAGTTGCTTTTTTAGTGCTAAGTGCGAGGATGACAGAAGCAGCTAAGTGCTAATCGATTCCATGACCCCTTACCATGATGCTCAAGTGATGGGCTCTACCAGGTATCAAACCCTGTCTGCCTGAGTCCGCCTGACTGTTCTGGTTGCAAATTCAAAGGAACATGCCAACTGCTCCATTACACCTTATTAGTCACTGTATTCTAAAAGCTTGGAATTGAAACCTTTCAAAGCATATGCTTTGAAAATATTCCATGCATGGTGTTCGGAAAAAAATTTCTAAACAATTATTCAGCCACTGAAGAAGATCTTTTAGAGATTGCTAGGGGATACACCCCAGCATGGCTCAGCCTGACCAATCAGATTGTCTAAAGATAACAAATGACAACAGCAATCATAAACTTTTGATTAACTTTACTACTCTTCATAAAAGTCAATAAACACATAACACATTGTTTATTTGAAATTTCCAGAAAATTTTTGGAGAAACTTATTTTGCCTATGTTAATACTTATCTGTAAAAGGATAAAAAGTTAGCAAGATCCTTAATGTACTTCAAAGCTTTATTAAGAATCATAAACAATTGTCGTTTTAACATCCCCTCATGATCTGGTCTATTTATACGCTGAGGTTTATTTTTAACTACAGGTGGAGTTCCCTTATCTACAAAAGCACAGAGAAGAG
Source organism: Aurelia sp. 3 sensu Dawson et al. (2005) (assembly GCA_964020215.1). Classification (NCBI taxonomy): domain Eukaryota; kingdom Metazoa; phylum Cnidaria; class Scyphozoa; order Semaeostomeae; family Ulmaridae; genus Aurelia; species Aurelia sp. 3 sensu Dawson et al. (2005). Next base: position 1,611,388 of record OZ026593.1, read on the forward strand.
TTGGAGCACTGTATGACCTTGGTTGTAGAGATGCCCTACCAATATGGCATGATTGCAAAAGTTACAGAAAATTCTAATCTTTTCATAAAGGATTTTGAAAATGACTACACATCAGGTATCACCATTTTCATACTGTTGAAGTACTCTGCTCCAGAAAGTCTGAACAAATGTTTTGCATTAAATCTGACACTTTCCAGCATTAGCAAGAAGAGCCACAGTGGCCTCTGCTGCATGAATTGTGCATGTTGTCCACTGAATTGAGTCATGCAGGTTTTTTCTTTATTTTGAATGACATCTTGTTTGTTTCTCTATCCTAAAAATTGCTCTTAAAATATTTATATTCCTTGCAAGCAGAATCGGAAATTTTGTGTCAAAATTCACTGCTAAAAAGAGCGAAGTATCTTTCTGGAAGAAGAATATATTTAAAATTTAGCACTAAAAAATTTAGCAAATATATTCTTGATTTAGCATTTCTACTGTAACACTATCTATTTCTCCAAGGCAAATTAGTCTTTGCTTCATTCTCAGGTGATGTTTGCTACCAAAAATTAGAATTCAAGACAATATCTTGCTTCTTTGGTACTCCTCACAAGCCTTTTGCATTTGATTCTCTTTGAAATTTTATTAAGCTTTATTTTTTTTTAATTTTTCTTCCATTTATAAAGAACTTCATCTAAAATATAAATTTCTTTTCAAATTACAACAGGTTATGCAGACCGTGGCCAAATTGAACTTAGCAAAATCAGATCAACATTCAATGAATGTTTTTCTGGAGGAGATATCATTTGCAAAGATTACCTTCTTGGAAGTGGTTACTTATGGACAATGCTAACTGGAGGTATTTACGTGAAGAAGCTGCAAGGAATAAACTGGGCATTACATTCCATAAATGGAAATTTGGAAACAGAAAGTGTGTATTGTTCTGATTTGGTTTACACAAACGAACAAGGAAATGTGACAACTGGGCTTATTCAAGCAAGTAAGTCAAACCGTTTTGAAATCTTAAAATTTTACTGTGAGAGAAAGAAATCCATGTTAGGTTTATAATTTACTAAAAAGGACAGTTCCAGAAGGAATACTAAGAGGCAAGTTGTAGCAATCCATTAAGCATTAAGGCTTTAAGAAAATATTTTCTGGACAATATTTGCAGGGATTCTAAAACTATGTCCGGAAGACATTACATGAAAGTAACAAACATAAACGAGATAGTGCATTTCTAGCCTTTGGCGATTGCTGCAGAATGTCATTGGGTTTCATTGCATGTTTTATTTTCCTACATATCAATGCTGATTTGTTTGAGGATAAATCATGAGCCTCCTTGATAACTATATGGAACTAAATAAAGATTTATCAAGAGTATAGAACTTGCTTGAAGGTTTTGCTCTTGTTTCATCAGAATTCACTAAGTTATGATGAAGTGAAACCAAAATGTCTTTATCTTAAATGTTTCACTTTTGTTTCATTAGAACTCACTAAAGAAGTTCTGATAATTAGACAGCAAAGCATCGTCATCTTTAGTGACAAACAAAAGCAATTCCTATATTTTAGAGAAATACTGATTTGTTTAAGGGTGCTTAAAAAACACATTTTTTATGTGAAGAATTCATTCTATTGTCAGTATTCTTTATAATTGTGAATGCCTTTACTCTATATGAAGTGTATGAGTTATTGAACCTAATCTCTAATCAAATGAAATACAACTATTACTGCTCAAGAAAAATTTGTACTTTCAATCATTTGGTATTCAAATTTGGTATTCAGTTCCACTACTCTGCATCAAATTCTCCCCTTTCTAGCTGGATGCCATTTTGAAACCCACAATGGTCAACTGAAGGTTGACTCAGTAACGGCTGATAAAACTGTTGGAAGAATTTTCAATTCTGGAAAGATGGATATTGTTATTGAAAAGACCACAGAAATGTATTTGTACCATGGAGAAGGTAAGAAGAAAACTGGGAAACTCTAAAGCTTTCATGGCAGCCAGAAAAAAGTTCCTACTCTAGAAATATTCATAGCATTTGCAGTACTTGACAGATTTGCATGATTAAAATTCTAGTTAGTTAAAAGCTGCAATTTTAATTCCCTTTGCAATTTTATGACCACTGCAAGATAGCTAAATTGAACCTTATGAAAATTTCTTTGTTGTAAAGTGTCTGAAAAGGCCTAAAACATTTGATCAAATTGTAAAGAAATAGTTTCAATAAGGAAAAAACCCAAACTAATTGAGCATGCTAACTATGGATGGAGTATGAAATCAAGATATGAAATCAAAATATGACTTAAGATATGAAATTGTTGAATAAATGGAATCTTCATTTATCATCAATCAAACTCCAAAATTTCGTTTTTAACCAAGGGGGTGCTCTCTCCTCGATTAGTTTACCTATTGAGAGAGCTCCTCCTTTTAAGAAATTCCCTGCATACAAATTCCCTTATAAATTTGTTATTTTGTATTTCTTATTGTAATTTGTTGTTTTGTATATGTTGTAACGATGGCATTTGTATCTGGTGGATTTTTAAAATGTAATGAACTTAACTAAACGGAATAAGATTTGTCCAAATCATCGTTTCTAATCGAAATTTATCATCGCTTTGATATTCATGCATTAAACAGCATGTGTGTTTTGTGGATCCTCCAGTGGCTTATTCAATTTTCTTCATTTTTTTCACAGGAGGTGAAATAAATTTGAAAATTGGAGAAGGAGTTGAAATCGACATGGAAATTCAATCGAAATCTTCATCAATATCATCTCAAATAAAGTTTGATGAACTCGAAAAATACAGTGACCCTATCAGAAAATACCAAGTAACAAAAGGAAAATTGGGGAAAACTGACTTAAAGTGGGACATTGAAAACCATGAAGGACATGTTATTCTTGAAAAGGGAGATTGGATGAGTAGTATGAAACGTAAAATACCCAATTTGAATGTGTAAGTGAATATATAGATTAAATCATTAATTTTTGCTAGGAAAATTCTTTGCTCTGAAATACCACAGAACACTGGAACCGTTCTTTTTTATTTGTTTTGTAAATTCATTCCGCAGATTTTCGTCAATTTTTTCCAGATTGAAGCAGAAAGAAGCTAAAAATAAAGAAGCGCTTGTTGTTTATTATTCTTATTCTTGTATTCTTTATAGAAGTGAAATTTATGCTTTACTCTCCAAAAGAGAAGTAAGATATAAACCGTGCTAGCTTGTGCGGAGTTTATGGTGTCTGTCCATCTTTCCTCGTGCCTCATGCTCAAGTTGCAGGCATGCTTCATGCTTTTTTCGCGTTGTCTTTCATGTCGTCATCCGTTTCAGTTGCCAGAATTTGCTAGATTTTGCTTTTGTCCCATTGTTCGTCTAAATGTATACTTGTCAGTCAAGTCATAAAAGTTTTTCATGTGTACCTTTCAAGGTAATGTTTTGCATTCTGTCGTCACAAGTTCAAGTTAATTTCATTTTAGAATGTCAACATACAAATCTCTTTTAAAACATTATATAATTCACTTATAACGTGCTTAAAACATGCACAGTTGAAACTAAAACTGTTAAAAATTGATAATGATAATGAAATAATTCAGTATAGTTGTAGTCAAAACTAAAGAGATTCGCACGTCAGCGATTTCTTGAAAGATGAGCACTCTAAGTATTAATGGAGTCCTAGGTTCATCGTTTGTTTCAATGTTGTCTGTGTTTCCATTCGTAATTTCGATATATTTCTTTGTCCAGTCCCCATGTCAGCGAAGAACTTCTAATAGTAAGTCGTTCTGTCAATTTGCTAGTTTTTTGCTTTTGTCCCATTAAGGTTGTACGTTTTAAAGTCCTATGTCTGTGGATTTTCATGATTGTCGTTTGCTTTTTTTTGTCCCATACATGAGTTGTCACACTCAGTGGTTTTTAAGTCTGTGCTTTTCATGACAAATTCTGTCAATTTGTCACGATTTGCTAGATTTTGCTATTTTTCCCATATGTTTGTTCTAAACTGTAAACATCAGTGAATCGTTATGAGATCCTACTCAATCCTTAGTTTCTGTTTTGTTCTTCTTAAAGTCATCAGTTTTCTTACCAAGCTCGACTTTGTCGAAAATTTGCTAGATATTGCGTTGAATTTGTCATAGGACATATGACCACTGACATGCAACAAAAAACTTACAGCTTAAAACTTTTAAGTTGTTACTTTGAAGTTGCATGTCTGCAGCTTTGTAACATGACGAATCTAAAAATATTGTTACAATTTCCTAGACCTAGATTTTGCTTTTTGTCTCACACGTATTTTATCTTAGCCATCAAATTCAGTAATTGTTTTGAGTCTGTGGTTTTTTCATGCCAAATTTCATCAATTTGTCACATTTGCTAGATCTTGCTTTTTGTCCCATGTCTGTATCAAACTGTAAATATGAATGATCTTGTAAAAGATCTTAGGTTTCTGTTTTGTCCTTCTTTAATTCATCATTCGTCATCAACCTAAACATTGTCATATATCTTGATCTTTGTCATATATGAAGATATTGCTTTAAATTCGTCATGGGACATATAGCCACTGAGTAGTATGTTTCAAGTTGCATGTCTGCAGCTTCATGCCCTATGACGAATTTTAAAACATTATCACAATTTTGATAGATTTTGCTTTCAGTCCCATAATTATTTTGTCCAAGCTGTCAAATTCAATTATTGTTTTCAATCTGTGATTTTTCATATTTGTCTTCTGCTATTTGTCCAATTTGTAAGCTGTCAGATTCAGTGGTTGCTTTAAGTCAGTGTTTTTCATGACAAATTTGTCAGTTTGTCACGATTTGCTAGGTTTTGCTTTTTGCCCCATATGTTTTCATCATAACTCGGTGTAAGAGGTCAGTCTAAGAGATCTTGTCCGTCCTTAATTTCCGTTTTGTCTCATTGTATTCACTTCAAGTTATCCGCTGTAACCAATCTAAACTTTTTCGTATGTGTGTCAGGTGTTGCTTCTTGTCTCCCATGTCTCTTTCATAACATTCATAGAAGAGATTCTCTCGTGCCATTCTTCTTTGCAATCAGCTATCCCGTTCAGCAACTTTGCCGAGCATCTTCGAGTGTCTGATAGAAGTAGTGGTTTTGTCTCGGTTGTGCTTGTCTCTCTTCAAAGAGCTCTTTCTGAGATCATCCTTCTTATATCGAGATCAAGATCGTTCTAATTTGCCACAAATTGCTGCGTGCACTGTCTTTATATTATACTAATTTCTTCATTGTAGCATTCAGAATCAAACGATTAAAAAACAGCGAGCCAGGACTGATCCTTGCGGGCATGCAATACAAACAGCTTCGTATTCAAAACATCTAAAATCTAAATTATAGTGCTCGATTCTTCGGTAAGTGGCTTTGGACCGAACTGATAAGCTCATTTGAACAGATGAGCTCCGCTTATTGTTATTTAGCCTCTTCTTGCCAATTTCATGTTGAAGTAGCCAACGAATCTCTAACACCTTTGCTATAAATGCGTTTCTAGAGACTTGTCTTTTTCCTCAAAGTTGCTGTTTTTGTTGCCGTTGTTATTGTTGTTAGCATTCTTGGTCCTGTCATCTTTTAAGACCTGTGCGAGGCATTTCGTCATAGCCTCCATCTGGCGCATAATGAGATGTGTGGTTTTCTCAGTTCTGTCTAATCGTTTTGAGATTTCTCTGATGTTTTGGCTCGCTAGAAAGGAAGATAGGATCAGAATAGATTAAAGAAATCCAAGTTAGTTAGATTTAATAAGCTGACCACTTTTTGATAACGAAGAACATTTGGTCACTAGAAAGCGAATTAAATTGGCCACAGCCCGAGAATTTTCAGATAGGCAAATGAGTTGACCTTCTAAGATAACGAAACTTCCCTCGAAAATTCTCAGGGGCAATCGCAGTGGTATCATAAATCAGAGAGTAGTGATAGTGATAAATATCAAGGAACCCTTTGGAGACTCACGGAAGTCAATCTTCTCGATTTGCATTTAAAGAATCCTTGTAAATTTTGCAGAAGCTCTAAGCTGATGGTCTAACTTCGAATGATTTGGTCATAAGAAGCAGTAAAATCCAAAATCAAATATGTAAGCAGTAACTACTAGCGCTAAGCGTAAAGAATACACATTGTTTAACATGTTGATAACAGGAAGAAACTTTTCCTTTGCACATGAACAAGAATGTTACCTGTATGAATCTCCAACAATGTTTTTCCACTGATCAAGGTTGGCCCACTTGCATCTTCTTTTCCAGTTTTGTCTTTCTCTTCGTTTCCCTTGGACTCTTTTTGCCACCATCGTGCCTGAATAAACAGAGAGAGATGTCATTCTTATTTGCTTTTCTTGTATAAAATAACATAAAAAGTAACTGTGAAATTAGTACAATTTAAAACCTTGCTTTAGGTGGCCCAAAAATGTACGTATTCTTTTCTTTCGATAGAAGTAACGATTTCATTCCCCCTGTCTTGCCTAAATTTAGATATCAAGTAAAGCATTTCTTTCATCATTTTTAGTGTCAGATCTTCGTTGAACTCATTTGTGAGCTGAGCTTGAAGCAAGAATACCTTTAATCTACAGGACAAGTGGCCTAAAGTTCCATTGAAATTATACCATTTGATAATTTAGCCAGCAATGAGATGAAGTTGTCGTTTGTTTCAATGTCAGTTGAAAATAGCCGTTAATAAGAGCATTTTGACTCCACCTTATCAATCACATCATTTAAAAACAGAGTTGATGATGATTTAACACAGTTAAACAGCCTTTTGTAAACTCTTTTACCTGTTACATTTATCAGTTAAGTCAATAAATCAAAATATATTCAATGTAACCTGTTTATAGACTTAAAAACCTGTTTTAAATATGCCTCGTGCTTTCCTTGATGTGTAAAATAGATCATGTTCTTTAACCTTCTACTCTTCGTTGTGATCTTGAATAGAAAATTGTACGGGGAATTTTTATTCTTGCGACTCAGAAATTAGAGTTCGAGTCCTTCGTCATTCAGGTCTTTCTGCATGCCCTCAATGACCCAAATGACCTAGTGTGAACCAGGCTTTAGTTAGTTGCTGTTAATCTTAGTCTTTTTAGCAATAATTCTTTGTTCTGTTACCGTTCTTGTATTGCTGTTATATAAAGGGAATCGATATAGTTAAAAGCTGGCCCGGGCCAGGTCAAAAATAAATCTATTGTACCCAGCAACTTAGATGCATTTGGTTTCATTGTGTGGCTGAAGAAAAAATGGATTTGTGGGCGTTTCTCTGGCCTATTTATAGCAGATACGAGATATAGCTGTGTCTATTCCTTTTAACGAGTTTGCTTGGTTGCTTCGCATGATAATGTCTTTCTAGAAATCTATTTTGAGACACAAAACACATCCATTTCAGATAGCAGGCATGAATTTTGTACACAAAAGAATCAGGTCCCCGAAGCCAAAGCGATTTATGTTTCTGAAGTCATTTCACACCTCTGAACGCACTCAGTGAAATGAAAATAAAAAGATAATTCAAAATTGTTTGCTTCGGAATGAAGGTGTAAAATCTATTTTTCAGAACCAAAAATCGCTTTGCCTTGTTAGAGACCTAATTCTTTTGTTTTACAAAATTTGCCCTTGCTATCTTTATCTGGATGATCTCGTCACATCCGGATAGCTACTTATGTAACGTCCAGATAAACAAATTGCACCTACCTTAAAATAGAAGCCAACTGCGATGAATACTAAAGAGGATAACACATATCTCCATGGCACAAAATATCCTGCAATATTGAAATTTGCAACTGTTCTAATAATATCTGCAACTGTTTCAAAATAATTCACGATGTATTTCTGCCAGCTGTAGCAAAGAAATGGTGAAATCACGGCAACGAGCAAGCCAGTAAATGCTATGATACAGAAATTCCTCTTCTTGATAAATTCCATGGTAGATTCGGCAAAGTAACGTCTTTGCTTTTCAAGCGTTGGTAGGTGTTATCGCTTTGTCTATGTGAGCTCCTTCCGAATGACAATATATGCGAAAGTTCCACAGGGCTGCGGTTGGTGCGAACGGGCTAAAAATGCTTCACATGTAGCCTTTTGCACTCTCCCCAGTGAAACCTATGCTGCAGAAACTTGCGTCTATGCTTGCGTCTTGCCGGAACTTGTACAGCAATGAATCCACTGTCGGTTGGTGTTAATAGCCTCAAAATGTGTCCGATGTACAAATAAACATCGTACAAATAAACAAGGATGAAGGAGCTTTCTGTACGCTCAAAAGTGAACTATAAGGCGGCAGCAAACTTGTGTTCTCCCGAACGTTGCAGACCAAACAAAAATAAACCCCGCTTTTCCGCTCCTTGGCGGTCAAGACGGGGCTTCCAGCCTGCATCAATCCATCGAAATAACTTCCTCTATCCACAGCGTTAACAATGCTCAAGACAGCAAAGCATTACTTATTCATTGCCGTCCAGTCTCCCATCAAAACATCAGCAAAGATGTAAGCGCACAGGTGGCAACATTCTGTTTTCAAAATAGACGCTAAAAGCAATTAGCGATCAATGCTCAAACCTGCGATTTTCGTAAAGAATTCTGCACCACGTGGTCAGAGCATTGCTAAGGTTTCCTATCAAGAAATCCTTACTTCTTTGACGGTTCTAACTGTGACATGGGTAGGTGGTAGTTGCACTTAATGACGGGTGCGGTTTTCATTAACAGCAAGACGTAAATGGCAATGCGTAAACAACGTTTACCGACCTATGTTTTGGACAAGCAAATTCCACATGGTACCGTGACCCAGAAAATACTTTGTTACTTGACATACCCGGTGAGCAAAAGCAAACCATCCCCGTTTGAAAGGCAATTATTCTCTAGATATCAAGACGATGATATGTGCAAGTATGTTATTTTATGGTGGCACAGGTAGAAGTGAGGTATGGGAAGACCTATAATCAAAATTGTAATAAGCCCAAAATCGTACAGTCTGCCTTCGTTATGTTAAAATCCATTTCAGTATTTCAATATCTACTTAACTGAAATCAGCTACTCCGTGCGAAATTTTAAGGGATTTTCTTGCAAGAGCAGCTTCAACACAGGCCAAAAATCAAAACAAGGTATTCCTACTTCTTCTCCCTTTACAGCAATGACTTCAACATATTCTTGTGTAATCGCATTGGAAGGACTTTGGTGAAATTTTTGCGAGTAGTTGTAGACTTTTTCGCAAATTCATACAAAAGCTCAAATAAAGAATCTTAATTTGCCATCCTTCCACAGCTCATAACTGGCCTTTCGTAAAACTGAATTAAACTTTCGCTACACAGAGCTGCATTCAAATTCATTCAAAATATACAACAGTTCCAAAGTTTCAAGATGACCTAATCAAGCAAAATGCAATGGGCACAATCCATTCAATCGGAGTTGCAGCTGCAGTTATTCCAGCTTTTCTCAAATTAACAAACAAATAGCTACTTGCAATAAGGCTTCACGTTTCACACCCGTTGTGTTGAAAATCCAGAAAAAAATGATTCACGTAAAACTTCTTGATTTGAGTTTATGAATATAATTTAAAAACATCTGCCACAAAACCGGCAAAGATAGCTCTTGAGTTGAAATTTGAATATGAAGTACCCCATGGGTCTACATTGCGGTCGGCAATTCTGTGTTGAGTCAAAAATCTACCGATAATTCCTGACTTCTTTTCTTCATTCCACCTTAAGACCAAAACTTTGCAACTTTTTTGAGGTGATGGGAAAATGTCCTTCTGGTGTAGTATCAGGAGGGATGTAAAGGTGTATAAACATTAAGTATACACCGCTCCCGTTACTTTGCAAGTAAAATCCCCCCCCCCTAGAAGCAAATATTTGCAACATTTTTGGAGGCCAAGGGAAAATGTGCTTCTCGTGTAGCAACGGGAACGGTGTACACATATTTAGTATACACCGTTCCCATTACTATCTGAGTGCTAGAGTACTTTTTGTAACGATTTGTAACATTGAGACTCAAACGTTTCATTTTATCGCCAATCATAGCTCGGTTTAACAAAATTTCCCGTTGTTGCTGTTTTGACAACCGGCTCAAGAAAAGTTGTCTTCTTTTGATACCCCGTTCTAGACAAAAAATTGGCGAAAAAACAATACCCTGAAAAACGGCACATCCCCGGCTGAGAAATATACTAAGAACCCCCCGGGCTCCAATTCAAGTAACTTTACCCCAAGAACAAGAAAATACGAGTCACAAACATATGATGTATTCGCCTCATAAAACTGTTATGTACATGTAGCAAAGGAACAATATTATATCCCGCGATGTTTGAATTACAAAAGAAAATTAACTAACAAGAGTTCTTTGTTCCTTAACTATCCAATCAAATCGTTCGAATTTGGTTCATAACCAATCAGCGTTCTCTATTGACACATTATTATGTTCACTATACAACTTCCACAACATTACTCGGTTAGTCCGTGTCATTACTCCACGGGCTCCGTCTCCACATTGTTATCGAAACGGTGATTCAGAAAGGCAATATCATAGAGACTGCTACTTTGAACAAACATCTTTGCACTTCACTGAAGAACAAACCAAATATTCATATATTTTACGACTGCTCAGGTATAAGTTGATTTTTGACAGTTACTTTTTGGTGGCGCGGCTTGGATGAGCCACCTAAAAAACTGCAGGAATCCGCCATGTGTGGGGTAAAAGAACTGAAAAGCTATCATATTTATCCTTTTCATTTGATTTTGTGAATACGCCCCCCTCTCTAATATGCCCTTTCCCTAATAAACCCCCTCTGGAGTGTCCGCAATTACATAAGCCTAATAGGGCTTTTACAGTATTTCTTCACAATGTGGCGACGAAGCCGCTTTATGGAGTTACGTAGGAGGTTAGGAATGTGTACACAAGTCCTGCACCAGCACGGATGGTGGCAAGTCTCCGCCCCTTATCGTTAAGCCAACGAGCTTAAACCGACTAACCAATTAGGAGCTATTTCAACGTTTTAAAGTGCTTGTTAGAGACCGCTTGTGCCCAAAACTTGTCTCACAAAGAGTCAAATTTCTAAGGAGTACATCAGTGCCTCACAGTAGCTCATGCAGCAACCTTTGAAACTCGCGCGGTTGATCAATTTTAAGGTAAAATTTCTTTCGTTCAGTTGAACAATCAAATTAATTTTTAAACACCCAATGCTTGTGTTGAACAATGATTAAAGGGAATACGCATACCAGGCTAAAAGGCTTTAAATACAGGGCAAAACCTGCGGTAGCAACTCATTACAACAGGTGTGGAAAATTTACCTTGCAACATTTGTCTTCGAGAGATATTCAAATTTTGTGACATAAAGCTGCATACAATCTGGCTGGGGTGAAAATTCGATAGAAACACTTTCAGCTTTCGTATCTTGCGAGAATTTTATAGATTCAGCCTTCCAAAATGTTCAAACTTCGCCACTGATAGCGTCTCGTAAATAACAAGAATTAATAACATGCACAAAATCTCTTGGGATGCGCCGTTACGAAAAGGTCGAAATAATTTACCACTGAGGCATGAAAATTTGTATCAACCTGCTGATTCCATTGTGAAAGGCCATGCATACGTAAGAAATATGCCGGAATTCATTTACGGGGTATTTCAACTCAGATTGCCTCTGAGAAAATCGACATAAATGGAAGAAGAATTTATCTTTAACATAAGCTTTCCGTCCAGGTCAAGCACGCTTCCACTTTTTATATGGCAGAACACAAAACTAAGTATAAAATTGTCACTTCTCCTCTAGCTACAACAGCTTGAACCTGGAAATACCTCCTTGAAAAAGTGAATGTTGATTGATCAGTTAAGGGTTCCCCACTGTTTTCCACCAATGAACACTACCTTTGTTACCGCCAGACAACTCATTTTACCCAGAAGACCCTACTGCGTTAGCTTTGCCAGTACGTTACACATGCTATCATAGTTAACATAACAAAACCGTTATGCAAATCCTCAATTCAACGCAAAGAAATGGGGCTGAAAAGTAAAATGAGGGCTTCTGATTTGCAATATTTAAGAACAGCCTCCACAAGCTCAATATTATTAAGATTACGAAGACATCTAGTGCTTTTTTTACTTTAAACTGCTTGGGTAGCAAATACTTTGTTAAACAAAACGCTACAGTTCCTGCCTCAATCTTTTGCAACTTTGAAATCAACCTACACTCATGACGAAGATACGGTTAGCTTCCTCAGCAAAAAGGCATTTTAACAACGTAGAAATGACCACTCACTAAAGAGGTGATGATTCAATTTGGACGATAACATTGCGCTTAAATTGAGGAGACGCATAACTATCCCTAACCAAAGGCTTCTCACAGACAATATCCAATTACTGCGCCTTGCAAGGATGCCTTAGTATCTGAATAGCATTAAAATTTTCTGTAACGTTTAAGCTGTGTTACCAAGGGGCAAAATCACTCTATTAAAATCTTGTAAACTATTCCAAAGAATCCTTCTGTTTTCCTAAGAATCCCTAAAATCCTGCAGAAATCCTTTTGTTCTCCTACAAATCTCGAATGCTATTCGACGGAGAAATAAGCCACTCGACGTTACCCTACATAATAATGCACTCGCGATAATCGGATATTATCGAGAGAAGCCGTTCCACACAATACAAACTCGGCAGTAACAGCCCCTGTTTAGTCAATTCCGTCCATTCAAGATGATAATCAAGATACAATCTCTTTTCGAGTTCCTTGCGTAAGCGAGTCCCGATCGAAGTTTCTTCGAGACAAAATCTCGACGTGGAGCATCATCTCGCTTTGGATACTTCATTCGAAGTTTTTCGGGTGTCAGAAAATTTGACATCAGCGACATTTGTCACCACAATTGATCCCCAGCATCAATTTCATAAGTGAAATCACATTAAAATTCCATCTACAACCCTTGATCCATTCAGCTTAGCCTTTGAAGTGCTGAAAATTCATGTAAGGACTCAAACCTCTTGCTACATACATCTGTTGCACATGGGGTGGCAGCTTCAAGAATTCAGGAGTTGGGCCTCTTCCATACCCTGGGATATGTCCATATAAGTGACTCCTTTGTGACGCACTGTACCCTGCTCTACTCAACGCCGAAGCTGTGTTCGGTTGACCGTTCAAACATTGTCCTTTCGATCGTTCGTTCGCTTCTGAAGATGACGTCAAGCTTTCAACCGAGAATGACTTTTTAGACTGCTGTTGTTGCTGTTGTTCAAGCAGCCTCGCTTGTTGTTGTTCTAAAAGTCTGGATTGTTGATGTTCTAAGATCGCTCGTTCCATTAATGCTGTTGATGGGTATGCCTTGGGTGCTGTTGATGGGGACGGGAACTCACGTCCATGTGCGTGCGGGAATAGTGACTGCGTTGGGGGGCTTTTGCCTACAGGACTTTCAGTTAAACTCCTAAAACCCTGCGGGAACGAATGTCCGTGAGCACTGGGCCTAACAGAATGGGCACCATCATGCAAAGTACGTCCGTGTTGTGACTCGTGTAAATTTCTATTTAAACTGTGATGAAACGCGTGCTGCATTCCTGGTGGATAACGTGACTGATCGTGTAATGGATGCGCGAATGCGTGATGCGCTCGTGAGAGTTCTTGCGAGTTCATCGGGAGACCGTGGTGAGATCTTGAAGAATCCGGAGCACTATGCGGTGCTGAGTGATGCACCCTCGATGGTTCTTGAGTACCATGTGATGAACCGAGGACGTTTCTTGCCGCTTCTTGAGCACTCTGCGTCAAACCCAAGATCGTTCGTGAAGCATCTTGCGAGTGGTTAGGAAGGCCTAAATGTGATCGTGGAGAACTTTGCGCCGCACGTGGTAATCCATGATGATAAGCTCTACTTTGTTCTTCTGAATTATGAGCTAGGCCTAACAGGCTTCGGGATGAATCTCCCGGTACAGTTCTTGGAACACCAAGATGTGATTTAAGTGAATCCGGTACTGCATGTTGTTGTGCATGTAATGAACGTGCTGTTTCCTGACTATTGTGTGAAGCCGGACCATGAAAATTATGACCCGGCTCTTGACCAACCTGACCAAAGCCACCACGAGCCATGTGACTCAATTCTTTCGGCATCCCATGCTGCATTGCCTGAAACGCCCGGGCCTGTTGATTATAGATCATTCCCGGGATTCGTTTTGCATCATCGAGTACCGAAGGCGTGCCACGTACCCCCGTTTTTAGGCTAGCTGGGAGCTGTGCAACACGATGCTTGTAAAGTGGTGCTTGTGGCCCATGCTCTGCCTGACTTGCATGAATCGCAGCTTGCATACGCTGTAATGCATTATTGTGTTGTTGCACAGGAGACGGGGGTCGTTGCATAGCACAACTCAGGCTTGCATTCGAATTGGCCTGGACATTAGGTGAGTCACGTGAAGACGGTGGTGATTTGTGAGCGTGATTTGTGATCACTGGAGAAATAATCGAATGCACGCCGGATGACTGTCCAGGGGGTCTGCTGATTATAATCGGTGATGTAGGGGAGACAGATCTTGCGTTGCCATTTACAGTATCATGGATAACAATAGGTGAGCTTGATGGTGGCTTAATAGGGATGGCAGGAGATTGCATCTGGTGCATTGGAATCGCTGGAGAGCACAGATTATCAACCGATGATGAAGGTGACGGGTTCGGTCTTTGGATAACTGACGATCCTTCGCTCGGATGAGGAGACATCTGTGGTACATGGATAGGCTTCGGACGCTTGGGATCCATCGAATGAACAGGTGGTTGGCTCTGTTGTTGGGGCGGTGACGCTCTGCTTCCTAAATACAGCGTTGTTGGGCGAGGTATACCAGAGTTAGAGCTCTCATTAGAAGTATTTTCCGCAACTAAATCCGGTGATTTGATCTCGTTATCCGGAATCTTTACAACCTCGTTATCCAAGCTCTTTTCTTTCTCCATTGACCTTCTCGGGCTGTTAAGTGCGGCCGGTTTTGGGTTCACAATCTCGGCCGGATACGTAGCCGGTCTACCACGATATGAGGCAAATGGTGACAACTGCGGTGAATTCCTCGGGCTACCAGACATGACATCCGATGGTCCTGACATCCGCATGGGCATCGCATTATTTCGGCTATTGGAAATAACACCGGATCCTTGTGGAGGCATGTTCGAGGACGGAGAGATGCTGTTAATGGATTCTCTCATCTCATCGTTCTTTTCCAAATCTTTCAAATGCGATGAGTTGTCGTTTTTAGGAAGTTTGCTCGTAGCTGGTGATATATGCCTCTCCATTAACTGCTCTGTCGGTGATTTCACATCTTCGATTTCCGGCTCAATAGGAACACGTGGCGGTAACAGACTTTGATCTTCCTTGTCTCCCTGTTCTGTCTCGCCATTCATATCCTCGTTTTCAGACGTAGCACTACCTTCTTCCTCTTCCTCATCTTCCTCACTAAGCTGATCTGGTATATGTTGCATTTTCGATAACGACGTTGGCTGATTGAGCGGGCTAGGCCGAGGCTTTGAGAAATTCTGTTTCTTTTGTCCTTTCGTTGGAACAGGAGAACTTTGCAATTTCTTAGGACCTGGATAATTCGTTTTCTTCGAAGGAAAGAATGCTTGGGGTTCCGTGTCAATTTTTCTATTATTATTGTACAAGTATCGTTGGTATTCGTCATAAATGTTCGATTCCGTTGGGAAATTTTTCATTTTGTTCCAGTCTTTCATTGATTTATTAGGCTTCCCTATTGAATCTTTATCGTCCGCTACAATATGATTTCGATCTATTCGCAACTTATCGCGTTTCGATGTATAAATGTCATTGTCCGATTGCATATTGTCTCGATCTGATGATGAGGATTCATGATCTGATTGTCCGGTATCCCGCCCTGATGAATAAAGCTCCCTTTCAGAGCGAGGTTCAGTTGACTCTCTTGTTGCTATGGAAGCAGGCGATGACGTGGACGCCGAGATTGATGCATCGGAAACTTTTCGTTGCGGTTTCTTTCTCGGCTTTTTCTTCGGTACCTTTTTGGGTTTGACTTCTTCCTCTTCGCTAAAACTTTGAATAGGTCCGTTATCCGAGCTGTATAAACCGGGTTCATTTTTAAGTTCTTCCGGTACAAATGGTTCGCAATGAATTTTATGTTGCAAGTACGACTTGGGCCATTTTTGAGCTTGGTGATAAGCGATAATTGTGTTGTATTTCCCTTTGATAATAACTTCGTAGGCACCTCTGTTTGCAAGGGCAGTTGAGAAAACGTATGACTTGTGCGGAAGTAATGATGCAGTTGGGATGGGGGCCTCTGGGACAAGTGGGACAGGAGCAGGGAGGGGTGGTGGGATGGGGGCTGGCTTGATCTTCTTACGCTTCTTCTTCTTTGGGGCAGGCTCTTTTGGGTTATTGGCATCTGTAAAATATTGATGCAATCAATCATAGACAGACGTTCATGTCTCACAATGAGTAAGAAAGATCCCAACGTTACCTTTCTCTCTACACTGACTTACAACTCAGCTAAAACGGCATGCATTATAACATTGCAAACAAACAGGACGAAAAGCTCTAAACAAGAAAATACGTGTCACTTGAAAATGCTAGCGAATAACAAAAAACCGAAGCGTTCTGCAGCGCAATTTAGCGTTACCACAAATCTCAAGTGGCATACAATTTGCGAAAGCTTTGAAGTTTTCCAAAAAGTTGGAAGAAGAAGATATGGGTATTTGTCAACACTTCACAGTGAATCTCAAAAATAACATTCCCGTCCTTAAGCTTCTTGACTTTCCACTGACCTCATGAGTTTGTTCCATGCAAAGGATTTGTAAACATGTGTAGTAATATCAGGAGAAAAATATCGAAAATTCTGATAAACTTACAATCTTCCTCCTGAGCTTCCTCTTCACTAGCATCATCATCAGCTTCATACCACGTCTTTCCTTTTCTCTCCTCTAATTCTAAAACACACTTTCTCTTCCCAAGGGGCTTAAATACACTAAGATCAATGCCAGGATCATCCATCTCTATTTTGCGCCGAAGTTCCTCTGGAATAGGGGGCTCATCGTCCGAATCTCTCTTTGGGGGTGAGACTGCCATTTTTGATTTCTAGGATGGAGAAATTAATTTACAAAAATATTCAAGTCTCATGAAATAATATCAAAGTGATTCTATTTTCTATCTTCCACATAAAGGAAACCTTCAACCCAAGTACCGGGTGAGCCAGAAAAAAGTTCCCACTTTTGAAAATTCATAACATCAAGATTACTTCACGGATTTGAATCATTCAAATTCTAGTTAAAAGTCGAACGATCGAAGCATTTTTGTGATTTTTCTCGCTGTCCTACCAGCACTAGAAGTATTGGTAAATTCAACTTTATAAAAATTTCATGGTTGCAAAATGAAGAAGGAAAAAGGGCCTAAAACATCGATCAAATCGTAAGGACTCTATTCAAATCGAACAATAGGCCATGGGCATTTCAGCCTCCTCAAGAGTTATAAGACATTGATTTTCAAACAAATACGAAAGATTTTCAATCCCAAGGCAATTAATGCCTAGATGATATCTCTCACCCACGAAAAGTTGCATTTCCTTCATTATTCTGTGCGAGAAGTCATTTATGAATTGATCGATGTTTTAGGCCATTTTTCAGTCATTTTGTAACCATGAAATTTTTGTAAAGTTGAATTAACCTAATTTGTAGTGTTGGTAGGACAGCGAGAAAAATCACAGAAATACTTTGATCTTTCGGCTTTTAACTAGAATTTGAATAATTCAAATCCGTGAATTAGGCTTGGTGTTGTGAATTTTCAAAAGTGGGAACTTTTTTCTGGCTCACCCGGTATATTTTTATATCATACCGGTGAGTCAAAAAAGTTTAGGCGTTTGGCGGGCTATGGAATAAAAAGTATGTGACTGATATTCATAACCAAAATGTTAATCTATCAGTCAAAGGCTAACTTAGATGAGAAAATTTTGTTTGCTAAAACCACTCATCTTTAAGACCCAACAATTAGAAAAATACCTGTAAGGGGTTTGTATGTGAATCGTAAATTCCACGTTCCATTCCCGTCCATCATTTTTGTGGAATTGAAATTCATATTGTCAAGTTCAGAAATAGAATTTCAATTTCAATATAAAGTAAATCATGGACCACAATGGAATGTGGAATTCTCGTTCCCAAACATATCAATTACGAGCATTTTCCTAATTTCTGGGTCCAAACGATGAGTAATTTTGCGAAACAGATTAATCCCATCTAAGTTGGCCTTTGACTGATAGATTAGCATTTCAGTTTTGAATATCAGCCACATACTTACTTCGAATCTAACTTCAAAAGTAAAAGGTCCAACACAGTGTATAAATAAATATTCCCTCCAGTCAAAAGATATTCCCATCCAAATTTCGACCAGACATATTCTCAACCATTTCCCTTCAAAACAAGGCCACCGAATTCAACGTTTTCGTCAAATAAAGGCAGAACAACATTCATATCAATTCAATTTTTGATTCTGGTAAAAATACAAAGAAATGACGAATATTGAATATTGTCGTCCCACCAAACCTGTTTGACTTGAGGTCTCGGCTGGACAGAAAACCGCTTGCTTTCTTACGAGGCAAATTGGTGATAGAAAATTTCCCACGCCATCGCCCTAATACTTTTGCACCCCAAGTGTATACCTTTACCTTTTCACTTTGCATTTTCGCCTTTTTTGATACAGGACCATCGCTTGAAGACAAACTGTCACTTCGGCTGATTTTCGACTTTGTTTTGTTTGGTTTTACGATATCATTCTGAAAGAAAGAAACTAACATTTAGAAAAATGAGACTGGATTTCTAAATTCAAGGCTCTCCGGGACAACTGATACTGAGAAGAAGATGAAAGGAGCCCATCAATTCTACCTTAATCTATATCACTCATTCTTTTTCATCCTTTACTTCATTGATTTTGTACCATATTTATTGTGATCCATGCCTCTACAAGAAATGATGACTACTGTACTAAAATGTTGCACTGGTCCTCGGAAATTAAGTCTCCCAAAGCCTAACATAATCGTTTCCAAGAGAAATACTGCAGTTATGATAAACTGACTTCTGAATGCCGATGGTTGCTAATACACAACGAAGAGTTTCATTAAATAATCGGAGCTTCATTTCTGCTGGAAAGACATAGCGTCGGGAAGTCAAAACATAAATTCAAAAATATTAAAATTACCAAGGCAAATTTCTGACACGATGCACCGTCTGGTTAGACTAATTACGAAGAGTCCCTTGTATCCCTGTGGTAAACCTTTCTGAACAGGCTGCCGTCTAGCTTCTGGTAGGTATGAATAGCAAACATAAGATCTTCCAGCTGCTCAAAAGAGTATCTGGAGAAAGTGATCTCTCCTATACACATTTTGTAAGCATCTTTAAATGTGCACATATGTGGTAGAAGCTATGACGCCGCAAAATCAAACCTGTCGTGTAGCGACGTATAACAATACCGTTTCCATCCTGACTCTTGCTTAACGGTCTATGGGAGAAGTAAAGTCGCAATTCAATGAGATATTTAAAATTATTTACCTCTTCTTTCTTCATCTTTTGTTTGATTTTTTTCTTTTTCACAAACATTCCCTTTTCAGGACCATTTGAAAGCATATGACTGTTTCCTAACGGTGGTGACACGACTCCATCACTATCCTAAAACACAAACATGTCACCAATACTCATCTGGTAGCGACTGTGTGAGTAGACAGAATCGGCATAGGTTTGTTTACACCCATTTCAAGTCATGTGATGAATCTCTGGATAAAACTTCTTTTGATTTCTCTGACATATTTCGTACCATTCAAAGTTGTGCCATGAATGCAAAAAGTAGAATAATGCTAAAACTTCCCAAGGGTATGATCACATTGCTTGAAATGGGTAAAAAAAACCTTAGCCGATTAGGACTATTCAAATCCATCGAACGAAAAATAAAGTTCATCTTATTTCTGATATAAAAACATGTCGCGTCTGAAAGCAACTCCCGGGCTAATGAAAAATAATCAAACTGCAGCATCATATCAGTAAATAACAGAAAGAAACAATTAAAAACACAAATTGTTTAAATTCGAGCATTTCGATCAAAACCCTTCGTAAACACCAACTTTACAAAAGGACCACCGAGAATTCATACCACATGATAAAAAACTAAACAAAATTGTATTTTACAACAAAGAACCCTGTCCATTGAAATTGAAATTAGACCTAATGGGAATAAAAAATTAGCTTTAAACTGAAATAATCTTTAGCGTAAACAAGAAACAGTAATGAGATTGTTGGCAAATTAGTGACTATAGCTACCCAAGAGGATCGCATGTTCAGAACAAACAGGCAATTTTAAGGCGCACATGTCATGAACCTGATTGGTTCACACGATACAATTCTCTCTATTGTTTATTACAAAGCACAGGATCAAGGCTGAATTTTCATTGCAATGGAAATTTGTGAAGCAGAAATGAAAGGTCAAAAAACAATGGAATTCCACTCCACACTTCTTTGTTGTATTAACCAATTGCTAACGTGACATATGTCCTTTGAACATCTTAGCATATCAAATTCGAGACTTACATTGGATTTTTGTTTGGCTTTCTTGTTGACTTTAGCAATATTAGTCATTTTTGGCTTCTCGAAATTCGATTCCAATGCTTCAATAGCTTCAGCATGTCGCTTTAACTAAAAAACAAACAAATAACAACTGCAGTTCAAAAGTAAACAAAATTCAAAATAACGCAAATAAGGAAAAACGACTTGACCTAAATTCATACTGGCGTTGAAGCTCTGCGATTTCAACCCTTCCACAATTGGATGGTTCTTGTTCTTATTAGATAAAAAATTCACTTTAGGTAGACACGCTTTTCAACATTCTTTCCACTCAGAGGGATAAAATGGGTTTATCAAGGGTTACCAAACCTTATACTGTAAATTTGGTCCATATCTCTTCCATTCAAGCTTGAAAAAATTAATTTCTTTTATCGCTTTATTTGTTCATTCGTATATTAGATATATTTTAGTTGTATATATGAAAATACTCACACATAGTGTAAGCTAGGTAAAAAATCGAAATAAAAGAAATAGGTGGAAAGAACGTATGTGGGAAAACACAGAAAAAAAAACAAGAAAGAGACAAACGGCTAATTGCTGATGTAAATTCTGCTCTGCGGGTCTATGCAAGGTTAAAAGCATCCACTTGCTAATTGAAATCAGAGTTGCACATGCACTGTGAACAATGGAAGAATGCTATCTCGGAGCGTCTTCTTCCCTCGTATTGCACATACCCTTTCATGCTGACGTAACCAACGGATAAAACACTAAAAATAAGCCTAAAGCAAAAACTCAAACACATACTATTATTATCCTTAACTCAGCTAAGCAGACCATTATTAACACTATAAAGTGCTTGACATTTAAAGGGAATAGACATAGTTATATCTCGTAGTCGCTATAAATAGGCTAAAGAATCGCCCGCATATCCACTGTTTCTTTAGCTACATAATGAAGCCTAATGTGTCAAAAATGTCGAGTACAACAGATTATATTTTTGACCTGGCCGGGGCCAGCTTTTAACTATGTCAATTCCCTCTAACGAATTATAAACGTGACTTTATATGCAATCAAATACATGTTAAAATAAAAACACATTTGACGATATGACTAAATCTATAATTAGTCAAAGTGTCAACAAAACAAGAAACATCACCAACGAGATAACAAGCGTTCTGCAAGGCATCTGGCTCCAACCGCACATCGTAATTAAAACTGGTGCCTTATTTATTTGATCTTTGCGTGAATTGGCGTAACAACGCACCTTGATTTCATGAAAGCTTCCCGATTATTTGTATCTCTATGCCGTAAATGAAGAATCGACGTTCATACAGAATTAATTATTCATCAATTCCATTTTCTCGTAAACAAATTAGGCAGTGAGCGATTTTCAATGTTTGAATAACTCTGAAGATGCAAAATTGCGATCACTTGCAATAAAAACATTTTTGATGCGAAAAACATCAGTTTGTTGTTAAATTCACATTGAGTATTTGCGGGAGGTTATTTCTAGTTTATGAAACAAAGGTGCTGAAAAATTCAATTTTACGAAAATATCTTAGCAACAGACAGCAACATATATTCTTTTTATAAGAAACTTAGAAATTGGGCCAGTCCTGGAAGTTTCTTAAAAATATAAGATTTCAGTACTCAAAGTTTCTTACGAGTTTCATAAAGGTTCCATAACAATCTTCAGGTTTACTACCGCTGTCAAATGCCTTTTTCTACCATTTTACCATCCTTCTATGCCATTCAGATCTACCAAATTCCAGCCAATAATCTTTCAAACCATATTTGCGCAAAGCAAACTTCTTTCCAACAATAAACCTGGTGCTGACATGGCTCATCCCGCCGTTTTACCATCGCTCTTTGTCAAATCAACCTGCCCAAAACTTCAACCAATAACATTTCGACAATATTTACGCAACCTTACTCTGCAATGGCATCCTCAACCGTTTTATTCCAAAGCTTCAGCCAATATGTCACCAACATTGACGAAAACCGAAAGTCCCAAAAAAAACAACAGAACTGCTTCAATGGCTTATTCCATCGCCTTACCATAATTCTTTGTCAAATAAACTTTCATAAACTTTAGCCAATAACATCAATCCAATCAAGAAGGCTTTTCAATTTCCATAATCGATTCTGTCAACATTTATCCGTGTACAGTTGTGAAAACATTCATATTTTGGCATTGAATACAGCTAATTTGCGGCCGAGTTTTATCATCATGAAAGAATTCTTAATCAGCTCTTCTGATTGGGCGTCCGTCACGCAAAGAAATCATTTCCAATATTTGCGCAATGCTTGAATAGCAAGACATGCGAGTGTTTTTGAGAGAGAGAGTAAGAAAAAAGCCCAATCTTAGATTACGGAGAAACTAGTAAAATTTATAAGTAGAAACTTGATAGAGTGACGAACGAAAAGAAAATACTGTGATATACTTTAACACACTGAGAAGTTTCAGACTTGTATACTCATCAGAAAAAGAAGAGTGAAGACCAAGGAGTCATGACATATAAAACCTTGCATAACCTCTGTCCCGAAAATCTTCGCCATAAGTTCACTGAAAGATCCATGATTTCAGAGTATAGAACCAGAAACAGTGGAGATCTGCAAATTCCTAAAGTTAGGTTAGAATATGCAAAGCGAAGTTTCTACTTCTCAGGTGTCAAAAACTGGAATGATATCCCTGACAACATTCGAGAAAGAGACTCAATCGCTCGTTTTAGAACAGGTCTTAGAGACTATCTTTTGAACCTTTCACAGGACCCAAACACGACCCAAACACGACCCCTTGGTAGAGCAGCAATATTCCAATTATTTTTTTCTTTTCTCATATTATTTTATAGAAATATTGTTAATAGGATATTAATTTGCTGAAAGGATATCGTGTGTTTTAAATAATGATAAAATGAAAATAAAAAATTAAGAGTGTGATTTTGATTTCTAACTCACATTCTGATAGGGAAACACGTCCGAAAGGCCTGTGTCTTGAATCTATGTTTTTTGTCATCCAACCTTTCCATATCAAGCTTCTTAGATTACAAAGTAATAAAATGTAATAAAGCAAGTTGGGTGTTGGCCAGTTTTTATAGACGCAATTTCATGCAAAAGTTCATTTCTTTTAAAATTCATTGCATAGAGAAAAGGCTGCCTTAGATATGAAAAATTATCAAGCCTCATAAATGTGCACAGGCGGCGCCGTTCGCAGGCAAATATATCAACATACATTACTTGCCAGCATCTTTATTTTACTGAGAGTGACTTTACTGCATGCACATTTTTCCTGATCACTTATTCGCAGTCACAGAATACTGTTAATGGGGCCTGAAAAATATTTGGTCGGCATTGGGCTTTCCGTTTCACAATTACGAGCGATTTTGGTAAAATCGTGCGTGCCAAAAATCTGAAAGTAGGCCTTCAATGCGATACACATTCAAACAAGTGTGAACTTCTAATCCATGACAAACATACTGTTTTTCTACCCAAGAAATGAAACAATGCATACACTGTCTCAAAGTACGAAAGGAACAACGATTGTTAATTATTTTCTATCATTAAATGTCATAACTAGGAAGCAGACATTTCTTATGATAACGATACCTTTACCGCCAAAATTGCAATATCACAAACTTGGAAAATTTTCATCAGAAGCAACGGAATGCCTTGAAATTTTTTCTCCAGCTTTTCAGCCGATTTTCGAGGCTAAATTAATCAAATTTTACTGAACCGAGTTGCGGGATAAATTCAAATCTTCGGGACTGACTTTAAAATTGGTGACATTTAAATTTTATTAACGTAATTGTTGACAGCTCGACTCATAAACGTCAAGAGCATGTGTGCCTACGCGACCATGTAAACAGATAAAAAAATTTGACTCTGTGCACAGAATTTAAGGAGGCATTTTGCAATGGCGATAAAAATATATGAATCATACAGGATATTCAATGTTTCTCCCTATCAATGCAAGTTACTCCGTTAGTTGTAAAATGGATGCAGAAAAAGACAATGTCTTCGTTGATGATTAGCGAGCTGGGACAAAATTGGCTTTAAATCACCTGTCGCTTATTTCGTTGCAGTTGAAGTATCATTAAAAACATATTGTAGCGCTGGCAAACTACAGCTTTTAATCCGCAAAAACAAGTTATTTTAAGTTGCTGGGAGAATATTTACAGTTCTGTGTCTAAAAATATTTAAGTTCAAATTTGAGAAACTTGTTCAGATCTGAATTTGACGGTAGAGTGATTGGATTACCACTAGAAGCGCAGCTCTGATGCGCAGACTTGAAGTCGAAATGGTTAGAATTTCGTCTCTAGAAATACCATCTGACACTAACATAACAGGTTATACGAAATTATCGCGTAGTTTACGCAGGAAAATTAAACTTAAGAGATTCTTGAAGAAAATATGAAATTAGCTACGATTATATTTAAATGGACAGGTAAAAGTAGGTAGTCACATTTTCATCTTTATTAAGTTAAAGAAGGAAGCATTGATATGCTGGGTTATCTAAATCGATTTCGTGAAAATCACAACTTAAGAATTTATTGCGTTGTAAAATGGACGAACTCAAAATATTTCCTGGCAATAGTAACAGTTAACTTCACATAAAAAACGAATTCCGAGAGGAAGCTAGCAAACAGTATGTAAGATTTTATCGCTTGTAGTTAGTTTGAATTTTCATTAGGCCATTGCTCTTACACAGTTAACCGAATTCTCAAAAACTTCTTCGCAACGAAATGAAAATCATGATGCGGAATAAAAGCATAATATTAAGAGACTAAAAGTTTGAGCACAACAAACCTTTTAGTAGCACATTCGTGCACGAGATTCTCCTCATTCAACAACTGACAAGCAATTTCACATCAAATTTGATAAACAGCAACAGCTCCTCTCGGCGTAAGGAATCCACAAGTTCTTATCTGAAAACTGCAGTCCTCGAAAATCCAATCGCACAAGCTTCTTGCGGCCAGAATAGCGAAATTTATAACTTATACTTCTCGCTGAACAAGTTCCACGACACTAACGTCAATTCGGCAAGAAAGGACTCGAAAGTTATTCTTTTGAGCAAAAATAACAACTCTTCTCGACACAGGATATAAACAAGATTTTTATCTGAAAATGTCGCTTCTTGTGAATCCAACGAAACAAGCTTCTTGTTGTCAAAACTGGAGAATTTACAAAATCCCCCATCCACGAAACTCCTGCACTCAATTCATTGAGAAATATCTCAAAATTTACTCTTTTCAGCTACAAACCAAACTGCACCCATCCGATGCTCAGAGTGAGTTCGAGAAACAATATGGTCTAACTTCGGCAGCAGCTCCGTAACCTTCCGAAAAAAACAACTCAAAACAACGTGCTGAATAGCTCCTCTTCACTGACATCTCATGTCAAATTGTTCTCCATTCTTAGAACATTACTTATCGAGCTCACATAGCGCTTAATTTAAGTTTCATCTAATTAACTGAAGTCTCTGAACCATAACATTCGGCAGGTTAAAGCCGCCCTAGTGAGTCGCTACGCACAGGGCACCCGTCGTTCTCATTGATCGATTAAATGGTGGAACCTGGTAGATTCAAAAGCATTTTCTTCCTATTATTCTAATCAAATAAAAACACGTTACGATTGCAACGGACAAAAACAAAGCCACTATCTTATGATGGATCATACAGACGCTTAAGACAGACAAAGGAAACGAGGTGTATAGATTCATCTGCGACTGGTTGAACAGAAAAGGTTATGTTTGAATATTAACATGGAACTTGAAACTCAATCGACTGACTTTGAAAAGGAGCGTTTTAGTATTTTACTTTTTTCAGTTTAATTTTAGTAAGATTTAAAATTTTTGTCGAAAAGCTGAGATTTTTTACTGTTTGAACTTAAGTCTGTAACAGTGTTTTATTTTAGTTTTAAAGTGGCAGGGTTTGGTTTTTCACGAAACAAGAACGAAACGAAACGAGAAAAACTGCGGTTTGAAAGTTAAGTTTGTCATAGTTTTATATTTAGGTCTAATAATGCTGAGGTTTAGAATTTTGATGAAGAAACGAGAATTTTTATCGTTCACAGATTCCACTGTTTGACAGCTTCACTGTTGGATTTTTATCCCTAAATTTCAAGGTGGATAAGTTAAATTTAAGTTAAATAATACTACAGATGAGGTATTTATAATTTCGACTTCTTGAAACAAAACATTCAAAAGATGGAATCTATCTTATTCCAATCTATCTTATTGGAATCTATCTTATACCTTATTACTGCTCAGAATCTATCTATTTTAAGTTGTTAGATTTAAGTAACTTTATTAAACGCTTAGCAGCTTTTTCTTTTGCATTGAGAATTTTCTTGTTTGAAAATGGATATTCATTGATATACTTTGAAAGTTAATTCATTCGAGTTAATGAATAGTAAGAACTTTATTTTTTACAGAAAAATAGATCGCTTCAACGTCTTGAGATTCTACCGGGTGAATAAAAAAAAGTCTACGAGTTTGGCGGGCTATAGAATAAAAAGTATGTGACCGATATTCCAAATTAAGATTTTAATCCACCAGTCAAAGGCTAACTTAGATGGGAAAATTTTGTTTGCTAAAATCACTCATCATTTAGACCCACAAATTAGGAAGATTTTGGTAAAGGGCATGTTTGGGAACAAGGATTCCTCATTCCATTATGGTCCATAATTTACTTGCTGTTGAAATTAAAACTTTATTTCTTTATAACTTTATTTCTTTAAGTCATCGACCAGAGTGAAACGTGGAGTTTTCGATTCCCATACTAACACCTTACACTAACACCTTACGGACATTTTCTAATGTTTGGGCCTTAGAGATATGTGATGTTACCAAACAAAATTTTCTCACCTAATTTAGCCTTTGACTTATAGAATATTTCATTTTCAAATATCACCCTCATCCTTCTTACTTCACAGCCTCCCAAATGCGTAAACTTCATTTTTGCGAATGTTTGAATCGAAATCAATCGCCTTCTTCAAAAGAGTCGAATTTTCATTCCAACTATTCCCTATGATTGAATCATTGTGAAAATCGGACAGAACGTTAGAGTAAGATTTGCAAAAAGTCCTTGACCTTCCTCCAAACCTGGATTTCAAGGTCCCACCTTCCTCATTTCAAAGTTTTGTGAAAAAAGAAAAAGGGAAAAAGGACCTTTACATATCAAGCAAGGTACTGATTGACGATCAATACGTGTGTTATAAAACAACTACTGCCTGCAGTCTATAGAGCAATTCAAAAAGTGGTTCGCACACCCAGGGAAATTTGTAGAGTAAAAACCCCTTAGTTTGGCTCGGAATGCCCCTCTCTATCCAATGTTCGCTAATGCGAAAATAGAAACTATTACAATTTTGTGACCGTTCTATAAATTAATGTTAGTAAGAAAATTTCTGATGAAATCAACCATTACGTTGGCTAAGGGCGACTCTCCCAGCTTAGCAGATTCAATTCCTCATAAGAGGACATAAGACAACTATATACCAATAAATTCTCATCTTTCAGATAGCCTTAGGTGTGCAGTGGTTTTGCATCTCTGGTTAGAGTCTGGACAGGATACAACTGTGTTACCGACTACTTGGTCCGTTTTCAAGATCACATCGCAAGAAAAGTTATAACAGTATATATCCCTCTATTCAAACTGATATGCAAATGAAATAGGCCAACCAAGAGCTAAAGCTCAATAATTCGCTCACAAAATGTTACTATAATTCCCATTTTAGCTTCAAGTTTAAAATTATAAACATTTGCAAACTCCGTTGTTTTAAGTACTTCTGATTGAAGTTTCGATTGATCCAATTTTGAGATTAAAAGACGAATGCTTTCAATGGACATATAAATACAGGTTTTGACGCTCGTTATATTAGCAAATGTTTACATGTCTGCTTATAAAAGGAGTCAATAAGTTTAGTTCGCCACCCGCTGCATTTAGTACGTTAGAGATGAGCGTGTTTACATCGCTTCTATTGTTTCCATAAATGCTCTTTCATCGTGGCCCGCATCCCTGCAGGTACCTTCATAGAGATTTGAACATGACTAGCAAATTAAAAGCCAAATCGACACCTCGCAGATGATCGCGCTTCAACATTTCGTTAAATGCAATTGCAGCCTATTTTAGGCTTTGTTTACGCGCAACTTTCCGACAAGAGCCACGGAGGCGAATTGGATAAATAACATTTAAGCGCAAAACGGTAAACAAATAATATTTGGTCCTCATATTTCCGACGATTTAAAAGATATAATTTGGTGACGCCGAGGACAAACTTGAATCAATAAATCATAAAATGGATCATACTAGGTATTTGCTGAAATTCAGCCACCATAAACTTCGTATTTCTGATTGGTTAACTTATTTATTTAAGCTTCCAAAGCCTCATTATCTTTCACTTTCGAATGAAAGAAAGTGCAACAACCGATTTTAAAACAATTTCCATGAAAGAAGTAAAATCTAACTAACTACGACGTACGAACTATAAATATGTCTCAATAGTAACCTTTATTCTTTCAGAATTGATTTTATAGAATAGTTCGCATTAATTTGCTGCAATTCATTTTTTTAGAATCTAGACTTAACATCGCTATTCTTTATCGTTATAAGTAAATAATACTGAAGAAACTAAAAAAGCTTTTGCAGCAAAGTTCGTTGTCTATTCTATAACAGACCTCTCTCTCACTGCGCATTCGGCTCACAACTGTATCATTGTTCACCTTGCGCGACACTACAAATTAAATTAGTCAAGTTTTTCCATCCATTACGATCGTCCGCGAGATGTCTCAAGATGTCAAGGTCTTTTCTGGTCTTAAACTGTCTTATTTGCAACCGTTGATGGTATTTTGCTGCCATCTAACAGACCACTAAAACAATTACCACATCATAACAGACCACTAAAACAATTACTGTGACAAGTCAAATCTGTGGACAGAGTAATGTGCGGTAATTTAAATTACACAAGAAAAATGCTTACACAGGGCAGCTAAGTTATCCATACAGGGTTTTAAAAGAAATTACAAATTAACAGTCGCCAAGCGGACATCCGTTTTGCCATGTTTGCTGAAAATTATGCAAAATGAAACATTACATCCAGTGATAAATCAATGACCGTTCTGAAATTTAGATGAATGTAATAAATTCAAAATTACCTCAAAATGCTCCTTCACAGCCATCTGTCTGAGCTCCAATTGTCCCTTCATCTTAAGTTGTGCCAATTGATTATGGTCCTTGATTTTGCCCCAAACATGCTTCAAAGATTTGTGTAGATCTCTTTCATTCTTGTGCGGCGATGGTCTCAAGGTTCTGAAATGATAAAGCAGGGATTTAGCAAGTTGCAGAAAGATCCCTAGGTACTTTGGTACAAGCAAGGGGATTGAGAGAGTTCTCAAATCCCTAAGTAGCTACAATAGAACGCCTGAAAATAAGGACGTCAGTTTCAGTCCATTCAAATAGTCCTATTATTGTCTAGATTTCGTTTTCAAAAAGTTGTTACTTTGATCTTATATATATCAAAATATATATAGGTATCAAAACTTGGAACTTTTGAAGATCATTCTGTCCCAAAATGTGTTAACTTGCGCGCATGAATTTGTACCAAGCTGACCAAAATCATGCAAATGGACTTTGAGACAAGTTAATCCAATCTGTATATACAACGAGCAGAGACTAAGACAACATGGCTACTGTATCGCAATAGAGATTTTTTCTTTATAAAAGCTGCGGTTGTACCACAGAACCCGGTGCGTCAATCTCTATGTCGAAAAATATCCATACAAATTGCACCAAGCTTAAATTAGAAGCGAAGATCATCCAAAGATATCTTAAAACAAATCTTCTTTCAATTTCGAAGCCTTGGTCAAACTGGAAAATATTCTGGTTTTCAGGCCGATTTCAAATGTTTAAACAAAACTATTCATTTATTTCCCTTCGGCTTATGGGAAGTTCATATGACGCAGATGGAAAGAAAATAACAAAACTATCCCTTATTCTACGGATTTGACGAAAATATACAGCACACATAATTCCACAAATGAATACAATTTTAAAGGGGCGGGGTCATGTAACCGTAAACAAACCTGTTATCTCTATGATCTATATTGTTACCCACACGTGACCATTGTGTTCTGCACAGATTTCGGTGGATGGGGCGACTCCACACTAAAGTTACTTCTAAAAATCAATCAATATCTCTGCAATCGTAAAACATATGAGTGTTTCGGTTGTTTCTCACCGAAGTACAAGAGTCCATCTTCAAGATAACACTTCATTCTGAGAAAAGTAGTGCAAAATCACTGTGATATGGCCTATCAAAAATACTGCAAAATCGTCGTTCCGAAAGAAGTTTGTTTACATTACGTGAACCTGCCCCTTTTAAGTACTTGAATACGTTTGAAATGTTTTTACTTACACAATAAAACCTTCCCATTCATTGGCTGTTGTGCAGACGGGCTCAAACCTGGCAAAAATTAAAACCAGTTTAATGATGAGTCATCTAATAAATAGCAATAAAAAATGACGATAAAGCTTCAAATTTCAATCAAAATAATATTGAGATGACTTTTGAGGTGTCGCTGATCTCACCGTAATTCAGAAAGATTTAAACGGAAAAACAAATATGTCTAGTCTCTGATGCCACATGATTTCTAATTCTTATCAAATTTGGCGTCGAGTCTTGCAAAAGTTTCTTCAAAATTGTTATCTAACTTGATTAAAATTAATGATTAAACCTTGGAAAATGAGAGCTAAAGGAACAAAAATGAGGATGTACTGCAGAGAACTAATTAAAAACCCATGAAATCTGTCAACATGTTAAGAGACGATCTTAGCTTGGGCATTTTGGAATCGATTGGATAGAAGCAAGATCAGCAGAAACTACTTGACCGTAGACAGATGACACCAATCATCCTAGGAACAAATGTTTAACTCTTGGCGAAGTGGTTTATAGAAGATTTACACGACATTTCTGCATTGAAGACAAAAGTAGGCCAATTTCAAGTTTGGGATGTGACATGGTAACAACGTTGAAACTAACGTGTGGACCTTTCCATAACTAATTTGAAAAGTAGTCTACCCTCCAGCATATCTGTCACTTTACACTGTTTATCATGGAGCAAGATGTGCCGTTCAAGGAGTGAAAGGGTAAATGAGTACTGCAGGGTCTCTTTCATGGGACCAGGACTTGGGGGCAATCGACTGTTTCCTACAATAGAAGGAATAGTAGGCCTATTGCTTCAGAAGGTAAAGCACAGCTCTTAAATATGTTAAGAGATTTAAAGACCCATTGCTAACCATGATCCTTTGTGTGCCGATCGAAAAGCAAGACAAAGGGGATTTAGGCCAAAAAGGACTTTCAGATAACACGAAAGTCGCCTTTGGCGTCACAAAGGATCATGGTTAGCAATGGGTCTTTAATACCGATCTACAAAACTTAAAATTTTGCTACCTCTTTGAATTTGGCTTGGAAAATTCTCTGAACAATCTAGAACCTGAGAAAAGAAGAGGGGAAAGTTAGCAAATAAGTCCTTAGTGAACACGCATGATTCCAGCACAATCCTGCTCTTTCATCCTCTGTCACAGTATTTCAATTATAGACGAAGATATTTCAAACATACATCATTGGAAAGAAATTTGAAGAGTTCCAGCAGATGAGCCAGGGTAACAATGGCTAAATAAAAGATGGGCACTGCGAATTTAAGAATCTTTCGTGGCTTGGATGGGGCCAGATAACTCCTATCCGATCGCAGCAACTTTAATCCAACTGTTAGTAAAGCCTTCCTTGATCTGTATTTCACGGAACGTGGCCTAAAAATTTAATCCTCACAGTCAACATAGCATGCACAGGGGAACAGCAGGCAGGGAATTGGATAAGTTTCTTTCTGTAGTGGCAAAATATGACCTCGAATAAATAAATCGCAAAAAGATTTTGTGGTTTCCTTGGATTAAATCACCGGGTGAACTCGTAATAGAGACTATATAATCATACAACTCGAAGGATCGTGAGGATTTTGTCAAGATATTCCGACTAAAAATAGACCGCCCATAGCTCTGGTCGCAACCTCGTGAATTAAGACCTCTGAATAATTTCGTAGCATTGAAATTGCTTTGAAATAAAACAGCTGGGAAGCTACGACTGAACTCTTAAATGGTGATGGATCCTTGCATTTATTAATCAGATATAAGGAGGATTGTTGTTATCTGAGGGAGGTATATCTTCACTCAAACGAACTTTCATTTCATTTCATTCATTTCATTTTAAATTATTTATACAGGGTAAAAAACATTCAGTTCATACGGAAAAAAACTGCTTTACAATGTGCCCTGTTAAAACTGAAAAGAAAAACAAAAAGAAAAAAATAATTACTCAATAAATTCCTAATACCACTTAATATATTGTCAGATAAATTCCCTAAAAAAACCTAATTTTAATTATTCCTATCCAAACGAAAAAAGGAAATTAAATTGCAACAGAGAGGAAAAATTAATATATGTTCTTGATGGAAGGAAGTACGTAAAGTTTGCTTTATAATCCTTCCTTTAGTTTTAATTTGAAGTTTGATAGCGAGGGAGACAGTTTGATTTGGTGATCTAGACTATTCCAAACGGTAGCCCCTTGATATGCAAATGACCTTTGTCCATTGTTTGTTCTAAACAAAGGAAGTCTCAAGTCAGTTTCGGTGTTTCTTAGCGTCCCCATTGCCTGTTCACGCTGTCTTTGAAACATTTGGGCCATATAGTCTGGGCAAAGTTGATTAACAGATTTGAAAACAGTAGTTGCCGTTTCAAACCTGATCAGCTCTTTAGCTGTTAGCCAGCCCAGACCTTTGATAAGGGGCAAGGACTGTGCATCATAAGCACTATTTGTCACAATACGGGCAGCGCGATTTTGGAGAATTTGCAATCTTTTTAAGTCTGCCTCAGTGCAACATCCCCATACCGTGCAACATCCTCAGTGCAACATCCCCATACCTTGGTAAAAAGACCATTCAGGACCTTTCAGATATTCCCACTCTCCTTCGCATCGCTCGTTCCGCCTTTGGCGTGACATCAAATTTGTTCCTTATGTAATACAGCCTCTGCGAAGGAGAGTGAGATATCCCGAAAAAGAATCTAAATCGGATGATATTCTGACACATCTTTTTAATGAATTTTCGAATGCTCACAATAGTGATCGAAGCTCCAACGCCACTCTATCAAACCTCTTGTATAAGTTTGTTTACTGCACGTGACTAAGCCCCTTTAACATGTTATTTTCCACCGTAGAAACCTTCAGTACTGACGCATTTCTTTGTACCTTGCGAAGGAGTGTATTCGTTTGTTACTTCGATGTCATATTTCAAGAGCAGTCTAAATGCTGCTTGTTGATGGCTGCGTTAATGTCATGCTTCTGGAGAAGGCTATTACGCCAGTTAAAGGCAGCGCTGAAAAACCTTGTTGTTCAGAGCTAAATAATACTTTTGAGACAAAAACCGCGTTGTGGTAAAGCCACAAACAGCTAACTCGTCATAACTTGTGAATTTACACAATAAATAAAACGAAATTTATGAATAAAGCATAAGGTGATATCAGAACTCATAAATCAAGGCCCTGAAGCATTAGCCATCACATGGCGAACATAGGACAAAGATTAGCGAACATAGAACAAAGATTAGCGAACATAGAACAAAGATAAGCAGACAAGAGCGCTAAATAATCTTGCAGCTTTGGAATATAGACTTTTAAATCCGCAATGTCATTTCGTCGATAAGTAAAGCGGTTTGCAATAGTGCTGTTGAAAAGTTGTAAATTTTAAGATAATGATATGATTAACCAGGGTGTTTATATGGAAATACTGTGCGTACCCCCGTCTAAACACAGCTGTCATTGATAACAACGCTGAACTGAAAAAA
The DNA here is from genome assembly GCA_964020215.1 of Aurelia sp. 3 sensu Dawson et al. (2005). NCBI lineage: Eukaryota > Metazoa > Cnidaria > Scyphozoa > Semaeostomeae > Ulmaridae > Aurelia > Aurelia sp. 3 sensu Dawson et al. (2005). Next base: position 1,645,707 of record OZ026593.1, read on the forward strand.
AGATTTTTGGGCTTGGCTTTCAAATACACGTAGTTTATAAAGCATTGACTTAAGAGAAAGTCGTCCCTCAGATGAATAGAAATCGAGAGCCTTCAATTCTAGAACAAAATTAGAAACTTTTTCCTTTAGGTCAAGGAAATCCACCAAATGTATTTGCGATCTACAGTATCTGAAAATTTCACTCATTTCCTTTATTGTACTACTAGAAAAGGAAGGTAGATTGTCAATGTCTAGAAAGTTTCAAGGCTTCAAAAAAAATTTACTGCGGCACATGATGTAACGAAAACAATAATGTCACCAAACTCTTTACTTTACGAAACTCTGAGTGCTCAAATAATGAGATTTTTAAAGCTGTTATCTAAGTTATACTCTTAGTTCCTCATAAAAATTTGTGTAAAAATGTTGAAACTGTAAAACTAGTCAATATGAAATCGTAAATATTTCCCATCTTGACAAAGCTTAGGGGCCTCTTTGCCTAAAGAATCAAACTCTGAGCTGTGTAAAAAAGAAAAAATTTCTTTCTTAACCTTAAAGACGATCAACACTTATCCATCGAATACCCTTGAAAACAAACCTATGGCTTTAACAACTTTTTTTTAAATTACACTTTGTTAAAAATCTAACTCGCCAACGGCCTGTTAGATGGATGAATCTCTATCCACACATTATCTTTAGATCGCTTAAAGATTCATGCATACGTTATCATTTAGATTCAAATTCAAATCTCCTAGCCTAAGACAGTCCAATTTTTTAGCATCTTAATTAACCAATAACAAAAAGCTGACATCAGATAACCAAGTTTCGTTTTCAAGGCTTAAGGATCAAGAAAAGGTGGGCAGTATTTTAATAAAAAATTTTCCTGAATAATTTACGAAGGTATAATTGTCAGAAATTGAATCAACTATCAACAACCAACTTGCCTTATCTTATCGCAAATTTTTTATCAGCCGGTAAATCTCTGAATTATAAATTATTTTGAATCCAAAATCGGAAATCGAGTTTCGTTGATGTAGTGTATTGTTTGTGCTTCTCTATGTTATCGTCTTTGCTTTGCTGTTACACAAAATATATCGCGTTATCTTGAATTTAATCATTTCATATGGGAATTGAGGATACACAGGTTTCTTACTTAGAAACTCTTTATAAGAACCTCAATTTCAGATCACCTATATAAAATTTGGGAAACTTTACCACTGGGACTAATTCAATTTTCCTTCATCCTTACTTTGTCCTGATTTTGTTTTTTTCGTTGTTTTTCTCATTATTATTAATTTATCATTGATATTTCTTGGAACACTACAAGCGGAATTCATAGTGAGGACCAGGTGACAATGGGTCTTTCCTCCCTACAAATGCCACAGTATCTTGCACTGACTTGTTATTTTTAAACTTTAGATTGATAAAAAACATTTCACAACCATAAGAACTAAGCAACCATAACTTAATGTAAAAGACGAGTTCTTTATGAGATCAGTCGCTCCTTGAAGTTGCCTGAATAACTTCGCCGGAAATAACGGAAATATTGAAAATATTAGCGGAAACATGAAACATCCTAAAATTTGAGGAAGAATCTTACAAGCGGGTTTTTATACTTCCGACATAGGCGAATTGTATTTTTGACCGCAAAAACTTGAGTTCGCGCCTTACAGGGCGTTTGTTCCTATCCTCTAATTCGTGGCAGATATGAAGTTCCATAGACAACTTTCTATATCGTTTGGTAAGACGATTTGGCAGATGTTATAAAGACGAAACTCTTACAGGCAAAACAATGATAACTTACTTCCAAACGTCCAATACTTGTTATCGTCTTTGTCTTTCCCAACTGCCTTGAAACGCTGTAACGAAGAAAAAGAGCGTCAATTCTAATCCTGAGAAATTCAACAAACACCGTGGTTCTACTTCGAACGGGCGATTCAAGTTAAACCCCGTATTTCAAGGGGGTTTTCTCAACGCAAAAGCGTTCAGATGTAGGATAAATCCATAGTACAGAAGCTTTCAAAAATGCAGTAACGGTTTGAAAGAGTTTACCTCCTGACAATATGTTCTATCTCATTTTGGTTATGACTGGGCTAGAAGGGCTCCCCCGGGGGATGAATGGGATAAGCTGTATCATTTCCCTTCTTAAATTTACTTCAAAAGTAATATTTCAGCAAATAAGATTTCATTTGGCTAAGTCTCACGCAAACTATTTTAAGGTCGGATGAGCTCAACTATATTAAATCTAAACAGTTGAAGATATCATTTCAAACTTGTTGAGTCATCAATCTCTTTTTATAAGAAAGCGCTTGTAAGAAACTTCCGTAGGCTCTTCCAGAAAATCAACAAACTGTAACAGATGCGAACAAACTGTGATTGTCAATTCGAAGTCAAGAAACTTTTTCTTCTTTAGTTGCGAGCTGCAAATTGCTTTCAAAAAGAAATTGTTTTACCAACTTAAATAATACCAAAAAGTAAACTACTCCTTGTTCGTTGTTTCTTGTAATTGTCCGGGTTCAAAAAAGATACAGCTTTTACCAGTCCTCGACGAATTATCACAAACATTGATATTCAATTTCAGGAAAGCTAAGAAACCCTAAAAGACACTTACTATTTATTAACACTGGGCCCAATTAGGAAACCATGCTAACAAGTCCAGAGCTGAGTTTCTTACAAAATGGATGTAATGACAAAATGATTTTTACAAATAAAGAAGATAAATAGCATAAAATTCACCCATCAATAAACCATGAAAGACAAGAAGGCCGAAACTGGTTATTATTTGCCTGGTATAACAGAATTACGTACTTACGTCAATGGCAAGACATTCTTAAAGAATAATCCCCGACTGGGCGTCCACAGACTTATCAACACTAATTTCAAATTCGAAACGTATGGTGACCACATAATAGAGATTAACGGATTTCGGTATTCCTTGGCAAACGAGATAAACGAAAAGACTCAGTAATACCAAACTAGAAACACTGCTTTGTCAAAATTATCCACTCAATTCCTGGAAGCCTATTAAAACACTCGGACACGTCAGTGCTCTGATACATTATTTGTGTTACAGTGGAATTATGCGAAAACATCGTTCTAATGAACCTGAAGGGGGAGACTACTCTTCTAAAGGGGGGACATTACTGACATCTAAACATCACAAAAATTGTTCATAGAAAAATGAAAAAACCAAGACTATTTCATCATTAGGAGGTCTCACACCACAAGCAATTATATTCCCAAAACCAAGACAATTGTTCTTCAGAGCAGCTGGTGCGAAACACGCCCATCATTAGTAGTCTGAATAATTTGCACAGCTAAACCATGACCCGCTGTACACTGACAGAACCGGTGGAAGACAATGTTTATCCTCGAAGAGCTGAGTAGAAAAACGTTTGAAAGCTTGAATTTGGAATTTCAAAAGAACAAAATTTCCTTTCCGAGGTCCGACCTCAAATTCGAAATCCTCTAGAAAACGTTCGAAGAGTAACAAAGGGCCTATGGATAAGTCTGTTTGTCAATCTAGCGTTTGGGACTAAAGCAAATCGCAAAATCCATCACAAGATGGGGTATCACAATTTTATAGGTTAGTTTTACGAAATATTATTTTTTATAGAACCTAGTCTGGGAAATTGCAGCAGCCTCTTTCAGAATAATAAGAAACGCTAATATAAGCGATCGGATGTCAACTCGAACTTGACATTTTTTTCCATTTTTAGTTATGAGTTGCAGTGTCTTCAAACAGAAAGTGTACCACTGATTCATATGATTGTAAAAGATGTGATTGCTGGTTAGATTTGGTCCTATGCCTCAATTCTTGGTTCTTAAGCAGTTCGCTATGAGATTTGAAGAATTATAAAATTCAATTTCATGAATATCCAGGCTAGAATATCCACAAATCTCTATAAAATTTTACCAAAAGAACCGGGTCCCAGCCAAAAACACCCTACTACAAATTTCAGAGCTGCAGTTAAGTCTTAAATTATTTATACCCATGCCAATTCGGAGAATTTCCCATTGTTTTATTAGCTGACCAATTACAAAAGCTATTGCAATCCTTCTAACGTCTCTTGCTGCGCTCCTGTCAGCCTTTTATGAAATTCTTACGAAACTTCAGCTACGTCGAAACTGGTCATCAAACAGACCGATGCAAAATACTCATAATTTGGTATGGATAAGAATAATTTCGGTCTGAACTGTAAGTCTCTTACAAACATGAGTGTGGTCCAAACATCAGTGGCGTAACGCACGGGGGTTGGGGTAAGAGCAACTCCTAAGGGCCCCCAAGCTGCATGGGTCCAGGAGGGTTCCCTTCACAAATTTCAGCAAATTGCTGAAATTTGGAAAGAAAAAGTGAGTTGATTTCCAAATACTTAAGGACCCTTTTTATTCTCGATGTTGGAAATTTGGCAAGCATTCATATTTCTGTTTGAAGCGAGAGGGAGTCCCTGAGTACACAACTTACTAGGGCACCGAGCTGCTCAACTATGCTCCTGACAAACACTGATAAATACTATTATAAAACAATTTAAGACTGTATCATGGAATTTATTACCGAAAATAATTGAAAAAGCTTACCAAACTTTTACTCTTCAAATTTCTCCCAAATTCGACAATTTCCTCTTCCTTTGATTCACGCGTCAAGTCGACGAGAATCTTCAACAATTGCAACTGAAACAGAGGATACTCAACATTAAAATGGGCCTTTACATCACAGTATATCTGCTTCCGTGAACATGAGCAAATAGCATCGAAACTGGAAACTCATTCTCGAATTTCAAAGAATAGCTGTAGAGTGCGATTATCGATTACCGGGTCAGATAAAAATATATCGGTTATGTCATCAAGGCGAGACATGGCAACAGCTGATAATAACAGCGTCGTGGCCGAAATAAATGTGGCGAAACCAAATTTACTCTGTAGGCAGAAGGGCGATATCACTCCACATGTTTGGATCTTTGGAGCACGATAAGTAATACCGTAGAAGCTTATTAACCCCCCCCCCTTCCCCCGCCGATCAGTTAATATCGGATACTACAAAAGGGGCTAAGAAGAGAGGGACTTATAATGGCGGGAGCTTTGGCTGCGTTAACAAGGGGCCGCCCGAATACTTGACCGGCCGAATATTTGGCTGCGTAGCTTACCGTGAAAATTTTTGTTCGCTTAGAGGATTTACACCAGGCTGCTACAATTTAACCGGCTCAGTTTGCAAGAAGGCCACTTCCCTAGGTGACCAAGTGACGGTCAGCTAAGCGTCCAAATATTCGGCCGGCTGGGCAGGTCTCGTGTAACCGGGAGGGCTTAGTGATCAGATATTTGGCCAGCCAAACATTCGGCCGGCCTCGTGTAAACGCACCCTTATTCACAAGTCAAATGATACGGACATAAATCACCTTTTTTCAGCTCTTTAACCCCCAATTTTGGGGAGTCAACAAACAATTTTACAAATTAAATAACTACCCAAATTAGACACGGCTTTTATCTCTAAATATATCAAAATCAACATGCAAACATGCTGAACTAACTAAATGGAAAATTCTCGGCAACCTCTGGTGTTTGATATGAGTGGGAGGAGGCTTAATAGCGAGGGGGCTTATCAAAAATTTTGGCTTAAAAGGAAGGGCTTGTCAGAGAAGGGAATTGAAAAAAGGGGGCCTAAAAAGAGCTTTTAACGGTATATAACTCCATTTTTATGTACAAGAATATCAAACTTTGGCAGTCTTCCATTACAAGTTTCTAATGATCAAGTTTCTGCTTTGTGGAAAATTGTCACCGTAAAAGGTCGCTTATAATTTCTTCTTGTGATTTAGTCCAATAGTTATCTATGTCTATGTTTCAATAAGAATGAACCATGCTGTATAGAACGGCTGCTAACATGATGCTTTTGTCACCTCACAATACCAACAATCAATTAAACAGAAAGATAGGCCAGGTTTAAATTTAGAAACGATGAAGGTCACACAGCCATTGACCGGAGTTTTAGGATAGATTCAAAACCTGTTGTCCAATTAACAAAAAGGATGCCAGAACAAAACCAGTACTCCTTTGTCAACTGAGCTGACAAGTCTGTCGTTTTCGACCTACCAAAGTTTTACATTTTCCTAGACTCGTTGATAAAGGGTCATTACGCGAAGATCTTTAATTCACTTCACAAATGTAAAATTCTTGTAAACAGAAACGTAGCACGCAGGCCTGATTTCTTCAGTCAGCTCAAGTGCATTTGACAGTATTTACCATCCTGCTACAAAGACAGCACGTATCTTAACAAACATTATTTCAACAAACTTTGATAAATTTCCTCAACAGTTTACTTTTGAGCGTGGGATTTGTGGACATAAGTCCTGCTGGTTAGAGGAATGATTTTCAAGCTAAACAGAGCAGCTGAGTGATGGCATAAAAAGCTGTTTGCTTGATTGTAAATAATAATTATGAAGAGCAAAGGTTTTAAGTAAAAGCACACTTGGGCTCAAAATAATATTTGCCTAATTTGTAAAGGCTTTGCAAAAAGGATATAAACTACCAAGCTAATCGTCGTGAGAGGCCAAAAATTTGTACGGTGATGGTCAACACAAGGTTACGCCCAGCAGCTTGTTTTAAAATCCTTTTTTGAAAGACAATTTAAAAAGAAACCAAGAAAAAATTATACAGCGATCCCAGGAACCTGACAAATACATAGGATACTCAACATGAAAAGTGAATAAAGGAGTTTGCTCCGTTGAAAACGAGGCTGTTCTGAAGAAAAAAGAAAACAACAGTTTTTGATTATCGTCTGCAAAGGAACAGAACTTTCTGGCTCGTTGCAAATTTTTATATGCAGTAAAAAAAGGTGCGAACCGACGAACTTCTGTTAGGAGCGCGTGAGTGCTAACCGCTAGGCCATCACAAACGAGCCACGAAACAGGCAGCAATCCAAAAGACATGACGAACAACAAAACACTGTGTGTCCTGCTTGACGTGACCCCAATGGAAACACATGACATTACAGTTCAGCTTCCGAAAACTGAAAACTCCCTAGGCCCTAAATATGGTCATCCTGGTTGGCTTGGGTTGGTTGGCTTAAAATAGAACTTTAGCATGGTGAACAATTATGATATTAACATCACTTGTTGGGAGTCTTTGCGGCAAGATGGGCGACATAGGGGACGGAGGATGGGGGAATGGAATGGGGTCACCACTAGTCTGAATAAAATATCTCTTGTTAATATCTATAGTAAATACTTTCTCCACCAGGGGATTCTCTCTTCTTTTACCAAACTCTGCGGTTTCTTCCACACTTTAGATGGAAACTAATGGGGGGGGGGGATACGCCCTCAGACAACGTCCATCCTTTGAATGGTTCGCTCGAAAATGAAAGTACCTACCCGTTGCTCAGGGTCAAGAGAATTAAAGTTTGTTCCTTTGAGAATATTTGGATGAATGGCATCTTTGCACATCTGCTCCTCCAAAGCAGGCTCCCAACTCGTTGCGCTGTGGATTAAAAAAATGTCTTATTAAAGGGACTCCGTTTCAAAATTTCATCGAAATGACGATTTTGTGGATTTGGAAAGATGTAGCAAGCAGGTTTTCCATCTATTTTCCAATATAAACGAGTTCTTTTGAAGGAAAACCGTTTTACTTCGTGGAGGAACAAACCAACAATCTTATCTTTTACGATTGACCCGATATACCGTTAAAGCTCTATTAAGGCTTATCTAATTTCGGACACTTCACAGGGGGCTTATCAAAGGGGGCCTCATTAGAGCGGGGGGCCGCTTGTTCAAAAATTTAGGTGAAAAGGATATATAAGATAGCTTTATCAGTCAATTACCTCATATCTTGCCGATTCAAGATACAATTTTACGAGTCGAATACGCAGATTCGATACAGTTTTATCCCAAACTATATCAAAATTAACATGCAAACAATTTTAAGCTAAATAAATTATAAACTTTTGGCAACTTCTGGAATTTGATATATGTAGAGAGGCCTAATATGGGGGAGCTTAAACTTTGGTCAATATTCAAAATCAAATTTGGTTTTGTCTAAAAGAGTCACTTAGGATTTGAACAGTTCACTATCTCTTCAAAAAGCTTCGGGAATATTTCATACTTCCTCTGTTCAAGGGTTGCATCGGCCCCCATGGTGTGAAGTGTAGTGCGTGGCCGAGAGGTATCTGCAATTAAGGTTGGTGGCGTGAGGTAGATATCTGAATAGAGAGCAACTCACTACGCCGTCCTTCGGAAAGGCTGTTAGAATGGAAATCCCATGCCTGGATGTAGCATGCAAAATACAGGCCAAAATTAGCCAGAAATAGCAAGAATTCCTTCCTGCCTACCTAAACTAAGATAATGAAAGAAAAAGCCTTTCAGGACCCTCAAACACGCCCAGACACATCATCACTAAAATGTGGCCTCTCTATTGGGCCTAATTCCAACTAATTATTGAATGAAATCCTAGATACTTTTCTGCATTCAAACTTCTGCGCGACAGTGCATGTTAGACGAAACTGGATTCAAGCCTGAGCTTGCAAAAGCAGTCTAAAATGGTCTTTAAAAAACTTTATATCATCGCTAAATCAATATAGCAACGACTAGGAACATGGAATCTTGCAGCGACATTATATTCTGAGTGAGAATCAGGATATAAAGTTGGAACCTTCGTGTGATGAAATCAAGCAAAAATTGAATAATGGAGGCCATTGTCGAAGTGGTGCACACGTATTTTTTATAAGAAACTAAGAATCGGGGCCACTACTGAAAACTTCTTAAAATTATCAGATTTTCAATAATCAGAGTTTCTTACGAGTTTCTTAAAGGCTCCATAACATTCAACATTCCAAAACAAGTTTTTTGCAGCCTTGCCAATGTTCAGACTTTTATTCAAGAACCTTCCAAGTAATATGATACGGGAAAGAAGAGAAAATAGAGTAAAAGATGCCAGGGATTTCGTTTGTGGAAATAGTTTCTTAAGTTATATTTTCCCGGTACTGGAGTTTCTTAATTTTTTGGCGATCTGAGAGTTGAGTTCTTAATTTTTTGGCGATCTGAGAGTTGAGTTTCTTACAAGCAGTTTCTTATAAAAAAAATACGTGTATTGTTTGCATTCGAGAGTCCAACAGTAAAATTCGTCTTCGTGTCAGATGCTATCACTAAGTACAGTATAGTACAGGCCTTGCACATATCAAACTGACGAGAATTCTTAACTTTCGGGGAGACGAGATAGCCTTTTACCTAGGAGGAAATTTATGTGTCCCCCCCCCCGTGCAGTGGGTTAAAGCTCATGCGCAGTAGCGTTTTTGGTATGGATTGCTAGGCTAAAAACGCCAACCAAACAATAGATAAAACACAAAACGGTTTTTAAATTACATCTAGTTATTTACTTAGGTCATTGAAACCTCGGACAATAAAAGCAGACATTGTTATCTTTCAGTTACAGTTTCTTAAAGAAAGTCGAGGCAGCTGGCCTTGAGATTTCGGAGACTAGTAACTCTAAGTAATCAGAAAGAACAAAAGGCCTAAGAAAAAGCTGTGGGATAAACAAATATTTTAAATTGCTCTGAGTTCAATCATCTTGCTTAGGTAAGCAAAATATAATTAACAATTCATTTGTAAGGATGCGGTTGGTAGTTCGTCAAATCTTTACTGCAACACATGCTAGGCAATTCTCTGCAACAGTTTGGTGCTGATTCAAGACTGTTAAAGTGTACTACTTTTTTCATACTGCGTTTACGGTTGGTAAATAAGTTAGTTAGCTAAGTACATACCTACATGTAAGACTGAGCTAATTGATACCAACAAACACAACTAATAGTTAGATTTAGATTTTGTAAATCTAACTAATGAAGCCCTGTTCTGTAAATAAGGGGTAAAGAGCTTACAAGCACAAGGAATGGAACACTGCACTGCTGGAAACAAAAGCAGACTTAATGCGACTCAAGTTTTGAAGCATTAGGCCTATGCTGCACTTACATAAGAAGGCACGACAAACTATACCCTTTAAACTTGTACACTCGAATTACTTTTAATATGCATGTAAAATCAGTATTAAATACACAACGAACATGAAACCTTGTAGCTATGCTACTTCTTCATTGCAAAAATATTGTATGGCGAAATTTTTAAAATTTCCATAATGGTGCCACTCTTTCAAGCGATGTATTAAGGGTATGATGGTCAGAGAAGTAAAGCACTTAGAGAATTAAAGCACATTTACTAAATATTAAAAACTATCGAGAAATTTGAAACCAAATGAATCGTTTTTGAACGACTTCCCAGTCTAGTCAATACCTAACGCAACCAATATTCAGCTGCCCCAAAATCATTTTGAATACAGAGCAGCCTTGTTGAAGCTTAATTTCACAAAGAATTATTTGGCAATGGTCAATATTCAGCTCCGATACGATAATGATTTTCATCATTCAGAGAAAACTTTCCTTGAAGCATAATTTCAGAAAGTATTTTACTGGAATTGTGTTCACGTCCCCTTAAACTTTTCAGAAAAGTACGCAATATTGTGAAAATTGACAAAAACGCGAAGTTAAAACAGATAATCTCCGTAGTTAAGTAACCCTAAAACAACAGAAAGTCCAAATGGAATACACAGCATATTGATATTCGTACAAAAACAGAAGGAACAGATTAATCGCATGGAGAGTTAGTGAATGAGGCTCAGCAGATGAGGGTCGAATTGTGCGAATCCAACAGAAAAAGTTTCTCTAGCTAGATGAAAAACTCAGAAAAGCCTTGACACGGCACTGCATGCTCACCAAAATAAAATTCTACGTCGCCTGAATATCCCATCGAATCAGAATTCGTTGCAGGGAATTCGCAGGATTTTTTGTTATGTGGCGAAAGAATAGGCCACAGGGGGCCTCAAGAAATGATCACAGGGGGCATAAAGAAAAGGCCACATGAAGCCTAGCAGACGTTTCCACGTATTCAACGGCATTGCTATCTTTGATGAGAAGAGGAAAGCTCTGTTTTGAGATAGAAGTGAAACTGAAAGAATTAATACAAGCATCGATAATTGGATATGTACATGTACAGTATTGTGTAAGAAGAACGTGAAATGAAGAAGTCCATAGACATTAGACGAGATACTGTGTGTCGAAAAATGCTACACTTTTTGGAAAATTGTAGACAGAAATCTGATAGAATGATTTGAGACGTTCTTGATTTAATCTTGCCCAGGGGCATTTCACTCCTAAAACCTCGTACACTTGGGCAAAAAATCCTTTTGTTTTCAAGAAAAATCCGTAAAAAATCCCAAAAGATTCTGTTGTTTTCAACAACCCCGTTTGCCTTTTCGAAAGAGTGAAGCACACCTCGATTGTCACTCAGAGGGATTTTAAGAAGAGGAGGAAGGTTTGGCTCCAGAAATTTGTTGCTAAAGAAGGCAAAAAGAGTAATACGCCCTCTGGTGACAACCTTTCCTGACTTGGACAAATGAAAAACTTTAATCAAGCATCAAACGTTGCGTCACTGACAACTTTTTACCACCTTCTCTTCTTTGCGCCATACAAAAGCTAGGTCTAGCTGCTGTTCCATTATCAATAAGATTGAGCCTTTTTCTCTGCAAATCATAAAAATTTGATGACTCAGGCGTGTCAATGACCAGAATTTGGCTGACTCTGTTAAAATTTTCACAGGACATTAAAGAAGAAGGTTGAGATTACAAAATTGATAGGGACGAACCAATCAGGCCTAAAAACTACGAATATGATTGGAAAATACCAAACGACAAAGTTGGAACAAAAAAAATGTTTCACAGAGAAGCTGGAAATAACAACAAAAGTAGGAACAGGAAAACTGTAACACGAAAGGCAAACCTTTCAAACTTCTCAAAATATGCAAGCTGCAGCCTCAACTCTGAATCTTGCGCTCTCGGAAAACTCTGATCCTTTCACTAAGATTATGGACTCCAACAAACTACTTTTATTGCAAATGGCTCCTAAAAGCCCAACTAAGAAGCAAATTTTCAACCATGCTATTAAAACAACTAACTCATAACAAGCAAAATATGGCAAATTTGAAAGCAAAACATGCCAAAATCGAGTTTGCAGATCAAAAAGATGGGTTTTCTGCGTGGTTTCCGTCGTCTATTATTAATGATGAGCAACCAGCAAAGATAACAAGAAAGCGGTCTTTCACAATAACAGAACTTCCAACGTTTTCTAACGGAACTGGATGGCACTTTTCCACAGAATTACCGCTAATACGTTTGATATGGCGCTGCTTTCGAGGCGGGGTTTCTCACTAAGGGCTAACAATGTACCTGCCACCGATATGAGGATTAGCCCTTGCTCTGAGGGTACAGCTCTCGTAAGGGAACTTTTGGTGGGTGGGATTTGTGACGCTACTCAAATCAGCTGCACGTTGCTGCAGCTCTAAATGTGGCCAGAAGTTACCCTCAATATTGAGTCAATTACTTGTAGTCTGGCGGTCTGAAAAAAGAGGTAAACCCACCAGTGATTCGCGAAAAGACAATGTACCAAGATACAATAGCTGGTCAATGAGTACATGGCATAATAGCTTTGTTTTACTCGCTAAAGGTTGCAAAATCTTTCCATGGCTTTCATTCCATGATTCCGACATTTAGGATCATTGAATTGCTATGCCTAACAACTCGGTAAAATGGCCTTTTAGCAACAACAATAGTAGTTATGGGCACCATACACAGACAAAGGATCCAGACACAATGCGAGCAGATCACTTGATACCGTTTCCGCCAAAATCGAACACTGCCGCTGTATGGATGATGGAAAACGAGGTTATGGATGGTAGAAAACGAAGCTAAGTTGGACTGCAGGAAATTTCCCCAAACACCACCTCATTGATCCCGCTTCGTGGATCCACGAATTTCACCTTGAAGTAGCTCGAAAAAGCATTTTGTTTCCCCCCTTTAACTTTGCCGTATGCAAGGCTGTGAAGCTATTGTTTAGGGCACGTGATCTCAGTTGACATGCCCTGCAACCACGTTAATGTATCAGTAATTAAATACAAAACTGTGCATAAGGAATATGGTGTTATTTTACTGTCCTCCGTGTCAGGTCATAATTACTTGCCACTCAGAAATCGATGGAAGTGGCTGAGTTCTATGTTCTGCACTGTTCCTATCCGCGGGTGTCGCAGGTCTTAACGCAGGAAAACAAGGAATACCGTATATGCTCTATTAAGCCCCCCTCCCCGGGGGCTTATCTAATTTCGAACCTTCCGGAGGGGGGCTTAATAGAGAGGGGGCTTATTAGAGAGGGGGGTTTATTCATAAAATCAAGTGACAAGGATATATTTGGTAGCTTTTCAGTTCTTTTATCCCATATTTTGCGGAATCAACATACAATTTTACGGCTCAAATACATAAATTCGACACAGTTTTAAATTAAATACTAAAATTAACATGCAAGGTTGTGGGAAAACATTTGGTCAATTCTATAATTTGATATATGTGGGGGGGGGCTTAATAGAGAAGGGGACTTCAAATTTTGACTCAGAGGGGAGGGGCTTATTAGGGAGGGGGGCTTAATGGAGCTTTTATGGTAAGGGAATAAATAAATCTAGATGGATGAATGAAGGAAAGAATCTATCCATTACTGAATGAATCAGTAAAACGGATGAATGAACTGATACTTTCAAAGAACAACTGGCTAAGCTTGAGACAGAGAATTTACTGAACAACTGTGACTGAAAACAGCTTTCTAAACATCGCTTTACATTTTCACATATCGGGGGTGTTGCTTCTTAGGATTAGATAAATTTAGCAACAAAGCACAGCACTAAAGCATGGACAGGAATTCACAAGAAACTTTTGGGCCAAATAATACAAAAAGAGAACCGTTTAGTTACGAAGCCCACAACAGCTTTTAATGGCGACTAAGCCACTGTAACCGTAACAAAAACAATTTTGGATAATTTAGAGACAACCATGCACAGTAAATGGGGGTTACCAGTGCAAATAACCAAGTAGAACAGCAATGCTTTGAATTAACGGATTTCAAAAAGGTAGGGGAGATATCATTCGAGTTACCAAAGTACGATTAGAATTTAACTAAACAAAAAGTGAAGCGTTGCGTCAACAACGGGTTAAGAACAATTTGCAGGAAGGTTGTGATCACAAATTTACGTCTAAAAATGGCATTTCGTAGAATCTCAATATCGTGAAGAATGCTTGCATCTGCAGCATTAAAGCTGCAACCGAACGGTCATCCGCCAGCTGCGGTTCACGAAGAGCATATAGACTAGCGACGTGAATCCTTGGATCCATTGTCACTCATTTCAGTTTGAAGCCATAAATATGATCCAATTCAATGTGAAAAACGGAGACTCATATAACCAGTCTTCAATCGTATTCCATTTGACAGAATTTAGGCCTAACACAAACTGAGTACTTCAAAGCACGCGTCTTTCCCTGTCGCCTTTATCCATGTTCCTTGTCGCGCAACTGTTTCTGCGTTGCTCAATTCGACTAATAACATGCACACACCTTTGCTGCCAAGATAATAGAACTAAACAAAAACAATACCAATGAAACAATAGAACAATAGAACCAACTTACCCAAGCTCCTTTTCTCCAGTGAGATATTCAACAACTTTCGCGATTTCTTCTCCAAACTGTACGTGGATGGCATCATAATTCAGTTCTTTTTCAAGCAACTAAGGTCGAGAAAATTTTCAAAAAAATCAGACTGGAAAGGCTGCCACATACTGCATAGAGCACAGTAGTCATAAATGTCGGAAAGAAATGCAAACTATTATGTCAGACTCGAAGGATAATGAACAATGCCTAACTGATGGCTCTTTTTTTAATTCAAATATAAATATTTACAATATATCATTACATTTAACTATACCTATTCTAATTACTATACAACAATACAGGTAAGATACCATGGGCAGCGAAAGACAATGACTACCCCATGGCCAATAAAAAAGACGCGCAACGTTAAACTAGCATACAACTACACTACAAACGATTAAGAATTGGTGGAAAATGTAGTAGATTCTGTTCCACATCAAACGTCAGGCGCAACTCGTTTAGTTGATAGTAGATAGAATGTTTGGAAATGCTTGACATCTGATGTGCAAAAGAATCTACAAGGGAAAAGAACTTAAAAGGGGGTTGGTGGTTGCTAAGTACTGAAGTCACAAAAAGAACTTTTAATCAAACCGACCAGCTTCGTGGATACAGCGTAAAGCAGTGATGGCTCTGGGGCAAATTTTACGATCTTGCTTAAAAAGTGAAGCTCAAAATAAGGCTTTTCAAATGTCAGTTTATCTTCGCTACGTAATGAAAAAAGATATTTTTATACATATCCATACGAGAGGTTCCATCGAGTTGGTGCGAGCTTCTGTCACTACAGTGGACATTTTAAAATTCTTCAAAATGTAGCATAATGCGGCATAATGTCGTTCGATTCAGATTCTTTTAAGAATTGCCAACAAGGAGGGCCTTTTCACATTCTGTATTTGGGTCACCTTTATTTAGCTCATCAGTCATGTAAACACTCTCGCTAAACCACAATGTAAACACATTCTGCGTAATCGCCAAGGCTGATTACATCCACAACAGTTCGGGCTGAATAGCCCTAACAGCTTGGCCTAAGTACGCAATTCGCGTCCGCAGACTATATCCCATTGATTAAAAATCCGTATTTCTTAATTATCAAGCAAGTCACCCTCTAAGAACCATTAATTCCTATTCTTAGCTATTCGAGCACAAACAACTTTCCACAGCGCGCTTCCGCGCTCAGATAATCATGGCTCCCCACGTATTCATCTCTCAGTACTCAAAGAGAACGCAATCAATAACCAAACTCATAGTAGCCCAGCTGAGGTAGGCCACAAAACAGATAAACACCTTAGCTTAATGGAATTCTGCATGAATTGGTTACATGCCGTCACGAATAAATATGAATAAATCTACAACAATATGGAATTCAATTGACAAAACAACTTTCGCCGTTGGGAGCACAATCTGCAATGCAGAGTTTGAAAACAAGCCAACAGCCCTGCTCACGGTCATTCAGCCCCATACAGTGATCTATCAGGAATAAATACGCAGCCAAAGGATTCTGTGTCGCCAAAGACGTTAGTTTTTCCGCATGATACTCGAGGGAGCAATCTCTGGGTCACAGACTGCATTGCATTATCTGCCACTTCTTGTCAATACGTAATTTAACCAAAGTAAATCCCGTGTTCAAGACTTTCCCTAAGCGTATCAGCTAGGGGGCTGGGAGGGTGATAGTCCCTGCTCTTAAAGTTGGAAAATTTTCAAAATCATTCTTTTTTGGGCAGAGATCCACCCTTACTCGGGCAAAAAGTTTATCAAACAATGGACCTTCATCGTGCGGATCCCCCTAGATTTTAAATTCCCGTACGCTTGTGCCAAAACCCATCCTTACCTGAATAATGGTTGTGACAGCTCCTGCCCCAGGTTTGCAGACAATTGTGCTATAAACAACACTAAGCTGCATTCGCTTAACTTCATTAACAGCTAGTTTTGCAATATCAGGGGAAGTACATTTACCTCCATCCAAAATGGACCCCAGTACTTCAAGCCGCGCTCACTTAACTTAGTTAACAGCTGGTATCAGAATCTTTTGAAGGTGGACCTTAATTTTCTTTCTCCTCAGCTGAACTCGTTGCCATGATAACAATTTTGTGACGAGTCACGAATTTTGACAAACAAAGATGGCGGTGAAACCCAATCCTAAGCCTACATGTGGCCAAGGTCTTCGACCATTCTTTAGACTTGCAGACAGGTATCAAATTTAATGGGAAGCCACTAATACCAGAGTTTCATAAAATGATGTGACAGAACTTGAGCTTGATTTCGCACGGTTTTACTTACGTCATGAGATAAATATGTTCCTGCACCGTGAAAGAAGATAAGATTCAGAAAGACCAAAACTTCACATGGCCTAATTACAATATCTGTGGCTAGAGGCTGGGTTAGGCCACAGAATCACCACAAAGTGACCAGAGGCAAAGTTTGAAACACAGAACATCTTTCATAACATCGAAGATAATGTGAGATTAAATTGTATTTTGGTTTGCACAAACAGTAAGGTTGACGTGTCCAAGTCCCAATCGAGAATTTCGAATAATTCCTGCCTAAAATGAGCCACTGGAATGTCATGCAACTAGGTAGCCTATTGCTCATCTGTGAGAGGTTGTAGACTACAGTCCTCGGCATTAACTGTGCCCTTGATTTCATCATGTTTCTAAACATTACAGGCCTACTAAACCAACTCTAGCTCTACAGCATTGCATACTTTACGGCACTGCCGAGAGACCTAGCGTAGCCTCTACATGTTTTCCTTAACCGAAACGGTTCTGGATTGGCCTATAAGACAAAGTTTCAACAACGCTGCTAGAGATAATTGTTCTTTAACCCATATCTTGCCGGATCAATAGACAATTTTGTGAGTCAAAGGCATGAATTTGGCACAGTTTCCCTCTCAAACTTGTTTCCTCCAAACATGCAAACTTGTTTAGATAAACAGATGGACAGTAACCTTTGGTATCTGCTGTAAGTGGGGGGGGCTTATAAGAAAGGGGGCTACACAGCGCTTCACGGTACCAAAGTAGTCCTTGAGGTTCAAACCAAACCTTCGATACTCTTTACACTTGAACGATTCATTAAAATTGCTTTAAAAATCATGAATAAACATTCAAACTGAATCAAATAGGTTTAACTTTCTTCCTTTCATCTTTATTCACCATAATTCCATCTTCAACTTTAAATTGGCCTAAATCGCTTCACGGTTTCCGCAAGCATATTGCTAAAATTAACTCATGCAGCTTGCCCGGGGCAAGCGTCAGCGCTCCAAGCATATATTTTAAGAGTGATGCTGCAGGATTTCCTGCCTTAGCTATCTTCCTCATGTTTCCTCAAGGTTCTGGATTCACAACTGAGCCAGTACACAACGATCTGACATCATTTCATAGCAACACCGTGCAAAGATGACTGCCGTCTAATTGCCCGACGAACGCCTGAACCACAGGGGTATCAGTCTCAATATTCTTCGATACTCTTCTGTTTCTACTCCCTATCGCTTTAACCAAAATATTTCCCAAGCATCGGGAAATTGAGAATAAAATAAAACATATTGAAATTGATGCCCCTGTCCCTGAACTAGTCCTGTCCTGCCCTGCCTCCAACTGGTTTTGATTCGGCACGCAAAGTTTCATGGTTAACTGTGCCTCTTAAAAGAGCCATAGCTACCCAAGCTCCTATGCGGCATGCTGCAATTTTAGATAGTCTGAAAGTCAATTTGGCCCAAATGGAAACCGTAAAACCGGGGCTTTTTTAAGAGGGGGGCTTATTCACAAAATCAAATGACAAGGATATATATGATAGAATTTCGGTTCTCCTACCCAACTTTCTGCGGATTCAACCAAGGAGGATATATACGATAGATTTTTGGTTCTCCTACCCAACTTTCTGCGGATTCAACCAAGGGCATGCTGACAATATGCAAGTGGCCTAAGCATTTGATCGTCCTAAATTGTGTCAATTCGGATATCACAATAAACAAGATAGCTAAAGTGTTGGTTACCTTGATCAGTTGAGCAAGTTGATGGTGTTTTCTCTGCTTATTCTTCTCTGTTCTCTTCGATACAAAACAGTTTATAACCCACTGCTACAACCTTGCGAACGCCATTTTCAGTCTTACTCGTACAGAAGGCTGTCACATGTTCGAGTGAAACAGAAAATGGCGGTCGCAAGGTTGTAGCAGTGCGTTATGAACTGTTTTGTATCGAAGAGAACAGAGAAGAAGAAGCAGAGAAAATACCATCGACTTGCTCAACTAATCAACACTTTAGCTATCTTGTTTATTGTTTATACATACATACATCCCGAATAAACAAAATTTAGCATGATCATGCTTAGGCCACTTGCATATCGTTATACTGTCATGTCTTCTAAACTGTTGCAATCCCAGCGATTGGCGCTAAAAACCGCAACTACACCTTTACCAACAAATGCAAAATTTCAGGAAGCCTGACAATATCTTCAATGCTTCAGTGGACATGGCTTCCTTCAAAAATTACCTCATTTCAAAAGCCAGGAAATAATAACTAAGTATGCATCATAGAGTTAATGGCCAATGAACTAAATTGATTACAAATATTGGATAAAAAGTAACTATTTAAGGCATTAAGAGGGTTCATTTTGTTTCTAAGTACTTAACAAATTTGGAAAGTATGCCAGTAATTTTGATTTCATATGACCACTGAGATTTGGCAAGAAAATTTGTCTGTTTTTGTTAGTTACGAATTAACAGTCAAAGCCATTTCTTCCTTACTTTTCGTTCATGGTACCTCTCGTTTGTTACTTTTGTGTTATTTCAATTGCCCTAAAATTCTCGCCGTGTTTACATCCGAGTAAATATTCGGTTGCACTTACGCTTTTGGGATTAGTTATCAATTAAATAGACGACTACGATAAAGATGGCAGGGAGGAATCTTTTACCAGGATGCTTTGCGTTCTTTAATAAAATTCCTACAGAATCGTTAAAGATTCGTAATTCGAACGCAGTGCATCTTGGTAAAAATTCCTCGCCGCCATCTTCAGCGCAATCGTCTACTGAACGACCATGTAAATTTCACTTCAGATTAACTGAAAATAGAAGCTGGTTGACAGGCTTTCTCCAGCAAGTCTGTTTCATAAAATGACTATTTACGCAAACTGCTATAAAATCACTTGTGAAAATATGTTTTAAACATAGCTTAAGAATAACAGGGGGTTAAGCAAAATAAACGAATTTGTGACATGACACAGGGACTGCAAAAGTCAAATTAGTTAGACGCTGTGGAGGAGCGTTGGATGCTTGTGGAAAGTTGTCTGCAAAGAGACAGAATAAAAACTAGGTTGCAAAATGTGCCTAAAACATAAATAAATTAACCATACATTTGAAGTTGCTCATCATCAACACCAAATATTGGCAAAAAAATTGTAACAAAATACAAACTCTCATTTGTAAACAGAAAAACTGCTTTCATTCATCTCTTTCAAGAACAAGCCTCCTTTGTGCCGTTACCATAGCGCGCAGAGTTATGATGATAAGAATCTTATGTAAGATGGCCTAGACAAAAAACAACTGATGTAAATAAAACATTCCTCTACCAAAAAATTATAATCAACTGACAAACTGCGACTGGTGACCTTGTGTAAACTGAGATATTTTGGGATATATTTAAGATAGGTTTTAGCAAGTTTTCAAAGTGAAAAACAACAGTGTTCTACCTGAATTAAATGGATGACAAAATTCAACAAAATTGCAGGTCTTCCATTTTAAAACCTCCCATCATTCTGTTATATCAATAATTAGTACCATTACAAATTTATCTCCATAAATTGATACCACTGCTATCTATTTACAATAAATGATATATATTCCTAAAACTTATAACCTAGCATGATTGCTCAACCTTCTTCAACATGCCAAGATTTTCGCAACAAATTGAATTTTGTCTTTGGCCTAAATTCTTTGCCAAGGAATTGGCTACAGTTTTATTGCATCAAAAAATAAGCTCCCTAGTTGGCTTGAAATCTTTCCATATCTAACTTGCACCCTGCATTTACAATCACTCTTAATTTGTGCAACTGAAGATTGTACAATTAGAGTTTTTGTTCAAAGGAGTCCAAGAAAAGCAAACTTTGAAACACCCATTCCCTGTTCTGTGCAAACTATGGCATCAACTGGATTATCACAACCTTGTTCCCAGGGTGTCCTTACATCATACGCTGATCATGAAGTGGAATGAACACCCTGGTACATTTTGATCAAACCTGCCAAGATAATAGGCAGATTAGCAGCCATTATGGATTCATACTTTGCCAGGCAAGCAAATGATGCCAACCTTTTCCAAAACAACATCCCAAAATTGTAATGGTTGTTGCTTGGTGACAAGATTAAATCGATGTTATTCAAACAATCAGGAAGTTTTTGAGAAATAAATTAGGTTTTGCCATTGGTTTCAAATAGCCAATCAAACTGCAGAACAGCCTCCTGAATCTCTGTGTTGAGGATGAGCAACAAACTCACTCCAAGGGCGACATTATTGTTTTTATCAATTTTGAAAACATCCTTCATTCCATGATATGAGACGGAAACATGTTCAGAAGACAGTAAAAATCTTTCAAACCAGTTTTTAACCATGAGGCTGGATTGCTAGAAAAGTTGATTAAGATTTTTACACGTCTAAACAGTTTTCTGATTCATCCCATAGTTTATAGGTAACTTTGAAAACCTGTGAATCTGGGGAGAACTGAGTGTGTTTGAACCCTTTATCGTTATCTCTGCTTGCATATTCATAACATGTGTGAAACTATTGACCACACCAAGATCAGATGACAACAAGGCGCGATGAAACATATTTTCACCAGGGAAACATAATTGCACCAGCCACGTTTTTCTCAAACAATGGTTTAAGAGATGTGAAGAATAAGGACCAATAGTCAATACACGGAAAAACCATGGCCGTGATAAAATATTTACAGCCGTAAACATCCCTTCGAATTCAAGCCAAAAACAAGGAAAGACCAGCAAAAACAAATAATAAGTTTTTGAATAATTAATTACCTCGGCAGTGTAAGCTTTCTTCAGATGAAATAACTTCTTGAAAACTCGAAGGAAGTAAGAGACGTAATGCAACTCCCATGTTGCTTGTAGATCAAACGTTGAGGTGACGGCTAGAAAATGAAACAAAATTACTTCGTTTCGAATGAGGAAGTGTTTCCCGAAAATTTTTACTAAATATATCCTTCATGACTCTTACTGTTTAGCAATAACAACAAATTTCCCTTTCGATCTGAAACCTCTTGAGAAATCTTTATTGTCAGTCTTTATTGCCATTCTCGAAAATTCAGAACTTGCGTCCCACTGATCATTTCTCAGCCCACAGAACCAAAGGCTCCAGTAGAAGTTGGAAATGGGATCCCAAATCGGGATTTTTGAGTTAGGAACAAGGGTGAAACATTGGTGAAAATTGTCTGGAAACAAGGGAACAACTTCGTGGTAATATTTTAGGGAACAAATCAATGAGTACTCCACATTCCAGGAACAAACAGAAAAGTAGCTAAGAACGAGGGAACTTTGATTCCTCTGCAAAGGATTCCAAAAGAAACTAATGCTGGCAGTGTCTTTGGTGCAACTTTTTTGTAAATTAGGAAATTAGGCAATTTGAATTAGGATCCATATAGCGAACTCTAAAACCTGACGAGTGCAGATATTTTACCAAAGCAGAATTATCTCACGAATAATTTGCTACCTCGACAATAACATGGATCGTAAATTTTATGTTATGCAACTTTGTGGCTCAGTTTGAAATTCTTAAGTTTTGAAATAACGAGCAAGAACCTTCCTTCGAAGCAAGCTCAACAAGGGAATTTTCGCTGAAGGATACTTGAAAATTACAGCTGCATAAGAGCTAAAATTACTCTCGCAGAAAGAGAAACTCCCTAATTCTCTCAGGGGTTTAGAAAATATCTAATAAAACACTCTAATAAACAAGTTCTGTAAAAAAATAAGCAATCAAAAGTTAGTGATAAAACTTTGTGCCTTGAACAATTTCAACCGCTTGAAAAACCTGAATACTGAGCAAAGTTTGAACTGCAAAACAGAGTTGCACAATCATTAAATAAATTGGGGGCTACAACCTACTTCGCTGCCTTGGCTGAAATCAGCCTTTCACCAAAAAGCAATAACGAAACTTGTAGTTTTCACAAACAAAAACTGGTAAGATTTTTAATAAATAACCGAACAAGATCTGTGTACACATGACCAATTTGGCAGCCTGTTGTGAGTTTGCTCTTGGCAATATCTCCCAAACTTACATCATTAGAATTGGAGACGTTTATAGCAACATCTCCCTGTAAAATCTTCCGGTCCTTGAAAGAGTAGGAAGCCACAATTCCTCAAACCACTCCAAAATAAACTTCAAAGACATTGTTCACGATTCTGGCACGCAAAACAGCACATGATAGACTAATATTATTACGGTTTCGTTTCTCTTGGGCAAGTTATAATTTGGATAAGTCTGTCTAGCAAAAATTATGCATTTTGGTGATAAAAAAACACTTACAATGCAATTCAAGTAACCCAAAAAGATGTGGTGAAATTGCTATAGTTTCGACTGAAAAATTTTCACTCAAAACATTCAGACCCAAAATTCGACAGGTGCGATGATTTTATCCGCGTTCACGGAAACATGACACTAAAACATCTTTTATAACCAGAAATTAAGAAACAAAAATTTCAAAGTTATTAGAACTGCTATAATCAACAGCTTTATCTTTTGACGAGGAAATATGAAAATATTGAAAGGTAGAGAAGGTAGGAACATTTTGAGATCCGAAGTTTTCGAAAGTGCGAAACGGGCACAGCTACATTTTAGCTCAATTTAAACTCGACGTTTCCACAGCGTTGGGATCAAAACTGAACTTGAATTTGAAAATGGTTAGCACACACTAAAGACTGGTTATTTCTTCGATCATAAAATAAAATAATAATAATAGAACTTGGAAGGAAGACCTCCTACAAACCGTCTTAAAAACATATCAACCAAAGGAAGTTACTTGTAGGCGTGAATTCTACCATCAACAAAAGCTGTAAAACGCTTTAAAATAACAGGTCCGTTCAAATGTATCACTTACTTGGCTAGCTCGTTTGTGACTTGAAATTGCACTTAAATTGGGCATTTTGGCAAATTTACTGTTTCGGTCTAATATCAAAATATCAAAACGCAAGGATATGGAACCATTATTGCAACTCCGTAAAATCTTGAGCAGAAAGGGCGGTGTGGCAGACGAAATTTCCGTCCATGTGAAAAACACTTCGAGTAAGTATCATCAGAAAAATTAAAGCAATTAACGGCTTCATCATAAGTATGATTGGATCCGAAAAGATGTTTTTCCTATTTCCGTTGGAGAGAAGTTTCGGAAATTCTACACGAAGATCGCGAATGACTTTCCGATCAAAATTTCTTTCTAGGAGAACATTTTGACGTTAACAAAATTTCGGCACAAACGAGCACGAATTTTGAAACGAAATACGTTTCCTAAAATCAAAATACATATACCAACGGTACTTTTAACTTTACATTATAAAACTAAGATTTAGTATTCGTTGCGAAGCGAACTTTATCATCCTACCAAACAAAGCTAATTCATAAATTTGAAGCCAAATTCACTGCGCACTGATCTCAAAATTTGAGAACAACACTAACTTTTAGCAAAACTGAATCTTGTTTTTGTTTTCTCCCTATGCTTTTTAACAGAGGAATAATAAAATTATCAAATCCATAAAATAATTCATAAAATATCACATAAACATTGACCAAAATTGAAGGGAAACCTTTCAATGACCAAACCATTAAGAACAATCGAAGAACCTCGCCCTTCGACCTGGGTTGAAGTTTGTGTTGTTTTCCGTCAAAATCATTCCCAAAAATTTGTGCTTCAAATTGCAGTTTGAAGCATAAAAGATTACTACCCTTTATTCATGATCATATCAAATGAAAAAAATATGATTTCAATTTTGAAATGATTCAGAATTTTAATGTTGATGTTGAGATGTGAAAGGGAATTTTGGAGGATCTTTTGTCAAAGAAGCATGGCGGCTACATCACGGGATTTGCGTCTGATTGAAGACAGTCACGATAAAGACTGGTTCTTTTGGTAATAAAATGCCCAAAATTTTGAAAATCAGTAAACCATTAAATTCATAAAAGATTGCACGCTAAAGAATCGAATTTTATTGCTGAACAACGAATTTACAGCGATCGAAAAATTTGATCTCGAGCGCCACGTTGTTTTCAACGAAACCGCCATTACCCTTCAACACAACATTAAGAAAAGTGCGTGAATCTTCATGAATTTCTGTCTCAGTGATAACCATGTCTAAGTCGATGAAATCTTTGCTATTGCTTCCGGAAAACATATACTTAAATTTCAAGATGAAAGTTTCAAAAATTGGACATCAAAAATTTGCGATTCAAACAAAGATGGCGCGCTCGATCAAACTTTCCCTTTATGATCTGCTTCACCGAGCGATCAATTTAAAATCAAACTTCTTTGATGATTTCATTTGAAAATATAGCTCACTAACTTCGATGTATACCAAATCATCACATGATTTGCATTTCAGAACGGCAAAAGAGACCTCTCAAAGTCTTGAATAAGTTGATCGATCGAAACACATTGTAACGGACTCGGCAATGGCTGCATCATGGACGCCTTGCAATGGCTTCCTTCCTTCGTGCACAACAAAGGCTTCATCCGCAAGAAACAACTCAAAACTGTTCAAAAGCTCTAGGCTCAAACGTCTTCAAACATCCAATAAAATCCGCAGAAAATTCGCTGATTTGTTTTTCTGCTACTAGCAAATTGTGGATTTATCATTGTGCTTGGTGACTGCTGAACAAACTCAAGTTTGCGAGTTGGGATGACGGGCAAGCTTGGCGACCACGCTTCCAATGAACAAAACAAAACCCAAAGTGAGGAGGGCAAAATTCGGTGTTTATGAGGCGAGGAAGGGATAAAATTTTCAATAAGTACCGAAATATTTCAATGAAATATCGAAGGCAACCATTAGCACTCGAATATTAGACTTAGCGTTATTTATCTTACGTTGATCGAGGTTTTGCTAAAATCGACCGATTTTAATGGCTTCCAAATCCAACGTCAAGCAAGTCGGCATTTCTGCTTCGAAATTACGCAAAGCATGCCACAATAAAAAACATCATTGCAACAAAAACATCAAAAAATAAATTCCAAGTTGATTTATCGCGAATTCATGAAATTTCAAGTCCCTGGGGACAGAAAATCGTAATTCTTCGAAATTTCGTCAAACGCAATAATCACGAGGTTTTTAAAATTTCACAACAAAAGCGTTGAAAACGAACCTTGCTTTTTTCTCCTTGGCATATCTTCGACGTTAGAATCCTTTGAAAATTGAATCCATCAGAAATCATAATATTGAAGAGCAAAACCAAAGCGTCCACGAAGACAATGAAAAGTAGCAGAAGAGAACTAAAAACGCGTTTCATGAACAAGACTTGAAAATTTGAGGGAATCCTTGATCAATCCTCAACATGCAGCTTGGCGGTCTATTTCGGTTGAGTGACGAGTGGAAAGAACTTCCCTTGCGGCTCTCCGCCCTTAACCGCCAAAACTATTGTTGTCTGGTCTCTGAAGGCAATATCTCTAGGGCGTTGGCACCTCTCCAATATCTCTGTCGTTAAAAACAAACAGTTCGATAATCGAACTTGTGTTTATGAAGTGTGAAAATCGCACCAAAGGGCATATTTTCAAGCCTTTAGACGAGAGAAAATTACTACAGGACAATAAGATGGCATATAATGTGTGAGAGATATTAGGCCACATGTGTATCAATTGGCACTAAAATGTTTCAATTTTTTATCGATCTTTCTCACCTTGGAAAAAGGACTCTTCTGCAGGCGCTCTAGGGAGATTCCTGCATAAATTCATTCAATAGCAAGAAGGTTGTGTATTTTGTAAAGCAAAGGATACAATTTTGATTAAGACAAAAGCGACTGTGCTGCCTCAAGAACAGATTTCGCACCTTTTAAACACAACCGAAAAAAGTACTTCTTTCTCTGTTTATTTTGATTCGACTGAGTGCACTCAGGGGTGTGAAAGTTATTCTTCAGAAAGGCGAATCGCTTTGTCCCCTCGGAACCCTCGGAATCTTTCACTTTCACGGCACATAAGAGAGGTTTGCGATAACGCCAAATCCTTGCAAAATTCTTGGCTAAAGTTTAACCCACTTGGAAAGAAAGAGACTCTCGGCTATCACTTGAAAATGAAATCTTGATTTCATTCATTCGAAAATGCGTACGAGGATACGAAGATTTTTAGAACAAAAGGATTTTTCGGAACAAGAAGATTTTTTGCAGATTTTGTATCAATTTTTCTTGGAAACAAAGGATTTTTGCCAAGGTTGTACCAGATTTTTTGGGAATTAATGCTCCTCGGACCAAAGTTAGGGTCCAACCAGCTATCTTCCTTGAGGGTGACTTGACGCACCTTCAAATCAAAAATTTCGTCATTTTTATCCAAAATTGGCACAACTAATGCTTCTATTGTTGTTGTGAAACAATATTGTACATTGTTGTTGTTGTTGTTGTACAAATTGTTGTACAACAGTTTGGCTCCATGTTGGTCCAAACTTTGGCCTATATCCAATGATTTGGAAATCTGTCATGTAAGACAAATCTAAATCTATGTGAAATCTGTTCCTAAATCAGTATGTGCGAAAGATACTTGTATTCTTCACGACCCAAGAAGAGCATCTGCAAAAATCTATATTCTGGCTAAGATTTCTGAGAGTTTGATGTCACAAAAATAGAGGATGTACTTCCCATTCCATTTCAGATACTGTTCTGCTCCTTTGCGGGCCTCACCAATAAATGAAAGGTTGTTTGTTTCTCACGGAAGCTGCACGTGTTCAATATATCAACAGTTGATTAAAACCAGGGCCAGTTGCCATGCTTGCAAAATGGAAGTCTTTTTTTGTTTTTCGAGTTTTTAGAATATTTTCTTACTTTCTCAGATGTAGGGTATCCTTGCGTGTTTGCTAGCTTCGAGCTCATATCATAAAAGTCTAAATCGAATCAAAATTTCACTTCTCCAAAGCCCAAAGCAAAGCAAAATTTATTTTTGAAACGAACATCATTTTGTGGCTATAGAGGTGGCGAACGGCAAATGGCCCTCGCGGCTTCCTGTGCATTTGATATGCAAGATGAGAAGAACAATAGAACAAAAGGTTGGACAAACAATTAAAATTGCGGCATATTTATCCGGGGGAAGGCCGCACTTCAAAACAGCTGATCATAAAAACATAACAGTCCGCTAACAACTTGCGATCTGTTTGAGCACAGACGACTCAACAAATTGCAATGGCTTCGATCTGATGTGTTAAAGTCCTGCCTTGGCCAAAACAATGGCGATGTCAAGAATTGCAAAGCCTGTCCTGAGAGGCAGCAGCATAATTTTGACTTCGATGCAAAGTTTGCAGATGACGCACGAATTTGATTTTCTGATATTCAAGAGTAGGTATCTAACGAACTCGATTTTATTTGACGTAATACACCTAGTGTAAAGTTGCAGCTTGGTTAATCCGTAGAATTAGGTTCATAAATACCTCAGATCATAACTGTTTACATTCGATTCAAATTATCACAGTAATATTTCGTCCAATATTTATGCAAATTTTACTTCAACTGGTAAAAGATTTAAGGAGGGACTGCAGAATTCTGATGTAGCTCATCCCCATTATCAAATCCAAATTAATGTCATGATTTTCACTGTTCTTGCAAAAAGACTGTCGAATTTTTTCACATATTTTCGAAAATTACGAAGCTATTCTCTTAACGATGGCACTCGCGAACTTTAGATAACTTGTTGGGGGGTTGGAACTTTAGATAACTTGTTAGGGAAGCATCTCAGAATTCCCGTCACTCATATGAATTTTTGCGAAAACTTTACCAGTGGACCTTTAAATAAAGTTGATATTGTGTTTCAAAACCCAAAGTTGCTGGTATTTGTAGCGTTCTTTAAGCTATTCAACATTACCAAAGTAGCAATATTTCTTACTTATGGAATGTTAGGGTCGTTAAATTTATTTTTGCGACGCAAAATTTGTGCGACAAGAGTCTCAAGCGCCACTGTAGATTTGAGTTATGACCTTGTTTTGTTGATCAGTATCAGTATGATTGCCATTTTGTCGTATTACCGATTGTCTGGCATTCCACAAAAGACTTCCGGAGAACAGCATCCGCGAATATTTTTGCGATATCTGCTCACCATATAAGAAAATGTAAACATGCTTTTAGCGAAGGGATTTGCTCAATATTGTTAATGACTGAGGGCTCCAAAAACCATTCTTGACCAAGAATAACAGCAAATATCGTGTAAATATCGAATGTCATCGAGAACCAGTGTACAATCAATGCTGCCTTCTAAGTGTGGGCCCAGCAATTTTGGTGGCAAGTTTGTGGGGGATGTGGGGGCAGAGTTATGTTTTTCTTATACATAAACACTAGTAGTATTTCCGCCGTTGTCTCCATGAAGTAGATAATCTCTTTCATTTTTGTACTTCAGTAAAATTCCTGCAAAAACTTCTTGACACAGTCATTGGCACGACAGTTTGCAGTGGAAATTTCTTCGTTTCTGGTTCGCAAAATTTGCGTGACAAAAAGTTTCAAGGCAGCCAACAGAATCATCTTTGCTTGAGAAATGTAGCTGCACCCCCGGTATTTATCTGAAGTAAACTTAGGGCACTGTTTGCTCTTCGTCGCCCTGTTCAGTTAGCTCCCGCCCGCAAACCAAGTCAGTGCTTCGATGGACTTGCCCAAAGTCTATTTCGTCATCTGTAATAAGTCTGTCTGAAAGCATGCCCATTTTATACGAAATTGACTTGGGGCAAGTCTAATAATTGATCACGAGTTAAACCAAGAAAGCTTGAGCCTGTCTGAGCAAAATGTAAATCATTTTCAAGATTTCAAACGTCTGGTATTTGACAAAATTTTACTGTTCGTTGCGCAGGTTGTCAAGAGTCAAAAGCAGGTGATGTGGTTTGACAAAACATCGTCATATCCCCCTGACCAAGACAAAAATCGCTTTAGGCCCAAATGTGCTTACATAAATGTTTAATGGACAGGAAATACGTACAATGACTAAGGATAATCCACTTTCCTGTGAGGGAGACAAGCTGAAGTGACATGCAGTTTCGGTCCAGAGGAGGGCGCGCATGCTTCTTTGGTTCCTCTGCTGAAGAAAAGTCGAAGACGAAGATATGTCAACACGAAGGCGTAATTGCATTTGCAAAACCAAACGCGCCCTCCCCCCCTCTGGATCTTGGAATTCAAAGCATCACGCTCTATACAGCTTGATTTTGCGATGGCTATCAGGGGTGGCACAAACAATAGCCAAGTGAGGGTCATTTTAGAAAATTGGTTTACTTCATGATGCGTGCAGATAAACAAACTGCATGAAATCTGTTTTCTTTGCCCTTCCTTGCTAAAGATTGCTGCAAAGCAGTATTTGAACGCTGAGCAGAAGTCCGCATCACTGAGGACCTATTTGACTGGAAACCACTACACTCCTGTCACTTCACAATCTAGTGCATTGTCACCTGCTCTGTACCCTGGATCAGAGTATTTTTGAGTATTTTTGAAAAAAATCTGAAACAAAAAAATGCAGATTTTCTTTCAAAAAAGCACTGAAAAATACTCTGATCCAGGGTACCTGCTCTGAGTTTAAAGTGTGAAAAAGTTTCTGAGCATTTTCCGGGAGTTTTAAAAGGGGGCTTGGGAACTAGAACCCAGTCTCCTTTACAGATCTACTATTGCTGCTATTGCTGTTTTTGCCTCTTGCAGAAACACATTTGTCAGTTGCAACTCAGGTAAGAATGTCTATCTTTTGAAAATCTAGGCTGCCACATGAAAGCAATCAAAAAGTTGGGCAGCAAATAAGATTTTAGTTGCGTTGCATAAACGAAAGGGGACATAAAAACATCTGGGGGGCTGCTCGTTAAAAGATCTGTTGTTTACAAAATTGTAGATCCCCAGCCCCCAGCCTCCTGCACCTATGGTTGGTCGAATTTGAGACATTGCAGACACAGTGGTCAAGTTTCATAAAATCTTTGTGGGCTGCTGTACAATGGGAAGTATTTATGGACCAGTGTCTTATGAAAATGTATGTAAACAACCTTGAGGTTTTGTTTTCGGTTAGTTTTTCCTGACAATGTGCAAACAAGGCTTCCTTGATTCGACTCTCTCTGCAAACGTGTATGAGTAAGGGGAGTAAGGATTCCATAAAAACGGCAAACCCTTGCTCTGGTACCAACCCGGTGTTCGTGGACGAACTTCCGGTCACATAATTCAGTTGTTCGAAGATTTTGAGCACTTGATTTTGAAATACTGCCTAAGTTAAAATAGGCATTAAAGACAAACCGTATGATCACGAAAATTCAACCAATTTCATCGTACGTCCGGGTAAGTCAAAAAAAGTCGACAAGTTTGGCGGGCTGTGGAGTAAAAAGTATGTGACCGCTATTAAAAACTGATATGTTAATCTATCAGTCAAAGATTAAATTAGATGTGAAAATTGTTGAATTATTCGGTATAATTATTACTCTCCTGTTGTCGTCCTGAAATTTTACATGGACTTGTAGTATAAATTCCTTTTCTTTTAGTATGTCATAAAATTAGCCTTCGTTTTGTAATTACATGTATCCTAAACTGATTTGTACGTTAGAACTTACTTTAGAATTTACTGTATAATTTCCTCAAGGAATTCTTGATTTTATACTTATCAATAAACAGCAGAGAAATTGATTGTGTTTTATACTTCTCTCTCTCGAAGCAAGGGCGATATGAAACGCGCGTTTAGGCCCGATCAGGAGAGCAAGTGTTTTTAGGCCGAATTCGCTCATATGTATGGGCGCTTGTTTGCTACGAGAAATTGTTCGTACATACCTTACTGGCATTACCTTCAAGCTTTCCATGGTAATCTATTGTCCTTACAGCTCTGTAAACATCATATTTCTTCCCTTTTAATGGCCCAAAATTTGCCTCTGAAAACAGTTTCTCTCACAGAATTTTCCCGACTACCGTCCTCTTTAAACAGAACCACGCATTTCGTATGGCCCTTGCTCGAAGCATTAACTTTGGCTGTTGTTTATTCAAAATCTACTTGCTGTTATTATTGTTGAATTCGCACAAAATATTTGTATTTTCTTAACCATTGTGGGTGACACAAAATAGCTTTGAAGTTAGAATGGCTCGATTTGAAATGTTGGGCCGAAATACTAAAAAATGCAAACAATTTGTTTCTCAAACTCAATTTTTCAACTTGCAACAGTCTTCCTTGTATAAGAAGGCTTCAGGTACAACACATTTGATGTAAACTGTCAAAATGTCAGAAGCATCATTCAATTTGTCATTTTGTGTCAGTTTTTCTTTCTTCTGCATTTTTTAATCGACAAAATGTAGTACCATTCCAGTGTATAACTGCATGTATCCTTTATAAGAAACCAAGAATTTGGGCCAGTACTGAAAGTTACTTGAATCATTAGATTTTGAATATGCAGAGATTCTTAAAGATTCTTGAAGGTTCCATGATAATACTCATCTTATCATGTTACTACCTATGCTCTAGTGGACAATTCAAAACAAAGTTTATTAAATTTTTCCGATGTGTAGACATTACTCAAGTCCCTTCAGAGTATGATACAGGAAACAAGTGAAACTAAAATGAAAATATGTGAAGGATTTCCTTTACCAAAATAAATGATTTCTCACATTTTATTTGCCCAGTACTGGAGTTCCTTAACTTTTTGCCGATCTGACTTAAGAGTTGATTTTCTGTTTCTAAAAAGCAGTTTGTTGTGAAACGTTCACCAAAATCTAACACCAGTCCAGTGTGTAACTACGCCCTGAGAGTTGCTTGAGTAAAGCCTACCCAGAAACCTTCATTACAAAACTAGGAAAAACAAGTTCATTTCGAGACAGAGCATTTGATTCCAAGGCTAATATTTGTAGTGGAGGATTGAATATTTTCTTGAGATAGACCAGAATGTTAAGCATACGTCAAACGAAGGATTACTTGTGAAAACATTTCATCAAATTTCGTAAATCTCGAAATAAACAGGGATGATATCAAACAAGTAGAGCTAGGGGGCACCTGTGCACCAAGAAACCAACAGTCTAGTGATGTTGAAAATAGACATGGGCTAAATTGCACTTAGAATTTGCCCCACCCACGGAAATATGAACTGAAGTACCATTGAAAGTTCTGGCGTATATGGGAGGGCACATTGTGGTCTTCACTTTCGACATGTCGAAAGTCTTCATGAATTAGTTATTAGGAATAATATTTCAGTAGAAAATGCATGTGCTCACAGCTCACGGTTTTCTTATGAAAAACTAATATTTCTTTAGCGGCCCTGAAAATTCTCAGATCGCCAAAAAATAACAAAGCTCTGGGACTGGGAAAATATAAAATAAGAAGTTGTTTAGTTGATAAAGGAAGTACTTGTCATGTCTTACTTAATTGTCACTGATTTCCTAATTATCGTCGTGTTGACGTAGGCCTACTTGAAAAGTGTTAAAATTTTGAGGAGGCTAAAAAGCTCTATTTCAAACTTTTCACAAATCCACTATGGCACAGGTAGTAAACATGGAGATTGTTGTACACCTTCATTCTAGTTATCAATGATGTTTTCTTGAATTCTTTCTACTTTAATCTATGAAATTTCTCGTGTCTCGCTTCCTCGGCTTCTTAGGCCCATCTGTCGACCCTTCGGAGATCTGAGTTCCTTGCAAAACTACGGTGCGTTGTGGATACAGTTCGCTTAGATTGTGTCCACAATACGTGTGCCTAAATGCGTATGAACGAATAGAAGTATTTTGTTACCTGGCTAGCTTATATTTCTTTAGTTATTTTTCTCCTTTGGTTCGTTGTCTGCCTGTCCTTGCTGTTGAGTGCTGTCTGTCTTGTGTGGCCTAAGATTCAAACGGGTTACCGCGCTTTCAAAATTATGGCCTGGGAACTAGTTCCCAGGATGACGCAGACTTCAAACCAGGACCCAAGAAAGCCGTGTTAAAAATCACTGTCACTTTGTCACTTACTTTTGGAAGAATTCATCTAAAGTTAGTCTTATAACTTTCGAGTAAATTTAATAGGGTTTCAGGGTGGTGTTTTCCACTAGGTCGGTTATCGCTTCAACTACAGTCAAATAATAAAACTGTGTACGGTTAGGCCTAGAACACCCCCTGAAAGCGGGGAAATACAGCCTAGCTCTGCAAAGTAATGACTAAGAAATTGAAGTTATAAGCAAGAAATTTTAATCTATCTGGAAACAAGGAGCCTTATTGGATAACTTAACCGAAATCCTGAACAAATATGATCAGAGTACGGTTTATCATACGGTTTCGATTGAAGTTTTATCATGGCCTTCATCTAATCCTTGGCCTTATTATTTCGTAATATCCGTTGATGTTCTTTGAAGAAATAAACTCATAAGTTGAAGGGATTTTTATATGGCTGATGAATGACCTGATTTTAGTTTGTTTCATATTTTGAAGTTACTGATAAATTGCCGAGCGGACGTTGAAGAACAACAATCTCGCTAGGCAAACAAATTCAAACCTTGAGACGCCTCTACCAAAACCCATTCTGTTCCTCAACGAAACGAATTAGACAGACCAAGTCTTCCTCACATTTCTGCCTTACGGCTTAACAGCAATGACTTCAACACTTTTTAGCACAATTTTATCTTATGGGAGGCTGAAGTCGCCCGGAATAATGTTTCTATGCTCCAGAAAGGATGCCAAATTTTCCTCCTCCCAAAGGAATAACACTTGCTAACACATGTAAATGTCATTGCTTCTAGTCCTGCTTTGAAGGTTTCTTGAAGGAGCTTTACTGAGCAAATCCTCATAGTTTCAGAACAGAGTGGCCTACTTCAGTCACGAAATTTTAAATCATCAGATCATGTTCACTTTGAATGTTACACATGCCAATGCTTTTACCTTGATATTCAGGGAGCAGAGGTCTTTCGAACGGGGGGGGGGTCATTCTTTCTCACCCAACAGAAACCAGTGGCCGAGTGGCTTATGCAGTGTTCGTCAGGTGACTGAAGTTAAGCTCGGTCGAATGACGTCAAACTCCGGATGGGTGACCTTGGAGGCCTGACCTCACAACTCACCTCGTCGTCCTTCGGGAGGGACGTTAAACTAGGGGTCCCATGCCTGGATGCGGCATGCAAAGTGGGCCTAAATTAGCTTTCAGCAGCTAGAAATCCTGGCAAGCCCACTCAAAACAAATTGAAAACAAAACAAACAAACCAGGTGCCATCTTCTTCAAAAGTAGAACTCTCTTGGAGTGGCTAAGGGATAATGTAATTTTAGATAACTGTTGATGGAAAAATTTCACCCAAGAGTACACTTCCGGCGTCAACATACACAAGGTGGTCATTACTAGAAAAGCTAATAAAGTTGAGAATTGACTTGAAATCAATTTGGTCGGCCTTGGCCTTTCTTTTATCAGGTTTTCAAAGGGTTATCAAAGCCCCGAGCGGGGGGTTGTACATTTTTTTTTTTTTTTTCATAAGACACAATATCTAATGATACATGGTCTACACTTTTACTTTTCTACTAACAATTTCTATTATATTAACAATCATAAAGGAAATAGTGACATTAACGATGATATATAGGTAAGTAGCTAAATTATTCGTAAATCAAAGTAAGATCAGAGTATTCGTAACATAAGATGGAGGTATTTCTGTGAATTAACTATGTTGAATATCAGTATGAAATTGCAATCTTTTGTTATAAATTGTAAATATGTATTCACCAAATAGTTCGAGGAAACAATTATCTTCATTTGTCTGAAGAAAGATGTATTTTTGTTCATCTGTCGGAATATTTTTATAGTTTGGGCAAATTTCGATGAGATTGCTATTGAAGCTTTTTCTTTCTGCTGTGAAGGTTTTGCATTGCATAGTGAAGTGTATCTCATCTTCAATCTTGTTTTCATTACATAGTCGGCATATTCGATGATGTTTTTCGGTTTTTGGTTTTGAGTGTCTTCCTTTTTCGATTGCTAAACAGTGGTCGCTGAGTCGTATTTTTGTTATTGTGCTTCGAACCTTTCTCTTTTTTATTTTTATCAAGTACTTTTCAAGTGAGATGTTTTGTTTGTGCGTTTTGTATAAAGTTGCTTTGGAGCATTCGTCCATTTTTGACTTCCAATGGTATGAATAATATGAGTTTATGATCTTTTTTATTGAATTTTTAGACAGTGAGACTAAAGGAGAATTTATGAAATGATTATTTCTGAGTAATGTTGATAATTCTTCAACATGTGATGACATTGACATGACTTGCGGATGGACGGGGGTCTGCCGTCCGGTTTCAGAAAGTTACCCTATTCTTATTGCCGAAACTTGCCGCCATACTCACTTTTATGATGAACTTTGGCGGAAAACCACCCATTTTTGACTATTTTTCGCCAATTTCTGAGAATTCTGAGAAAAGCAAAGAAAGTGTTAGTGTGTTTTTAATTATGGTTTTGAAAACGAAAGTTGGTATGAAGCTACCATACAACGGATTGAGAACACTCTCCTACGCAGAGGCTACCAGTATCCTTGAGGAACCCCTGCATTGGAGAGCAGATTGAGAGTTCATTTAAATATTCAGGGGAAGATGGGAAAGATGTAAAAGCAGCCGGTTTCAATGATGGAAATGCGATTTGCTATCTTCTTAAGGCTAAGTGGACTTTTGCCGCGAAGAAGATTGGACATTAGTCGGATTGGAACAGTTTGTCTCCACGAAAACAAATTAAAAAATGAAAAAGATTGTGAAATGGCTGAAAATTAAAGCGACTGGAGATTAAGAAGATTCTTCGGATTTTGATCGATGAATACTCGAGAGTGGGAAACTATACTTCTAAACATTAGCAGCCTAGCTTTCCTTTAAACACTTCAGAAGCTAAGAGATAGATGTTTGAAATACACACACAAACATATGAGATGTGCAATGCTATGGGCGGCAGATGCTTAAATTTTCCTTCGTCTTTCAATATACGCTTCCTTCTCTTAAAACCATTTTACTGTCCACAAGGACCAGGTTACTTACCTGTTGTCGAAAGGAAAAGATCCTTCAATATCTTAAGATAAGAAAAAACTGGTAAAGATACAGTGCAATTCAGACAAAATCTATTACAAAATATTCTATTCTATGAATGAAAAGTCTATAAAATTATTGTCAACGGTGATTCTATTTTTTGGATTAAATAAATGTTTGGTGATATTAGATTAAATTAAGCCCAAAAAGCAACAGATAAGGTAATAAATTTTGGATGATTAAAAGTCGACTTCTGGCGAAATAGAGCAAAATACTCATCCGTTTGGCCTGCTCACCAAAATTTGTTTGTCTTGAGACAAAAACAAGCTTTGTTCAAATTTTCCAAAACATGGCCAAACAAATTGGGCCTAATTTTGGTTGTGAAGTTCAATGTCTGCAAGGCTGGCCTGACGGTAAAAAGTTTGCCAAGCGAAATTTGAGCTTTTCACGAAACGTTGTTGCTCCGATGGCCATGGGAATAGGTTACGGTGGATCTATAAAGATACAGAGGCCCTTCCAGGGATTTCAGGGAATATGGGATACCTGGCATTTGGAAGCAGGTAACAATGCAACAAATTTGTGAAAAACTATTCTGATTTCTCTAACAAGGGACAAGGAAACAAACAGAAAATAGCTGGGGTACAGGGGAACTTTGACCCCCCTGGAACAGCCTCGATATAGGAACTAAATGCATCTAAATTACTATGCACTTCATAGGTTTTGGGCTATCTTGAATTTACTTAAAGGACAATAAATACAAGCATTGGTCGTCAGTTCCTCTGGCTTAATTGTTCCTGCTTGGCAATACCTAAAAATGAAGTCGGACAAATTTCGGGAGTCATGAATCTGACTGAGCATTAGTGAAGAAGCTCATCATTACAAGAAAATCAATTTGCTCCAGATTCCAAGACATCTTGTGATGCTTTACCACCTGGAAAATGTTGTGATCTAGTCAAAATTTTTCTCCACTAATTAATATCCAAGAGGAATCAACGACCACGCAGTTTCGAAATCAAGCATGCTAAAAATTGCCTTTTTTGCAATATCTTGTTACATAACCCCAAGGGAATCGATAAATTGTCAGTTCTCTGCAGGACTCAATCTCCTAATTCTTAGATAGAAAAAATCAACGCAAATGGATGAACTGTTCACTATCACCTCTCACCCCTCAGTCACCTTCGGCCCCTGGAGTTTGTTTATGACCTTTTCCATTGCCATGAAGGACCTCGGATTTTCACTGACGCAGCTTCAGTCTCTTTAACTGTCTGCCTCACAGCGGACATCAAGTTCTCTGCGCAGCCGACCAGCATCTCAGTAGCTTCTTGATCGGCTTGCGCATCTGAATAAAGAGAGGAGATTATGCATTAGGAAGAGAGACAAAAAGAGAAAATAATACTTATCACAGGCAAGAACACATCAGAGGGCTTTCTATGATTGGCTAATTCCAAATGAAAATGGTTAGGTAATTTAACCAGAGTCGGAACAAATCTAAAATTTTAAACATCTAAAAATTTTTAAGTTATATGATTTAGTTGAATTGAAGCTGCTTACTTTTGTGTATGAGTCTGTTAATAAAATTTCTCCTTCCTTTTTCCACAATTTTTTTGAAACCTTGACAACTGTTCATCATTATGATACAAGACAGGCTTCTAGAGGTGATATCTTTATGACTCGTAAATATACATTACAATATGGTTTAAGATCTGTTAGATTTGCAGGTGCCAAATCCTGGAACAGCATTAGTGATGACATAAAAAAATCTCCTTCAGTTTTCATTTTTCGTCGTAAACTCAAATACCAGGTTTAGACTTCTCTAATTTCTACATTTACCAAACTTCACAACAACTGTTGATTTAATTTTTAGCAAAGGGGGTGCCCTCTCCTCGATTAGTCTATCTATTGAGAGGGCTCCTCCTTAAGAAATTCCAAAAATACAAATTTCCTACAAATCCCTTTTTTTATTGTTATTCATATTCATATTTCGTTGTTGTTGTTATTAGATGAAATTTGTATTATTTGGAATTTTAAAAATGAAAATTGAACTTGAACTTGGAACAAAAGTCACGGCTCCACTGCTATAAGCCAGAGGAAGAGTTTGTTTGTAAATGTCGTAGAAGAGGAGGGATTTTGTACTTGGCATAACTCAAGGAAAATTTTAAGTTATTTTGGTCACAGCAACTAGATGATAAATTTTAGGTTAAAAAACAACGTGAAGAGTTTGACAAAATGTGGTAAAAATGAGAAAAATGTTGATAAAATGAGAAAGGTAATAATTGACTCTGCAGAAAATTTTTCCCTGCTTGCCAGGTTCCAAGAAAGGAAACTTTTTTTTACAGCTCAGACTCGAACGATGCAACAGAAGCTTCACACAATGAACACAGTTGGCGAGATCATCACTGCATCAGAAGTAAACGCATACACTCTCATTAAAATTAATAAGCTAAGCACTTTAAACGAATTCATCGCGCAGCACCATAAATGATGTATTTACTGCCCACAACATCTTTCACTTCAATTACTGCAAAGATTTTTAATCTTAGGCAAAGATGATTTGGAAAGCAGAAATCATTTTAATTGCTGCCGGCTTCGGCGAATAAGCAAATTTGATATCACTCAAGGTGACAACATTGGTGATGACAGTTTTTGACGATACCATATGCTAAAGTTGCTGTGCACAATCTAACACTGTGAACATTTTTTATCTTGGACAAATGTGGTTGGAGCGCAGATAAATACTTTAATTGCTGCAACCTTCGGTGAATAAGTGACCATGACACTGCTGAAAGAAACAGTGTCGTTCACAACAATTTTCGATGACATCATGCCACCAAAATAGCTCTGCAACGTCCATACACCTGTCCCAAAAATTGCTACAAGTTTGGAAAATCTTAAAAATTTTCATAGGGAAGCTAAGTTAGTGACGAACATGACCAAGGAATGACTAAAAAGTTTGAGAATAAGTTCAATCAAATTGGTGATCGGGTAAGTTTGCTTGGAAGATATACCTGAAAAGGCTTTCAAAAGCGCTTGTCAAAAGCCACAACATTGGATTAAGTCGAAGGTAGGGTATTGAGAATTTTGGGAAAGATCAAGGAAAGAGAATCTAGGTAACTGTGCTGTTCAGAATGAAATAAGGTGAGTAAGAATAGAGCGTTTCTTTTTTACTCATCCGACAAATGATTGATCATCAATAATGTAAGCAATCAGAACGTAAACTGCATAGGTTCTAAACTTTAAACAGGTTGGTGTTAAAATTCCAAGACTTGCTTTTTTGAACTGAATAACTTCAAAGAAACTTCAGCTTCTTTGCGACAATTCTCCCGTTGGACTTTCTGAAATCTTGAGAACGCAAAGAATAATTTTCAAGAGAACAATAGTATAGTTTATGAATGTCTACGATACGTTGCCAAGCAAAGCTCTAAAACCTGCTTCTTTGAACTAGTAACATGAAAGAAAATTCAGTTTCTTTGCCACAATTCTCCCGTTGGACTTTCTGAAATCTTGAGAACACAAAGAATAATTTTCAAGAGAACAATAGTACAGTTTATGAATGTCTACGATATCGTGCCAAGCAAAACTCTTTCAATCTGCTGGTTCATGATTTGGCATTATATGACATCACATCCTAAAATTAGTAGCAATATAAGATGCGCTGTAATTTCAAAAATATTCAAATTTTTTGAAAAGTCAAGCGGTAGATTTATAGCAAATTAGCTAAAATTTCTTTACAGCCACGCACTTCAAAGAAATACGTCATATAATTTACAGCAACCTTTCAAGGTGAAGGTGAAAATGAAGTTGCGGTTTTCAGCGCCAAGCACTGGGATCGCAGAAGCAACTAAGCGCTAACCGAGTCCGTGACCTCTTGTCATGCAGCTCAAGTGGTGGGGCCCTACCAGGTCTCGAGCCCACTCCGCCTGACTGTTCTGGTTGCAAAGTCAGAGGATTACACCACTGCGCCACAATACCTCCAAAAATTTGCAGCCTATGCAACTGTAAAGAATGGCTAAAATACCTTTTGCACCAAACATGGTTGCTTTGACAGTTGCTAAAATTTTTAGCTGTGTTCCAGTTGTAGGAATTCGTTCAACGGTTTGAAGCAGAACCTGCAAAATCAATAAACAAAATTTCTTCAGAAGATTTAAAAAACTTTTTTAACGTTGACCATTGTATTGAAATTAAATCTCATGAATCAAATCTCAATCATAAGTAAATCATTAACGGTTTCGTTTTGGAAATTTTTGAAAAAACTTCTCCATACAAAATATCTGGCCACGGATTTGGATTCA
The DNA here is from genome assembly GCA_964020215.1 of Aurelia sp. 3 sensu Dawson et al. (2005). Lineage (NCBI taxonomy): Eukaryota > Metazoa > Cnidaria > Scyphozoa > Semaeostomeae > Ulmaridae > Aurelia > Aurelia sp. 3 sensu Dawson et al. (2005). The sequence goes on from OZ026593.1 coordinate 1,686,610, forward strand.
GCTCCCAAGTTCAGTCGAATGGCAAATTTTAAAATTTCTAAGAACTTGCGATTTTGATTTTATGGAAGTAATGAATTTATTAAGTGATCTGACGGTGAAAATCGTTCGGGGGTGTAACTTTCCACCCTACGCCATTATTCACAATCAAATCCCTCGTAAATTTTTAAATTTTGTTATCCAAATAAACTTAAAATCACTGACACTAAGATTATGAAAAATTGCATTTAGACTAAAATTTGGGTGCTGAATGTGATTCTGGGGTCAGCCATTTCATATGACCCAAGCTGAAGAAATTTTGAAAAACTCCAAACCGAGGCTGCTTAGTTAAAAAGGTGCATTGTTTTGAATATCGTCTATGTGCTCTGTATTCCACAGCCAGTAAAATGTGTTGACTTTTTTCACTCACGTGGCATATAAAAAGCTGACTTGCTGGCAGCTGTCAGACTGCTATTTTGCAGCGAGCCTTTTCGAATAAGCCAAAAACAATTGAAGAGAAGTAATTACTTTCTTCGAAGAGACAACTGAGCTATGATGTCACTGTAAAACGAAATCCTACGGGTTAAACGACTTTTTTCATTGATTTTAATCAAACAACAGCTAACAAGGTCAGGAAAATTGGAATATCAACATTGATTTCAGGAAAAATTTGGCAAAAGTACTGAGAAGGAAAACTGCAATTAAACACAGCTAGCAGGGAAAAATATGGTGCGATGAGACCAAATTTGATCGAAAATCGATTAAATTTGCCTATTCATTAAGCAGCCTTTCAATCTGACTTACTTTCTGTGTTTCTCACTGACTATGGGGTCACAAACAAGGCACATATCAAGCGCACATCTCTGTTAAAACGAATCTCCCCTTTTGTCGTTATAGGAGATTCCGCCGGCAAGGTTTGCTTGGCAAACAGAATAATAAAAGGCAGAATTCTACCCACTTATTTTCTGGATTCGGAAGCATGTTAAGATTATGACATTGTGAAACTGGGATAGGTGTGTGAAAGTTTTTCACAGGTTATTTCAAAAAAAGCACCTTTGTTAAACCATGTTTAGAACTTTAGTGTCTTACGCCTACCAAAATTTCATAGAAAAAAGGACTTACGCCGACCATTTTCATTCATCATCATCATCATCATCACCATCAACACCATCATGATCATGATCGTCATCACAATCATCATCACCCTGGATAATGTCTGTGCAGTAGTCTAGGGGTTATTCAGTAAAACTGAGGCTGTTCAGTGCGATGGAGGGAAAACATGATGTCGTTGGAGAGGGATGATAAACAGTGCGATAGAGGGATAACATCAGTAAAGGAGGAGTTATTCAGTATTTTGTGTGGATAACATCGTGTCCTTAGAGGGACAACAAATCCTGGCCTACTGTATCACTAGACTACATTACATAAGTCCCTCTAACTTACGCTCGTTGTTGTTGTTGTCATCGCTTCAGTTGAGGGACTTATGTCCTTACGCTTCAGAACAGGGACTAATTAGGCCAAGTCCGCCGCGTTCACGGCGCGACCAATCAGATCGTTACTTTCTTAATATGGTCAACCCACGTGCCTATTTGTAGCGTTTGATTGGCTCATTAGTTCAAAGTTCGATTTCTCGAAGCGAAGCGACGCTCGAAATGACGTTCGAAGAGACGTTCGACTTTTCTTTCGACGTTCGTAGGATGGAAGATGTTCTAAGTTTCTTCTGATTTTTCGTAAGATTTTAGTCCCTGTTTAGAATCAGTTTGGTCGTGAGTCCTTTGTATGAGTGAAATTAAAACATCAGATTATAAATGTTGAACGAATACAAGGAATCAAGTCGTCAGTCTACTGTATCACCTAATTTGCTATTTAGAAAAACAGCACTACCAAACTTTTTAATTTCTATTTCCATGTTTACTTTTAAGACACTGTAGCTCCGTCAGTCCATAAGGACTGCTTTTCAGGGGGCCGTGGCAAATAAAAAAAAAAACATAAAAATTACAAATAAAAGTAAATCAAGAGAAAGATTTCACCTGTTTTAGCCTTTTATCAGGACATTCATCAGCAACTTGTCTTGCTAATTTAACAACATTTTGACTATTAATTGCAATCAATTTTGCTGTATCGATTAGCTCTTTCTTTGAGGCTTGTTGCCCTTCCTCATCACTACGATGAAACAAAACCAAATATGAAGACGTCCTTCGTACCCGGTGAATCGGACAGATTTGAGAGGTTCAGACGCATGTACCTTTCAAAGTGCTAAATGGATCATATACACTTATTTTTAATAAGAAACTGAGAATTTGGCCACCACAGAAAGTTTCTTAAAATCATTACATTTTCAGTATTCAAAATTTCTTACGAGTTTCTAAAGCATCCATAACAATCTTCATGCTGACTACCTGTTCCCTCGTGAACATTTCAAAACAAGGTTTCTTGAAGCCTTTCTAATGTTTAGACATTACTCAAGCATTTTCCGAATAATATGGTACAGGGATTACAGGGAACAAGTGAAACAAAGTAAAAGCATGTGAAGGCTTTCCTTCATCAAAAGAGATTCTTAAGAGTTTTCACAAGAGATTCTTAAGGATTTCTTAAATTACACTTTTCCAGTACAAGAGTTTCTTAATTTTGTGCGATCTGAGAGTTGAGTTTCTTGCAAGTAGCTTCGTATAAAAATACGTGTATATTGAACAATCACATCACCTTAGACGTAAACATCTATTTCAGTCGTAAACATCTATTTTAGAAATTCAAGCTCTAGGCTATATTCTTTATTTAACGAAATTTATGTATTCATCTATTTCAGTCGCATCGTTTTCAGTTATGAGCAACTTATTAATAAAAAGTTTCAGCTAAAAATCCTTCAAAAGAAAACAGGTCTAAGATCCTTGATCGAATATGCCAGGAGTCCAGCCGCTTGATCATAGAAATAAAAGAAAACGGGCTGCATTGCATTTCCAAGTATATGCGACTATTTGGCAGCCTCGTCATTTTCCTGTTAACTTAGTTTTTCTATAATTAAGACAAAGGCCGGTTTGTATACGTTAAAGGAAATTCATGTATAGTACACCACTGAAGAGGGCCTAACCAAAAGGAAACAAGCATGTATTTGGTATTTGTGCTTTTCTATTTTCTCTTCCAGTGCTGACTAGTTTCGCCAACTACGGAATCTTTACAGCAACAGCTGAGAAAGAAATTTATGGATTTACACGCAGCTTAGAAAACACCAAAACTGAGCAACAAGAATAGCAAACTTTTAGTTACTAACCTCACAAACTTAGACATTTTCGCAAAAAGAAGAGCAAGATTTTTTGCAGCAGAAATAATGGCATTTCCTTCCTCTGCCCATTTTGTAGCCTCCGAATGAAGATGATGCGCAGCTACCTAAAACAGAACATTCAACTGTAAATACCCCAGGATTAAAAGAACAAAGATAGCAATCAAAATATCCAACAACAAGTAATATCCTGCGACCATTTACATCGCAATAAGATTTAACGCGTGAGTAAAAAGAAATTTCTGCTTGATAGATGACTGCTCCCTAGAAAGCACGGCGAAAATATTGGTAAATCCATCAATTAACAGTGGGCAAGTTCAAACATATTGTACAATTTACCTGACTGAAATTGGCCACTCCGTTCCAAAACCATGAGGGATGTTCTCGTGAAAGTCTCGTCAAGAAAAATTGGAACACGGCAACCCATCATGATCAACTTTTCCTACTTTCGTAACCTCAAAACGCAGTGGCTGATTTTAAAATCAGGTAAATTTTAAAATTCATTTCAACATGTTCACTTCAAAAGAATTTGAGACTTTTTCATGGACTCACCAAGTACTTTCTTTCTTATGTTTTTAAAATGAAAAATATTTTTACTGCATTCACTTACGGCCATACGGTTATCGGCTGGGGGTGCTCTCAAGACAGCCTCAAATTGTTTTGCCTCCAAAGGCTGAATAGCCTCTTCGGCTGGGAGTGGCGGCCGTGGAGGTGGTGGCCGAGCTGGGCCTGCATCTTCTGCAAAGGAAAAGACAAAGTTGCGAGTTCATTTCATAATATGCACACAGAGTCTAAAACTACTGTCTGACAAGCAAGAGTAAAATTTGTACAACAAACGCTACTTTTCTTTTTAACGCAAAGTGATTTGACAGCCTCGTGAATAAATTTCACACCTTCAATGCAGCCGATCACAATGTTATGCTTTCTCTGTTTATTTTTGATAGTGCACTAAAAAATGTGAAATCAGTTCTTAAGAAAGGCAAATCACTTTGTCCTCTCAGAAAAATAGGTAAACCTACCAATAATTCGTGAAGAAACGCTGTATCAAGCTACAATAGCTATTCAAGAATTTATATCACTCGCAAAGGGTTGCAAAATTCTTCTGTGACTTTCGTTCCGTGTTATTGGTATTTAGGCGAATAGCAACAGGAGCTATTGGCTATGACGCAATAACCCCCTAGTTGACAATGGGCACCAGACACAGACACAGGATCTAGACATAATGCCAGCAGATTCATGACCACTTGATACCGTTCTCACCAACATGATTGGTTAATTTCGAATACTGCCGCGGCGCGAATCATTATGGTTGGTGGAAAATGAGGCTAGTTTGGACCATACAAAATTTCCCCAACACAACCTCATTGATTCCGCTTCACGAATCAAAAATGAATCTTTGTTTTACAAATTTTGTCCTTGCTTGTCTGATATTGATGGCACGTGAACTTCAACACTAATACAGATTAATATTCTTATTGATTTTCAACAGTTCATCGAAGCAAAAAACACGGTCTTCATTTTAGCAATAAAACATGGTCTCCAATTTAGCATTAAACTCCCTTTCAAAACCAAGTGAAATTATAAAGATCTTCAAATGCTGTACATTCTACAACTTTACAGAATAAAGAGCCGTCACAAATTTCAAACTAGAAATTCTCTTCAACTCCCAACATAAACAGTAAATCTGACTCGAAATAAGAAGTCTCCCTCGGCCCAGAATAGAGGTGAAACTAAGACATCAGATGTCAAGGTTCAAGAAATCTCAACTTACCCAATTTTAGTTTTGAAATATCTGGTGCATCAGGAATAAACACTTTCCTCAGATCAGCAACACCTTCTCTCAACTGCAAAACGACAAAATATGACTTAGTTCTCACCTCAACGACAAAAGTTTCGTTAGCTTGATATATATATATATCGTGAAATCAAAATATTGCATTTAGTTATCAACAACTGTTTACAGCAAGAGCTGTAGCTACATGGAGAATCAAAGACGTACTTGCCAATTTCATGTCAGTTAAAATGCACATTGAGACACAATTACATGCTTTTCTTGATGTAAGGCTAGTTAAACTGAATCTACTGGGTAGGTAAAAATCCAACTTTCAGAAATTACGTGGCGGGTTATCCTTTGGTAGAATGGCAAACTTCCAAGCGGCCTTCCGTACAAAACTTTCAATAGTTATATATATATGGTAAGAATTCCAACGACAGACTGAAATTTCTTAATTCTAAAAACAAATGCCAATTAACAAAAATTGATTACCCAGAACTGATTTACTCTGCTCGAAAGTAGTTAAAAAAGGATGTCAGCTCAGATAAAACTTTCAAAGCAAACCTTGTACCCAAAGCATGCGAAATACATCCTTAATTCGACAATTAATCTTTTGTAACATCAGCAATTTCTGCATGCAGTCTTGAAGCACTTCTCCATCACAGAAAAGTATGAAAACTTCAACTCAATACAACTCTAAACCACTTCTATCTTATCTAGGCATGTCTTACTTTATCAAACCTCAAACTTAACAGAACCTGCTAAAAACTGTAATCATTGGCGACTCAATTAAATTTAAGGTCTAGCTTTCAACGCATTTTCTAGATAAAATTTTGAAATTAACAAAATGTTTACAACATTGTTATAAATAATTGATATTATTGAAACATGTAATACATTATTTAACATTGAAAAGAAAGCAAACTTGGTCCAATTTCATTTCAAAACAAGAAATGTGTTTGTATTGGTTTAGGCCGAAAATAGCATTTTTGATTACAAAGATCTCAATGTTGACATTAAGCTAACGAAAGCCAGGCATAGTATTTGTGCAGTGTGAAAAGATTAATGAAAGAAAGAAGCGCTTATTGACACCACAGATCAAAATATTTGAAAACTGGTGTCAGAAATAACATAAACAAACAGTGTTAACATGATGTTTTAATTCGAAGCGGGATAAAATGTCTTCACAAAGATCGATTCGCTATCGCTAACCTGTGCTTAAAGGCCTGCAAATCTAGACTTATTACCTGGAGTCCCTTGCTTCCCTGTGCTCCTCTAACTTGATGATGGCACTTTGGTCATCAGAGACTCATAATAACATTACTCTGAAAAGCCTGACCCTATTTAGGCCCAAACTCTGAGCTTCCTAGAGTACCGATCAGATTGTGAGATTTGTGAATTACGATCGTATGATAGAATTTTCGATTCGATTTAAGAATTGATAACATTCACACGGGATTCGAGGTTGAAGCCGTGATTACGTCATAATTCCATTGATGATTGCAGAAAATAAGGTCAGCCTTTTCACTGTTTTCACATGATTCCCTGTTGAGCAAGGTTTATTTACCGCTGGGATACAAGGGACTCATCGTCATAAGTCTACTGCTTTTCACTAAACCACATCCTTGCACGGATTAGACTGATGCCTTTTCGTCCCTTGTTTCCCTGCGTTCCTTGGTCAAGAGGGACTAATAACATTACTCTTAAATAGTGGGCCCACTTAGGCCCGCGTAGGGTGGTTCCGTATTCACCAATCAAATCGCTAGAATTCAGTTTTTAACCAATCAGGGGCCGCTATTCAGAATGCTGTTGTTGTTGCTCCTCAAGAACGGTTGAAGAAGCCTGGAGTTCTCGCAGCTTCGATGGATCTATTTTGCTTCTACAGAGGAAGATTACTGTCTGAAAGGTAGGCATTTTGCGTTTTGTACGTCAAGACAACATCATTCTTTGTACTAAAAGTTTCCTTTTCAATGTTCGAGCTCTTTAAACCAGATTTTGAAGCGATTTTGTTGAGTGTACGAGAACTCCCACCTTTTTAGGCCATTTTGACAAAGTGGGCCCATTATATAAGCGTAATATTATGAGTCCCTATTGACCAAGTGATATCAGCAAATCAAAGAACGCAGGGAAACAAGGGAAGAAAAGGCATAAGTCTATGCACGGATACCAAAAGTCTTTGAATATTTTCAGTCTCTGAATGTAATGGTTTTCAATACTAACTTGTTTCGCTGATTTCAAATATCCTTCTTTGGCAGCGGCATCATTTGGATTCTGAGCAACACCTTTGGCGTACAGGATCAATGGGGAAACACCTGTAGATGATAAACAACATTTAGGAAAACGAGTCTTACAGTTGATTTTTGTAGTTTTACAGTAGTTTTACAGTTGATCTATATGTATTCCATGTAGCTGTTCCTTACCAATCTTATAGTTTATGATTTGTAGTTGTGTAGCATATATTGTATTTTAAAACTTTACTTTAGCGGCCCAAGCTAGATAAGCTTTGCTTTTCTTGAGTCGCGTAGAATACAAGCATTTGAAAAAGTTTTCAATTTGTAGTAACTTGTATTTTACGAATAAAATTTAATTGAACTGAATTGTAGAAGAGAAATTTTCAATACAGTGAAAATCCATACATGCGAATCTACCTTTTTGGATCTCGGCTAGCCCAGCAAATGGATAATCACTAATTAGGCTGGTTGGTTCTTTAATTCATCATCACTGGTTTTATCATTGGCTAGGAGACAGCCTGTTTTCTTCTAATAAGAACCCACGTATATTTTGAAGTTTGATGTATTCATTATTAATGGGTCTAAAGTGAGTGAATTTAGAGTAAAGGCTCCTCCAGGGGCGAGGACTCAGGTATATCTTGGATAGAGGTGCTCAGGTAATTTTTTTTGGGTCTCAAAAGTGGGGAAAGGTAAGAAACATACTTTACAATTAAAATTTCTAATAAAGTAACATCACTAAAATAAAGATACTTATGTATCCTAATAGATCATGAGAAATCTAGGGAGTAAGGTGCAGCTCCAAAGATCTATGCTGGGTCAGAAAAAATTATTTTTGGGTCTATTGTGCTGCCAAAAATTATGTTTTTGAGTCAATGCTTTGTAGCCCAGCCTGAGTACCTCTGTCCGAAAAATACCTGAGCACCCCCTGGGGGCTCCCCTGCCGAAATAGGGTTAAAGACTAGAGCCATGCGATTTATCATTAAGAAAAGATGTGACTTACGTCCAGAAAGTGCCTCCACAGCGGTTCCCACTTCTCTTTTGAATTTCGGGTCATCCAAGTTTTCAACTTCGCCTTTGGCTACTTGTATGATTCGGTTTGCACATCTGGCGATTCTTGAACTCTTCGTCAAAAGTAGCTACAGAAAAGAGTTGCATAGGATAACACAGCCTTCGGGTTAGATATTGATAGAATCATGTCTTTATCCAATTAAAAGATGTAGGTCTGGGCTGTCAGGCCCACAGAAGCACATAAAATTGTGCTTTATCGTAGAATTGACGGTTATTCATGCCCAGAATCTAACCCAAACCGGTAATAGAACCAAATGAAACGCCTATTTGAATAAGAAATTGAATATTAGTTATTAAAATAACTTAGTTATTTGAATAAGGAATATAAATGAAGCAAAACTTCATCATTTGCAAACAGCAACTTATGAGGAGAATTCATCTTAGAGAGTCGTGGTAGAGAAATACAGCATGTTTAAAGGCAGGCTGTCACCTCAATAAATGGAATAAGATTGATAAAGATCTTTATCGTATGTCAAAAATCTAATACTTCCTTGTTTCATTGGCTGCTGTTTTGAGGGATCAAATAAAAAGTAATGAATTTAGGTTCAAGTGGACTTGCCTGACAAGTCTAAGGCTCAAGCCACTTTGTCTTGATGCTTTCACGGCTTTTTGATGGACTGAATAACCTGTAGGCATTGTGAAATAGACACTACTCATCCGAAATACATCAACAGCTGCTTCTTTCATTAGAAAATTTTTCACAGTTAAATAAATCAAAGTTTGACACTGGAATGCGTTGAAGATTTACAGAGACGAGACAACTAACCGGTAAATTTCCTTGTTTGAGTGCAACTTCGGCAGCTTCACAGTCTTTTGCGATTATATCCTCTGTAAAAGAATAAGAAATTACTTGAAACATGTTGGAGGCGACTTGCTACGAGAATTTAAATTTTGGAAACGCTCTATCACACATGAAATAAACACACAACTTGAAATCACTTCAAAACTGCAGCTGATGTTGGGAAACCTACAAAGAAAATATTTTCCGTAAACAAATAAACAGAGATGTAAATAAACAACAGAGTCGTAAACTCTAAAAAATTGTTTATCTTATATCCAGGTAAATGACGTATGAAGGTTGATTGAAAGATATGTTTCAAGCGGCTTAAATATGTTGCAACGCTCTCAATAACGCTTTGAAGTGTAAGATCGCCGAAGAACGCTCTTCCAGTGAAATCTTCCCAAGTGAAGTGACCAAGTTTTCAATTACCTTCTTATTAAAGGGCCTGTGCAAGATTTTAGAAAACAAACGACACATGCCAGAGAAATTCTTAGTCCCGCACTGGGCTTTTTTGTATTTAGGCTAAACACATCAGAAACTTGTCGTTCAAAATCTAGTTGTATCTCCATAATTTTTCATGTATGAAAAATCTTTACTTGCATATATCTTCTGTTTTTTGTCAGCATTAGGGGGAGAATGTCATGGCTTTTGGACGCTTAGCTCGTACAGCCCCTTAAAAGTCGCATCGACTTTATAATCTACTTTTTCAATAAACTTTCATTTTCAGTTGACAAAGAAAAATGTTTAGAAATGATAAAAGGAGAAAAGTAAAATCTAAGAACCATGTGATAAAATCTTTTTAAAATTGGCTAATATAAAAACTAAACAATATTACGACTATTCAATAAAATTCCTCTGAGTAGCAGATCCAGCAACAGAAGTAATACACGTCAGTTTCACCTAGTCGGCTATTTTTTAAAGTCACAATAATTTTGGTTTGGATTTTTCAAGACCATATTGATGAAAATTCAATGGATGTTTCAACCGAGCTGCAAAGCCATTGCTTCATGGAGGGGAGGGGGAGTAATTCAAACGTCATTTTGTTAAAACGGTTCTATCAAGGTCTGGCTGTAATAAAAATTTGCTGAAGGGATGCTTTTCTCATATATGTTTAAAGAACGAGAGAAGCACTACGACTGCCAAAACATACCACTTTCTTTGATGAAATCAGATGCATTCGTTGCCATATCAACCAAACCAGTTAATTCCTCAATTTGATCTTTCCATTCATCTCTTAATTTCTTGAAGTTCTCAGCCGCAGTTGGGTCGCCGTTACTTGATAGCAACAATTTTCCAGCATGTGAGATTTGTGGCGTCAACAATTTGATCTGAAAATGAGGGGCAGCAAGAAGTCAGTAATTTGACATTCCTGGGGGAAGCAATGCCATGGCCGACAGCAAGGACTGTTCAAAAATGACTCCTTCTTAGTTGACTGGACTTAGGGAGAATCGATATGATTAACTGTCGGCCAAGGCCAAGCTAACGATATAATCTACTGTGCTTAACAACGTTGACACGTCCACTTTCAATGGATTTGTGGGTGTTTCTTCAGCCTTCTTGTGTGCGTTCCTTCAGCATTTCTACAACCTATTTATAGCAGCTACTCGATACAGCAATGCCCGTTCCCATTAAAATATCAAAATTCTTTTACCTCCAGGACTTTCGACTTGATTGTATCCTTTAAATGTCGATTTGCTGAGCCACCAGCGGATGCAACTTGTTCGGCGGTATCAGTCATGAGTTTAGCTGAGTGCTCAAATGCGCCTGCTTTTTCTTCAAAATCAGCTTCCCTGTTGGCTTGGCCTAAAATTGAGAGCATTCAGACTAAAGTCATTGAATGAAAGTCTTTACGTTGGTACAAAAATTCGACTATTCAAAGGACGATGGAGAGGAAATGACAGAAGAGCAGAAAGGGCGAATTTGAAACAGATTAATCATGTCCCCTCTATGAAGAAGCGAATTACGGAAGAGAAAACGGTACACTTTCAACACTATATACCGAAGTTCCTGTCTATTTTGATTATGTGTGTTCGGAGATGTGAAATCTGAAATCTATTCTTCAGAATCGCTTTGTCTTTTCAAGAAACTAATTCATTTGTTTTAAAAATTCGCCCTTTGTTCAGTCGAGCAAAAATCGACGTTGCATACGCTCCCGGGAGACTGAATGGAAAAAACAACAAATCTAAACTCGTAAACATGTTCTGGGTAAAGCATGCTTGTTATATTGTCTTTTCACAGAGCAAACACAAAAAAGTGTGCCTACATCTTGAAAAGTAAGGATATTCTTTTCAACAATATTCTATTGATAAAGCCTGGTTCACACAAGCTCGGTCTTTAAGGTAGTTCCTCTTATCTAAAGTTTGTGCAGTCAACTTACAATTTTACGCGTAAACTACACCAATTTGACAAACGCTTTCTCCCAAACTATATCAAAAGTAACTTCCAAGCTTTTTTAGTTAGATTAATGGAAAATCTTTGGTAACCTCTGGCATTTTATTCAAACTGGGGGGTGGGGCTTATTAGAGAGGGGCCTCATTAAGAATTTTGGCTTAGAAGGGAAGGGCTCATTAGAGATGAGGGCTTTATAGAGCTTTGCGGCAACTAAATAGCCTTCGTGCAGCCCCTACTGGTTCCTTTGAGTTGAAATTTCCAATTGAATTGAATTCATTTTCTGACGCCAGTTTAGTTATAGCCTACTGGCGTCAGAAAATGAATTCAACGGGAAATTTCAACTCAAAGGAAACAGTAGGGGCTGCACGCAGGCTATCACTAAATAGATCCTCACCTGGTGGGGCATTAGCAGCCTTTTCAAGAGCATTCAAAGGTCCAACAGGGTCCATATAATGCTCAACAACTGATCTAACTGCCGCTTTTTGAACTGCACCTTTCAGTTTGTCGAGTTCTATACGCAAATGCTGAGCGATCTTCATAGCTTGTGGACTGTTACCCTACAAGAAAAAAATTGGCAATAACTTAGTCTTCGTCATTCTCTCTTACAGTAATCTTTCTACAGGTCCTGTACACATGAAAATGTTATATTCCGTTCTGTAAATATTGGCACCAAGGACGTATGAGACAGGGGGCTGGGGGGGGCTGCAGCTCCCCAACGATGGAAAACTTTGCCAAGGTCGGCCATAATCGAGCAGAAAATCAGCCTTTAGTTGGGCAAAATTTTCGCAAAAAATGGATTTTTTACTGGGCAGCCCTCCTAAATTTTATCTTCTCCTACAACCATGATTGGCACTACTAGTACGTTGACCATCACATTACAACACTCACCAAAAACTCAATTATTTCAAGTGACGGGGATTTCTTATAAAGGCATAGGAAATAAAGCAACTTTCGTTTTAGACTGGGATAAAAGATACTTCAAGAACAAGTCCGTATTTGCTATGTTTATGGTAGAATACAAAGTTACCAAATGCTGCTGCCAATTATGAGCTTCTTTCTACATTTTGATGTTTGTAACAGCTGTCAATTAGTTAATCATTCTGAGAATTTAGGCAAAACATCGTTGCAGTTCTGTTCCTTTTGTTCATCAAAACGAGATAAAGAGCCCGGCAGCCATTAAGAGGCAAGAAAATAACTTCGCGGCTGCATTTTCATTGAGCATGATACAGATTTCGTGCACTTTATAGCATTATCATCCTCTAATCACTTACATCAAAACGCAATTTTGCACAGAAAAGGCAAAAAATGATGGGAAAAAGTACGATTCACCCATCATTCATAATAGCATAACTTTTTTGTTTCATGATCAATCATACCAACATCAGACTTATATATCCCTTAAATTACTATCTTAGACGCCTTCCAGTATAGCAAAAAATACGAAAGTGCTTTAACTTCCTTTAGATGCAAAAATCTATGAGATTATGTAAAAAAAAGGCAAGCAGCAACCTCATTCGCAAGGGTAGCTATCTGCTGTAGTCAATATCAGGCTAGCCCTGAATACAGGCATTGCATTTTATGGAAACCTTCACTGACAATGGGTACGAAGCTGAGTATCGAGAAATCAGAAAAATGTTTGCTTTATTCCACTGAAACGATACCATACGTCAGATTCACATGAATATTTCGACGTCAAGTTCACGCGGATATTTTTGAGGAATCCGTTGCTAACAATGATATGAAGGACAAGGTGTTTGGTCGAATTTATGAGCAATAACCCAAGAGATGACAGATAAATTGAGCTATATTTGCATGATTTTAAAACATTCTGTCTGAAAGCTTGACTTCATACTTTGGTGATAAACTTCATTTTAAACTGCTAAAGAGCTGAAGAGACCTATTAGCTATCCTTGTACCTGGAATTTTTTAATGTGCACAATAGTGATAGAAGCTCACACGCTTCTCTATCCAGCCTCGAGTGCAAAAATCTATAAAAATAAAGCTGAAACGAGGCTCTTTTTGTGGAATAGCTAAAATGTCTATTGGGGTACAAAGACGAAACCCTGATACAAAATAAGTGAGACACAGATCTCACCATTCCTCTAGCTTTAAGCTCAGCAAGTTCCTTCGTCAATCTTTCAACGTTGTCACATGTTGACAGTAACTGATGTTTTTCTGGTCCTTCCAAAGTATCTGCCAAACCACGACCTTCCATTACAAGCACAGAAACGGCTCGATGACCTGCAAGTAACAATAAACTTTCACCCAAAATGTAACTGTTGGGTATTGACGAGATTAACACAAATCATAATAAGTCAAGGTAACATAGATCTTAAGGGTGCGCCGTCTTCAAATGTCGGTCAAGACAGTGATTTACACTTCTTTTTGACAATATCACAGATTTTTCACTTTTCTTTTCAACATTATTTTATATCCTGCGTGCAGACTTTGCAATTGTGGAGGAGTATGCCTTTTCCTTTTCGCCTCAAACTCCTCCACAATAGTAGAGTCTAAACTCCTTTTACAATAGTAAAGTCTGCACACAGGTTAATCATTCTGAAGATGAACCCTTTTAACAGAGGAGCAAACCAAGCAATCATAGCTTTTAAACGAAATAGGCCGACTTGGCTTCTGTATTCATCTTCGTCGCTTTATTTCTCATCTGTCAATAAGCTGACATTAAAATTTCACATTTGTTTTTACAGGAGCAACTTTAATTCTGTCCATTGTTTTAAAACGAGAGTTTTGAGATCTTTGATCCATTTTTAACCTTGATTCATTATGACAATAACATACTTAGATGCCTTACAAACATAAGGATAATATTGTAAATAAAAGATTTAAGTACCAAATGTAGCAGCGTAGATGTTGAAAAACACAAATATTACAAACACACTTTACGATTTCATTACATCAACATTCGTGTTATGCAATGGCTTTTCATGATTCGTGATATGGCTTTCCATGTCCACGACATGATCAAACAAGGGACGGCTACCATTGTTTTCAAAGCAATGAGTGGTCTCGCACCCACTTACCTCTCAACTCTATTCGTGAGAAACTCGACAAGGGAGACTGTAAATTTGAGAAATTCTGAGACTGACTTACTTGCTCCACGAATGAAAACAAGTAATGGCCAAAAAGCATTTCGTTCCGTGGATCAAAGGTTTGGAATGAATTAGAACATGAGGTCAAGCTAGCTCCCTCTCTGCTTACTTTTAAATGTAGACTGAAATGTAAATAGCTTTTAATTTTTCATTTATTCTACTTAACATTGTAAATATTCTTTTTTTTATTATTATTTTAGTAGCATTTTAATTAGGTTTTTCCACGGCCCCCTGAAAAGCAGCCACTCTTGGTTGATGGGGCTACCGTGATTAAAAAAATTTAAATGAAAATGAAATGAAATGACCATGATACAACAAAACGTTCCAAAACAGAATAAAGAAACGTACCGACAGCATTCTTCTCCCCATTCGGATCATCAATCCAATTCAATGCTTGTTCTGCACGTGCAATGGTTGTTGGTGCTGGTAATTTCCTACCACCCGCTGCCTCTTTCGAAATGGCATCATCAACCAACATTTGAAGGTAATCTAAACGCTTACCAACTTCTGCTGCCAACTGTAATGCCTCTGGGCAGTCACCCTGGAAAAGAAAAAACCCCTTTAGCTATCATCATCATCATCATTATCATCATCATCATCACCATCATCATCATCATCATCATATTCATCATCATCATCATCATCATCATCATCATCATCATCATATTCATATTGATCATCACCATCACCATTGACTTATTTATTTATTTCGGACAAAAAGTAAAAAAACATAACTCACAACTAATCAAGGCCTAAAAAGCGATAGTTACCCTCCCATACCTTGACTTGTTACGCTTTTCAAGAAGTAAATAGGTCAATTTTAGTTATTTCTCGCTTGACAAGCCTGAGTCATCGAGTTCTAATTACAAATGCGGTAAATTTCATAGCTCGAATGATCATCATCTGCATTTATCTAAAATCATCCAGTCAAGAATTATCGTGCTCTCAATAAATAAATGAAAAAACATTGGCAAATTCCGTGTAAACCAAATAGCAATTGTTTATCCTATCCTGCTTAACAAACTAACACTGCATCGAATGAATAAATTTTAAGTTACCTGGCCTCTTGCTCTGTATGTCGCCAGGTTATCCATAAGTTGCTCCAATTCAGTACAAACTTTGCCGATTCTGGGATCCTCACTCGCTTCGCCAACTGCCCTTGCTTGTTTCAAAATATCCCTTATAGCTCGTTCACCTATAAAATATTTGCAAAATGAAGTTCCAGGCAACCAAATTAAAAAATAAAAATGAGCAAATAAGTGGCTCTTTACTATAATTAGCAAAGACCGTTGTAAAGTTCGGACCGTCTAAACAATAGTTAAGTCTTCAATTCTCACTGATAAGAGGATCTGAGCATAAGGTTTAGCAGACTTTGGAAAGATTGTCGTTTTCATTTGCGAAGCTCCGAAAATGAGGCGAAGTTGCTCGTGCTGCTATGGTGATTGAGTCGGTTCAATCTTTGTTGCCAAGCACCAAACTCGTCTTCGTGTTTTCAAGTGGAAACCTCATTTTCGCCAGGATGAATCTGAAACCGACCAACCGACTGCTTGAAGAATTTTGTGTTTGATTGGGCACTGTGCTTCCGTCTCTGCAAAGTCTACCATCATCATCATCATCATCATCATCATCATCATCATCATCATCATCATCATCATCATCATCATCATCATCATCATCATCATCATCAAAAACAATTACTCACTATTACAGGAGTGTAGTATATAACACAACAAAACTAAAGTAACCTAAACTAATCTAAACTAATCTAAACTAAACTAAACGAAAAGTACCGTAACCTAAACTAAACTTAACAACTTTTCAGTCGAGAGTCTCAATGACATATTTCGTAGTACTTTTGTTATTTTTTCAACGTAGATCTTAATAGCGTGTCAGTTTGTATCTCAAATGCTTGGTATTTGCGAGGCCTTTTCCAACTTTAAGGCTGATTTCCAGTCAGTGGAATTTTCCGAGCGGGCGGAAATTCTATTGTTCGCGGGAGAAAATGTCGCTCTGAAATTGAATAGATAGTTACGGCTGTCTATTACGGCTGTCTAATAGATAGTTATTGTCTAAAATTCCGTCCGCTCGGCAATTCCGCTGACTGGAAATTGGGCTTTACTGTTTCCACAGGAGAGAAGGTAAATAAATTTGCATGTAGAATCCATGCGAGTAAACCGTTTTCAGAATTTGGTAGGTTTGGAATTACCAATCAAACACGCCCTAAATTGAATAATTCATTACCTAATCCGTTAGCGTCAGCTTGTGGATTTGACAACCAATCTTTAGCTTGGTCAATTTTACCAGCAATGATACCCTGTGCTTTTCTCATTTCTGTTGTAGGATCCTCAGATTCTTCTTCATCGTAAACTTTCAATTGCAAAACTCTCATTATTTCAAGAATGTCATCAATGATTCTTGTTATCAAGAAATTCCTATTTTCTTGGGCTTCAGCTCGTCCAACACCACCTGTGAAAGAAAAAAGGTCATAGAGCTTCCAAAATTCCTAATAGAAATAAAGCGTGTGCCACAAATTTTTTACAGAACACAAGAAATCATAACGAGGCCAATGTTCGAAAACATACGTGAGTACTTTTGATTCTTTTGAAATAAATTTTTATCTATATTTCGAGTTGCCATAAATAGAAAAATCACAAAGATATCCTAGCTTTTTGGCTGTCAACAGAATTTTGATTCATTCCAATCTATCAGAGGATTCTACATACACAAGATTTTTATATGTGAGAAGTAATTTTCAACGCGAAAAGTATTTTTCAGATTTTTAAACCATCCACTTCTCCAGCTGGCAGCAATTTTTAGAAAAGCTATAAGTGGTATGCAAAGTCTTCAGTGATTAGAAAACACTGAAATCTCTACTTCCAAATTCAAAGTTATCTGGACCAGCCTTCTCTTTTTCCTCCTATGTTCTCCATCTTGTTTATAAAATTTGGACTTTGTTTCTTTGATAGATTTAAACTGCCTACAGACTAAGAACTTTTATCCCTTATGGGGAAGTGGCTCATTCCTTGACAGCTTGAGGCTGAAGTTTCTTAAACTCACTCTCTTTCATGCTGGTGATTGCTGTAGCAAAAATAAGGTTAAAAGGAAATGTTCCAAAACGAACATTCAAAATACCACGGTGGTGCATACTGTACCTTTCTCAAGAGTTGACACAAATGCTTTCATTGCAGAAATAAGCAAAGGTAGTGTTTTCTTGACATTAGTACTGTGTTTGATCAGCAAATCACGATGCACTTGATGCGTAAGATCAACCTGTCTTGCATCCACCATTTTACATGTTTCTGTTACTCCTGGTGTGAGATTCTTGACAAATGTAATCAAATCAGGCATTGTCTCAACCAGTTCAGAAACTCTGAGGTATTCCAGAAGAGATTTGCAGGATTTCAAAATCTTTCGAACTTCCGCATCATCAAATGTTAGCAGCAAAGTTGAGGTGCCAGATAAGATTCCTAGAATTGAAATAAAATAATCAACTGAAAGTTCGATAAAATTTCATTGAGCATACTGGACCAATAAATAAGTATCACCGTTCTCCTATGACTTGACTTTGACTCAAATTTTGAGTGACCATTGTTAAACGGTAAAATATGATAAAATAAAGCTTTTTTGTTCCAGATTACTGTGGCAGCAAATTTTGGGTAATTATTGTCACTGTGGTTTGAACCTTGTGGAAAATATTTAACTAATATGCCCAGTATGCTAAAACCAGCTTAAACAATCAAGGATCAATTTTACATGGTGGTGGGTTCCAAATTCTTTGCTACCACTTTGAGTTTTTGATGCAGCAAGTGTTCCTAGAAAGAACCAAGTTCCAGAAATGGGATGAAAAAATTCTTGAAACTGATTAAAAGGTTGAAGAGAAGTTGAATCACCTCTTGCACCATTAATGAGCTTCTTCTTTGCCTCTTTTGAAAGTGGGTCATTTTTCAGCAGCATGCTAGCTTCCATTAGAAATTTGGATGACTCCTCTACTCTTTGAAATGCAACAGGCATTTCTTGTTTCAATATCTTGTCTTTGCTCTTTTTCAATGTTTCTTGGCCGACCTAGTGGAAAATTATATAAATGTTAAAATGCAAAGTTTTCTACCAAGAATAAGAAAAATTTTGCGAAGATGAGACAACCTCAATTTCCATCCTCCAGTACAAGATAGCTACTTCCAGGCATTTGAGGTGGTCAGAAAATAAACTATGGTCTCAGTGGAATGTAGGACATGAAAAGATATATATACTAGATATAGTATTTCTGCTTAACTTAGAGATATTTTCAAAATTTCCTGCAGGATGTGACAAATAGGGAATTTCCTGGAACAGTCAGGTCACATGGTCAGGTGGGTTTTCAAGCCCGCTGCACTTTCAAACTAGCAGGCAAAGCAAGTCAATGGAAGTCAAACTTTTCTATTAGGTTACTGTAAGTACTGCAGTGCTACTGTGTGTTTTCAATAGACTAAAAATCGCCCGCCTGACTTTACCAAGGAGAGCGATGTACCGCTCGCCTGCTAAAATGCTCATGGCCAGGCCTGTTACTTAATAGCCAAATATGATTTTCAGATAATCCTGAATTGCAGGATGCCATCAAAAGACCTTAGATAGCAATGTTCAAATTTGAAAAGAAATCTGCATGCAAATCTAGGTTTTTAAATTTGTTTGATAAATTTGGATGCAGGGATAAAACTTTCAGTACCTGATGCTGTTAGACGCAAGATTATTTTTGGTAGGTTTAACTTTATTTTGATCTTAAAAGATGTCGTTTAGCATAAAATTCTCAAAAAAGGAATGTAAGTCCTTCAAATATTTGCTGCATGAGGAAAAGAAAGATTCTCTAGAAACCGTGCTGATGAATATTAAACTTACAATGATGAGATGTTGTACTGCAGCTCCAACTGCCTGTATTGGAATACTAAGATCTGGAATGGGCGTTCCATGCTCAGATTCTTCATGCAAGATGACCAGTTGTGATACCTGGAGAAGAAAAGAAATAGTTTCCTTTGTATATAAATACAAGGCTGAATTCTTCAAAATTTCCACAATAATTTGTCCATTTCTGATGTCAGTTCAAACTTCATATCACTGGATTATTAAATAGTTTAGCTATAAGAACTTTTTGTTTTTAATCACTGGAAGAGTCTGTTATGCCAATAGGAGTTGTTGGAATAAAATAAACTCTGTAAGATTACAGTAGAGATGTCTAGCAAGGATAATGAGCTGTAAATACTGTAAAATATGAAAGACAATAAATTTTCTTAACAAGCAATTCTTAGGCACAAAAACCATCATAAGATGCGCAAGGACTGTATTGTAAATATTGGTCCCTCGGTTAGATTTTCACCCATTTATTGCTTCATATAGAAAATTAATTGTTGCAGAGATTCATTTTCTCTTCCCTTAAAATATCTGGGCTGTTGCATTCTGCAGCTATTTCTACCTGCATCCCCAAAATTGCAGGAGAGGGCCTTATATCTTGCTGAAGGTCTGAAAATTTTACTTTTTGCACTTGATCAAAAAGGAGTTGTCCTGTAAAAGTTTCCACTAACTCCACCGTATCTGCCATTCTTCTCAGCTCCTCCCCTAAAATAGCCGGGCAAGGGTCTGACAGTGGATAAAACCTAAACAAAGAGTTGAAATGTCTTTGTAGTGTTCAACACATTTTCATGGTGAGAAGATTTAAGTAAGCTTGGGATGGTCAAGATGTTATCGTTTTGCCACCAACTGTTATCTGTTCTGCAACCAGTGTGTGGGTTATCTGCAGCAAACCCAATGGAAACTTTAGGAGAATCTCATGCACCATAGAATCATTATGAAATGTTTCAAATATTTCTTGATCGCTGTTTTGTTTCTTTGATAAGGATTAAAATGGTTGATGCAAAAAAAAGGAATATTTCTGTGCAGGAAATCTGGTATCCATCAGTGGCAAAAAGAAGCTCATTTTTCCAACAACGTGCAAAATGATGAATGAGAAAAAATGAATTAGTTTTGAGAAACTCCACATCTTGTTGAGTTGCTGCTTTCCTGAAATGAAAGCTCTTTTTTACTATGAAGACAAATATATGTCAAATGAACTGCAGACATAAATTTATGTCTGGTACGATTCTAAACACTTAACCAGGTAGCTACACACTTCAACAGGTGCCCAAAGCTTGTAAAAATTCATCTCCAGGAAACTTGCCACCACACAAACCCATATTTGGAAAATTGTTTTCATTAAAGGGTGGAAAGGGTGGACCTTGTCTGAGAATCAATTTACTCCCAGCAAAGGAAGAGGGAAAAACATATTTGATTAAGGACTTTCTCCCCCAACCTTAGCCATCTTTAGGTTATACAAGTTCTCCTGAACAAACAATTTTGGGATGGGCCTCTCTCCGTGCTTGCTGCCCAAGGCCAAGGGACCCTAATTAAATCCCCATTGGAAAACCTAAATATTTTGAATTCCCAAAGCACTAAGACGTATAAATTTGTACAAAATTTACATGTCTCCTCGCCCAAAAAAATTAGGGCCTTTAGGCCTACAGTTTAGGTTGTATCCAAAAAAGTACCCAAATAAAGGCCTTCCCAAATATTTTGGGATGGGCCTTTCTTTATTTCATGGCTGTTCAATTTGTTTAGTGAATAGGTATCAATTTACACCTAAGGACCCAGACATAAATTCCCAGTAGGAAAAACATAAATATATTTGAATTCCCGAAGCAATCAAACAATACTGACCTGCTGAGCAACTGGCTCAAGAATTGACTCAATAGTTTTGGTGTGGAAGACTGGCATCTTGAGTGTCTGGACTTTGAAGTTAGAGACAGCTGTGTGCGGAAAATCGCTTCCCTAAGCGGCCTTCAGCTTTGATGGTAAGTGAGAAATGGTTGTGTATGCTTCACTGTGGCTTGGTTAATCTTCCCTAATGAATTTATGGTGAATTAAATCGTAAATATTGTAAAGAACTTCAACAGGATGTGTACCGCCTATAGGCCATGCCTTGGCGCTTTGGAAAGGACATTAAATGCCATGGTGCTTAGGGCGTTTTGTTCCAGGTTCAAATTTCGCGGTCTTTTTATAAATTGGACATATGCCAACACCTTTTCAGCTATATGGGTTGGGAGTGGTTCCCCCCCTCCCCATGGAAACATCAAGGGCAAAGTATATTCCCTCGCGTGTATTTATCCTTGTGAAGTTGTGAAGCTCTTCCTAAATAAAGTGCATTTCAGTGAATCCTCACATTTTTTAAGCGAAACCAGTCATTAGGAACTCGAACCCTCAAATCGTCAAAAAAGAAATAAAGTTAAGGAACTCCAGTTCTGCGAAAATAGTAGTTAAGAAATAAAGTATTCACTATAGGTTTTTTGTATTCAATTTTTTCCTGTATCGAAGGTACCTGTGTAATGTCTTAACATTGGAAAGGCTTCAAAAATCTTTTTAGGAACATTCAGGTGGGGAACAGGAAGTAAACATTGAAATAGAAGTAACCATGTAAAAACTCAAAACTCAAGTTCATATCTACTCCGGACCGATGACATTGACGAAATTCTTTGGCTGCTAATTTGAATTTTGATTGTTGTTGCTCCACCTACAAATTCATTGGACCACTGAGTCAACAAATTGCACCATGTATAATCCCCGGAACAATTGTCTTTAGAGCCTGAGAACCTTGGATCTTGTTGCAAAAATGAAGCAAGACCAAACCTTATGTCCGAGATTAGATCACCATTTTCTTTTGGAAGCAGTGAAAGCTGATCTATGTTTTAGGAAACGATGTGCATTCCTCTCATGCTCAAGGCCTCTTCATTCTAAAATTGTGGAGTGATTTTCTCGATGTGCAAATATCCACATGTCATTTTATGCAATGTTAAATTCTCCGAACAAACACGAGATGTTAAATTTTCCGAACAAACACGAGAAGAGAATCCTTCCTAAACCCTAAAGCCCTGAAAGCCAGTCATTTTCAGTTCAGTCCACCTTTTCTTTCACACAAACAGTGACGACATCCGTTATGGCGATTACGCCTCACCCAACATGAATGAGATCATGATTCCGGTGGTCAACTGAAGGCTTCCTTCTTGGTTTCAAACAAAACCACAAATGTTCTAAGATTTCCAGCATTGTGTGTTCTGATTAAGACCACAAAAGCAAGAAAAAATCCAGAAAAGTACGTGTGTCACGATTAACAATCTTTCGTCACAAATAAAATGCTAAGCCTCCTATTTTAAGAATCATGCCACTTATGGGGAAAGGAGTTGAAAAGGATTGTAGTGAAAAACGTTTCTTATATCCAAAGTTATGATAAAAAATACATTCGAGTTCAACTGAAATATCTAGGGGACTGAGAAAAAAATCTGTGATTTTACAAATTTAAGCTCGACATTTTCACATAACGATGTTGGATTCTTGCCAAAGAAAATTGCACTGACAAGTTTGATGTTAAGTTCCTCCAGTAATTATCCTGAAAAATAATAAATAGAACCGGGAGAATAACAACGGATATGTCTCTGTTTCTTGTTTTTGTTTTATTTTCCTAAAATACAACTAAGAAACAAAGAATCAGTAAAATCGTAATTCATCGCCGATCATCGGTGACCATCGCCGATGAATTAAAAACAATTGTAAAACTTTGCAACGGCCGCACACTTAATTACTAGTCCAGTTATGGACATGTAGAGGTGACATTTAGGAAACTATGTACATCATGAAAAGTGCGTTGAAAACTATTTTCTTTGTTGATTAAATACTGTTGATACATCTATGTAGTTACTTCAAGTTGCACACGATTAATTAACGTAAAAATTACAACCGGTTTTCCATATATTTTGGTATTCCGCGAAAATTGTTTGTCCGAGAGTGCTCTCGTCCGAAATTGATGATGAATCCGGAAAACACAGCTTTGTTATAAATCTTAGAGGTCCCTTGTCGAAATTCTACAAAAAGCGTCTAAAAGTTTCTTGTCCAAAGTTGTTTTTCCGAAAATTTTCCAGCCGAAGTTCAACGTAATATCTGATTCCTCGCCTACAAATTACCAGTGTGTGTGTTCAGCCAACATTACCGCTAAAGACTGCATGGCAAAGATTACTTTCAGGGAAGATAATGGCATGGCGCGACGTGCCTTGTTGTGAAAAATTATCTCCACCTCTTTTGACCTTATCATTCCAAGTTGGCTTTTATGATCGCTATCCTTCCACCTCTTTTTATTTCTAATTTAAACAAATTAAAACCTGTAACCGCTCAGTTTCAAAGTACTTTAATGGTCACCAACAGAACTCAACGCATTTAAGGAACCCATGCAGACCATACTGGTTCTAACCAATCAAACACACTATGTGAGCCCGGGGAGGAGTACTTGGTGTACAAACATACGGGAAGGTGCCGCTGGAAAGTCTGAAAGGTACCTGTCCCGGAGCCAAACATGACAAATATGGACCCTGTCATGGAGCCAATTTTTACAAAAATGATACCCTGTCCGGCGTTGGAATCCAGAAAATGATACCCTGGTCAGCAGCATGTCCCGGAAAGAAAAAGATACGAGTACCCCCCACCCCGGGGGCATGTGCGCTCGTTTTATACTGCTAGAGGTCGGGGGGCAAACTATTTGATGTGAGATCTGGGTGTGAGAGCCACATGAACTTATTGCTAATATTCCTTGCCTGCGTATTCCTGCAGAAAAACCCAACTTTGCGAGCTTCCATCCTAATAGATACCAAATATACAATACGTAGAAAGTGTTACACTTCTCCGTGTACCTTTGTTAACGGTCAAAAGAATCAACATCGCGAGAAGATAGCCCCAAGGATGAAACACAGACTGAATAAAAGTGTTATACCAGGCAAAAGCGCTTCCATAAGGCGATCTCAATAAAACTCAAATTTCATATAAAAGATTTACGAAGGGTATTGCTAAATACAGTCAGTGGCAACTGCAGTAAGGACATGAGATCAGTAACTCTATATTGAATAACTATGAGAATTTTTAACGGCGTGTTCTTTTGGGCACTTGAAGCCTGTGAAGTCTACCGCTTTCGGTAGAATGGTACCAAAAGAATGGGACTTCAGCGTCTACCAACTTTACCGTTTTCAGAAAATGCCCAAAAGAATACATCCTAAATTTGTTGGTAAACAATAACTTTTGAACGCCAGGAATGATTTTGGCCAAGTGAATGGAACGCTTTTGCAAACAGTGTTGCCCAGAGCAAAAAGGGCGAATTTTTAGAACAACAGATCTGGGTTTCCAAGCAAACAAAGCAATTTGCCTGTAAAAAGAATGCATTTCACACGTCTGAGTGCTCTGAATGAAACAAAAATAAAGAGAGAAGGGGAAGCATTTTGGATGGCTGCACAGAAGACGTGAAAGTTGTTTCTGAGGCTGCAAAATCGCTTTGTATTGATCACACCTGTATCCTTTGTTTTATAAAATTGCCTATACTATAATGCTGCCTTGCATAGCACCATTCAAGAAAATTCTGGCCGTAAGCATGTGGGAAAATAAAGTCCGACAGGGGGCTATGCAACAAAAATATATCATTTACGAACATTTTGCCCGGCTTAAGGCAGCTTTTCGCTCAAATGAAGCAGAATTTTGTAAGTTCTCCATGTTGGAGGGCTACCACCCGCCCAGACCCCTGACCCGTGAGAATTTCAGGCAATATCCTTGCTTCTAACTATGAATTACATACAGCACAGCGAAGGTAGATCTGAAAAATTTTCAGCATTATACCAAAAACTGAATTGTTTACAATTTAGAAAACAGTTTATGAGAGAATTACATACAGATCTTGCCATAGTTTATACATGTACAATAGTGTTTCCCAAACAAGTAAACAAAACAAACTGAACACAAATACCTAGCTGTCACTGCATATCGAGCTATGAAGTCCTGGTAATTGGTTTTTCAGCAACTCAAAGAATTCTCCTTCAAGTTCTCTGGCTTCTTGTCCGACCTCTGAAGTGTCCTGAAACGAAGACAGAGATTCATCAGAAAGGAGAAAGTACACTATATTTAATAATGAAATTCTGCGAACAGCATTTCGGAAAGGAAACCACTTTGATCTGTCGTTCAAAATTGTTGCAATAGCAGAACTCTTTATCATATCAGGTGTCCTAATAAAAAGTACTTCGTTTGAAAATCACAAAAATTCGGTCGAACTTTAGATCGTTAATTCTTGGGATCAGAGACTAATAGGCCATTCAGAGCTTATAAGCACACTTGCAAATACAAAGTGATTTGCTTTTTCCCAAGACTAACCAACTGAGGTGTTCTCTCGTCATCGGGGCCTAAGTTAGGGCTGTTATACCCTGGGTACCAGAGCCTCAAATTTAAATGAAAGGTACCCAGGGCAGGGCTGTTAGTGTATTGGCCAAATTTGCACTCAGCTTAACCTCCTAAATTTTTGCCAGTTAGAGGCTACAAGAAACAAGCCGGAGATTTCTTGACTCAAATCATTTGT
Source organism: Aurelia sp. 3 sensu Dawson et al. (2005) (assembly GCA_964020215.1). Taxonomy (NCBI): domain Eukaryota; kingdom Metazoa; phylum Cnidaria; class Scyphozoa; order Semaeostomeae; family Ulmaridae; genus Aurelia; species Aurelia sp. 3 sensu Dawson et al. (2005). The sequence goes on from OZ026593.1 coordinate 1,712,646, forward strand.
ATAACAGTGTTTACTCTATCGGGCAGCAAACCAATGTAACTGCTCGTCTGATTAATTAATTAATCAATCTATCTATCTATCTATCTATCAAATCTTACCTCGTTGTAAATCTTGGCATTACTGAACAGCAGCTTAACATCATCCACAAACTGAAATGCATCTTCATATTCAAGTGTATCCAGTTTATCTCGGATTGCACTCAGATCAATTGGATTTGCAACGAGTTTATCGTAATCTGGAACCTGATTGGAAAGGGATAAAGCATAATCGACATAATCTTTGGAATCTGAATGATTGGACACAGTTAAATTTACATACGAGAACCTGGACCAATGTTGAGTAAGGGAATAGAGAGTTTAGAGGTGAAAACAAATCTCAACTTCAAGGCTAATCTTTCTGTTCTCGTTGTACGAAGGCTGCTGAAGGGCAGTGAAAATTTTGAGGATAGTAAAGAGAGTGTGTGTTTTTTAATTATGGTTTTGGGGACTCGTGGTCGGTATGAAGCTACCTAAATACAATTTGTTTCAGATTGATTCAAGCTAAATACTCCATCGCTCGGCCTTATTAATTCCGATATATTTGTTGGGATACCAGCACCCCATAATTTTTGTGTCAAAACAAAGAAACCAGTTAAGAATCAAACCAACAAAAAAGAACAAAGTCGTAAATACTTGAAAAAATAACAAAGTAAATAATCATACTTTTTCTTTCCTTTCTTTTATCTATGTTAATTCCCTTGGGGTAGACACATTTTTTTGCTCCCTGGGGATATTTGTCCTAGCAGCATTTTAAATTAATTTTTGTAAGTAGCGTAGACCGTGATGTGTATTGTAGCATCTTATTGGATTATAACAAATAATATATTTTGAGTGCAATAAGGCAACATTACAAAACAAACGAAGAATAACACAAATATTGAAACTGTTGCTATCAACAACTTTCCCACAAATGAAAAGCAATTAAGATAAACCAAATTCTGTTAAACACTAATAACAAAAATTAGAAATTACCTTTTTCGGATCAACTGGGTTCTTGAAATGAAATGAATTTCGACTTCTCCACATTCCACGTAGAATGTTTTCACAAGCAACAATCTATGACAAAGATGTTTGAAGTTAAGTCAGATATCTTCAGTTACATTCATAGGATCCAGTAAATCAGATTAAAACTGCAGGAGTTCTGTGACTAAACGTGTTTCTCCCTACATGAAAAACTGCTTGCAAGAAACTTAACTCTACGATCACTACGAAATCAAGAAATTCCAGTACTGTGAAAATATAATTTGAGAAATTGTTTTTCTGACTGAAGGAAATCCCAAGCATATTCTTACTCTTGCATTTGTTTCTGTATCATATTACAGGGAATGTACTTGAGTAATATCTAAACGTTGAAGAGGCTTCAAATAATTCGTTTTGAAATTTTTACTCGGGCACAAGAAGTAAACATGTTATGGCACTCGTAAGAAACTCTGAGTGCTGAAAATCTGGTAATCCTAAAAAGCGCTCATTAGTGACTCAAATTGTTAGTTTCTCGTAAAAACAAATACGTGGATGCCTAAAAGATGGAGTAGAGTGCGCTTCATAATAGAAAGTTGATCCTGAATTGGAAAAATATGATACAATGCAAAGATTTCCTTGTCACAGGCATTACCTGAGCGCAAAAATATGAGCTCTTTTGCATGTAATTCATCTGCCTCCCTTGGCAAAACTAGGCTTCCAATCTATTAGTACAACACAGTTTCTACAGAAATTCTTTCAACAGTCTGGTGGCCAAAGAAGACGTCCAACAGCTCTTCTAAATTAATTTCTTTTTTCATACAGACACCCTATAAGGCGTAAAAGAGTCACAAATCACAAATGAATACTTCGAAAGATACTAACTTCAGAATTTTGTCCCCTGTTTCGACTTCTTGATCTTCGACCATAACTTGTGTCAGCAGAATTTCCAGAATCTCTCATTTCTCCCCTTTTACTGCCCCTTTCACTCCTCCTTTTCTTGACCCCAACATTTTCTTCTTCTTCCTCTCCATCTTTTTCAGTATCATCAATTTTTCGTTTTCTCGTAACAGAACGTCGTTTTGACGTCGAAACTTCATCAGATTCGTTCTCACTCACATTGTTCTGTTTACGCGATTTCGAATTACGTTTACGGGTTTTTCGCGAATCATCATTTTCACTTTCATCTTCATACACATTTTTGCGATTTCGCTTTTTTCCAGTTTGCGGACTAGGGTCACTGCTTTCGTCACCAGTGTTTGAGCTTCGTTTCTTTCCTCTTGCATTAGAGCCAGATCCCCTTTTACATCTACAACAGAATTTATATCCAAATAATATCTCTGTATAAATTCTCCACAAGGAGTCTTTTCTGTCGTGATGCAAAGACGTGGAACGAAGTCCTATTGTAAATTAGAATGAATTCGATGAGTACTTTATGTTCAAAAGGAAACAGAAAGAATTCCAGCAAAATTACCATCATTTTCGAAGGACGATTTCTGGGAAATCCAGCATATAATATGTGTGCTTATAACGAAAGAAGAAGGGTAAATCTAGCGTTGTGTCTGACGGATTTTGTTCGTTTGATTCAGGAGTTGAGGAGTAACTGTTTACATTTCCGAAATAAATATGCATCAACTGTAATGCCCTTTGCTCGGCTTCTGAATCATGTAAACAAATTCCGCCACACTGAGGTTTAGATTTACCCTTTTCCTGTCGTTATAAGCACATAAATTCTCTTAAGAACCTCCCTTTTCCGACACCAAGTGAGAGTTTGCCATGCTGGTTTCAAGGCAGCTTTGCGGCTATGTTTGTTTTGAATTACTGGTTAAGAGAATTTCCTTTGTCTGAATTCGCTAATCGCTTTGAATTGAGATGTGAACCAAAGCAACTGATGCTATTTTATTACAAAATCTGCACTTATTTTTCGAAATAGCTAAAAGGTCTATTGGGACTAACCCAAAGACGAGTTACATATTGAAAGATCGTCTTTACACTAATAAAACATTTTCAATTATTTCATACCTCTTAGTACGTGGAGCTTCTTCCTCTTCCTCACTTTCCTCCGTTGCAGTGTCCTGTTTCCGCCTCCTGTTCTTTGCCTGTCTCCTCTTGCTCCCCCTGGGCCTTTCTTCACTTCTATCTGTCTGTCCTTCCGACTCCCCTTCTTCAGATTCACTGCCACTGCCCCCGCCTTCTTCATCTTCTTCCTCGATGGGATCAGAGCGCCTGCCTCTTCTCGGCTTCTTTGAACCTCGACCTGCTTTCTTTCCTTTCGTAGATTTTGACCTTTGCTTCGAACTCTTGACTGCAAGAAGGATAAACAGAATACACTACACGTGGCCTACGGATCAAAAGACACTGCTCAGAATCAACAGTCTTGGTCAACAGAAACAAGGAACCGCAGCAATTTCTTGTCTTACAAAGCAAACTTAAGATTAACTTCTACTGTCAAATTCTTGAAGCTACATCACACAAAAATCAGTTTTTCACTTCAAAAACTCGAACTGTCTCTTCTTCTGACTCATTAATTCCTGGGACCCAAGTTTATTGGAATAACATTTCTAGCATTTTCTTCCCAATCACTACAACCTTGCAGCCTTCAAGCGTTCCATCAATCGTCTTCACCTTGTCTCCCTCAGTCAAGTCTACTTTCCTGCGCCTGGGGTATATGCAAGGCAGTAATAATGTTCCTTGGCATAATGCACTTGAAATAAGCACTTGAAAACGCAATTTTGCCTCCTTGTGACATTTCTAACCTCTCAAATGAATTGTTAATTGAACTCATTCTGTATGGCAATGAAAGGTTACCATTTGATGTTAATAAACGACTCATAGAGGCTACCCTGAAATTCATTCACACGACTAAGCGCTTTTAAATCTCTGCTGCAAACCCCAACACATGGACACATCTTTCCCTTGTATATATGTAGCCTTAGATTTATATTAGATAATTTCCTTATGTTTAGATTTATAATTATATGTTAAATGGCCACAGGGTTGATATGTATTTCCGTTCTCCTTGTGGCATCGTTTTTTGTAATCTTTCGTAGTTATGTAGTTGTGTAGTTGTGTAATTGGGTAGTTGTTGTATTTTTATGAGATTATATAAAAAAAAATAAGCACGATCTTCACGTCTTATGAAGATGTGAGAAAACAAGTGCAACTTTTCAAAGTATCTTGACACAAAAATCATCAAATCGAAGGTCCTTGATGCTTAAAGGACGGTACTGATTTTAAAGTTGGTTAGACTTTGAAGCATAAACCATTCATGAAAATCAAAATCGTGAAATATCTCAAAAACCTCAGAACAAATGCGATAATGAGAATCTCAAATTTCATCACTTACCTTGTTTTTCTCGCAACCTTTGTGATCTGGAAAAGGCTCTCGGATTCCGACAAACGAAACATATCCAAATTCCCCTATGAATAAATATATGCTTGATATGAAGAAAGGATGCATACATAAAAAAATCTATCCTGTGGGATTGGTGATAGTCAGATGGCTCCGTTTCCAAAATTTCTCTGTCTCCGTTTCCGATAATTTGAAATGAAAATGCAATGAATAACCCTAACCTAACTACACTATATAGACCAATCATTTTCGTGTAGTTTCACTTCTCTCAACTGATATGTCGCTACCACTACTAAAATAACATCACTGAAGCAACAACAACAACATCAACAACATCAATTCAATTCAATGAATGAAAGTGAGAGGACTTATATTATGAGTCTAGTGCTAACCTTGGCAGTCTCCTAATGGGCGGTTCATGACAATCCAGATGGTACACTTTCGGACATTGATCACAACAAATCAATTCCCCATCTTCTCCACAAACATGACATAAACTTTCATGGTCGGATTCTTCAATACCATCTGCTTCTTCTTTCTCCTGTTCTTCTTCCGTGTCATCTGCACTTTCCTCATCTTGAGTCTAGTCGTAGAAGAACAAATGAGGTCTTAAATCGTCAAAAGTGTTTACTTCAGCTAAGTTTGTAAAGGTTGTCCTTTCACGTAAATGGGAATTTGGCCGTTAAAACTAATTATCTATGAAATTCTAAATCATCTTAGCCGAGTCTACCGCGTTCGTAGACTTATGCCTTTTAGTCCCTTGTATACCTGCGTTCTTTGATTTGCTGATATCACTTGGTCAATAGGGACTCATAATATTACTCTTAAAAAATGGGCCCACTTTTTCAAAATGGCCTAAACATCTGGGAGATCTCGTACACTCGATAAAGTCGCTCAAGCTCTGGTCCATTGAAAAGGAAATTTTTATTACAAAGAATGATGTTTTCCTGATCAGTCACATACGGCAAATTCATTTGATCGGCGAAGATTTAACCTTGTTTTGTTATAGCTGGTTTAGACCCCGTTTACACGATAACGTTTCCCATATGAAAATTCTTCTTGTTTACACGACACCGTTTTCATTTCATATCGGATTGGGGTTCTGTATTTTTGAACCTGAATCTGTGTGAAATTGCGTAAAATGTTCCAAAAAATCTTCTTAAGGATTAAAGGAAATGATTCTAACTGGTCCTTGATTTCTTGGCGAGACAATCGTAATGACACTTACCCCATCATAATAGTCAACAGGGTCTGGTTTCTTTCGAGTTCTGGAACTTGTGGGAGCTGATGGCTACGAAGGAGAGAAAGAGTATGAGAACAAAGCACCAGGACACTTGAATGCTCAAGACAAAGAATATCTTGAACTTTAAAATTCACAAGGCAAAGAAGCAAAAGTATTAGAAAATTGAGATCATTCGCATCTTTAAGATAAACCTCCTAAACATATCTTTTCTCATGAGAAAATGTTTGATTGACGAACAGTAAATCTTTTTAAAGCAACCTCACGTTAAAATCAAGAAAATGTTGACTACCCCTTCTTGAGTTTATCATGTAAGGTTTGTACTAAGGCATAACAAGACGAAAACATTGAGATTCTCATTCAACACGTAAATATCTATACAACTTACAGCGCACGCAGGGCACTTCCAGCTTTCTGCGGGAAAATCAACCAACGCGGGACGCAGGCAGTATGGATGGTAGCCTCGATTGCATTCATCACAAAGAACCACGTAATCATCTCCAGCTTTTCGTCGACAGATTTTGCATTTCTAGAAGCAAAAACATTCTATAGTTACTTATCGAGACAAAAAAGATAGAAACAGGAGCTCATTTATCCCAACACCTTCATTACCAAAAGTTCTCTAATTTCTTTCGATCTCAGCAATGAAGTCTGGAAAACAATAAACTGCCAATTTGTATAAATGAAGTTCTGGATGGGGGCTTCTTCGAAGGAAGAAATTATTAAATACTAAGACAGATATTTGGTGGTATCCTGCGATTCTAGCTGATTAAGGTACGGAGAAAAGTGACAAACATATCAATTTTAAGCTGGAATTCACGAGAAATGACATATTGAAAATCTAACATTGAAATATCATGACAATAAACACGATACCAAGTCAAAGAATGCATAATTTGTGTAAAATTCACCCTTGTTAGAATTCAAAGATCCCCTGGCTTACTCGAGGGTGCCTGATTTATCGAAATTAGTATTGATGGGGGCTTAAAGACTTATGACGATGAGTCTCTTGTTTCCCTGTGCTCTTTGACTTGATGATGTCACTTCAGTCAACAGAGACTCATAATATTATTCTGAAAAACCTGGCCCTATTTAGACCCAAACTCTGAGCTTCCCAGAGTACCAATTAGATTGCGAGATTTGTGAATTACTATTGTTACGGCAAATGTGATAGAATTTTCGATTCGATTGAAGAATTAAAAACACTCCCACGGGATTGAGATTAGAAGCTGTGATTCCGTCATAATTCCATTGATGATTGAAGGAAATAGGGCCAAGTTTTTCACTGTTTCATTATGAGTCCCTCTTGAGCAAAGTTTACCGTAGAGATACAAGGGACTCATCGTCATAAGTCTAGGGGGGTAGGAATTACGGTAGTACTGAACGTGCTTTGCCCTTTGGATATAATTTCATAAAAACTTACGATATTTTCTGCAGATTTATCCCATTTGACAGAATTTTCAAGAATCCCCAGCAAGGTGTGCAATGCAGACATAGTTTTTGCATTCTTCACATTTTCTCGCCAATTTTTTACAACTTCTTCGCCTTTCGATTGATCCATTGTTCCTTGTAAAAACTTGGGAAGGACACTTTGTTGTAATTCTAACAGCAATGGAACCTGGAAAAGAGCAGAACAAAGTTTGTTGGACAACGACAGTGGCAACTGGGCTGGAATGCAATCTTTTCTCGAGCGTCCCCATGGGGGCATTTACGAAATACTACAAAGGGTTTCAAATCCTACAAAAAGATTGAACTATTCGTAACAAATTCAGAACGTAGAGAGGGCGAGAAGGCCCATTAGATAAGGATCGTTGCAGTTTGGATTCATTACAAATCGCATCTAGCTGAAAATAACTCTGTGAGAAATAAATGCTAGAACAACCCTATATTCCAATTTAAAGGGGCATTTCCAACCAGCATATGTTGCACGTTTCATCCCTTCGTTGACAGCTATTTCGCGGACAACGAAAATGGCGACAACAAAGCGACCACAAAATGTGGCATTCAGAACGCATGCCGGATGCAAAGTCCTAGTTAAATTTCGGTTAGTCGCATATTTGAGAATTTAGGATAACCAAAAATATGGTAAAGCAGATTAGTCAAATTAAAGATGCAGAAATAGCTCATCAATCAGTTACTCTGGAAAAATAAAAATTTATTTACCATATCTTCCAAAGTTTTTCCTTCTTCCACTTGCTTCTCCCAAGCTTCCTGATTTGAAATCATTCCCAAAACTCCTTTGACGATTTTGGTTCCAGATTCAAGGAGATCCTGTAGATAAAAACAAAGTAAATTTAAAAGTAACTGATGATAGGGATACAATGACAAACGCTACCCATTGTAAAAATCTAACTGGGGCCAAGAAATTCTCCTTTGCCTACAGTACCTTAGCCAGGCAGGCAGGGCAAAGCAAGACCCATGCCACCAGTTCCTTTCATAATCTCAAGGGATAAGCCTAATGGCACAGTGAAAGTATTTTCTCCCAAATTAACGATGGAAATCTATGTAACGTACTTTCACGATCTGATATGAATAAGGATTTCATTATAAGCAACAGTCCCAAGCCGAAGCCCCACCAAAGTCTAAACTCAAATATTCAAGTGCAAACACAAACGAATTACTTTTAATCATACGCCTTCATGACGTTAAAAAACAAACTTTGATAACTGACCTCTTTGAGAATTTTAATAGACTCTTCAAACGTATCATATGGCTTTAGTTCAGAATGCTCTGGTAGCCTCTTCTTGATCAAGCTTGTGATCGTCTTGTATTGTCCAGAAATTGCACCTTTCAATGCGCTCTCTCTTTCTCCTTGCCTGGCTAATGCTTTCATTAGTTTGTCGATGTCTTCAATGGTATCATACATTTCCCAGCTATGAAAAAGTGAACCAAAATCAAGCATATGATCAAAGACAAATTCTTTGACCCAACAAAAGAAGAAGTCTTTAGATGACCACTGTGTACAAACTTGAGGCCCTCTAAGGGATCTCGAGCTCCAAGTCTCGAGGGCATATCTCAATGGGCTCCCGGCTTCCAAAGGTAAAATTACCGTCTCCAGGGCTCAAGCTTTCAAAATGGTGGGCTCAAGGGCTCCAGGGACCCTCCTTTGGGGGGCCTCAAACTTGAAACTCGAAAGAATAGCTCTTATTTGAGCAAGCAAAGAAGTGATGTTGCCATGCAAGAGATTATCCACAATAAATTGACCAAGACATCAATCAGTCATATAAACTAAATAGATCAAATAGAGGGGGCAAGTAGGCAAAGTTAATTGAATTTGTGAAAGGTAGGATTTCGCTGTATGAGCTTTCTAAGAAGGTGAAAAGTTCATCAACGAAAGCCACGACCTTAAGTTATTGCTGAATATCAATCTGTCAGTTTCGAAAACTACTGTTTTGAATGTTCCATATGGGCATACCTATCAATTGTTCTCTTTTCTCCAGCATGGTACATCCAGCCATCCTCTACATAAATGCCAGGCATTCCAGCACAAAACACCCAATAAAGTTTGAAATGGCGATCAGTTCCAATCGGATCCAACCGTAACGATCGTTTACATCTGTCTAGGCCATCCTGTCAAAAAACAAACAAGAAATGAGTCGGATATATTAAAACCGGGACAGAAGACAGCTAAAAATTTCGTCAAACAAGATCAAAATAATTATAACGCTTCATAAGAATTAACAAGGGAATGTTTTAGAGTGACTTCTATTGTCTACTAATAAGCTCTTTTAGCAGCAAGACCCGGACGTCTTTGAAAACGCAGCTACTTTTTTATTGGTTTTAGAGCATCCTAATTTTCCAGCCTTCTCCCTCCCAGAAAGCTGCTCACAGACACGAATTCCCTAAGAACAGTTTTCATTCTCGTATTTCTATCATTTGTGAATATGCTCACATTGCATTTTGCTTCCCTTCCCGACGTCCTATTTTTGCAGTGCGGCCTTCATAAGTATATATACTTTGCAGGTTGTCAGTTTCAGAATAGAACGTACAATTAGTCTCTCCAGACTCGCAAAAGTTTTGATGCTAATTTCACTTTGTAATTTACATCCTCGAACAAAAGAATTATGCTGGCGTCTTCTTGACTCGCGTCTTCATGCTAAAACAGCCTAATTTCGGAACAGTGGCAGGCCTACCTTCCACGCCTGTATCTTTTTCAACTTATGCTGCATTTCCTCTTGTAATTTTCGCCTGCAAAGAAATAATCGACTAAGAAATATAACGATGGATGGCAAAAAATTCAAACAAAATGATTCAAAAAAGAACCAATTGCTAAGGACTTATACAAGACTTAATCACAGTAAACGCAAAACAGATAGCTATCATCTGTGACAAATGTACAGGAGCTATCATCTGTCACGGGAAAAACCTGCAAGTCTAGATGTATAGAGACAAAAAACGCCGAATGCTACCTTTAAGTTATTCACCCCTCAGTTCGTGGTAAAGACTTGAGGGGCACCTAATCAAGAGGACACAAATTTGAGGGCACAGTTAATACACCACTTTAATTAAGCAGCCTCGTTTTGGAAATTTGTCAAAATCTCTTCCTACTGTTAGTATGAAAATTTCGAGCCCAGATTCGGATTTAGCACCCAAACTTTAGTCTGGTTACATATTTTTAAACTGCTGACAATTGTGATGTTGATTTTATGACAATGTAAAGTTCAATGATTTATAAGGGATTTGACCGTGAAAAGTCGTTCGGGGTGAAACTTTACACCCCGGGTCATTTTCACGGTCAAATCCTTTATAGATTTTCAAACTTTACATCGCCATAAAATCAACACTACAACCGCTAGCAACATGAAAACTTAGGATTAGACTAAAGTTTGGGTGCTAAATCCGAATTTGGCGTCTAAAAGTTCATATGAAAGAATTTTGAATAATTTCCAAAATGAGGCTAATCATTAAAAGTGGTGTATTCGACTGATGCCTTTTCGTCCCTTGTTTCCCTGCGATCCTTGGTCAAGAGGGACTAATAACATTACTCTTAAATAGTGGGCCCACTTTAGGCCCGCGTAGGGTGGTTCCGTATTCACCAATCAAATCGCTAGAATTCAGTTTTTGACCAATCAGGGGCCGCTATTCAGAATGTTGTTGTTGTTGCTCTTAAAGAACGGTTGAAGAAGCCTGGAGTTCTCGCAGCTTCGATGGATCTATTTTGCTTATACAGAGGAAGATTACTGTCTGAAAGGTAGGCATTTTGCGTTTTGTACGTCAAGACAACATCATTCTTTGTACTAAAAGTTTCCTTTTCAATGTTGGAGCTCTTTAAACCAGATTTTGAAGCGATTTTGTTGAGTGTACGAGAACTCCCACCTGTTTAAGCCATTTTGAAAAAGGGGGCCCATTATGTAAGCGTATTATTATTATGAGTCCCTATTGACCAAGTGATATCAGCAAATCAAAGAACGCAGGGAAACAAGGGACGAAAAGGCATAAGTCTAGTGGTGTATTAAAGAAATGCGGTCAACTTTTCATCGACAATGTATTGTTTTACCTTTCCTTTTCCTTCCGTTCTTCCTCGCCTCTCAAAGCTGCTTGTTTAGCCGCCATAACTCTCCTTTGTCTTACAATATGAACAAGATCTGTCACAGGTTCTTTGGGATAATTTTTCATTATTTCATCATCAGTTTTTGCGACGAGATCCTTCGTTAAATCGACCTGTAAACAAACATGAAAATTGTATAAATGTTTACTAAATGCCTGTAAAGTGGAAATTGCAACTTTGTGATGAATTTAAGGAGGAGGATCCGACAAACATGGTTTTCAATAAGATCTATATTTCGTCCCATTTTACCAAATATTTGGAAAAAGATCAATAACATAGCATGAGCAAGTTCTTCTTGGTGTCCAAGGACGAGGCTTTTAGCTTTAGATGCGCATGGGAGAGAGATGGAGAAACTGTGGGGGGATAGGACCACCAGGCAACAGGAAATCTTTCTTCCTGATAAAAAATTTACTGTAATAGTCTTTAGAATTATATTCAAAGCCATAAAAATAAAACAAGTCGACAGCTGTTTGTTCTCATTCCTTGCAAAGAGATTCTAGTTGACTTTCTGGAAAACGATGCTGACTATGACGTAATTTAACTGAATATGTTTCGAGTAACTTCTTGTACAGGAAATTTTCAATTTGAAATGAACCCCTTCAGGAAGTGGTACATCTTATCCACCACAGCTGCATGGTATTAGGGGGTTTCATCAAGTGAGATTTCAGGTTAATCGAACCACGTCAATTTGGAGACGTTCATGAAGGAAGGGTGTGGATTGCAACCCTACGCTGTTACATGGATCTCATTTTTACCTCCACCTTCTCAACTTTGGTTTCTTTCTTCACAGAATCCTCCTTTTGTTGCATGGCATCCCCTTTTGCTAGGTCCGTTGAATTTTCCTTGTTCTCTTTATTTTCGGTTTTTGGTTCTTTGCCCCCAACTTCTGTCTTACCATCCTCGGTTTTCATTTCTACTGACTCTACCCCTTGCTTCTCTCCTGACGTTTGTGCTTCCGTCTTGGCAACTACTTTCTTCGCGAACTGATCGATTGTCATTGAATTACTGCCCTAGAGTGACAAAAGAAAGAAGACATGGTCACGGAAACACTTAAAATAATTCAGGGCAAAATTGAGAGAAATAGCACGGTACGAAGTAGTTGATCCATGCCACATAAATGAGCAGGAGCAATTGGCTAAGAGAAATTAAACAAGAAATTTTGTACTGCATTTGCTTGAAATGTTCTTTCAGCGTCGCTTACTTTAAACAGATTCTTCCATAGAAACAAACTGTCCTTTCAGATAAATTATCAACCACCAAAAAGTTAGCTGCAAACCTCGGGTGTTTTGTTTTCGATATTTTTCTGCAGTTCTTTCTTTCTTTCTTCAGCTGCTTTCTTTCTCAACGCATCTTGTTGTCGCCTACCAAACGAAAAACAAAGCTTTAAATGATCTGTTTCAACCAGCATGGTTTGCATTTGCCGTTTCTTCTTTGGCCTTTGTTGTCACGATTTGCAAACCAATATGTATGTCTGAAATTTTAAGGGCTGCAAAAATTCGGTTTTGGCAAATAGTACTGCCTACTTGGAGCATGATTATTTGATAAAATCTTGACACCCAACAAAAATCTACGATAGATCTAAAGATTTTGAAGCATGAAGTGAATGTGTATTCATGGCTTTTAGCGCCACGCGCTGTGATCGCAGAAGTAGAAATGACCTAATCGAGTCTGCGTTCCCTTTGTCATGATGCTCAAGTAGTATGGCTCTACCCGGGATCAAACCCTGTCCACCTGACTTTTCTCGCTGCAAATTCAGAGAATCATAACAGTGCACCACAATACCTTTGAGTAGAGCATCTCTTCGAGAGCAACGGAAAATGTCACAAAACAAGATCTTCAGTTAAGTTCTTCAAGTACGAACCTTTTCAGAATAATGCTTTCGGGTGATCAATACAAATAATGCTCGGGTAAGCAAACTGTCCTTTTCTTAGCAAAATATCATATTTTGGATTTTCTTATCAATTCTAGCTACAAGTAACAGATGACTTGTAGTGATAGCTACCTACCAGAGCTCCTTAGTTTCCATTTTGAGACTTTCTAGGTATTCCATGTAATAGTCGGAATCAATTATCTTATGAAACAGGAAAATCATAACCTGGAAATGAAGGGAAATACATTTAATAGTGTTCAAGTGATATGGTATTCAGGAAGATCAAGGCCAAATAAATAACTCATTCTAAAATTGCCATAATATGATAGCAAAAATACTTGTCAAGGAGCAAAGAAATAACTAACAATTAAACTCTCGAAATTAGAGTTAGAATTCAACCAATAAAGACAATGTCTATGATAAAAAATCCACAATACACTCGATGGAACTTTACACAAATTTGCAAAACACTATCATGTCTCATTCAATTCTTTCCTTGACCATTCCCCGGGGGCACCCCATATATTTGAATGAAAAGATTCCTGCCCCGTGGGCATTTGACTATTAATTTTATTCCTGGCCCCAGGGGTATTTGACAATACTAGGGGGCTTTTGTTTATAAAGCTACTAGGAATATGCAATGTTTCTGTGTCTGGCATTTGCAAAACAAAATTTGCTCCATCCCCGGGTGTTTTTACAAGGAATTTTAGCTGAACCCCAGGCTGCACGGGGGGGGGGGGATCGGCAGGCTAGGAATTGTAGGAATTGAATGAGACATTACGAGCATTCAAAAGATAACGTATCAGTAAAAAGATATAATAAGATTTTTCTGGAATTAATCTGACGGTTATCTTCGTCATCCGCTTAAAGTAAAGTTATTAAGGTTATTGCTTTTATATAGCGCCTTTACTATAATTCAATATTCAAAGGCGCTTTACAATTCCATTACCCCCTCAGCTCAGGCATTTTTTTTCTCCCTTTGGGTGTATTTTTTTACACAGCGTGCAGCCTTACAGTTGGCGCTTCTGATGTTTTTATTGCCTTCATCACCGAGGTACCAATTTTACACCTTGGTGAGGTGCTGTACTTACAATACCAGGTGTTTCCAGGTGGTCACCCATCCTGATAATAACCTGGCCCAACCATGCTTAACTTCGGTGATCAAATGGGAACCGGTGTATCCATGGTGGCAAGTCGTAGGTGTCCTCTTAGTGATGGATCATAAAAATCTGCTTTCTTTCCAAAACATTGTCAATTTACCTTTAGTTGGTCTGAGGCAGGAAGAGTATAAAATTCCTTGTTTTCCAGGCTTGCAATGATTCTCTTGGGCTACAAGAAAAAGACTGACTAAAAGCTAAATTCCATAAAGACCGCAAAGATTTGTATCTCTCATTGTGCATAAAATATGCAAAAATAAGGGCTCTATAATTTACATTACTGTCAAGCAGCTGCAAATTTAAAAGACTTAGTTGAAAGCCATATTCAAAGTCAGTATGCAAAAAAATACAAACTAGGATCATAGAAACAGGCCTAACCATTTCCTCCTGATCCACCTGTCCTTCCTCCGCACTACCAACACTGGAAGCATCATCATCATAATCCTTTTGTTCATCATCTTTTTTAGTTCCATCCCCTTTATCTCCCTGTTCTTTAGATTGCTTGTCACATGTTAGTTTCAGGTAATGGTAAACCAATTCTGATACAGTGAAGACAGTCAATGGCATATCAGCTAGTCCGATACCTAGGCCATTTATCTGTGAAAAGATCATTAACATTTTCATCAGGGCAGTCTGCTTTCAACAGAGACCTATTTGGATGCCAGGGCATTTAGAAAATATTTATTGAAGCAGTGAAGAGATCTTCAGTATTGCAAGATAACATCATATACAAAGCTGCTAATCAAATGGATATTCTGATATACCAGGTGACCAAGAAAAAGCAACCCAAGGCAGTTTGTTTTCGAGAGAAATGTAACTGGCCAATTGAAATGCTTCAAACTTTGTTCTGTCGCTAAAAGGCAACGAAGGTTATTCTTTTAGATGAATATATAAAAAAAGGTTATATATTTGTATTTTTTGCAATTTTTTTCAGCACCGTAAATTTCCCAAATAAGGGATTTCGAGGAAAAGGGCCTGCTTGGTTTTCTCAAAAAGTTGTCAAAAACGGGGGATCGACTTAAAGCCATCTTAGATCTTCAAAACAATGAGGAGCGTTTTGCAGTTCAGCCTAGGAATATTATTAGGTACCTTCTTGAAACATTCGACTGAGTTGCCCATTCCCAGGCTGCAGTGAAACACACTCCTCACTGTTTTGAAGATTTGAAATGGTTGTACATTGATCCCCTGTTTTTTATAAATTTTTGAGGATTTTAGGCAAGCCCTCAAGATCCTCAATTCGAGAAAATTACGGTACTAAAAAAATTGCGAAAAATACTCATAACATAGGCTAGTCTTTTGGTGACAGAACAACGTTTGAAGCATTTCATTTGGTTAATTACTTCTTTTTCTATAACAGATTGCGCTGGGTCACTTTTTCTGGTTCACGAGAAAGAGATCTGAAAGATTTTCATCAACTTCTGTCAATGCTGCGAGCAAATGCTATCTGCTAGTCACCAAAATGCATCTTTCACTCAATGCCCTTTCAGAAAGAGTTATGTTATAGTGTTTTTTGATAGAAGAAACATGCAAAAAGTTTATACAAACAACCTGATTCCATCATTTCTACCTTGGAACTAATATAGAATTAAAGCGGGGGTGGGTGGATGGCAGCGATTACTAGGACTCAAGGTAATAAGTCTAGAACTAATGTGTTATGTCTTGGGAATTGTTTGGAAATTTTATTGTATATCATTGAAGGTGGAACTAAATAATTTAGCTGAAAGAGAGCAGTCAGAATTTTAAAAATCTATTTCAATACCTCTTGTTCTTCTTCACCAATTAGAGCTCTCAAGAATACCAAAAGAATCTTAGAAACAACATCAGCACCTTGGCTGCCAGCAGCCAATGCTTTTATCAGCAATTCTACAAAAAAAACAATACATTATGACATCAATGGGATAAGGCTCCTTCAAAATAAGCTGAGAAAACTACTGATGGCAAGTGCTTCCCTGCCTTGAATGAAAATAAAATAATATTCAAATATTGAAATAATATTGATTTCAAATTCAAATAATCTTGGCAAAATTTATAAAAGATTCATATATTTCAAAATAACTGGCTGCCAAGCAAAAGCTAGTTTATCTCCACAGGACAAATGTTTCTCGGCAAACTTTTTCCCTGATTTACCAGCAACTTTACAATGCACTGGACACTAAAAATAAACACAAAAAATTACCAGCATTGATTGTTGGGCTTTCTTCTGGAGCCAAAAATTTATTGAATGTATAGATAAACTCAATGATCATTGCAATTTCTCCAAAAGCACTATTTGGTAATCCACCTTGTAAAATAACTGGTTTTGCGGCAGGGAGTGGTGTTATATTTGTCAATTCTAGATCATCATATTTCTGGTTCAGTAACTGCAACAAGAAGTTGGAAAAATGAAAAAAAACTTGGTGAACTTACTAATTTGAAGGGTGACAGAAAATTTGTGAAAGAGATCTACGGTACAGGTGCCATACACATTGAAGGTAATTGGCAAGGATATCTGGTGTGTAGTATAACAACTCATGATTCAATTCAATTATGATTCAGCTCTTTCCGCAGGAAACCACACCACAAAGAAAGAGAATATCAAGTATTTTGTTTGATGATTGAAAACAAAGGTGGCCCTTGACTCTATCAGCAGGAAAAAAAGGATTAAGTCTGGCTAAAACTGATCACTCCAATAAATCACATCAAAACATACTTTCAACGATTCATTGAAACAGATACTCATTCCCAGCCCCATGTTCATGAGCAAATGTTTAACTCTGCTGATTACCTTTAATCAGTACAGTTTTCCTCCTAAACAATTTTTATCCAACATAAATTCCTCAGGACTCACTGCTTAAAAACATTTATATACCACAGCCTTTTATACAAATCAAGATTTCTTGCAAGAAAAATGTTGAAAGTGAGGAGGCTGACCTGCATAGGGTAATCTGTTAGAAGCTTATTAATGAGTCTGCAATGCTAAAGCAGTGGTTGAAAATATGATAAGGGGCTGCACAGCCACGTAAATCAACTATTCATTTCTTACCCTGGTTCTCTCTCTCCTTATTTTGTTCCACTCTTCCCTAAGTGATATAAAATAGCAATTAAAAAAATATTTCAAGAAGCTCATTCTTGAACTCATTCAGTTCATCAAGTAGGCAATAGGAAACAAATTATGTTGAAGAAAATAATAAAAAAATGTTTACCTTTTTTGCAGCCTTATTTTTTCTTTCTCTTCTTCTGTCAAGGTTTTCCTGTTGAGATAGGAGGTTGTATCAAGTCACTTGTATTCAAAATTCATTGGGGGGGGGGACAACAACCATGTTGCTCTTAATCTTAAAATCCAACTGGTGATTGAGGCAACCAGCTAGCTGAGACACTTCTGGTATCACCTATCAGATAACATTTGCATTCAAAAGAAAGTCAACAGTCAAATAAGGGAAATAGTACTCCAAGAACATGCTCTGATTGCTTGATCATGTGGACATCGCAACAGAATGAAAGGCATTGGCCTTCACAGTTTGAGCAAAGTTACCAGGTCTTTGAACAGGAATATCATTGCAGAAGAGTTCAAGTATTTAAATTTTTTACATCAATCAAGGAAATACTCTAATAAGCTCAATGGTAACATATCATAACTGTAACTGTCACATAATAGCCCTGAAGAGGGCCTGGATGGCAAGACAAAATATTTTGTAATTCATACAACAAATACATATACACATTTGCTGTTGTTTCTTTGTCCTGTAGCAAGTTTCTCCCTACAAATTGAGTCAGATATTCACCATGATAAGGATCTTTGGATCCGATGAGCGATGTTGGTATCATGGCATTTTGCTTGTCAATATATTTTACAACATAATAATCTTTCCATATTCACATCTGGTTGAATTGCAAGGTGTTCTTGCATCAGTCTTTTCTTTGTTTTGTTTGTTTTCAATTTGTTTTGAGTGGGCTGTCAGGATTTCTAGCTACTGAAAGCTAATTTAGACCCACTGTGCATACCGCATCCAGGCATAGGGCCCCTAGTTTAACATCCCTTCCGAAGGAGGGTGAGGTGAGTTGTGAGGTCAGGCCTCCAAGGTCATCCATCCATAGTTTGACCTCACTCGACCGAGCTCAACTTCAGTTACCTGATAAAAACTGTTTAAGCCACTCGGCCACTCACTCCATAAAGTAAAGTATTTGGTAGTTGTCTCAACAAATAGTTACATCATTAGTTGTAGTTGTAGCAGCATATATCATGCAAATTATAGTGAAGATGGTGGTGAGGAACTCTTTGCCATGATGCATTGTATTCTACTTAAGAATCTTTAACAATGCCATTCAAATTCTAGTAAAGTTCCTGATTACAAATGTTCTAATGGTGATCTCACCAATCAACTTTCTCTGTAAAATCCTGCATCCCACTTAACTTCAGTTGTCCAACAATTGAAATTTTGTCAATCCTGAATCAAAAAATTTTGTGAAACAAACATCTAAGTAAAAGCAAACATTTCATTTTTTTAAAAAAATATATGACTTTGTACTTAAGAAGTAATATTCTACAACGTTTCGAGCATTACTCTTCATCAGGTGTCACCTGTAAAGAGTCAAATCTTTGCAGTATACTAACGACGTACTACACGAAAACCAAGTTTGTTATTCATCTGAGTAAAAGCCTTGCACACATTAAAATCATTTTTCAGCCAAAGAATTCTTGCTTAGAAAAATTTACACTCTGTCATATTGCTCAAGAATTCGTAAAAAAATGTAAGATTCCTTGTTATGATGCAAGTGCAAGGCCTGTATTGCATTTCATTTATATACTGATACCCTAAAAGCTACTATATACCCCTGGGGGCTTATTAAATTTCAGACACTCCAGAGGGAGCCTTGAAAAACAATCAGATGGCTTATTCAAAAAAATCAGATGACAAGGATACCATATGATGGCTTTTCTGTTCTTTTACTCCATATTTTGCGGATTCAACAAGCAATTTTACAAGCCAAACACATACATTTGGCACAGTTTTTGTCCAAAACCATATCAAAATTAACATGCAAGTTATTTTAGGTAAATACATGGGAAACCTTTGGTAATTTCTGTAACTTGATAGAAGTGGGGTGGCTGTATAGAGAGGGGGCTAAATAGAGCTTGTACAGAATTTGCTACCATCCCATTTACAGAAATGGAAGATGCCTTACGTACAAACAGCCAAGTTTTAAGACTTAATCACGGAAAGAGATGTAAGTTAAGTTCTTGCCCCAACTCAACAGAGGTATATATGTTTCACATTGACCCTAAACTAATTAAATTCAAAACTTGCACCCTAAGGTAAAAACTGAAAAGCAACATAACATGATTATTGCAGGAAGCTAAATGACTAAAAATATTCTCATCTTTGGATACTTGCTACTGATGTTTTTCTGAAGGGAGTAGTAAGAAGCAGTTTTTCCATAAATATAATGTATACTAAGATGCCTTACCTCTCTTTTGGAAATATTGGCTCTTTTGTAGCTTTGGTTCCAAAGTCAAATAAGGTTTTCTGTTTCATTCCTTTCTCTACAGGCATCTGAAAACATGGACTTAAATCATTTCCCTGAAATTCTGCATTAAACATACTTAACAGTTCTTAAAGCATATGTTTTGTTAGTGTTGTTGCACATAGTGGAAGTCTGAAATTATTAAGAAAACTTTTTTCACTATAGACACTACATCATTTGATACATGGTCAACTATGGCTATATGCAGAAGAAAATATGATTAAATATATATACGAAAGAAAGAGTAGATACACAAAGGAAGTTACATCTAAGCTGTTTCAAAACAATATAAAGTTGGAACTGAACTGAACCAAAATGAACAAGAAAGTTTGTCAAATGAACACAATCAAACTCCAACTTTGCATAATTTGGCACATATACAGTTCTAGCCTATGAGTAGACCCATTATCCAAAAGAAAAAGGGGCCTATGAAACAAACAACTTGCCAAGGCTGCCTGGGTAATTATTTCTAATTATTCTAATACTCTACTTGAATAATGTATGAAACATGTGTCAACAAAGGCAGCATAACTATACTGTAACATCTACAAAACATCAACCAACCTTTAATATGAGCTTGGGTGATTTCACAGTAGAAATTTTAACTTTTGGTGATCTTTCAGTTTGGGACAAGACTTTGAGTGCCATTGCCGAGGCAGAAGGTCCACCTTTCTTGTGAGGTGATGATCCATGTTCACTTGAAAGCTTTGGAGTAAGTTTGATCTTTGGGGAATTTTTAAACTTTGGTGAATTCTTTAATTGCGAGAGAGGAATATCTAGGTCTGAATCTGAGTCCGAGGATAAATCAATTTTAATTTTCTTTGATCCACTAAGAGCACCATTTGTTTTGCTTTTTTTTGTGGAACTTTTCTTGGGAGATTTTAACTTCTTTGCTTTCTTTAGCGCTGAATCTCCTTTGACCTTTGATGCACTGGAAACCTTCAATTTAGTCTTGCCTTCCTTTGATTTCTCTTTTCCTTTTGAAGATGGAGATTTCCCAACTTTTTTCTTTTTGGAGACTTTTGGAGACACTCCATCCTTGAGTTTGTTGTGAAGCGTTTTCTTACTTTGTCCTTCAGCTGTCTTTTTGGAAACTAAAGTAGGTTTTGGTGGTGACCTTTTAGTGAATGTTAATAATTTCATTTTACCAACTGGTGAGCTTGAATCATTATTGTTTTTTACAGATGATAATGGCTCATCAGAATCTGAACTTGATGACAAAGTAACTTCTTGAACTTTAGGCTTTGCTGGCAACTTTGAGAATGACAACTTTCGTTGTTTGGGGTCTATAATTTCATGTTTCTTGTGTTTTTTCAATGATAGTGATGAGGATTTAGCATATCCATGGTCTTGATTTTTCTTTATGACATTGGATGCTGATGATGAAGCTTTTGCATAAGAATGTTCGGGTTTCTGCTCCACTAATGTTGTATCCTTCATTTTCACCTCTTTTATGATGGCTATCCTGTAATTTTGAAGATTAAAAAATTATGAAGTAGATAATGCTTCAATTCCTTAAACAAGCGTCTTGGGGCTTACTTTAACAACTGCTAAGATGCAATGAAACTTTTTTGAAATTCCTTCACAACAGGACTTGTGCACAATGACATGACAAGAATTCCCAAGAACTCTTCAGGATTTTCATATTGTGATATTACTTACCACATTATGACAAGAATTCTTGAGACATAAGAAACACTTTTGTAAAGTTTTGACCTAAAAATTCTTTCGTAGGGTAACCATGTTAATGAGCACAAAGCCTGTACAGTACTGTATTCATTAGTATGTGTAAACTAGACTAGAAAGTATGTATAGCACATGAAATGAGCCACATAGTTAGCAATGGACAAAAGATATATTGTTTAATCCATAGCTCTAAACTGCAAATTTACGCAAGAGAGCATCCCATCTTGAATGAACAAAACAAAAACTTTCCCTGAGGCTTGGGGGCTAAAGATATCCCAGCATTGGACAAATTTGCATCAATTAGCAATAATCGGCAGCAGAAGTTGGTCTCGAGTCAGGCAAAATTTTTGTAAACAATAAATTCTTTATCCAACAGAGCCCCTTAAATCCTATACCCTTGTTTGCTTCACTCCAGTGTGTTGTACAACGTTCTATGCACAACATAGCAACCACAACCTTCAAATGCAAAATGATGCATTCCTGGTGAAAATCACAAACATTTATCTCAAGGAAAGTTCTCTATCACACAGCATTGTTGTTAACCCTTACAACCCTTTTGTGTTCATTTTTCCTTCCAAAAAAGATGCCCATATTTACGCCACAATTTTTCTCCATCCATCCCTCACCCCCTTCTGAGTCTAAAATCTTCTTCCCGAACCTTCCCAGCATTCATCAGTGGCGCAAGCAATCTGCGTTTTATGTCGCAAGCAAATATATTTGAGCAAATGAGAAATACCAGATTTCGGATCAGCTTTGTTGTCACTTTTCACCCCTAAAACCCTCCAAAAGTCCCATGTCAAATGTACGAATAGATACCTATTGAAATAATTCAATGAAGCATCTTTAATTATTTGACGATTAGCCATCGGGAGTCTATCGTTTGTTAAGAAATCTCGACTTGGTAACGTCCAAATCCGACTTTAGGCCGGTGAATGCGAAACAGGCCTAACTTGCTGGCTGTCCTAGGCCACTGCAGAAAACCTTCGCTTAAACATATCTCACCTGATACGATTGCTAATCAAACACCACAATGCCTTCAAGCGGCCATATTTGCTGTATTCTTGTGCTTTGTGGCAATCTTTGACGTCTATTTTGCCACAAAAACTCAGGATAAAGTTGCAGTACGCGCCATTCTCAACTCAATTTTTTGTGTACTGTGCATGTGAGGGAGCCGCGCCAAATTTTGGTGCTAAATCTCCTCCGCAGCAGCACATTCAGAAAACAATGACGTCATAAGATACGGGGTGTTTCAAACACATATTTTTTGGGACAACGTTTATAAGAAACTCAACTTTCAATTCACCAGAAAACGAAGAAATTACAGTGCTGGAAAACGTAAGTTAAGAAACTGTTTACTTTAACATAGTTTCACTTTATTTTCACTTCTTACTTGCAACATATTACTAACAAGGTACTTGAGTTACAAAATGATCTTATGGTTTTAATAGCACCTGAAATGTCAGTAAATTGATGACAATGTAGGTGCTATTAAACATGACTTCTATCTATAAAATAATGTGCAGACCTATCAAATAGGCATTACGCAAAGGTTGGGTTTGTGGCTAGAAAATTTCAAGTAAAGATAATGAAACTAAGTAACTAGTAAAACAACGAATTGATAAGGTATACTAAATTTGTGCTAAGGGAGCTGTCATAAAGAATGAAACAGAGGGGGGCGGAAGGGATTTCAAAATTTGTTGTAAAATCATATAGCCCGATGGAAGAAATAGAAACTGTTTTCATAGCCCCTTAAAAATCTGCAAAATGATTTGATGACCCCACCAGGGCTTCAAAATGAACTCTGCCAATACTGTATTTGTGGGATGCAGTATAACGTTTTAAGAAGGCAGGGAGGTACCTGCAGATACCACTGTATCAGACACTGAGATAGAGAACAACATCAATGATCAAGAGAACAGAAAAAGTGACGCAGACAATGTTTAAAACATTTGTAAAATATTGAAAACAAATCCGAAGAAGTACAGCTTCGTGGCCCATGTTTATCACTTGCAGTGGTTGGTTACCCCAACATTTTCCATCCAATAATTTTGGTGACCCTGTCAAATCCCTTCCGCCCCCCGCTGTTCCATATTTATGACAGCTCCCTAAATCATTGTAAGCAGACATATTACTCAGGGGCCTTTTGATCTAGATCAAGGTATCACAAGGTGGGGCCGTGGCTTCACCGAATCATACCAGAACACCTTATGTGCCTGGTACTATTTGAAATCTCATTAACTTAATGTCCATCGACGGGATTTGAAGTATAGTTGGTTAAAAATTACAAAATGATGTTATAGTTTTAATAGCACCAGAAATGTATCGAAATAGATGACAATGTAGGTGCTATAAAAATTGGTTTCACCGATTCATACCTGAACACCAAATGTGCAAGTTACTATTTGGAATATCATTAACATAATATCGATTTGAGTCAGTAGATGGTATATATTCAATAGCACCTGAAATGTCAGGATTTTACTGACAATGCAGGTGATATTGAATTTTGACTGACGCTATCATTTAAGTAGATGGTTTTTGCAGCTGAATTGGTTGATCTTGATGAGAGTCAACGATATTTGCCACTTGATTAGCTGCTATTGAGTCGGTAGATGGTAGATATTCAATAGCACCTGAAATGTCAGGATTTTACTGACAATGCAGGTGATATTGAATTTTGAATGATGCTATCATTTAAGTAGATGGTTTTTGCAGCTGAATTGGTTGATCTTGATGAGAGTGAACGGGACTCGCCACTTGATTAGCCGCCATTGAGTCGGTAGATGGTAGATATTCAATAGCACCTGAAATGTCAGGATTTTACTGACAATGCAGGTGATATTGAATTTTGACTGACGCTATCAATTCAGTAGATCGTTCTTGCATCTGAAATGGTTCATCTTTATGAGAGTGAACGGGACTTGCCACTTGATTAGCCTCCATTGAGTCAGTAGATGGTATATATTCAATAGCACCTGAAATGTCAGGATTTTACTGACAATGCAGGTGATATTGAATTTTGACTGACGCTATCAATTCAGTAGATCGTTCTTGCATCTGAAATGGTTCATCTTTATGAGAGTGAACGGGACTTGCCACTTGATTAGCCTCCATTGAGTCAGTAGATGGTATATATTCAATAGCACCTGAAATGTCAGGATTTTACTGACAATGCAGGTGATATTGAATTTTGACTGACGCTATCAATTCAGTAGATCGTTCTTGCATCTGAAATGGTTCATCTTTATGAGAGTGAACGGAACTTGCCACTTGATTAGCTTCCATTGAGTCAGTAGATGGTATATATTCAATAGCACCTGAAATGTCAGGATTTTACTGACAATGCAGGTGATATTGAATTTTGAATGATGCTATCATTTAAGTAGATGGTTTTTGCAGCTGAATTGGTTGATCTTGATGAGAGTGAACGGGACTCGCCACTTGATTAGCTGCTATTGAGTCGGTAGATGGTAGATATTCAATAGCACCTGAAATGTCAGGATTTTACTGACAATGCAGGTGATATTGAATTTTGAATGATGCTATCATTTAAGTAGATGGTTTTTGCAGCTGAATTGGTTGATCTTGATGAGAGTCAACGATATTTGCCACTTGATTAGCTGCTATTGAGTCGGTAGATGGTAGATATTCAATAGCACCTGAAATGTCAGGATTTTACTGACAATGCAGGTGATATTGAATTTTGACTGACGCTATCAATTAAGTAGATGGTTTTTGCATCTGAAATGGTTGATCTTGATGAGAGTCAACGATATTTGCCACTTGATTAGCTGCTATTGAGTCAGTAGATGGTATATATTCAATAGCACCTGAAACGTCAGGATTTTACTGACCTTGCAAGTTATAATGAACTTTGACTGATGATCTCAATTAAGTAGATGGTTTTAGCATCTGAAATGGTTGATCTTGATGAGAGTCGACGGGACTTGCCACTTGATTAGCCGCCATTGAGTCGGTAGATGGTAGATATTCAATAGCACCTGAAATGTCAGGATTTTACTGACAATGCAGGTGATAATGAACTATGACTGATGATATCAATCAAGTAGATCATTTTTGCATCTGAAATGGTCATCTTCATTAGAGTGAAAGGGGCTTGCCACTGAAGTGTCAGGAAATTAATAACAATCCAGTTAATATTAATTTTGATATTATCAAATAGCGCCAGAACATCGTAAGTGCCTATTACTGTTTGAAGTTTCATGAACTTTATGCAGGCGTAGGCGTTAATTTAAAGAAGCCTGTGGTTACGAGTACGGGAGCCGTATCTATTTCGTCCCCTCTCTCAAGGTCTATCCAACATGACATTAAGGATTTCATCAAATAGATATAGTAGTGGTCTCTCTAATAAAGAATTCGAGCTTATGGAACCTTGGCCTGTTGGTACCTCTCAATTCACTGCAAGGAGGTGCAGTGATGACCAATTTGTGCAGTGATGAAACGAAAATGTGTAGTGATGAATTGAATGTTGTCCAATGATAACTTTTTCATATTTTAGTTTGAAATATTTGAATACTGCTGATTTTTAGAATAAAGACGGATGAATACTTCATTGCAATGAAACACTGCTTGGCGGCTGATCTTTGACATTTTTGATGCACATCCTCTATAGAGCCAAAAAATGGTGCTTCACAATCAAAAATCTTACATTTCATACAATGTCTGTTCTAAAGGGACTTGGCTAAATAAGTTGCCACACACTCTTCACACAAAAAACTGCTGTCTATGCTGTTTTGCGTGGTGCTGAAAATCCTTGAAAAAATGCGAAGGAGGATTGACCCCATATAATTCACCGTTGACCCCCGTGATTGACTGAACGTGAAAGGTGAAAAGAATTTCAAAATGGAGGACGGATGCAGCGGAGGTGCTGAGAAAGATGGGAAAGAAAATCGACCAAAAAGCATATTAAAACATACACATGAAAAGGAAAAGTAAGTATGAATGGATCAAGTATATTTTTATGTGTAAGGAGAGTAGATTATGCAAGGGAGATAGGGCTTATATAGGTTTATCTTGGGTTGACAAAAGTGGGAGAAGGGCTGCTGATTTGGATGGAAGTACATGTATAGAAATAGAAAAGATCGCTGGGATAATAAGCCTGAAAGTATATTAAAGCACACACATCAGAAAGAAAAGTAAGTGTGATTGGACTGAGCATATGATGGTGCTCAAAGGGAGTTGCTTTTTGAGGGTTGGTGGGGTTTTCATAAGGCTTTTTAATATGAGTTACAGTGGGAGGGCCTGATGCCCAGTCTGCATTCCGTAAATTTTTTCCGTCACATATTTCCGCCAGCAATTAAGTAGCACAAAAATTTCCGCCAAAATTTCTAATACGATAACCTACTCGAGTTTCCAGCAGCTGAAACAGTATAGATTTCACGCCAAAAACCACTGGTGGGCAATTTTCCTTCTTGCTGTTCAGCGACATAAATGTGGTGGGAGGCATTGGAATGCACACTGGCCTGATGCCTAGAATTTCTTTGGGCAGTGGAGGTGCCGAAAGTGATGGGAATGGTAATCAACCTAATAAGTATATTAAAGGATTCATACGCAAATGAAAACTAGGCATGAACAGATAGAGGGTTTACCTAGCTTTGTGGATGGTGGACAGATACAGTACACAGATTGCCTAGGAAGGAAAATTGGCCTGAGGTCTGTACGCAGTGTGGCAGCGCTAGGTCTGAAAAACTGAAAATAAATGGGGGATTTTGACTTAATTTTTCTTCTAGGGGTATATCCAGCCATTTTCATCTCCTTTTCTTTGACAATTTTGCTGATGTTTGGACTCTTAGGGGGGCAAGTTCCCCCAATCCCCCCAGTGCTATCACTGTCTGTATGATACTGGGAGCAGCTGTGTTACTTATGTAAAGAGCGCATTTTTTGGGACTCAGGAGAAGCAATCTTGAATCATGAAATAAACTGAGAGAATGGCACTTTGATGTTAAGATAAAAGACTTAAAGCCAGGGGGTAAATGGTCTATGAACTTATGGGGAGGTGCCATGGGGAATATGAAAAGCCACCTTGTCCCAGAGTCAGATTCCTGAAAATGATACCCTACTCAGCAGCATGACCCCATATGGAAAGATATACAAGTACCCCCCCCCCAATCCCACCTGGACTTAGAGACTAGAATTAGGCTTGCATTAACTGTGCCCCCACCTTTTATGACTTTCTGCTTTTGATTCAGTGGAGTCACTGAGTGATATAGGTTAAGAAAAATTTATTGAAGGAGTTGATCCTGATTCATAACATGGCAGTTTTTCATTACTTCTTAATTGCAGTACGGTAATTCATCCCATATCAAAATTGAATTTAAAATTGCATATTGAAGGTTTTTGGTCAAGTTTTTCAAATGAAAAGCAGTGACTTTATCAGTTATTATGAATAATTTAGAACAATGAGAACATTGAAGAAAGTGTTGCAGCTGTTTCAAGATGTAACATATGCTGCATTTCTTGCAATGCACTGTTTCTACCGGGTGAGTCAATAGAAACGCTCAGCTTTTGAAAAAATCCTGCTCCCTGAATATCAAAGCAATGATATTGAAAACAATCTTGTTTTATCGTTGATATGTCAAATTAGGTTCAGTAATTTACCCTGCTTTATTCCCGTTGAAATAGGAAATTTTCTGCAGAAAGCCCCTTTTGAAAACCTGCGAAAACGAGCGAAAACAGCAAGCAAAATTTCCCTTTGGTTTCCTTCCTAGCAATAATGACTCTTGGATGTGCTCATGTATTTTGTCCTCATGGGAGAATGGAATCCCCCCTGAATAATTTATTCACACTAGGGGGGAGACTTTTCAACCCGCC
Organism: Aurelia sp. 3 sensu Dawson et al. (2005); assembly: GCA_964020215.1. Taxonomy (NCBI): domain Eukaryota; kingdom Metazoa; phylum Cnidaria; class Scyphozoa; order Semaeostomeae; family Ulmaridae; genus Aurelia; species Aurelia sp. 3 sensu Dawson et al. (2005). Next base: position 1,740,827 of record OZ026593.1, read on the forward strand.
AAAATGAAAGCATGTGCTAAAGCATGCTGAAAGTCATTGCTTTGAGGTAAACGCATTGGAGAGTTTTGCTTGTAATTTTAGCACTTTTTTCTCATTTTTTCTCAAAGGGATTCTTTTTAGAAAATATCCTACAGAATCTGAATGGATTGACTGATTTTAGCCAGGAAAATTTCTAGAAATAATTGAGCTTGTTAGCCATTTAATCAAATATTGCAAAATATCATTGCTTATATTCAGGGAGCAGTAGCCTTTCAAACGCTGTGCGTTTTTTTTCACTCACCCAGTAGAGGACTGATGATTGATGAGTTCATTCACAATAGAAAATTCAATACACACAACTTTTTCATAAGAAAATTGTTGAAAAAAACTCAATGCTCTGCCAAAAAGTTGAGCAGCCCTACTTCTGAGAGCATTTAAGTTATTAAGAAACAACTTATTTTACTAAACGTTTTTATTTTATTTTAAACACTATGCTATGCTTCTAGGCATTCAGTATACGGGTAGTAGAAAGATAGATAGATAAATGAAATCCTCTGCATACTTTTTATTTTCATTTGTTTCCTGTATCATTTTACCTTGAAGGTACTTGAGCAATGTCATGTCTAATCTTTTCAAGTCTTTGAAATACTTTTTTTGAAATGTTTATGAGGGCACAGGTCATGAACATGAAGAATGTTATACAACCTTTTAGAAGCTTGTAAGAAACTATCTAGGGTGAAAAATCTGATAATTTTAAGAAACTTTCAGATAGCAGAATCTTTAGTGTCTTATGAAAGAAATAGACCTAGCGCTTACAGTAAGTTTACCTATAGGTTGATTAATTCAAGGTATTATGTGTTGAATGTTGAGTGTTTTTAAGATACATATTTCAAAATTCAATACAAGTTAGATTGGTAAAAACAATGAAAAGCAATGCAAGTTGCAGTACAGACCTTGTGCTCATTAGAATGATTCTCTTGCGTAAAAAATCTTTGAGAATATTATTAATATCTTTAGAATTCTCATTTAAGAAAAGTTGCAGTCTTTCAGTTAGCTCAATGATTCTTACCAAAATGTGAAGGATTCTTACAAACTCTAAAAATGTGTGGAGAATTCCGGTATGGTAATGTGCACATACTGTGGATCAGAGTATTTTCTTAGTATTTTTGAAAATTCTGAAATTAAAAATAGCTTTCCTTTTCTCTTGTCAAATCCTAATTTTTTTCTCAAATTCTAAAAAATGCTGTGATCTAGGGAAACATACACAGTGCCTGTACTGTATCTGCAAAAGTTTCTATTTTTTCAACCCAGGTAGCACAGTTTCTTAAATTTTGCAAATTCAAATCGCAATTTGCTACAAGCAGTTTCTTAGAAAATAGATGTGTGGACTTTTGATAAGGTAGTTTTGAAGGCTGTTCATGGATATTTCTTTCTGTTAATTTACTTGCTTGGTATAAGTTAAGTTCAAATTTCATTTTGAGCCTAGTATGGCCATTCAAAAGATCTGAATAGTGTGGAGGATTAAACCATTCAGCATTGACAAATACAGGCAAGACCACAGAGGATTTTTGGATTGATCCCTCTTCAAACTTTATTCACCGACTTGACCATTAATCACAGACTGAGATTAATCCCATATCATATAGCACAGAAGAAGCTGCAAGCCTGGCTATTCCAGGAGGGATATTTTTAGAAATAAATACTCATAGAGGGGGTTTTAATTCCCAGAGGGAAGATTTGACTTGGTTGTGGAAAGGAATGTGCTGCCTCAGAAATGAGATATTGAATTATATTTGTACCAAATGTTACAAAAATATGCCCTCAAAATTGCACAAAAATCTCAAAAATTCACCCCCCAGATGAATCCTTACAGGGAACATATGATTGGTCTACTTAGATTTCTAAGAAAAATTAACTGCTCTATGCAAGCGTTCAAAGTTTCCCCCCTTCCCTATATGGCAATGGAAAGCAGTCAAAAGTGTTTCATTTGTTATCTATTTACCTGATATGCAAATCAACATTGGTTTAGGGGGGGGGGGGGTCAGTGGATGGAGGAAACAAGTGTAATGAAAGTTTGGTTGACCATTTGCATGGAAAAGCAGGAGAATTTAAACAGTTCTTTGTCAAGTTGTTTTGGCAAAGATTGTTGATTTTTTCTTTCAACCATCGTGCCCAGCAGAGCATTCCCCCCTGAAACATTTGCCCTTGTCATAGCCCAAGCTTGCATTCACTTTTTGGTTTCTTTGAAGTGATTTTTCTTCATTAGTTTGACCGGTGTGTTAAAAATATGGCAATTAATGATGATAGCCTGTGTGCGGACTTTGGCTCTCTTTTGCTGTAGAAACTAAGTCTGACTATTAATGATGGGTTATGTAACTTCCTTTCTTGACCGTTAGATAAGGGGTTTCACCAGACTTTAGTCACCAATAACACCTGTACAGCCCAGTGTCCACCTTCTTCAAACACAAAAAGAAACTTCTCTAAATATTAATGGCACAGCATATTTATATAGTTATATAAAGTCTTTGAATTTTTCCATGGCAATAATTCAGTTGCACTATCACTACAGAACATATCATAAAAATATTTTAATTATTGATGCTTAAACTTTGTTGAAGTGTAAAATTTGGATAATGTTTGGCAACAGCATGGTAACAGAATACCTTTCATATACACTTTTGAAGAAAGTTGCTTGAAGGGCTCCCAGTCCCTGCTAAGATTTCTTAATCACGGAATGTAATGTCATTTCACTGAGTTACGTTACTCTGTAAATGAAAGTGCCCAGTTTTTTATTTTGGATTTCAAATCTTTGTTTCATTATACAGGTCTTGCGCACATTAATGTGCCAAGAATTTTCAAGAATTCTTTGCATTCTGATAAATCATCTTGAGCAACATGAAAGATTGCAAATATTTCTAAAGAATTTGTGAGAATATCCCTTTTGAACTATTCTACAAAGTATTTAGGGTTGAGTGCTATTTTCATACATTTTGACTCAAAAGGTTTGATTGTGTTGTGTTGGAACCATTTGCATGATAGAATGGTTGGCCAGTTCCTACAAAGTGTATGAAAAGTTTTAAACCTTTGAGACTATTTCTCCCAGTCTGCCTTAAAGTCAAGATAAACCTTTCAGACTGCCACAGCAGCCTTTCTTTGTCCTGACTTTCATGAGTTCTAATTCGTATTTTGCTTTTTTGCCATGATAAATTCTGAATTCATAACAGCAGAATCTGCCATGTCTCAAAATCTGATTTAAACACCGTTTTCTCTTCTGTTGGATTGACAATAAACTTGTTAAAATTGCCTTTTTTCAAATGGCCGGGGCAGTGATTGATTGCACGTTAAAAAGCACGGACCTTGGCATAGAATTGATGAATTAAATGTGACAGAAATATGATGTTTAAATCAAGTTGTTTTTCTGCTGTTAGTATGACAAGGCTGGTGAAATGCTGCCAGCAGGTGATTTAAACATATATATATAATTTTTATGTAAAAATTTACACAAGAACTCCTAGGAAATCAGAATGTTCTAAAGAATTTGTCAGAATTCTTTGGCAAGGAAACATTTTTAACATGTGCAAGACTTGTTATGTGGGGATCGATAAGGCTTTAATGGATAGATAAGGCTTTTGATTATATTAAGGTACATGTTAACCCTGTTTTCTTTTTCCAGACCACCAGAGGTGAAATGGGATGAAATGAACATTCTAGAAACCTACCATCCTGCAAATAAAGATTATGGTCATATGAAAATAAATGAACCACCTACACCTTATTCACATTTAGAAGATTCAGATGAAGAATTAGATACAAGTGAAGGGACTGTTGACCCACAAACATTAACTGAAAGGTAATAATTTTTGATTCATGAATTTTGATTTGATTCAAATCTCCATGTTACTGGGTGCCAAGAAAATGTTAGGTAGTGTGTGAATTACATTCTGGATAAGCTAGAAATAATTTATCCTTCCTAATGCAATTATGCGTTGGACTCAGTAAGCTAAATTTTCATAGATCTAAGCATAACTTCAAGGATACTTTGAACCCTTTGTGCCCAACAAGTGATGTTGTTGGGGATACGGAGCACCATTTCCTGCTCTGCAATACTTATGACGCAAATGACATGATCTTCGCAACAGTGTAAGCACGATATTGTTGCCTCATGGTTAAATAATGAAGTGTTGAAACATCATCTTCTATGGCCATGAACAGCTATCATTTTCTTCAAATGCAAAAATTCTCACAGAAACACTAGAATATATCCAGGCTTCCAAACAAACTCTTTGAAAAAGTCAATAGTGAAAACTTGTACATTAACTTTCCTCTCTCCGTAAATATTTTCTTTTCCATTTATTTGCAAATTGTATTTGAGTTAACTAAGTAGTGTTATCCTACAATTAGTTGTATTTCAGGTCTTTTGCATTCTATGTTAAATGATAGGGGATAGTCTTGATATTTTGCTCCTCCTGGTATCGTTCTTGTAGTGTGGTATGGTAGTTTGTAGTTATTGTCTTAGGTAATAGATCTTTCAGCTATTCTAAGAAAGAGCCTAGATCAAGCGTCATTTTGATACATTTTCATATGTGGCATTTGATCAAGTGGCGTTAGACCTATCACTGTTAAGCATATTCAAAAATTCAACAAAATGTATCAAGATGTTGTTCGATTCTGATTCTTTGTCAGAATAGCTAAAAAGTCTATTTGTCATTGTAAACTTTAATGTTGAATTTCCCACTTTTGAGAATTCAGAGAACCAAGAGTATTGCTCAGATCTGAATGCTTCAAGTTCTAGTTGGAAGCCAAGAGATCAAAGTAGTTTTGTGATTTTTCTCACCTTATGAGCACTAGAATATTGGTAAATTCAACTGTACAAATATTTCATGGTTACAAAATATTTCTTATTTCTGTCAAGTCTTCCTACAGGCTGATTTCAGAGCATCTTTTGCAGTTTTTATTTGTTGCTTGAAACAAACCAATTTGTCTGCAGTCACAAATCACTTGAGAATAATGTGAGATATAAGTAACTGTCGCTGTCATTACAAGATCTGCTGTTCCTTACAAATACATATGCCAAATATCAATATTTTCCATTCCAGTTTATCAAAAGCTTCAACGCGTAAACATGTTCATCAGGATGATGGTGATGATTCAGATGGTGATGCTGATCTTACAGAAGAAGCAAAAGGTAAATTCTTCAATGTTCCATCTTCCTGTTAGCCTTACTGTACTAGGGTCCTTAACTTACACCAGGGCCGTAGGAAGCAGCTGCTGATTGGGGGAGGCAACTGTTCTTAAGACAATAGAGAAAAATACATCTAATTATTGCTTGTGACGTAGCACCATTGTTTTCAAAATTATTGGCCAAGCCCTACCTCCCCCCTGCTTCCTATGGGCCTGCTTACACTCATTTCATTAAACTGAGTTGATGTTATTCTTATCGCTCCATTCAGGGCATGTTGGGTTCTTCCATGATTTTAAAGGTACGTGGGGATATGCTGCTCACAAGGGTATACTTTATGGGCCTGGCCAAGGGTCTACTCTTTTTCAATTTTTATCTTGGCAAGGCTATGCTTTTTGGCAATTTTAGTCACAGAAAAGTCAAATTTTGGTAATCTGTATAGAAACCCAAAATTTTGGTGATTTTTGTGTAGAAAACGGCAGCTCGTGGCACTTTTGATGTAGGATCTAGTCTAGCGAAGTGTTTCATTGTTCACAAAAATTGGTCCAGCCAATGGTATCATTTTGAAACTGTGGGCAGCATACCCTTACCCGAAAGTTTGCCCTGAACCCCCCGTAATTGAAGGCCTTATTTCCCAGACAATAATCTAAATTGACCCAATTGTTACGGCCATATTGAACTTTAAAAAAGAAGTGAGCCCACTTTGAGCCCGCATAGAGTGATTCACAAATCAAATTGCTAGAAGTTAGTTTTCAACCAGTCAGGAGGCGCTACCTAGACATTTGTTGTTGTTGCGTACAAACGGTTGACATGGCCTAGAGCTGTCGCAGCTGCGATGGATCTATTTCGCTTCTGCAGAGGAGAATTACTACTTGAAAGGTATTCTACGATTAGTAGGTCAAGACAGCATCATTTTTGTACCAGAAGTTTGCTTTTCAATGTTCAAGCTCCTTAGACCAGATGATTTGATTGAGTGCGAGAACTCCCGCTGGTTCAGGCCATTTTGAAAAAGTGGGCCTACTTTTTAAGAGTAATATTACGAGTCCGTATTGACCAAGTCAAAGTCAAAGAACGCTGGGAAAGAAGGGACGAAAAGGCATAAGTCTAAACATCAATTTGAAAAATAACAACTCCTCCTGTTGCGTAACTGAGTTTGGCACATCATAGTCCTATTTACTTTTCAAAGGCTGCGAAAAAATTAGTTCTGCTCTGCAAAATTACTAATCCTTGTCGGGCAAAGCTACTAAGCACTCCGTACGGGAGCTTTTGGCCATGATTTGCACGATTTCCAAAAAGACTTAAAATTGCAGCATCATCGTGCCGCAAAGGATCTTGGATGCTGCAAAGGATCATGGATATTGATGCAACTGCCAGCAGATCGTTTGTTATTGTAAAGAATCTCCGCAGGCCTTTTCTAAGAGATCTTATCCCTGCTTTAGTCATTATAAGTAATTAAAAGCGCTTGGTGGTTGTTCTATTTGGCTGTAAGAAAGACTTAGTGGCAGTTCCGCGCAGAAAATGTGATTAGAAATCATTTATTTGCGTAATTGAATGACAAGTTCGCTTTTCTTTCGCGGCCAATTTGTCGGTAAAACATCTGCGCTCAGCTGGCTGTTGCAATTCTCGCAAAATAAGCTTTATTGCTAAGAAAAACTGGATTGTATTGTTTTGCTTTGAATCTAGCTGCGGAAAAATTTGATCAATTTCCCGGGGGTCTTGTAGTGCGATTTTCTATCGAATGCTGTAATAATGCAATGTTGTTGCGGTGCTTGGCCAAAAGTTGCATGTACAGAGATGAAGAAGGGAGTGCTTGTGCTTTTAATGTAGGACAGTCTCTAGTTTCTTTATCCAGAAAATTGCTATGAAAGGTCAAGTTTTCTCGATTAGTTGCCAATTTTTTAAGTTTCAAGATTGAAAAATCTCTTCACGCATTCATACTAATCTTTTTTTTAAAGAAGTACCGGGTGAGTCAAAAAAAAAATGTTTAGGCGTTTGGAGGGCTGTAGAATAAAAAGTATGTGATCGATATTCAAAACTAAAGTGTTAAGCTATAACTCAAAGGCTAACTTACATCAGAAAATTTTGTTTTGTAAAATCAAACATCTTTAAGACCCAGCAATAATCAAAATGCTTGTAAGGGGTATGTATGGGAATCGAGAATTCCACATTCTATTCTCGTCCATCATTTATGTGGCATTGAAGTTTACATTGCTATGATGCTGAATTCCAATTTCAATAGAAGGTAAATTATGGACCAGAATGGAATGTGGAATTTTTGTTCCCAAACATGCCCTTTACCAGCAGTTTCCTAATTCTGGGTCTGTAAGATGAGGGATGATACCAAACAAAATTTTCTCATCTAAGTTGACCTTTAACTGATAGATTAACATTTAAGTTTTTGATATTGGCCTCATACTTTTCAACCTACAGCCCTCCCAATGCGTAAACTGTTTTTTATTCACACAGTGGAAAGATTTAAGTTATTCCAACAAAATCAGAAAGATTCTTCCCATTCTTGATCATTCTTTTTTTTGTATATCTTCATCTAAAATTTACAATATACTAACGAACAATTTACATTACAAGACGATAGTGCAAGGAGCATGAAAAAACATTGCAACCCTGCATTATTACACTTAACATCACACTACGTTGTTACTCGAAGGTGTTGTGGCGCCGTGGTGTAATCCTCTGACATTGCAGCCAGAACAGTCAGGCGGAGTGGGTTCGAGTCCCGGTAGGGCCCCACCACTTGAGCGTCATGACAAGGGGTCGCAGACTCGATTAGGTCTGCTCTATATCTGCGATCCCAGCGCTTGGCGCTGAAAAACGCAACTTCACCTTCACCTTCACTTCACTCTACTCACTAATTGCATATCTACACTTAACACAAATACTACTTAACAGAGATACTAATACCAGTACAAATGCTAAAGATCCTAAGACAAATACAGGAAAATAATCTAACAGGAACTACATGAAGAAAAAAAGATCCGCTACAGTGACCACTCCACACAACGAAACCGTCAGAGAACCCGTGAATGAATCTAGATCATCGTTAAACAAGGGGTCTGTAGAACTGAGAATTAGCCTGCAAGGGCTCGTGTCCCTAGAAAGTAGGTGTTTAAAACGACTTCTTGATTTTTATGTTTATGCATGGGCATTGTGATGTAAGTCAGAAAGTTTAAGAGTAGAACAATATTTTGTTGGTATTTAACAGATGTTTTATTTTCACAGCTAAGAAAAAGGAATTCAAAAGTAAACGCAGCCATCATTATGATGAATTTTCAAAAGTCAGATTGGCAAGGGAATTAATAGCAAAAGAATTAGCTGAGTTAGATAAAGATGAGGAAGACTCGGTTGTAAGTATTATTTTTGCAAATTTGTGACATTTTTTTAAATTTACCTGCAGGAAAGAACGAAGCCAGACTTTGTAACACCGGGTTGAGATCAACTTTTCATTTTCTAAAATTCTTCTCGCTCAGAAAATTCCGCTGACTGGAAATAGGCCTTTATTATCCTTTGATCCTCTGCATTTAAATGTAAAGTATAGGCTTAGACTATTTGTCACATTAATCCCTCAGCTAGATCCAAGAAATTTTCGTTATTTGGTGCAAATTGCTCAAGGAACCACGTTGTCTAAAACCCATGTTTTCGGCCTATAAACGATAGCTCAAGAAGCACTTATTACTTCAACATAAATAAATAAAGAGTCTTCAAGAATAAACTATAAATTGCTGCACGCTCGACATGCATATTCATGAGTGAGTAACTCGGCCACATTTTGGCTGCTAGCGGCGCACCTGCTGTTTGGAACATAATTTATAATTGTGGCGTTTAGAAAACGTGGAATCTTTGATCATTTTCAACTTTTTCTGTCAGTATTCGTAAGTTTTAAATAAGTAATCGGTAGAAGTCAGACGTTTCACAATGTGGCCTCTACAAAATAGACGAACATCGACGCGTGTTATCTCAATATTTTATCTCAGTATTCATTCATTCATTCATTCATTCATAAATTAATTCTTAAAACCGTTCAATCTCACGTATTTATTGGGTGTGGTAAAACGTTATCCACTTTTGACATTCCACGATATATCGTGCACTGGATTAGTTATGAAGATATATGACTTGATCTTTAGCCAAAATGCTAGAATAGGTTCCAAGATTTTTCACAAAGTTTTTTAGTCATTTGTCTAAAGTGAGTTTCGCAAATTTTCGATCTCAAAGACAGCAAAAAGCGATCAAACTTTTTGAAAGGCTTGGCATTAAAAAGAGAGCTTTTCATGGTGCTTTGGGAATCTAATTGTGAATAATTTTTTTGGTACTTCCTGTATTTAATCATTCATTCATTCATTCATTCATTCGTTCTTTGATTCATTTGTTTTAGCCGTGTTTGCAGAAAGGTATTCACTTTTGAGGGGGCACAATAAATTGTTAACTAAGGTCTGTTTCGCATTACATATCAGGCGAAAAATATCTGCGAATATAAAACATCAACGAATTTTGCATGGAAACTTTGCGTTTTCGCATAGCTCATCTGGAACTTATTTGAGATAGACTTACAACAAAGTTAATTTCAAAGTTTAGTAAAATCCTAAATTGCACTTCGTAATTTTTTTGTCGATTTTTGGAGAACTACTTATTGCGTTGTAAGTGATTTCAAAACGGCCTAAATAGATCGAAAAACGTTTATCTAATTTTCTAAACGGCGAACTAGACAGGGCAATAGCAAAATTGTTTGAAACGATTTGAGAATTTTAGGAGGGCTGCTTTTGTAACACGGAAAGTTGACCAACGATTGCGCAAACAGCTCCTTATGCATATGATTTAGATTTGTTTTTTAATCATGGACTCTTTTTCTTCAGCAGGAAAGCCATAAAATGGATACAGGGGAAACATGAAGCCAAGTCAGTCGATTGCACCGCACGTAGAAATAGGCCATGCACATCCAGTCAAGAAAAGTCGCTGTTCTTGCCTTGTGGTAGGTTGTGGAATGGCTGTATGTAAATAAGGACACTGAATGCGTCATGCATGTTAAGACATTTACTGCTGTTGACGGCAATATCCAAAATTCGCTAATGTGCTGAGTGAGTTAAGAAAAGTTAACATTTTGGTCAGTTCTGGGATAAAAAAATGTGGCTGATATTCAAAACTAAATGTGAATCTTTTAGTCAAAGACTAACTTAGATGTGAAAGTTTGTTTTATAAAATCATTGATCATTTAGACCCATAAATTAGGAACATGCTGGTAGGGGGTGTCTATGGTAAAGGGAATTGCACATTCGAAGCTGGTCCATGATTTGCTTGCTATTAAATTTTCTGTTTCAGAAACAGAATTTAATTTTCAATGGTAAGTAAAACATGGACCAAATTCTTATGTCGATTACTAGTTCCCATACAAGCCTCTTTCCTCCAACTTCTGGATCTCAATGGTGGGCGATTCTACCTAACAAATTTTCACGTCTAAGTTAACATTTGACTGAGACTGCGTTCACACGATGCCAGCACATTTTGAAAACGGTGAAAAATTCGACGGATAGGCCTCCTGTTCACACGAAAACGGCACATTTTTTGCCGGCAGATTTTGAAAACGGCAGATTTTGAAAACGGAACTCTAATCGGCACATTTTGGAAACGGCATCGTGTAAACACTTAATGATGAAAAATAGAACATTTTCAGACGCTTTTGGAACGAGACTGAACGATTCTTAGGATTTAGGTTCACTTAATTGGCATCAAAGTCTTGCAACGAGCTTTTTACCGGCAAATTTCTGATCGTTTTCAAACTGTTCCGGCATCGTGTGAACGCTAGCTCAAATTTTGCTACCGTCACATTTTTCATCGTTTTCAAGATGTGCCGGCATCGTGTGAACGCAGTCTGATAAATCATAATGTCAGTTTCAATTTCGGCTGCATACTTTTTATGCCACAGCCAGCCAAACGTTTCATTTCTTTCTTGACTCATTCAGCATTTGTCTTGTTTGAAATGATTGTATCGGAATATTCAAGTGCCGTTTATATAAAGGGATGTGAATTTACTGTTTGTTTCAGTTACAGCGTGTTATTTACAGGATGTACCAAAAATTTGTTCGGTGTTTGATTGAATATTGAAAAATAACGGTAGCGTGAACAGGCCCTTGGAAAGACAACCTAAAAATATAGGTAAATGCAACTTTGCAATGATTTCATGGTTTCAAAATGACTGAAAAAGGGCCTAAAACATTATCACATCAGAAAGGACTACTCTCGTAGAGCAATAAAGAAAAAGAAGTTTCTTATGAGTGAGCGATATCCTCTGCACATTTATGCCATGGGATTGAAAATCTTTAGTATTTTTTTTTTAAAGCCAATGTCTTACAACTCTTGAGAGAGAAGTGAGACGCCCATTGTGTATTGTTCTGTGTGAGGAGAGTCCTTACGATTTGATAAATGTTTTAGGCCCCTTTTCAGGTACTTTGCAACGATAAAGTTCTGTAAAGTTGAATTTACCTGTACTTCTATTGCTGTTAAGACAGCGAGAAAAATCACAAAAATGCTTCGATCTTTCAGCTTTCAACTAGCATTTGAATAATTCAAATCTGCAAAGCACTTTCGGTGGCATCAATTTTCAAAAATTGGAACTTTTTTAGTTCACCCGGTATAGCTATTTTGCAATATTTAATCAAACGTCGAATGATGTTTTTGGGATGCCCTGTACAATGTTTGGTAGATTTTGAGTCAGTTAGGTAGATGCAAAGGTTATAAGCATAGGGCTCGAATCTTCAAAAGATGGTTGTAAAATTCTGTTAAATTTTTCTTTGAAATACAATGTTTGAGAGGAACTTCTTTCAAGTAATTTTTTGTAAATCTGCCGTGGTAACTTTTTGAGGCTGTGACGTCATCGAATTTCGAAATCGTTAACCAGAACAGCTACGTATTTCAGCTTGCGACCATATTGTAGGCCCTTACCAACTATGGTTTCCTTGAAGATTGTATCACTTTTCCTGAGGTAATTTAAGATCAACGATGATTTTATTCTTTTCAAATTTTCTATGTATTTTACAAAAATAATCAAAATGCCATCTTTTTGAACATAATCAAGGTTTAGAAAATAGCCATGGCAGATTTACCGCAAATTATGCAAAGTTCCTTTCATGTCCAGTTCATAGTAAACTTTGACAAAATTTTACATCCAACTTTTTAAAGATTTTAGTCCTATGCTTAGATTATTAGAGACAGTAAACAATTATATCCTATGCTTGATCTGAAATATACAACATATCCAAATAGGCAAGATTATCTCGGGCCATAAATATTCTTTATTCTTTCACTAGACATATATCATTTAAAGCCAAATTTATTTACCCCCTAAAATCTTTGCAGAGAGCTGTTTCAAAGATGAAACGAGAAGCCAAATGCCTTACTTTTTTCACAACCATCCAAATTTTTAAAAAGGTTGCTTGAAAATGAAACAATCTACGTCGCCTTTTAACTGTCAGATTTCTGACTTGTAAAGAGCGCAGCTCTGGTAACTGTGCTTTCGAGTTTTGATCAGTGTCAGATGAATAGTTTGAACTAGGTCTTCTTCAAGCAATCTTTTATCAGGCTCAATGGCATTTTTCGAGAAACGTGAACTTTAGCAGAGTCAAGGAAAGTTGATGGAATCTTTGATGCTGTTATTCTGTGGCTGAAAGAGCAACTAATTTTACTTAACTTACAAATCTTTTTCGTGTGGAAGACAGAAATTCTTTTTAAATCGTTCAGAAATGTTGCCCAATAAACTCTGTCTAATTTTATGTGCCAAGCAGGGTTTACGCCATTGTTGCCTGTTGCAGAAAGATCTCAATAGATTTTAAGCAAATTTCAAAGATTGGTCAAAGCTTGTCAACTCATTTTGCCAGGGCTTTTATTGCTCTTTTCGTCAGAGAATGTACTACTGTAAGGCCTCGCATGTAAGAGTCCACCTGCAGAAACTTTTAGGTTACTGAAAAATTATAGCTTCCTACTCTAAAGAAACATGAAATTTCTTGTATTTTGATCGATAAGAAAAATGAATAAAATTCTTAACAGATCTTCAAAAGCAAGCATTTAAAAAGTTTACGATTATGTTCATCGAAAGGTTTACTTGAATTTTAATTGAATTTCTTGACAATCATTGATGACATACACACATGGCTAATATAAACAATTTCATTCTGTTGCAACCTTTTTTCCGGGACTTTTTCCAGAAAAGGCATTAGAAAGTCACGAAAATGTCAGGCCAGAAAATAAAAAATTACCATAGATTTTAGAAATATTTTAGGCCAACGTGTGAGCAATTTGTTTCCGTAATGCAGGACCTCACTGTGCTTATCTACCTTGGCATAACAACGAGGGAGAATCCTAAAGTAGCTTTTATTTTTAAGCTCTAGATTCCTTTTCGTATGATTTCCGTGATAATAGTAAGATTTTACAACTATTCTTACAACTAGCCTTTCCTTTTTCGTCTCCAATGATTCCAAATGTAGTCATTTTATGCAAATGATACATCATTTTTGCTTTTAGATACACTTAAGATGTTTATTTCGTGATGAAAGCTTTTTAACCATGCAAGACTCTCTTTTTATTTATCCTCTTGTGTTGTTTATAAGGACGAATTTGTTATTTTCCTTCGAGGCATGCCTTAATTTCTTTCTCACAAACGCTCCAGCTATCCTTGCCAAAAAAGACAGAAACTTGATTCTTTTTTTGAGAAATATACAGTTTTTGAGACACAGCAAATCCAATGGACTTCTCGTCTGACACTGATCACAGCTGAAAATTTAAACAACTTTTCAGTTAACTACGAGCCTAAACTGGGAAAAATGTCTCCGAAGTCAGAGTTAATTCAATTTGGCCTAGTCTTTTTTTGGTATCGCAGTGATTCTCCTGCAGTCATTGTCTGATAGAAATACATTTCAACTTTATTCTAAGAGCGTATACATCCAAATCTCGCCAAATTGCCTGTTTTGAAATTCTCGTTTTCATCATCATCGAGATATACAGCTCTTATTTTTCCTAACTTTGGCCCATTTTGAAAATCCGTATTTTAGCCAGAGGGTAATAAAATAAACTTTACTTTTTCGCTAAAAAAGATTGATCTTGGAAATCCTAAATTTAGGCCAAAAAGTAAGCCTATAGGCTTTGTTTTTTCGGTAAAATAGGCCGATTTTGGAAATTCAAGTTTTAGGCCAGAAAGTAAGGCTATAGCCTTTGTTTTTTCGGTAAAATAGGCTGATTTTGGAAACTCAAATTTTAGGCCAAAATGTAAGGCTATAGGCTTTGTTTTTTTCGGTAAAATAGGCAAATTTTGGAAATTCGAATTTTAGGCCAAAAAGTAAGGCTATAGGCTTTGTTTTTTCGGTAAAATAGGCTGATTTTGGAAAATCAAATTTTAGGCCATAATGTAAGGCTATGGGCTTTGTTTTTTCGGTAAAATAGGCTGATTTTGGAAACTCAAATTTTAGGCCAAAATGTAAGGCTACAGGCTTGGTTTTCTCGGTAAAAAAGGACGAATTTCGAAATTACAATTTTATGCCAAAAAGTAAGGCTATAGACTTTGCATTTTCGGTAAAATAGGTCAAATTTTGAAATTCTAGTTTTAGGCCAAAACGTAAGGCTATAGGCTTTGCTTTTTCGGTAAAATAGGCCGAGTTTGGAAATTCAAATTTTAGGCCAAAAAGTAAGGCTATAGGCTTTGTTTTTACAGTAAAATAGGCCTACTTTGGAAATTCAAATTTTAGGCCATAAAGTTAGGCTATAGGCTTGGTTTTCTCGGTAACAAAGGACGAATTTCGAAATTACAATTTTATGCCGAAAAGTAAGGCTATAGACTTTGTATTTTCGGTAAAATAGGCCTACTTTGGAAATTCAAATTTTAGGCCATAAAGTTAGGCTATAGGCTTTGTTTCTTCGGTAAAATAGGCCTATTTTGAAATTCAAATTTTAGGCCAAAAAGTAAGGCTATGGTCTTTGTTTTTTCGGTAAAATAGGCTGATTTTGGAAACTCAAATTTTAGGCCAGAATCTAAGGCTATAGGCTTGGTTTTCTCGGTAAAAAAGGACGAATTTCGAAATTACAATTTTATGCCAAAAAGTAAGGCTATAGACTTTGCATTTTCGGTAAAATAGGCCAAATTTTGAAATTCAAATTTTAGGCCAAAACGTAAGGCTATAGGCTTTGCTTTTTCGGTAAAATAGGCCGAGTTTGGAAATTCAAATTTTAGGCCAAAAAGTAAGGCTATAGGCTTTGTTTTTCGGTAAAATAGGCTGATTTTGGAAATTCAAATTTTAGGTCAAAATGTAAGGCTATAGGCTTTGTTATTTCGGTAAAATAGGACGAATTTCAAAATCCTAATTTTAGGCCAAAAAGTAAGGCTATAGGCTTTGTTTTTTCGGTAAAATAGGACGAATTTCAAAATTCAAATTTTAGGCCAAAAAGTAAGGCTATAGGCTTTGCTTTTTCGGTAAAATAGGACGAATTTCGAAATTCAAATTTTATGCCAAAAAGTAAGGCTATAGGCTTTGTTTTTTTCGGTAAAATAGCCAAATTTTGGAAATTCGAATTTTAGGCCAAAAAGTAAGGCTATAGGCTTTGTTTTTTCGGTAAAATAGGCTGATTTTGGAAATTCAAATTTTAGGCCATAATGTAAGGCTATGGGCTTTGTTTTTTCGGTAAAATAGGCTGATTTTGGAAACTCAAATTTTAGGCCAGAATGTAAGGCTATAGGCTTGGTTTTCTCGGTAAAAAAGGACGAATTTCGAAATTACAATTTTATGCCAAAAAGTAAGGCTATAGACTTTGCATTTTCGGTAAAATAGGTCAAATTTTGAAATTCAAGTTTTAGGCCAAAACGTAAGGCTATAGGCTTTGCTTTTTCGGTAAAATAGGCCGAGTTTGGAAATTCAAATTTTAGGCCAAAAAGTAAGGCTATAGGCTTTGTTTTTCGGTAAAATAGGCTGATTTTGGAAATTCAAATTTTAGGCCAAAATGTAACGCTATAGGCTTTGTTTTTTCAGTAAAACGGGCCAATTTTGGAAATTCAAATTTTAGGCCAAAAAGTAAGGCTATAGGCTTTGTTTTTACAGTAAAATAGGCCTACTTTGGAAATTCAAATTTTAGGCCATAAAGTTAGGCTATAGGCTTGGTTTTCTCGGTAACAAAGGACGAATTTCGAAATTACAATTTTATGCCAAAAAGTAAGGCTATAGACTTTGTATTTTCGGTAAAATAGGCCTACTTTGGAAATTCAAATTTTAGGCCATAAAGTTAGGCTATAGGCTTTGTTTTTTCGGTAAAATAGGCCTATTTTGAAATTCAAATTTTAGGCCAAAAAGTAAGGCTATGGTCTTTGTTTTTTCGGTAAAATAGGCTGATTTTGGAAACTCAAATTTTAGGCCAGAATCTAAGGCTATAGGCTTGGTTTTCTCGGTAAAAAAGGACGAATTTCGAAATTACAATTTTATGCCAAAAAGTAAGGCTATAGACTTTGCATTTTCGGTAAAATAGGCCAAATTTTGAAATTCAAATTTTAGGCCAAAACGTAAGGCTATAGGCTTTGCTTTTTCGGTAAAATAGGCCGAGTTTGGAAATTCAAATTTTAGGCCAAAAAGTAAGGCTATAGGCTTTGTTTTTCGGTAAAATAGGCTGATTTTGGAAATTCAAATTTTAGGCCAAAATGTAAGGCTATAGGCTTTGTTATTTCGGTAAAATAGGACGAATTTCAAAATCCTAATTTTAGGCCAAAAAGTAAGGCTATAGGCTTTGTTTTTTCGGTAAAATAGGACGAATTTCAAAATTCAAATTTTAGGCCAAAAAGTAAGGCTATAGGCTTTGCTTTTTCGGTAAAATAGGACGAATTTCGAAATTCAAATTTTATGCCAAAAAGTAAGGCTATAGGCTTTGTTTTTTTCGGTAAAATAGGCAAATTTTGGAAATTCGAATTTTAGGCCAAAAAGTAAGGCTATAGGCTTTGTTTTTTCGGTAAAATAGGCTGATTTTGGAAAATCAAATTTTAGGCCATAATGTAAGGCTATGGGCTTTGTTTTTTTCGGTAAAATAGGCTGATTTTGGAAACTCAAATTTTAGGCCAGAATCTAAGGCTATAGGCTTGGTTTTCTCGGTAAAAAAGGACGAATTTCGAAATTACAATTTTATGCCAAAAAGTAAGGCTATAGACTTTGCATTTTCGGTAAAATAGGCCAAATTTTGAAATTCAAGTTTTAGGCCAAAACGTAAGGCTATAGGCTTTGCTTTTTCGGTAAAATAGGCCGAGTTTGAAAATTCAAATTTTAGGCCAAAAAGTAAGGCTATAGGCTTTGTTTTTCGGTAAAATAGGCTGATTTTGGAAATTCAAATTTTAGGCCAAAATGTAAGGCTATAGGCTTTGTTATTTCGGTAAAATAGGACGAATTTCAAAATCCTAATTTTAGGCCAAAAAGTAAGGCTATAGGCTTTGTTTTTTCGGTAAAATAGGCTGATTTTGGAAATTCAAATTTTAGGCCAAAATGTAAGGCTATAGGCTTTATTATTTCGGTAAAATAGGACGAATTTCAAAATTCAAATTTTAGGCCAAAAAGTAAGGCTATAGGCTTTGCTTTTTCGGTAAAATAGGCTGATTTTGGAAATTCAAATTTTAGGCCAAAATGTAAGGCTATAGGCTTTATTATTTCGGTAAAATAGGACGAATTTCAAAATTCAAATTTTATGCCAAAAAGTAAGGCTATAGGCTTGGTTTTTTCGGTAAAATAGGCCGATTTTGGAAATCCTAATTTTAGGCCAAAAAGTAAGGCTATAGGCTTTGTTTTTCGGTAAAATAGGCTGATTTTGGAAATTCAAATTTTAGGCCAAAATGTAAGGCTATAGGCTTTGTTATTTCGGTAAAATAGGACGAATTTCGAAATTCAAATTTTATGCCAAAAGGTAAGGCTACCGGCTTTGTTGTTTCGTTGAAATAGGCCGATTTTGGAAGTTCAAATTTTAGGCCAAAATGTAAGGCTATAGGCTTTATTATTTCGGTAAAATAGGACGAATTTCAAAATTCAAATTTTATGCCAAAAAGTAAGGCTACCGGCTTTGTTGTTTCGTTGAAATAGGCCGATTTTGGAAGTTCAAATTTTATGCCAAAAAGTAAGGCTATAGGCTTTGTTTTTCGGTAAAATAGGCCGATTTTGGAAATCCTAATTTTAGGCCAAAAAGTAAGGCTATAGGCTTTGTTTTTCGGTAAAATAGGCTGATTTTGGAAATTCAAATTTTAGGCCAAAATGTAAGGCTATAGGCTTTGTTGTTTCGTTGAAATAGGCCGATTTTAGCCTGCGATTTTGGAACTCCTAATTTTAGGCCAAGAAGTAAGGCCATGGTTCTTTGGTAAAAGAGGTAGATTTTCATGTTACTTGTCTTCTCCCAAAGGCAGGGCTAAGGATTTCCATCTTTCGCTGAAACAAATATGTACGGTTGTGTGTCCGTGACAAAAAATTGTTTTCCGGATGTAGAAATTTTGGGCTCAAATTATTTCCGATTTGGAAGAAACCGGCGAAAGTGTACTCCAGAACCCATAAATAAACTGGACCAAATAGCGACCCGGTCTAGCAAAATGTCCTCTTTTGAGAACCGGCTTTAAAAGGATTTCCTTCTTTTGATACCCCATTCAAGAAAACGTAGGTGAAACGATACCCTAGAAAGGGCACATCCTCGTCTGACAAATATACTGAGTACCCCCTTCCTCGTGTTGAAACTGATTGAAAGCGCACCTTTTCACCAATAAGTACCCCTTCATTTTCTCAATTTCCGTTGCCGTCCAGCCTCCAGATCTGGCCTTCATATCAAAATCACGACAACATTCTTGAAAGCACCAACCCAGGCCTATTGTTCTTCTGTTTGAAACTGAAGGTGATACTGTGGGGGACGTTTGTCGAAAGGTGGGGGACATTTTGTCAATGGCCTAAGTTGCTACCAATGTACACAGCCGATTGGTGCTTGTTGTGTCGTGTTTGACGTCATCTATTCCATTGAGATATACTGATAAACAAAAATCCTTCCCTCAGGAGCATTTCATCCCCAAAGGTGTGAAAACTCTATTCAAACTTAGAACTGACTGCATTGTTTCGAAGTAAACCGTACCGTTCAGAATTGAATAGTGATTGTTTCACAATTGAAGGAAATGTTTTGCCCCCTTTTGAGCTTAAAACTCCATCAAACGATGCGAATCTCATATCAATCGATGCAGAATTTTGTTGCCTTTCGACTCATATTTTTTCCAGATTTTTATCGGCAGTCCTTTGGAAATTATCAAACGATCTTTGCGATCTCACCCTCAAAAGACCCAGTTTACACAATGGTTCCACCCTAATTGGCCTCGAAAAGACAAAGGAAATCCAGTTTTTCGAAGTTAACTCTCCGAATATTCATCCTAAAAATATGAGACTAGTATGAGAAGATCGGCCATCTAATTCTGCATCGTTTAATGTATAAATCGCATGGTTTTGGCCAAAAATGAAGGAATAAATGCGAATTTTCTGTGAACCGTGAAATTGGCCGAGAACAAAAGAATCCTTAAAATTTTTCAACCAAAAAGCATCACAGCGGCAAAATACACCAAAAGCGACCTCTGCGAAGGCGTGCCGTGGGACCCCAGCCTCAAGTAGTAGAAGTTTCTTGTTTAGATTCTGTTTTCTTGGGATACTTTCAGGGATTTTTCAGTAGTTGTTTTCCTGGCCGATATTTGATGTATTTAATTTATCACCGGACTCTTTCATTTATTTTGTAATCTTTCGAAATATATATCGCAGTGCTTTATGGTGACTGTAAATACATTCATGATCATTTAACTATTTTTCCAGTATTCTGTTTTCAGATAAATAACCTTTGAATGGTTGAAAAATGTAGTTTCTCTTTACTTCCCTCTCTCCCTCTCTCTCCCTGCCTCTCTCCCGAATTTCCCATGATTTTCTGCTTTTTCGGCCCTTGAGGACAACATATTCCCTTCGAGGGCCTTCAAAATTCTGGAACTTTAAGAAAACAAATTTCTCGAAGTGGAAGCTTCTAAATTAAATCATGAATTTCAAGCAATTTAGTAGTCATTGACAGGAGACCATATTTCTTCTAAGTTTTTCTCGAGGATTTTCACAGAACGTCTACCGCCTTCCGTCTTGAGGAAATATTCTAAAATGTGGCATTAAATTTTTTCCAAAATAAAGAGAAGGATCGTAATTTTGGTATCAACAGAAAGAGCTTGCTGTGGGCTTTCCAGAAATACCAAACTTGACTTTTTTGACCCAATAATTGCGGAGATATTCACTGATAAAAGTTCTGGGATGGCCTAGGCGGCTGTTGATAAGCCTATAGAAAGCGGCGCCTTTGATCTTTGAGGCATTGTGTTCAGACTTTCGTGAATAAATACAAAGCTAAAACTCGTTTCAAAATGTTTTTAATACCAAATTGTAGATCTTGAAAAGCTCCATCTTTTTGTACAAAAAGCGCTAAAATCGGAGCTATAGTTTCGGAGAAATTTCCAAGTTTCTTAATTTCGTCACGCTTGAGTAATAATTGCACGTAAACAAACCGAAAAACAGCCCAAATTTTACCAACTTTTGAGGATCACTCAAGAAAAATCGACCAATTTGGGTTTGTTTACATGCAATTATTACTCAAGCGTGACGAAATTAAGAAACTCGGGATTTTCTCCGAAACTATTAGTTCGATTTTAGCGCTTTTTGCACCAAAAGATGCAGCTTTTCAAGCTCTACAACTTGGTATTAAAGTGATTAAAAAAGGAGTAATACTTTTTGATTTATTCGAGAAACTCTGAACACAATGCTTCAAAGATCAAAGGCGCCGCTTTCTATAGGTTGTAGCACTGCCCCTTAGGGCATACCAGAACTTTCATCAGTGAATATCTCCCCAAATATTGCACCAAAAAAATCAAGTTTGGTATTTTTGGAAAGCCCGTGATATGTTCTATCGCCTGATACCATATTCAGAATTTTTCGCTTTAGTTTTGAAAAAAAAGTTTCTTGCCATTTTTCAAAATTTTATTTTGCCCAGAGGCGTAAGAAATTTGCTGAAATCTTCGGCAAAAGCTAAAAGAAATATGGTCTTCTTCCAACGAATTTTAAATAACTCGAAATTGATGGTTGTCTTTGGTGGTTATTATTTTGGCGAAATTATTTTCTCAAAGCTCCAGAGAATTTGGAAGACCCTTGAAGGAAACTTGTGGAACTTTTTGTCCTCAAAGAAAACGTAAACAAACGCCGGAAAAGCAGAAAGTCACGGAAAACAAATTCCAAACAGAGAAAATAGATAGTGAGAGAAACAACATCTTTCCAGCAACTCAAAAGTTCATAATCTGAAAGAATATATTGGAAATTATCCTGAAAGTATTTTCAGTTACTACAGTACTACTGGGCTAACTTTCGTCGAAAAATTACTAAAATCCAATCATAAATTAAGCTTAAACACGTTGGACATCAATTACACGTTGAACATAAACATTCTCTAAAGGACAACACAGAATTTTGTAAGAAAACTCCAAAGATTAAGACTTAAATAAGAAACTTCTACACTACTGTGCTTAGGGTCCCACGGTACGCCTTCGCAGAGGTCGCTTTTGGTGTGTTTTGCCGCTGTGATGCTTTTTGGTTGAAAATTTTTAAGGATTCTTTTGTTCTCGGCCAATTTCACGGTTCACAGAAAACTCGCATTTATTCCTTCGTTTTTGGTTAAAACCATGCGATTTATACATCAAACGATGCAGAATCAGATGGCCGATCTTCTCAAACTAGTTTCATATTTTTAGGATGAATATTCGATGAGATAACTTCGAAAAACTGGATTCCCTTTGTCTTTTCGAGGCCAATTAGCGTGGAACCATTGTGTAAACTGGGTCTTTCGAGGATGGGATCGCAAAGATCGTTTGATAATTTCCAAAGGACTGCCGATAAAAATCTGGAAAAAATATGGCTCGAAAGGCGACAAAATTCTGCATCGATTGATATAAAATTCGCATCGTTTGATGGGGTTTTAAGCTCAAAAGGGGGCAAAACATTTCCTTCAATTGTGAAACAATCACTATTCAATTCTGAACGGTACGGTTAACTTTGAAACAATGCAGTCAGTTCTAAGTTTGAATAGAGTTTTCACACCTTTGGGGATGAAATGCTCCTGAGGGAAGGATTTTTGTTTATCAGTATATCTCAATGGAATAGATGACGTCAAACACGACACAACAAGCACCGATCGGCTGTGTACATTGGTAGCAACTTAGGCCAATTTGAACCTTGCGAAATTAATGCTTCGCGCTATTTAAAAGACCAGCAACGTTCTTCAACTTGGGAATCACTGAGGCATCTTAATCTTAAATGCTGGAGATTCTTTTGGAATACAAGCCATCACAAAAAAAACTGAAAGCTTTTCGTCGGAGACTGATCGGGGCAAGAGAAGTTAGACAATGTCAAGTTCAAGAAACAGACAAGGATTGAAGTTTCGATAGACATGATTTCTTTGGTTGTCTCAGAAAATGCTATATGGGAACCATTGTGTAAAACGCCTTTTCCGCGACCGTGATGATTGCTCAATTACTCCCAAACTATTCGCGATAAAAATCTAGGAAAAATATGACTGGAAAGAGGAATTATTCCGCATCGAGTGATATAAGAATCGCCTTATTAAGTTTCATCTTTGACCGTAAAACGGGGCGAAATGCATCCTAGTTACTGATACAACACCTATACAAATTCAAACACAAGAAATAACAGTTTGATACAAAACACAATAACAGGGTTTTGATTTTAGTTTATTGTTTCATGCCTCGTCTACTGATTCTGCATGGAAATTTTGTACCGAAGCAAACATGACAACATTTAGGCCCATGAATGATGCCTTGAAAATACGGTGTTTTTTCTTAGCGAAAACAAAATGTCCTTCCTGGCCCAAAATTAATCGTTGCGGAGTGAGAAAAACTTAACGGGAATCCTTGATCGTACACGAAGCACCGCATCTAATTCCTTACGAAAATCTATTAGGCCCTACTAGGATTGCCCCCACATACGTCTCTATGTTTTCGCGAACTTAGGGAACAAAGTTCATCTAATAGCCAGGCATTTGCGGATGAAGGGACGGTCCAAAAGGAAAGAGTTTTCTAAGAAAAGGGACATTTTAGTTGCTGCAGAAGACTCAGGATCGGGCAATATTTCCAATATTTTAGTCAAATTAGATCTGTTTGATCAAAATCGTTTTGCAAGATGTTTGAAAATATCGCTCGATCCAGACTCTTTTGTAGAAGAGCTCAAAGGTCAAAGCAATTCAGAAAAATCAAAGTTTCTAAAATTACATATCACGGTGATTTTTGCAAAAAGGCAAAATGGTTAATTGAAACTCTCGACTTTTCTTTATTCGCGGGAATCTTCACGTGGCATCTGATTAGAGACAGTATGTAATTTTCAGCAAGTTTTTCTTAATTTTCTGCTGTCTTGGAGCTCAGAAAGGTCTCAGAAACTCTAAACAAATCATCTTTATGCAAAATCATTCAGTCTGTTTTCTTTGGATGAAGTCGGCTAAATCTATTCGTATCGAGTTTTCAACTTCGCAAAGACTGTTGCAACCGTTTCTACTGATGTCCAAATAAAGCCTTTTTCTAAGGATGTTTGAATGGTACCAACTATGAAAATGGTACCAACTAGGAATTTACTTTTAATCGATCCGAAAATCTCACAGGTTTGGAAGGACTACTCTTACAAAAGACAGAACGTTTGGCAGACTTAAAAGAGATTCTCGTCACTGCTTCCTACATCCCTGATGCGTTCATGTACAGAGTCACAAAAGGTATGAACTGCTTAAAAAATCGTGCGAGAAAAACGACGAGGCAGATCTTGAAACTTCAGTCGAAAACTTAAGTTATGTTGAAGTAAGGAATGGAATCAGAAGTTTGTACAAATTAATCTCATAGCTTGTCCTGTACGATCTTTTAAGCAAGATATTTTTCTTCAGCCATTTCCCAAAAAAAACTTGTCTTGGAGTTTTCTTTCAAGGTAATTCATCAGTGGTGTCTACATACCGTATTTCAGGTACCACCGGCCGAGCCAGAAAAAAGTTCCCACTTTGGAAAATTCATGGCAACAAAAGTACTTCACATATTTGAACGATCCAAACTTTAGTTAAAAGCCAAACGATCGAAGCATCATTTTTGAGATTTTTCTCGCTGTCTTACTAGCACTAGCAGTAAAGGTAAATTCAACTCTACAAAAACTTCATGGTTGCAAAATGACTGAAAAATGGCCTGAAACATTGATCAAATCATAATGGACTCCTCGCACAGATCAATAAATAAAAGCAGTCGTTCATGGGTGGGAGACATCCACCGTACATCCATCGCCATGGGACAGAAACCCGCCGCATTTGTTTGATACCTGATGTCGTATAACTCTATTGCGAGAGGTAAAACACCCATTGCGTATTTTTCTGTGTCAGGAGAATCCTTACAATTCGATCGAAGTTTTAGGCCCCTATTTCAGTCACTTTGCAACCATGAACTTTTCATAAAGTTAAATCTACCGATACTTTCAGTGCTGGCAAAACAGCGAGAAAAATGGCAAAAATACTTCGATCTTTCGGCTTTTAACTGGAATTTGTATCAATCAAATCTGTCCAGTAGGCATGGTGCGATGAATTTTTAAAAGTGGGCTGGCTCACACCCAGTACAATTCGCCTACTTTGCGAAATGATCGTCAAACGCACTCGAACGTAGGAGAAATCAGAATTTGAATAAATTGCAGACATTCAGACAAGCAACACATTAAGAGTTAAGGAACGATCATAAATTAACAATTAATAATTCACTTTCTTATGACTTCAAAAGCTTTTCTCTTAAAGAACATCTTTAAAAACTTATAAATAATAAAAGACAGTTACGCTGTTAACAAGAAGAGGTAAAATGGTTCTAGGATGTTTAGGAAATTTTACTGCATGAGATCAATAAATGGTAATTGACTGTGCCGTAGAAATTTAGATGATAACAAAAGTTTTCACCTGAATATAATATGTATGAAGTTTTCCGATTTAAAACAAAATCTGAGCATAATAGTATGGGTGAAAATCTCCTGTGTGGATTCTTCTCCAGAGTATGTGCAGCCTGTTTGGCGGGAAACCAAATATGCAAAATGCTGTGGAAAATCTCTGCAGCAAATTTGATGCCCTATGGCGAGAAAAAAACTCAAAGACGTTTGACAGCCTGTAATTTGTCAGCTACTCCTAAGATCTGTAAAACTAGTAATTACTGTGCGGTGGATATGTTAACTTGGATAGGAATAATTAGTTTGTTCAATCGATTGTATCGTTTTAGAGTAACAAACCTTTTATCAACATGCCTCACCCTAAAATAGTCCAAATAGGCCTGAATTTTTTGATCAAATTTGCTAAAAATTTTGCCTCAAAGCTTTCATAACCAAATTCTCTATCATAATGCTCGAACAACTCACTGGACACAAAGGAGACAATTTGGCAAGAATTTTAGACCTATTTTGGACGCTTTTGAGACCAAGAACTGTTAAAAAATTTCTTGTAATATTAGAATGCTGCAACTAGTTTTGGTTAATTCTTTTCTCACCTAAATTGATACGTTAGTTTTACAAAAATTACCAGCTTGTTGGAATCAATTCAATAGTTTGAAAGGTGCAGGCTCTCGATCGTTTGAGCATTTTTCTAACTGACGCAGCATGATAACAGCAATTTGGCACAATGGCACTCAGCGAATCTATCCTCCTAAACATCTTTGAAGTGTCCCCAAAAGTTGTGCCTCATCTGTGCGGCTGTTGCGGAAGAGCTACTTGCTCTATTGCTACGTTCTTGATAAAGTTGCATAGGACGGGGATAAAATTACTTGGAAATAATATAACCAGATATAACTTAAGAGTTTGAAACCTCATTTCAGCCAATCAGACTAGACTGATTGCATATTCGTAGTTATCGCTATTGATAGACTGATGGACACTCAAACAGATTGAGCAAAAAAGGAAATGTTGTTGTTGTTGTTATTGTTGTTATTGTTGTTGTCGTTGTTGCTATTTTGCGATATCTGGGACTATGTCGTGAGGCTACAATTAGACAAGTGGTTGCTTATTAATGGCAAAAGAAAGTCGAGACAATCTAATGACTTCAAAACAACACTTTCTTTGGTCTCCAAAAATGCCAAAACAAAGTAAAGACGACAAGAAAGGGTTCTATTGCTGCACTGAAATTTTTCTGCAGTCTGTAAGGGGTAAGTTGTATCATTTTTACTGAAAACATGAAAACATAGAGCCATTTAAAAGAAAATTAGGAAAAATGCAAACTCAACGCTAGAGCCCTGTCTTTAAAAAATACCTTGATTTTGACATTATTGGAGAACAAAAATAGTGCTATTTTTAAAAAGAACACTTTTACGAATTTCTTGTTCCATAAAATAGCAACCAAATGTTCGATTGGCTAAAACAAGGACTCAAGCTCTAACTAGAAGCCTGTCCTATCTACTGAGGACAGACCAATAGAGCACACAGCTCCTCCGCAACAACTACACAAATAGGGAACGATTTTTTGGGACAACACCCTGTCATTTTACTCTAAATCACGAGCTGCAGGAAACGCAGTAATTTTGGTGTGTTAATTTGAATGTGTTGATTAAGAACGATAATCAATGTGACCATTGTCTTCATTTCTCTCGCCTTTAGCTTGTTATTTGGCTTGATATAGCCCCTTTTTACTTCCCAAGTGATGTTGCTGGGGGCAATCTTGGAATTCGACTGAGTGGTGTTTCCTCAAGCGCAGGGTTACTGCGGGGCCCATTGCACAGCCAAACCAACACAGCAAATTCAAATTAACACATCAAATTTACTGCGTTTCCTTTAGCGCGTGCCTAAATGAACGGTGATGGATAAGCAAACTATAAAAACAATATCAACACAAAAATTTGGCGTAACTAAGCAATACGTCTGTGGGAATAAAATAACCAATAATACTCAACGATTAACTCCAAACAACATATAAAATGTCTATTATAAATTGAAATAATTTTTGCCTTAAATTAGCATCATAACTAAACGTTTATTTATCTTTAGAAAATTATTTCTATATAGTTACTATCGAAACTATTAATGATTATTTAAAGAAAAATTAGGTGCTTTGCAAGCCCCTTAAATCTCCTTAGGTAGGGTGTAAACAACTTCAGAACTAAGGGAGTGACACTGTCTAGTAGACTTATGACGATGAGTCTCTTGTTTCCTTGTGCTCTTCGACTTGATGATGGCGCTTCGGTCAATGGAGACTCATAGTATTACAATGAAAAACCTTTGAAATTCCACATTCCAATCTGGTCCATGATTTATGTGGCATTGAAGTTTACATTGGCAGTTTGAGATGCTAAATTCTAATATCAATAGAAGGTAAATTATGGAATATCGGTCACATACTTTTTATTCCACAGCCGTCCAAATGCCTAAACTTTTTTTTGACTCACCCCCCGGTAGAAGGCCGGGGGGGGGGGTACTTGACCAGCTTTTGGACGGGGACGTGCCATCGAGGTTTCAAAAACACACCAGTTCCTTATACCAATTTTTCCAAAATGTATACCCGACTTTATACCAATTTTTCAAAAATATATACCCGACTTTATACCAATTTTCCGAAAATGCATACCCGACCCTATACAAATTGTGAAAATTGCGAAAATTGATACCGTTCCTTATACCAAAATCGTGAAAATCGATACCGTTCCTTATACCAAAATCGCGAAAATCGATACCCTTCCCGATGGCACGTCCCCGTACCCAAAATATGTATAGTACCCCCTCCCCGGGGGTAGAAGGTGCAAAACTTAGGAAAAATGTCCCCTAGGCTCTTATTTTTGTCGGTTCTAACATGCGGAGATTTAGTGTAAACTGTTTGACGTAACTTTGAATGAATGCATCAACTTTGAAAATTACCCCAAATTTCTCTACCGTGCAAGGGGCACATTTTTGTAGTCCTAAAAGCACATACACACAATTGGACTGTACAACTGGTAGTGAAGATATGAGTTGGCACAAACTATGATCTAGAGTGGGTCTAGAGTGTGGTTAAAATTCTATGCAGCTAAGCAGACTTCTAAAACACGCCCGACTTTAACTCGTCGTACTTCAGATGCGTTAGGTAAATATCATCTCGATGGAGTCATTCTTTCAAAGTTTGTACCTCGAGCCTTCTGTCTCTCATTTTGACTTTTTGACGATAGAATTCAATTCAATCGATCTGCCAGCTGCTTTGATAAGGCTTGTACTGATCTGAAATGGAGAATGGGAGAATTCAAAATCTTGAAAATAA
Organism: Aurelia sp. 3 sensu Dawson et al. (2005); assembly: GCA_964020215.1. Lineage (NCBI taxonomy): Eukaryota > Metazoa > Cnidaria > Scyphozoa > Semaeostomeae > Ulmaridae > Aurelia > Aurelia sp. 3 sensu Dawson et al. (2005). Next base: position 1,769,307 of record OZ026593.1, read on the forward strand.
GACGTTATAGCAGGAAGGAACACGGAAGATTGATTTACAGGGCACCCCAAAAAAACTGTTTGACGTTTGATTAAAAATAAGGGAAGAAACATACAGTAAACGGACTCCATGGTAAGATAACCCTGTCCTTAAGCTTTAGACTACATGCACACAATGCCGGCACATTCTGAAAACGGTGAAAAATTCGACGGATAGGCCTCCTGTTCACACGAAAACGGCACATTTTTTGCCGGCAGATTTTGAAAACGGTAGATTTTGAAAACGGAAGCGTATCCGGCAAAAATTTGAAACAGCATCGTTTAAACACTCAACAAAGATGAAAACAGAACATTTTTCGACACTTTTGGATCGAGACAGGTCTATTCTTAGGGTGTAGGTACTATTCTTTGGCATCAAATACTGCAACGAGTTTTTATCGTCAAATTTCCTACCGTTTTCAAATTGTGCCGGCATCGTGTGAACGCTAGCTCAAATTTTGCTACCTTCACTTTTTTCATCGTTTTCAAAATGTGCCGGCATCGTGTGAACGCAGTCTTAGACTACATGCACACAATGCCGGCACATTCTGAAAACGGTGAAAAATGTGACGGTAGCAAAATCTGAGCTAGCGTTCACTCGATGCTGGAACAACTTTAAAAAGGTAGGAATTTGACATAAAAAACTCGTTGCAAGACTTATGATGTCAAAAAAATGTACCTACATCGCAAGAATCAACCAGTCTCGTTCCAAAAGCGTCGAAAAAAATGTTCTGTTTTCATCATTTTCGAGTGTTCACACGATACCGTTTTGAAAATGTGCCGGTTAGGGTTCCGTTTTCAAAATCTACCGGCATCGTGTGAACGCTGCCTTTGACTTAATTTTAGACAACAGAATCTGTATTCTGATTTTAAAGTATACCTGGAACGGTCGAAAATGCATACTATGCAGGATAACATTTGTGGACAATGCTTAATTTCCAGTTAAAACATTCCTAAAACGTTAAGAATTCAAACGACGCCATTTAACTGTTTTTCACATCAACAAATAACCAGAAAAGCTGCATTTTTTCGCAAGCAAACGATAAAGAACGCCTGAAAATAAAACTAATAAATTCAGATAATTACTAGTAATTTGCTGGTAATGCTATTGCGGCGTGATATTTGATTTTCAAATTAGCCGTAGGTGCAAAAACGCTGATTTTGCTCGGCAGGTGACTGTCACTGTCAAGATTGGATAAAATTTGTCAAAATCAATTTGAGACCCCGCAGTAAAGAAAATATTTGATGCAATTAAGAATAAGTTGGTGAAAATAATCAAGAAAAGCTTACTGGATGAATATTGGTTAATTAAATTGGACAAAAATTAGCCACATAAGCTCTTTGTCCAAGTTGCTAATTATTCAATATTTGAGGCAAACATCGGTGTCAACGTTTGTATGTATATGCAAATAAAGGAAGCAGCAAAAGTTTTCTGCCACGGCAAGTTTATAGGAGCAAAACTTCTGCAAAGGCAGCATACCAAATTTTCAAACAGATGAAGTCCTTTTGGTCCACCATGCTACTAAAGACAGAAGATAGGAGGTCAATTTTCGAAGCAAACAATGTTATAATGACATAAATGTGTAGTCCCTCAGTGAGCCAAGATTTTTACTAAAGAAACAATGTTTGCTTCGAAAATTGAGCTCCTATCTTGTTTTAGTTACATGGTGGACCAAGAGAACTTCATCAGTTTGAAAATTTGGTTTGTTGCCTTGGCAGAAACTTTTGCAGCTTCCTTCATTTGCATTTAAAGTATTACTAATCAGGCGTAGGCATCTCAACATAATCACTAATCGTTTCTCACTCATGTTCAGTCAAAGGCAATGGATGCCAGTAAAAATGATCAGCAATCGTGAAGGGGTTTTTACGGCCCATTTGTGAAGCTGCAAATGTAAATAAAACAAGATAGCTAACATGGACGCCTTGCTACCATGAAACAATTACCACACAGCTTCTGAAACAAATAAACAAAATCCGCGACACAGAACTTTAGATTTACCCTTCTTCCTTCGTCATTAACACAAAACGTCTCTTAAAAGTCACCTGTCGTTTGCACAAAGCGAGGGTTTGCCCTATTGGTTTCGGGGTAACTTTTGCGGCCGTGTTTGTTTTGATTTACTGGTTGGGAGAATTTCCTTTGTCTGCAGTCGCTAATCGCTTTGAATTGATGTGCCAATAAAAGCAACTGTTACTATTGTATTAAAAAATCTTTCGTTGTCGCACACTTGTGGAATATACAGTAGGAGCTCTTTAAAGGCAATCTGTCCCCTATTGTTCTGACCTTAGCAACGACTTTACTTACCTTATTTACGCTGGAGCTAAATTCATCCATCACTGAGTCTCTATGACCTTGATTTCTTAGGATAAAGCGAACTAGCACAGCCCTCTCGAGTGTACCATAGAGATTATCGAGTTTATTTTCATTCTTCAAAGGGGACAGACTGCCTTTAAGGGCTCTTTATCATCTTACTTCAGTTCATCAAGGGGCCAGATTGCCTTTAACTCAGAACGCAAAACATCATGGTAAGCAATGAGTTTTAAAAAAAGGCTGTGAAAACCTACCTCCAAAACATTAGCCACTTTTTCCAAAGCCAATATCAAAGCCGAAATCCGTTAAAGAATGATTCATCATCATCACTCAGATCATCTTCTTCAGTTTCCATCCTTAGGCCATCCACCTCATCGCGTTTTTCTTGCTTTGTTAGCGTGTTTATTACCGAGTGCACCTGACACACGCATTTCGGCACGAATTCATTCGATCGTGGACAAAGTTCCTCTTCTGGCTTTTTAATCTTCGCAATAACAACAATTTCTTTAAATGTTTTGAACAATAATTCCTTTTCGACGTAAATCATATCTCCGTCTTCTTCATTTTTCAAATGTTTTAGAAAAGCATCAACGCTCAAACGGCCTATTTCATTCTCTCGAATTATTCTCCGCTCAAAATCCAAAGTCGGAGGAACCAGCAACAATTTCGCAAACCCAAATTTCTTTCCAATGTCACTTTTTACAATTTCCTCAAGCATAGAGCTTTCAGTATGTCCATTAAGTTTCAATGATTCCTTATTACTCTTATTTTGATCAGTTGTCTCTTGATTTCCCTTCAAAATTTTGTCTTCCACGGAAACTTCAGCTTTATTTCCATCAAAAGTTTTCTTACATTCAACAATCCCTGTCCCTTTATCACTAACCATTTTAGTCCCATTGCTAGCTTCATCTTTTTCCTTCCTCGAATCTTCCTTCTCCAAGTTTTTACCAAGATCTACTTTTTCACTCTTTTCAGTCTTTTCCCCATTCCTATTATCCAATAGTTTTTTCTCTTCTTCCCTCGCCTCCGTATTCGTCTCAGCATCAACTAAAATCGGTGAAACTTGAGTCTTTTTATTAATCTTTTTGTGTAAATGAATAGGAACAAACGTCTGGCAACTTTTATTAACTTTGTAATTATATGTCTGAACACCCTTATCAGTTTTTATCTTTTCCTTGGTTAGCTCTGCTTTATCGATCTCTGCATTTTTTATATCCTTTTTAACATTTTCAGCTTTATTGTTTTTTGTTTCAAAAACTTCTGTTTTGACAATTTCTGCTTTACTGATCTCCGTTTTCAAAACTTTTTCATTTTTATTAATCCCAGCTTCTCTCGCACCGCTTTCTCGGCCTCGAGGAACTTCTACATCAATTTTTTCATGACTAGAAAATCTCTTGATCAGATCTGCCGCACGAACAGTTTTCTCTTGACGTACTCCATCAACTTCAGACAACTTTCTCGTGTCCTTCTTCACAGAATCTTGCTCGAAAGCGGCTACTCTCTGCTTCAGGGAGCTTACAATCCCTTTCTGTATGGGGGCCTTCCCTTGCTTACACGGGTCTGGTTTAAATTGTTCTATGGAGCTCGTATCCACCTGCATTAGGGGGGCAACCTCCGCTTTTTTTATCAAGTCTTCTCTGATCTCTATCGAGCTGTCTGTCGTAGTTACTTCAGACTGCAAAGAGTCTACAACATCTCCTCTTCGCTCGTCTTTCTCTACGTTGTCTATAGTGTCTTGCTTAACCTGAGGGGACTGTTCTTGGTTACCTTCTTCTGACTTCCCTGCCTCGTCAATTTGGAATTGATCTGCTACTTCAACCGAATTACGCCCTTTCTCTGAATCATCCTCATAAAAAAAATCTTCACTGACCTCCGAAATTCTGATAAACTCGACGCCGTCTGAGTACTGTTCTCTGCTCTCCCCTCTCCGGCTGTCAACTCTAAATTCTTGGGAGCTTTCACAAAGGGCTAAACACCAGAATGCTACGCTGTAATTCAGCAGTATAAAGACAACTGAAAACATCCAAGTTGCCTCGAAATTGACTTGGCAGTGTTCAAAACAGTTCACACTGGTCTTTGCTGATTTGTCACTCATTTGAAGATCGCTGTTAGCTTGTAGAACATAAGAGATTCGGTTGAAATCGATTTCCACTGATTCCTTGATCGGGTAAGGGAAAAACATTGAAATTGGTAATGTCACAAATCGGATTACGAAGCTCAAAGAAAACGAAATCGGTGAGCGAAGGATGCTGAAAATTGTCCACAGAGATGATGGTGCTGTCACACTCAAAGCTGACTGAATCGGTATTAATAAATAGATCAATACTCTTGGGATAATTAGGATAGCGAATATAATTTTATCATCTTTATGAACGAAATCTGCAGTTTTCATTCCAGGATATTTTGCATTGATAAACAATTTGAAAACCAAGAAAACCATCGACAAAGTTTCCAGGGTGAGAAAAACTTTCACAAATCGGTCCCGATAAATCGGATTTCTGCAAACACTTGCCAGTATTAAACTTTCACTTTCGTTTAGAGTTTGCTTGAAATTACCACCGCAAGTTATATCACCGTTTGTCAACCAAGTCTGACTTGCAATATTATACAGCAGTAATATAGCAGCAACATATTGCAATATGAAAACTGTCTTTAAAATATTCAACGCGACTCGCGACATCTTCAACTCGTCAATCCATGATTCAGCAGCTAAAAACAATCTCTCCTTGATTTCTATGACATGATCACGTAAGGACGCTCTGGTGGATGTTTTTCCTCTTGTCTTTGAATCATCAGCAAAATCTTTCAGCTCTTCACACTTCATATTTACAGCTTGGCTTGCCTGCTAATGGCAGATGTCGTTGGATTCACAAGACCTGCAAAGGCTTTTAAATATCACTGGAAATCCTTGTCTATTTGCATAATATTCCTCCAAAGGACTGTTTTCGTCGGATGAGCTGTTAAGAGATGTGAATAATTTATCGCTAGAGTATTCAACAGACAAGTATGATTGTAATGATCGATAAAGCATGGGATATAATAGCCTCACTCTGGACTCACGACATAGTCCACTTATAGCAACAACAACAACAACATTTTTATTTTACTCAAAGTAAGGCTTTTGGACTTTGATATAAAACAACTGAGACGGCCGGGCACAGATTTATCTTTGCTCTCACGAGCGAGGCTAAGGCGTAGTCATTTAGTCCGGAGCGAAACTAAGGCGCTAGAAAATCTAATTGCTGCAGTGAAGTTCATGGAAGCTAACTGGCCTTTAAAATAAGGAAATCCTGGTTCACAGCGAAAGGTCTGTTGATTCTTGGATTGAGGAAACATCTATCTGGATTCTTACGGCGTTCGTTGATCGTAAAATCGTTCTTGATTCTGTAGGTGTTTTTATCTCGTCTGCATCAATAGTTCATTTGCTTTGAGAACGTATATTTGTGCATCGTTTTATAAAAAACCATGAATTGACCGAGCACTTTTAGTTCACGGGTTTATTTAAAATCAGCAGATACAGGAAACAACTGAAGTTGAAGTAACAATATGCTGAAGACCTCATTCACTAAAATAAACAGCTTCTGATGTTTCTCCCCAGCACTGGAGTTTCTTAACTTTTTGGCAGTCTGAGAGCTGAGTTTCTTGCAAGCGGTTTCTTCATAAAATTACGTGTAGCGAATTTTGATCCAAACAAAAATATTCTTGATAGCTATAAAGGAGAAAAAATCCTTCTTTTACCGCTCAAAATTGATTTCGAAGAAACAGTAACAAAAATTGTGCAGAGCAGAACAGAAGATTATAGCTTAGAGCATCAAAGCAAATCTCACCTATTATCTTCATTTACTACAAATGCGACGTCTCCACTCAAATTGCTTTCCTCGAATTAGGCCTTCGATCTGTGGTTTTCGTGAATGCAATATCCTTCCGATGCTTTCGTTACAAATAGTACCTGCACAGGGAAACAGAAAGCGTAAAAAATTTTCTCGTCTATGACTCATTTCTTTACCACCAGAAAAAGTCCCCACTTTTGAAAATTCATAGCATCAACAGTTCTTCATAGAGTTGAATTATTCAAATTCTAGTTAAAAGCTAAAAGATCGAAGTATTTTTTGTGATTATCATCGGCTTCTTACGAGCACTGGAAATATAGGTAAATTCAACTTAGATAAAATTTCATGGTTGCAAAATGATGGAAAAAGGGCCTAAAACATTGATCAAATCATAATGGACTCCTCACGAATAACAATGAAGAGAATGCCACTTCTTATGGGTGAGAGATATCCACTGCACATTTATTGGCATGGGACTGAAAATCTTTAGTATTTGCTTGAAAATTTATGTCTTATAATTCTCGAGAGAGGTTCATTGCCAACTGGGTATTGTTCTGCGTAAAGAGAGTCCTTACAATTTGATAAATGGTTTAGGCTCTTCTTCAATCACTTTACAACCATTAAATTTTACAAAGCTGAATTTACCAATACTCCTATGCTGGCATGACAGCGAGAAAAATCACAAAAATGATTCAATCTTTTGGCTGTAAACTGGAATTTGAATTATTCAAATCTGTGAAGTACTCTTGGTGCTATGAATTTTCAAAAGTGGGAACTTTTTTCTGGCTCACCCGGTAGAGAGTTGGCCATTCTCCTTTTCATTCATTTCATTTTATCATATTTAAACACAAAACCCTATCAGCTAAAAAAGAAAAGAGAAACTATACAAATGTCTATTTACATATATATAAAATCTTACAACTTTGCTGGTCTTCCTAGGGATCGTGCTTCGGGAAGGATGCTAATTTTGTAGGAATTCCTTCAGTTTCCTTTTGAATAGGGTGATAGTGGAACTTGTTCTGATTTCTGATGGGATTTCATTCCACGTCTTTGCACCAGAATAGAAAAAACTGTTTTTGGAGAATTCTAGGTTCTGCCTTGGAGTGTCAATATCTAACTGATTTCTTGTTTGATAACTAGATATTTGAGATCTGGTAACAAGTCTCCCTCTTAAGTTGTCCGGGCAGAGGCCATTCATTATTTTATAGATCATCACGGCCCTGTCAAATTTTTTTTTGACACTCCTCCCTCTACGAAGCATATTTTTGACAGGGTGGGAACTAGGACAACCAATCTTCAGATCGGTACCCAAGCGTGCTGTCAATGAAACATCCACAACTTGTGCGTCTTAGCAGAGATATAGCGGCACAATGACTAACTGGAACGAGCCGATCTTTCAGTGGCGGCGCGAGCTCGTAATTTTTCTGTCTAAAGGCATACCTAGCTAATTTTACGTTATTTTTCTTTGACAATTTCTGTCGACTTAAGGGATCTGGGGAGGGGGTAAGTCCCCCCAGCCCCCGAGGCCACCGCAACTGCGATCTTTCAATATGGGCAGAAACCACATCCCCCCTCCTTTTCCCGACCATGTAGGCTACTGTCATATCTCTATTTTTCTTATCTCATTCGTGCCTGTGTGCAATAAAAATCCTGCAAATAGCCCTTGCTGCTTTCTCTTCAGAGAATCTCCCAGACCAAACATCTTTTGATTCTCAAATTGGATTAGGATGTCTAGTTCGTGTAATAAAAAGATTAACCATATTCGGTTTCTGCCTTGACATTAAGTCCATCTTCAAAACTGCATAATTTCAAAATATACCAAAAACCTATCAAAAGATTCTTTGATATTTCGCTGATATTACATCACCCTTGTTTTATGCACAGATCCATGGGTGGAGTTTTCTTGGTAAGGGCTTTTTGCTACAGAAAGCCTCACATGCTATTTTTTCTTATTCGAGGATAAGCTGGTAGGGTTATGGTTCAAATTTCTCAGAAGTGGGATGACTTTAGGTCCAAAATCTCCACAAAAGCATTACAGTAAAACGAACATACATGAACCACTTCTTATATGGAATGGAAATTTTCTCTGCTCAGGAGGTCGGCATTTAGAATTCAGGTGGTACGGGGAAGACGTACCAAATTACAAGGGTTGTTTTCCTTTATAGACGGGGAATAATGGGTATTGTTCCCCTGGTTTTCAACAATATTTTGCGATAGTTTAAGATATGTATTGCTCAAGAATTACCAAATTAGAACACTACGGAAGCTTTCTCATGGCAAACAGAGTTATGGGCCATCAATTTTGCAGAGATGTATCCTTAAAATTCTAAAAATAATTGCCGACTGTATGGTTCTATTTTGACACGACAGACAATACCCTAAGCACTATAGATTGGACTGTGTGTGCAAAACAGCAAAGTCACTCCATGAGCAAAATACAGACTCGGTTACTGCGGGATTGAATTTCTTGAAATTCTTCAACGATAAATATATTTGGGTTCTCTGGTCTGACTGGCTCAAACAAACATCCCAGGGCAAAAGTGAAAATGTTGCTCTCCGTCGTTCAGTAATTACTTCAGTTTCTTGAATACCTCGTTTCATAATCTCATTTCATAATACATAACATAGGAGTGGGGTCCACCGAGTTCGTTCTGTTCATAGCTGCTTCCACACACAAGCTGTTTTCTAAATCCAAAACCATCGTTGAACAAATCGTTGAAAAATACAAAGCACCAAAATATCTCGCATTACGAAAAGTCACTGACAGATAAAATCAACTCTTCTACTATTCCTACAAGAATTATTTGGGCCTCTAACCAAATGAGATTCTTTTTAACTTCGGTAAACCAACGGTTAATGGATACTTGACCCAGCTTTCGAATATTTCAACGGACGGTTAACCAGTTGTTATCAAAACTCGTACACTAAAGCCACGCGGATGCTGGTCAGCATTGAGATCTTTCAAGCCATGCAGCACTCAGTCAGGAAATCAATAATTTTCGAACTGATCTGTTAACTTGGGTAGACCAAAGGTTAATAGACGTTGAACTGTGCCTAATATTTCAACGAACGGTTAACCAGTTAGTTATCAAAACTTGCAAACGAAAGTCACTGCGATGCAGATCCACTTTGAGAGATCTTTTAGCCTTTGTCAATATCGATCAGTTACATTGGGTAACCAACACTTAACAGAGATTGATCTTCCTAATATTTCAACGAACGGTCACTGGTTTGTTATCAAAACTCGCACACGAAGCCACGAGAATCCAGATGAAAAATCTTCAGAGTTCTTTACAAGACACAGTCGGAGCATTTAGCAATTTCAATACTGCTCTGTTAACGATCAAAGTTTAAAACTGAATATTACCTTAAACAGGTGTGTTTCAGCAATCATTTCTCAACCATATCTCTCCATAATTCTAAAACAAATTCATGTTTCATCATCAGGCTTTTGTTTTCCATTCCATCTCTGTTATCGGCAGCAGTCTGTTATTTTGGATTATCTGAAAGATTATCAAAAAATATAAAATTTCCTAAGATGATAATACGCAACAGGCAACCAAAGTTATGCATGTGAATTGCAAAGAAAACAGTGCTTTGGCTTAGTTTGAGGGGTGTGTAAAAGACAGAACAAAGAATCAGATGTGAGGATTGAAAGGATGGAACTGTGAACTGTGCTTTGAGATTTTGAGATGAAAAGGAAGGAAGCTAAACTGTGTTTTTCAAAAGTTCTAAAGTAACAGTGTTTCAGCTTTGCATAATTTGAAAGGAAAGTAGTGTATGAGAAGTTAAACTGGGAATCATATGAGTGTTCACAGAAAGAAACCTTGCGTGCTCTATTGGGCAGGGCAGAAACTACTTAACTCCAAGTATTTTTCATAAAAAACTAAGAATTTAAGCCAGCAGTGGACTTTCTAATGTTCAGACCTTACTCAAATACCTTCCGAGTAATATGATACAGGGACGAAGAGAAAATAAGGTAAAACTAAGCAAAAAGTTATATTTTCCAAGTCCTGGAGTTTTTTAATTCTCAGGTGATCTGAGACTTGAGATTCTTGTAAGCGGTTTATCATAAAAACGGATAAAAATACTGTATGTGTACTGATTTAAGGAGCCTTTTGGGTTGGTAAATCAAGATTCATTTGCCTACCATATGAAACATAACATGTTGGCTTCACTTGAAATAACTAGTTTCCAGTAGCTATAATATTCCTTGCAGTTTCCACAGTCAAATTGCTCCCTAAACACTTTAGGCAGGCCCGTCTGAAGCGGGGGGGGGGGGCTGGGGGGGCTTCAGCCCCCCAATAATTTGCTGAAGTTTGTTGATTTTGTAAGTGAAAAAGGCTGTAAAAGCCAAGGCCGCATGAATTAAGATTTAAACTCGTATATATTCGAGGAATCTACCAGAATATATCCAAAATGCAACACTTTTGATGTCATACAAGTCGAAAATTTCAAAATTTTCATGGAAAGACCCTCATTAGTTGTGATCCTTTGCTTCCGTCAATGGCACATTTTCCAAAAATGGGGCGTTTTCCAACGATCTAAGGGGCGTGGTCATGGAAAATTTTCCCGGGGGCAAGGCCCTGGACCCCCATTTTTCCTCGCTTCGCTCGCACCTCCTCTCAGCCCCCCCCCCCAATATCAATTTCGTTCCGACGGGCCTGTTTAGGTATTGACAGGACATGACCAAGCAGGGAATTAAAGCCATCCTTAAACAGTTGGAACACGGTGGGGGACTCATCCCCTATAGTGCTACGACTGGAAGTGTTTCCACTGTTTATTTCTATCAATCATTTTCAGCTTCTGAAATGTTTCATGTTAAATTTCGCTGTGTGCAATTGATTCCCTGAACATCAAATGCAATTTAACTGATAATTTTCCACCAAAAGTTAATGATTGACCATTAACCATTTTGATGCCATCCAATGACATTCTATTACCAGTGTTCGATGCAAAATTCTTGATGCTTGTCATGGTCCACATTTTACACAACAGTGAATTGCAGTTACTGACCAATATGTTAAAGATTACAGCACAAACCACATGGGATTACAGTTCCTCATCTTTGAAAGAAAGGTTTGTCTTCAGGTTATAAATAAGGTCATTTATTTCAGTTTTGTGGCGAACCTTTGGTCAATTGCTGTCTGCAGCTTTCAACATTAATATCCCTTCAGTTCATCTGTATTGAGGCTATCATTGGGGGGGGGGGGTCATTGTTCTCTAGGCCTTCCTTAAAAAAGCAACATGCTCTCTTCAGAATTGGATTTGATTTCCTAGCATGTTCATTTCCCCCAAAGAATTGAGTGTTTTCTCCCTAGATTCCATATTTTCATTGGAGAACTCCCTAGCATTAGGTTCCAAAATTTTCAATTTGTGTAAAAAGGTGGGTGTCAATTCTATGAACTATTTCTTGATGGACAAGTCCAGGGTTAGCCTGCCTGCAGACTTTACTATTGTGGAGGAGTTTGAGGGTGAAAAGGAAAAGGTAAAGTCTGCGCATTCACTCCAACTTTTCCGTTCCAGAGATAAATCCTATCCCCCGTCCTTATTGGATGGGATGGGATAGGATAAGGACCAATCACGTTCGGTCTTTGATTTCGCAAAAGTATTGTTCTCGCTAACCTTGCATCTGATTGGTTAGAACTAGGACAATAGACTATTTGGATTTGTGTGCTATCATCATAGTTCTAACCAATCAGATGCAAGGTTAGTGAGAACAATACTTTTGTGAAATCAAAGACCGAACGTGATTGGTCCTTATACAATGAAGACGGGGGATATAATTTATCTCTGGAACGGTTGGAGTGAATGCGCAGACTTTACCTTTTCCTTTCGCCCTTAAATTCCTCCACAATAGTAAAGTCTGCATGCAGGCTAGTCCAGGGTTGGTATAATTGTTGATTATTCAAGAGATTGCACTGTTGTGAATGGTGTGTAGTAATTTTTTTCTATTTTTTCTCTTTTAATCTGCCAAACTACATATTTTGATCTGCTAAGAAGTGTGAAATGACCTCATTTTCTATGACGTCACTTTATGTTGACCTGAACGAGGCTGCCAAATGTGTTGATATTATATCACTCACATTCCTAGCCTCCTTATTGGGCCTTTGCACACTCATACAAAATACAAAATGGTGATCATATTTGGCCTAATTTACGAAGATTCATCAACCAATTTTTGAAAGTTTGAGGCATCAAAACATGGAAAGAACTCACGATTGGTGTTCAGCAGTTGTTAAGGTTGCTGTTTAACAATAATTTTATCAACCCCAGACTTGTCTTTAAAACTGAATGTCTTTATGCAAACATCAACTACTACCTTTAATCCTACCCATAGATTTTTCACAACTCTTGACTATTTCTCAAAATTACAGCATATTTCATTCAAGGATGTGACATCATTAAATTCCGAAGTCATAAAACAAAGAGTGAACTTGCTTCATGCAGAAAACCATAAACTAATGGCTTTCTAGAAATTATTTCATGATTTTTCAACAAGTTTAGAAATTATGATGGTTCAAGTTTTTGAAACGTTTCTTGAATTATTGAGAAAGAAGAAAAACATTTTTTTTTAAGTCAGAAGATTTCAGAAAAGTCCAACGGTAAGATTGAGAAATAGCTAGTTTCTTTGAAGCAATTCAGTTAAAAAAATAGGCCATTGAATTCTATGCCCACCATTTAAAGACTTTTTGAGCCTACTCTGTGCCTCTTTTCTTTAAGAGCCCCCTGTAAAACAACCCCGGTTGAAGGGCAACCCTCTTTAATAAAATCAAATCAAACTCCTCTCAGACTTTTAGGTCCAGCTCCCTTGCTCCCAATAACCCCTAATCAGACCCTCCATGTCAATCCTTTCATAACTTTCTCTTTCGAACTTAAATCCTTTGACTGATCTCTGATTTTTGTTGTCTTGATTGAGCACAAATAAAACAAGTTTCATTTTCAAAGAAACTCAAACCTACTGGTTCTGGCATTGAAAATTTTCAATAAAGGCACAGGTCAAAGTAAACATTGCATCGGCTCTAATTGATGCTAAACGATCATTTTAACTTTTCTATTGTTAAGCAAAAGAAAACTTCCAGAAATAAGTTTCAGCTAAGTAGGTTTTTTCAATTTTCTTTGCTTCCTGAAGGCTTTACACTTTTTATGCACAAACTTTTCTCTTATAAGAAATGTGGATCAGCTCATAAAATGCTTCTTAAATGTCATATGAAAATTTACTTTACCCTCACTTCTTTCATGGATCATACTAGACTGACGACGTGATTCCTTGTATTCATTCAACATTTATAATCTGATGTTTTAATTTCACTCATACAAAGGACTCACGACCAAACAGATTGTAAACAGGGACTAAAATCTCATGAAAAATCAGAAGAAACTTAGAACATCTTCCATCCTACGAACGTCGAAAGAAAATTCGAACGTCTCTTCGAACGTTACTTCGAACGTTGCTTCGCTGCGAGAACTCGAACTTTGAACTAATGAGCCAATCAAACGCTACAAGTAGGCACGTGGGTTGGCCATATTAAGAAAGTAGCGATCTGATTGGTCGCGCCGTGAACGCGGCGGACTTGGCCTAATTAGTCCCTGTATTGAAGCGTAAGGACATAAGTCCCTCAACTGAAGCGATAACAACAACAACAATGAGCGTAAGTTAGAGGGACTTATGTAATGTAGTCTAGGATCATACCACTCAGAACAAAAAGATGCATAAGTTTCTTATAAAAATACCTGCAGTTGTTTCTTTCCTAACAGTACACAAGGTCATTTAATCCCCTCCCACATGGTCCTGAGTCAGATTACATCATTTTCCTTTCAAAAGGTCACCTTGACAAATTCTTGTGGCATTTAATGGATTAAAAAACTCTTAAAACACAATATGGTTACAAAGTACTTTTCCACAAAAATGTGGCCTGCCAGACTGAAACAGTCAAACTTGGGTGATGACTGTAAGTAAAATATTTGTTTTGATTGCAAATATTAGATACTGAATTTGAAATTTCACAAACAGGGATTGTAGGGATTACTAAAAATGTGCTACACAGTGAAATGACTTTTTGTGCTATACAAAAATTTTTTCCTAAAAGAAACCGCTTATGAAACTCAACTCTTGGACTGCCAAAAAATTAAAAAATTCCAGTACTGGCAAAATTTACCTGAAGAAACTATTCACTTTCATACTGTATGTAAATCCTTCACATATTTCCACATTATGTTTTCATTTTTTTCCTGTATCATATTACTTGGAACCTACTTGAGTGATGTATAAACACTGAAAAGGCTTACAAAAACAAAGTTTTGACTTGTTCAAGAGATGACAGTGAACACGAAGGTTGTTATAAAACCTTTAAGAAACTCATGAGAAACTCTTGAGCACTCAAAATCTGTTAATTTTAAGAAACTTTCAGTACTGGCCCAAATTTTTAGTTTCATATAAAAAATGTGTATTTTTACTAAATCATTGAAAGTACTTGAGAGAGGTCTAACCATGGGAAGGGCTTACAAAACTTTTGTTTTGAATCTTCAGAATAGCACTGGGACAGGATGTAGATATCAATATTGTATTGAGGCTTAATGAAAGAAACTACTCAAATCTAATGATTTTAAGACACTTAAAGTGCTAGCTCAAATCCTTAGTTTCTTATGAAACATATACATATTGTGTATTTTCTAAGTATTTCCAGTTGCCAAGACTGCATGGAAGTTTCTTAAGTCTTGAGTTTTTTGCCTTAAGTTTTGTGCTTTTGAAACTTGAAAAAATTATCAAAATATGAAGCATTTCCTTTCAGTTTAAAACAATAAACAAATAGTTGGAATGAACAATAAATTCTTTTGTTTGCCTTTTGGAAAAATTATTTTTCAATGTCTGCAGTTTTATGATGTCAGAGTTAGGTTTCATGACGTGAGAAATACAAATTCTGCGGTCAGAAAAAGCTGGTCTGTCATTTGAGGATATGATGTCACACTGCTGATCAAAGGACTCAGATCTTTTAATATTTTACTTTTTCTGTTGATTTGGTAAATGAAACGTTTATATCAGAATATTATGAGTTTCAAAATATCAAATATGGTATTTAATATATGCTTTAACCTTTCGGAAGGCAATGCACTATAAAACTCTTCCTCTTTTAACATCACATTCACCAGATCGACAGCCTTCCTTGGCAAAGAAGAGCTCCCTTGGGGCCTATCATATTGGATCCAACGATTTGATCCTGCCTGTTCCTTGTTTCGAAGCTACCATGGCTTGCTCCTGTTATTTACCTGAAATGTGAATTGATTAATTAATAGCATAATACTTACCAATTCAGTTTATTCAGCTTTAGGATCGTATTTTCTTCTCTGTCTGCTGGAATCTTGTCAACTTCAATTTCAGGTGTTTTTGTTGGCCTCTTGAAAATATTTTTGACGTGAATGATCAGCGGCGCACGCGTGGGATCATGTGGGATGCTAGACTTGTTACAAAAGTCCCTAAAACTTCGAAAATTAAAGAGCTTTTGTCACCCAGAGCCCTTTGCGGGCAGGGTACATTTTCAACCTGTCTTGCAATCAAATTTAGCCTGAATGGAAACAACAACTGAGAGATCTGTGAATATTCTTAATGAAAATGTTTTCTAAGCAACTATGACAGATGTTTGGAACATACAAGTGTTTCTTATACCATGTATAAACACCCTGTTTGAAAAAGTATATTTTTTGCATCAGAAACCAATCCGGCTTTGTGAAATGAGTTTCTTAAAGGCGGGACTTTGCTGTATTGAAATTCTCGAGCAGTTGAGAATTTATGGTGCTTTAAATGTTTGCCAAACTTTAAGGTACTTTCTGTCGTACATCATTTCGTAAACATAGAAACATTGCAATGGCAAAACAAATTTTGATACAAAAAATGCTCTTTCTGGAATTACGACAAATTACATGAGGTTCCCTTGGGGCGATCAAGTTGAATGAATCCAAAGGAGGGTTCTCAGCTAAATTTCGGGTAGGGCTGTGCCGCCCATAGTTTCAAAATGGTACCGTTGGCTAGACTAAATTTTCCATCGACAGTAGCTGAATTGGCATTTTCTGGACAAAAATTGAAAAAATTTCGCCTTCCCTTGACCAAAATCACAAAAATTTTGGGTTTCTATACAGGAATTACCAAAATTTGCCCTTTCTTTGGCCAAAACTGCCAAAAAGGATACCCTTGCCCACACTGAAATTGCTAAAAAGTATACCCTAGGCCAGTTTAGAAGTCTGAAAACTATACCTTTGTGGGCAGCACATCCCAGGTACCTTTACTATGAAAGACCCCCTAATGAATTAATCTGGCAGTAACATTTTACACATCATCTCATTTTAAAATTTTGCAAAGATCGATGCTAATGCTCCTGACTTGTAAATGTTATTGTCGTTATCGGTCAAGCTTCACCATGCTTGTTACGACCACTTTTTTCATAAGAAACCGCTTATAAGAAACTGTACAGGCCCAGTCTTTCAAAAATTAACAAACGATGCTACCATTTTTCAATTGACTCTGATGCTACTTGGGTTGAAAAAGCTAAGGAACTCTTGTAAATTACTCCTGTCATTTTCCCTGGTCATTCAAAAAACTTGATACTAAAAGTGGTTACTAAAACTTTGATACTATGGAGAAGGCGGACGCAAAGAAAAAGACAGATTTTTGGCACACTGAGGCCTTTCAAACCTACGTTCTCAGAAATCACTACTCTAACCTCAAATGTAAAGTCACAGTCTGATGAGAACGTAGGTTCGAAAGGCCTCAGTGTGCCAAAAATCTGTCTTTTTCTTTGCGTCCACCTTCTCCATAGTGTCATTCAAAGTGTGTAGACATTGTAAAGTTATCGTTTTGACATCATTTTCCGTGTCCATTGTTGTTTTACTTGTTTAGATATCATTCTTTTTAATTTGAACACGAGGGAATTTTGTAATGAGTCTGCATGGTCATTAAAAGATCAGAGATCGAAGAACTGCAAACGAGGTTCTAGTGACAGGTCAGTATTGGTCAAAATCGATCGACGGAAGTAAAAAAATAATGAACCGCGTTTGAATAAGTTAGTGAGGGAATGAATGAATCAAAAAGTTCTGAATTAAAAGATAATCGAAAGGAAAGATGAATAAATCGTTATGAATGCTGAGTAGCTGTAGAAACCGCTTAATCGAGAAGAACTCTTATTTCATTTGCTCCTTTAATGTTATCTCAAAACACTTAAAATAAATAAGAAACAAAATTTATTCACAATACGCTACGCCTAATTAAAACAAGAATTATCTACAGGGTGTCCCAAAAAACATGTGCGTCGTTTGAACGGCTACTGCGAAGGAGCCATAAATCAAATTTTCCTGTTTTACCAATTTATGAATAGAAGAGACTTCCACTTAAAGTTTGGCACCGAGTTTGACTAAATCTGACAAGAAGTTGCTGATTTATGGTGCAAGAAAGTCAAATTTACTGGTTACCTCAAAACCAGAGGATTTGGTGTTCTCCATTAATGTTAAAAACAAAGAAATTAAGCGAAAAAATGAGCCTAGCCTAGTTTTCTAACTTTTTATAAGTGAATCAGGTCGTCATAGATTAGATTTTGTGAAAACTAATTACAAAATCATATCTAGGGCTGCTAAAAACGGTTATTTGCAGGAACAGTGCTGCAGGCCATGGAACGCGTCCATCAGTAACTTTTGCTTCTCCAAAGTCACAAAATCGATTTAAACCAACAATATTGCTTTCCAATGACGTCCTTGCAAATATTCTTGAGCCTTTTGGTCATTTATTACTCTCAAGAGTGTTTCCTGGTAAAAAAGCAAAGATGAGGTCCATTTATTGCTAAAATTCAAGTTATAATGTTCAGTACTGAGCCAAAATCCTCTGGTTTTGAGGCAACCATTAATTTTGATGTTTTTATTCCATAAATCAGCAACTACTTGTCAGATTTACTCAAACTCGGTGCCAAACTCTAAGTTTAAGTCTCTTCCGTTCAAATATCTGGAAGACAGGAAAATTGCATTAATGGCTCCTTCACAGTAGCCACTCAAACAGCGCACATGTTTTTTGGGACACCCTGTACATGCAAACATGCAATGCGATTCAACACAGCTAGGATTTCATGGGTAAGAATTAAACCACATCAGATTTGACTTTGAGAAAAACAAAATATTTCTGATCCACTAAAACCAGCTTGGAAAATTTTATGACCACATACACCTCGTCATGTTTCTGGGAGAAGGGTTTTGCTGAGTTCACAACGAGACTCAACCACGAAATAGAGGCCAATGAAAAAGAGCTACATGACAATGCTTCAGCACTCTTAGGTATGCCAGGAATTTGGAGTGGGCTTATGGCCATCGACAAAACAGGCAAATTAAATTAGCATTGTGGCCAATGACAAGTGACAAATTCCAGAATTCCTCATCGACTCACTGAGAGCGAAATTCGCGTCCTCTGTGTCTCATGCCAATGTTCACCATTGTTTGTTTGTCATTGCGGTGGAGTTGCATAGAGCTGGAGTCGATATGAAGCCTTGTTTTTTCAATGTTTCCATTGCCTTAGAATCTCCAAAGGTAGTCATACATAATACTATTTCTAAAGATGAGCATTCGTTAAAAATTTCTGGTAATTCAAAGTTCCGCTTGATTTTCGACGCAGAAAATGTTCAGGCAACAAACTACTTTTTTGGACAATGCAAGACAAACCAATTCTCTCCGTGGCGAGTAAAATCATTCACTGCTGGTCTTAAATCTATGCTATATGAGCACACATTAATTGAAATTGGCAGAGATATTTAATGCTTCTGGTCAAAAAGATTAGGTCCATTAAATGTGTGTGATAGGCATCTGCTTTTTTCCATAGAGATTTTCCACTCCTGTTTTCAAAATGAAGGAGCTATTTTGCAGATAGACTCTTGAACTTCGAAGAGAAACAAACGAAACAATCATATGTTGTACGATTTCGCAGAGATATTGGTGGATTTTTAGGAGTAACTTTATTATGGATTTACCCCATGCACTAGATTCTTTGTAGAACACAACAGCCACAAGTGAGCAGCAATATAGATTATAGAGATGACAAGTTTGTTATAGCTACGTGACCAAGCCCCTTTAGAACAGAGTTTGCAAGGGTACATGTGGGGGAAAAGGGGGCAGGTCAGGAGGAATCAAACCATCTTTCTTCCAGACTAAAAGCATACATGGTCATGAGAACAATCTAAAAAAAGCAAAAACTCGCACCTACGAATCATTCAAAATTGCGGCGCTGAAAAATCAACAATAGGTCTCTAATTCAATCCACAAAAATTCGTCTAAAACTAAATTAAGAAAGATCGATCATAAGGTTGTTCTTCTTTGAGCTTCCAGCCCAATTAATCGAAAATAAGAGAGCGCTATCTAGATACGAAGACAGCCGACTCTACATCATGTTAAAGGTTAAAGGATAATTCCAGGTTTGGTACGATTAATGAGAAAATGCAAGATAATATTGTTATGAACAGTGTATCATACTTTTTCTCACTATTTTTCGCCTTCTCTTTGAGAGATTACGCATTGAAATAAGCGATTTGAGCGAAGTAATGTCATATCCCTCAAACATACAAGGTTGCCTTATTGTTTTCTCGCCTCTCAATCGCTAGTAGTCTCTTCCCTTCATGTGCTCGTGCAAGAAAATGGCGGCACAGCGACCAGACCAGATTGGGCCTGAATTATCAGAATATTACACGAATTGACGACGGCCGTTAGGAAGCTCAAAAAGCGTGAAACGACGGCAATAAGTCACGTCAGCAGTTAGTAAGTTTGTTTCTGGCGTTAATACTACCAACTCCGGACTTGTCCTTTAGAATAACGGCGTAGGGAAATGAGAAAATGGTAACAGTAATTGGCTTACTGCTTTCAAACAAAAACTTGTTGCAACAGACAATTTCGATTGTCATTAGGAGCTGTAACACTCAGACTTTTACACCTTTTACTTTAAACTTCGTAGATTCCTTTCAATCTACAGCAGTTAGAACTATGACTTCTTTTCACAATGGAAGACATTTCTGTTAGCTAGCGACTCTAGTCTTAACCAAACTTAGCCTGTAAGATTTTTAAAAAGGCGACTGTAGGCCTAGAAACATCTGTCTGTATGAGAAATCTCTTCCACACGAGAATCTCTTTTACAAGGCCCTCGTTGATAAAAGCACTTCGTGTGTTGAAGAGGCTACCCTGGGTAAATACTTGTTATCTTTATGAAATCTGTCGAGTCCGTAAGCAGGCTAACTTTGCCCAGGCCTAGCTACATAAGAACTTTCGATAAACAAAACCTGGCTAGCTTCTCTTAACAATTAACGCGTAGGTAAAATGCCGGACGAAACTTCGTCGGGGATAATCACTACGAAATATTCATTTACAGAGAACCGGTTTCCTTTTGTGGATGCTCTGTCCATGTACTGATAGCTTGTCTAAATACTGGCAAATGGCCCCCTTTTTACTTATAACATCGTCTATTCAACTGACAGCTTGTCAAGTATCCCAACTGTTGACTTCTTTCCAGTGATACCCGGTGATCCATTTAACTGACAGTTGGTCTAATTTACCAAAACCGGTTTATTTTACATTGACAGCAGGTCTATATTAATAATAACCGGTCAATGACATGTCTCTAGAAATTCATTAAGGCATACATCCCTGTCCGTTCCGATGACTAGCTGGGACGCAAGGCTAAAGGCAAGCGGTATTGCCAAATACATTTCACGGCTGAATAAGCAACGATGTTACCTTGGTGATGCTCACGTGACTTCCATTTCCTCAGATTCAAACAGTCCATCAAATTGCTCCATACATGTCTGTATAAACAGTCCCATGTTCATATTTTGAGATATTGTAGCGTTGTTTGAGAAGTCGGGTCGCATCAAAGTCGGGAAGAGGCAAATTGCTAAATTCCTCACATCCATTTTGTTGTTGGCTTTATGCTCTGTTATCCTGTGAGAAGGAAATTTGTAAAAACACATTGATTAGAAAATCTTAAGATAATTCTTTTAAACAGAGCAAGGGTGAAATTTGTAAGACGATGGATACAGTTATGTTCAAGATCAAGCAATCTGACAGCCTCAGGAATAGATCTCACACCTTCAACACAACCGAACATAGTGATGTATATTTATTTGGGTGGACTCAGAGGAATGAAACCAGAGTTACGTCAGGAGACCGTTATAAGCAGATCTCACTTACCGATTCAAATGCATCGTGAAATGTTGGAGAATGACACGATTGTGCTTCGGTAATTGTTGAATAATTCCTTTTATTTCTTTTAATCTTTCCTCTGCGTTCATTATTACTGTGGGCGAAAAAGAGAATAAATCATATATATTCAACAATTTCAAATCAATATAATGTCTTATTCCCATCATCATCATCATCATCATCATCATCATCATCATCATCATCATCATCATCATCATCATCATCATCATCATCATAATCATCATCATCATTTATTTATTTATTTTAAGTAAGCTATAAAACTAAAAAAGAAATAGCTAAATTACAGCTAATTGAGGCCTACTTTATACAGTTTTTACAATGTCTAAAAAACGGCAACCCAAACAACGGCATCTTGCGAATGAGCGAAATTTATACAATGAAAGAGGGCTCAGCCGTAACTTTCTTTTCAACTTAAATAAACAACAGAGTTTCTGCTCGCTTTTGCTTGCAAAATGCTCGCTTTTGCTTGCAAATAAGGCTTAAATCTCACCCAATGGCAATTTCGTGGAAGACACTTTTGGAAAATATCGAAAAAGCTGAATTCCAAACTTGCTCAGGAGCATGAAATATGTGTAGACAGCAGAAATAAGCCATTTTGCAAACAACAGATCCCTCCCCAGGTGACTTAAAACCCATTTCTACCTTACAGAGGGTGAGAGCGCTAGCAAATAGTCCAACCTACCACCTACCACCTACCACCTCAAACTTTTGTAAATTAATGTAAAAAAATACTTACTCATTGAGTCGAGTATTTGTGTATGTAAACTTTCAGGAAGAAGGGCTTCAGGTAGAAGCGTGAAGAATTGCTTTAATGCGCCAGTTATTGAGTGGACTGACATGGCGAGCTCTTGAAAATCCATATTGTTATCTGTTGAGTGAAAAACAATGTTAACGCTTGTCCCTTTAATCGAAACGTTTTACATAAACAATTGTGTTTTTGTAAAAGGAAAAGATTAATTCTTGTCGCTTTTCTGCTTCAGGATTCAGCAATTTGATGATATTAAAACTTCAAAATTAGTTGAAGAATCAAGTGGATTGTAAGTTTCAAAATAACCAAAATTTGTTTGTTGCTTTATTTCAATTCGACTTCATTCGAACTTCGATTTCACAAGATGTCAGGTATGCAGAAGGCCTAATTCATTCAAGCCATTCAAATGTATTAAAAATTGGGATATCTTATCGAGACATTTGTAGGTTGATGCATACATTATACATACATAATGTAGTGAAAAAAGATACTACTGTATATACTTCCATTCGAAGATTTTAGAAAATATTTAGTTTTCTCCAAAGTATTTGATATGATCGAGCATTTTTTTTTTTTTACCATGTAAAATTTTAAAAAAGACTACAAAGCTGATTTTCAATTTTCTTATGGCTGCCATAGCTGGAAAGGACATGATGTCAGCGAGTCCCAACTACGACAGCCATAAAGCAATTCGAGCATTCTACCCCTCTCTCTCTAGACTTCTACATACAATTCTCTCCCAACTTGACCATTGCGGCTTCAGAGCTGCTGTGAATGAATGGCTCTCACTTTATCTCAAAAAACTGACAGCAATTCATGGCTGTAATTCATGGCAAAATTCTGATTATGGTCAAATACCAACAGGTGTTCCACTGGGGTCAGTGCTTGGACCAATTCTGTTTACACTGAACGTCAACGACATGGTAATGGCACTATCCTTAGACCACACCTGTTTGCTGATGAAAAATATATGCTTAGTTTTGATGGAGATGTATATACAATCTAATGACATACCGGTGTCGAATTTTGTCAACAGCATCGCAGTATCATGTTTATTTCCACTGACTCGGTAAATTCCTTCAGTGTTCATTCCTGTCGAAAGAGGGAATATTTGCAACACAATGCACCAGATCCGTCGGTCTAAGGTAACAACGTATACATCGTAGGTGACCCAGAAAAAGTTCTCACTTTTGAACATTCAAATTCCAACTGCAAATTCCACAAGTATTGAATAAAGAATCTAAGTGTGCTTGATAGCCAGGAAATTGAAATATTTTT
Organism: Aurelia sp. 3 sensu Dawson et al. (2005); assembly: GCA_964020215.1. NCBI lineage: Eukaryota > Metazoa > Cnidaria > Scyphozoa > Semaeostomeae > Ulmaridae > Aurelia > Aurelia sp. 3 sensu Dawson et al. (2005). Next base: position 1,792,719 of record OZ026593.1, read on the forward strand.
GCGTTTTTCCTCATGTTTCCATGAGCACATTTTATTAGTAAATTTGACTTTACAAAGTTTGACAGTTGCCAATGCCTGAAAAAGGACTACAACACTTTATCAAATCCTAAAGAAACTCGTCGCACAGAACAATGAAGTAAGATTTTTCACTGGAAAGAGATCTTGTTAGGCTGGGTTTATACACTATCCTTATATATATTGACATATTACATTCAATTCCGACACATTTTCAAAAGTTTAATTTTGCAGAAAATACAACGAAGACCTGTGCCAAAAATCCACAGAATGTACTTAGACTAAGTACAATCGTCGTGGCTTGAATCTCGACGAACCAACAACAACGTCAATTAGATGAAATCTATGTAAAATGATTGAGCTTTAGTAGTAAGTCCACAACTTACCTACAAGTTCTATATGTTCCAAGCATTTAATCAAAAACAATGGCAACAATGTTTCCTTGTCACAGATATCTTCCAATGGCTTTCCAAAATAAGTATAGACTACTTTTTTCTGTTTCTTTTCCCATTCTCTCATTGCTTTGCCAGGTCCCTTTCCAGGCTTCTTTTCATTCTTCAAAGTTTTACTCTTATTTCGCACAAATCGCAACGATCCATGTTTCCTTGGCTGGGAAATAAAATTGAATAAAATTGAATAAATCATGTCACATCACATTCTGTGATCATACAAAATGTGAACCAAATTTTACGGGAATGTAATCGTGTAAACCGGCTTTAAATGTAACTGAGAAACGTTAAACTTATCCAATGAGTAAGTTTCAATGAAAGAGGATTTAAAACAGCATGTCCCTACCTTTCGCTTTGGTGACATTCCCTCTTCTTCTGAAGGATTCTGTGAAAAGAATGAAGCAGATAAACTGATTAAATGCAGGTGAATAAATGCCAACGCACCAAAGGTTCAGGCAGAATGACGCTTTTCAGAAAGTACAAAGTTGGGTCTTTGAGAACAACCAGCTCAACAAAAATTTAGACAGAATCATTAAAGGGGCTGGATGGAAATTGCGTACATAAAACCACATTTAATGGAACAAATACCACACTGCGAAAAGAGAAAATCACTTTTGGTTACCTAAATTCAAAAGGGGGACAATTTATCTAGATACGTGCTGATCATTGGGTGAAAGATCATACAAAATACTAGTTGGAAATCTATTTATATCTTGGCAATCCGAGAGCACATGATGATTTTAATTGCAACAGAAAAGAGTAAAAAGATTAATCTCCAAGATGACTCGTTCACTTTGAATCTATGTGAAGTAGTCCCAATACTTATTGATCATCAAAATCTAACAAACCAGAAATTTCCGAGAAAATGTCTTAAAAGCCCCTATAGAGGATGGAGAAACGCAAAATGCCATAGGGAATAACATAACAAGTTCTTGGATGCTGTTAAAACTGAAATGGTTCAACTTTCATTTCTTGGCTCAGCAGAGTGTTTCTTGCTTTAAGACTTCTTTTGTGGTCTCCAATGAGGATTGTAGCGCTTATTAATCCTCATTTTCCTTGGAGAAGATATAATTGCACGAATGGTTGGCACAGCTGTTGTAGTGTAAAGTTTTATAAAAGAAAAGAATGTCTACATTTTAGCCGATAAACTGATAAGTTAGTTTGCCTTTCAAAATTAAGAGAGACATAGTACAATGTCAGTTAAAATAATTTATTGTAAATTAACTGAAAAATATGCATACCTCGTTGGGATCAGAAGGAAGTTCAAGGTCAACCGGCGACTGAAAATGGCAAGAGAAGATTACCATTAAAAATATTACATGAACCAAGCAAGCCAAACATGCATCCATTGCTCGACACATGAAACAGAAAATTTTCAGACGAATTTCATGTGCTTTGTTCTTGTCGTCTTGCATACAGGAAGTTTTTCAAACATTTTTTTCTCTTGGGGGTTACTGTTTTGGCCTGCATTTGAATCTACCACAAATTAGCAAAACATCGAAATTCTGGCGAAAATAAGAATACCAACCCGCTTCTTCTTCTTTTCCTTCTCTTTCCTTGATAATGTCAAAGTATTCGTATTTTGAGTATTCTGACTTTCCTCTGTATCTACCACAACCAATGATGGAGGATTTTTGTTGCCCTTTCTTGATTTCTTTTTCGTCATTCTGTCTAATGAATTGAATTTCGACTTCGTTTTTACTTCACCTGTGAAGGATAAAACATGGAACAAAAAGTCAATGGAGTTGCAAATCTTTCGGCTCTTGCAAGAAGCTTTATACTGTGTACAGTTTGTGACTAAAGAGTAACTAAAGCCTATGGCATGGACCGTAAAACGGGGCAGGGTTTTCGGTCTGTGTATTTGATTCAATTCTGTCATTCGCAGAATTTCTTTTAAAGAATGTTCTATGAAAATACTCATAATAATCATAAAACACTCGTAATACTCATAAACATGATCATAATCATACTAATCATGAAAATACTCATAATAATTATAAAACTGATTATAGACGGATATATACAAAGACAATATAATCTACAGGGTGTCCCAAAAAATTGTGCCGCGTTTGTGTGGTTGCTGTGGAGGAGCTGTAGATTCAATTATCTCGGTTTTTACACAGTTTCATACGTCAGGCTTCAACTTAGAGTTTGAGACCTTGTATGAGTCAATCTGACGAGTGGTTGCTGATTTATGTTAGAGAACAGGCAAAATACGTGGTTGCTTCAAAAACAGCACTTCTACTGTTCTCCAGCAATGTCAAAATAAAGTAAATTTCAAAGAAAGGGTTCTAGAATCGTATTACAATTTTCACTACATGTTCTAAACGGTAAAAAGTGCTCTCTTATGAATCTGCTAACCCTTACGATGCAACAACCCTTTCTTTTAACATTCACTTTATTTTGGCCATTGCTGAAGAACAATAGAAGTGCTGTTTTTGAAGCAACCACTAACTTTGCCTTTTCTCTGCCATAAATCAGCAACCGCTTGTCAAATGGACTCAAAGAACGCCTCAAACTCTAAGTTGAAGCTAGATCTATGCAACTGTGAATAAGTCACGATAATTGAATATACAGCTCCTCCACAATAGCCACACAAACAGGCATGGTTTTTTGGGACACCTTGTACTCTCTTAAAGTGAATAACCTGAGTTAAAAGATGAGATCGCATGGGTTTATAAATAGCCTATTGTATTTGGTAATCCAGCTCGTGGTGAAAGAATGAAGGCCAAAGAAAACAATGCAGATATTAGGTGTCTTTTTGTTCTTTTTTTAAGAAAAGCGCTATATATCTCAGGTCATTCACTTTAAGGACCATATCTATTCACGAACCTGAATTTCTGTTCAAGCTTCCACCTTTTTCCATCTTTGCATCATCCGGTGTAACATCCAAAGACGTTGGTACGGGACTTAACGCACTCTTCTCGTCTGTTGATGCGCTGTCTCTATTCTTGTTCTTTTTCATGCTCTTTCTTGATTTTCGGTCTTTCTTCAGCGTATTTGAATCAATCTTACTCAAATCATTTTCAGAATTTGCTGGTGATGGCGCCGGTGACATTTTTCGTATGATTTTCTTGATTTGGCTTGTGAGGTAGTCTTGTCGAGAACCTGTGAAAATAAATTATTCTCCATTCAATCAATGAGCATAACTGCATTTGCAGCCTACGTAATTGGGGTCAATATGACTAGTTTGTGGATCACTTCCTCGATGGGGACATCTAGCATTATTTTTGCTTTGGCGAAGTTGCATTTTTAAACGTCAGGCACTGGGATCGCAGAGGAAGAGAAGACCTCATCGAATCTACGACTCCTTGCCATGACGCTCAAAAGGTGGGGCTCCTACCAGGATTGAGCCCTGTCTGCTTGCCCGTTCTCGCAGCAATGTCAAAGGATGTCACTACAGCGCCACAGCTTTTTCAACACAATACATATCAAGCTGTTTGCTCGCCGATCTATTTCAGTATAAATTCTTGAGAAAGACGTAAATGTTTGAATGCTATTTCATCAAAAGATCGGATATGATGGCGATAAAGCTCTTGATGAGCAGATTCAGAGAACGTCTTCCTTTGTATATACAAAACGGTTCCATCTGCTGTTGAGAGCAATGCATGCCTTTCGGAGTTAGCTCCACATCACACCGACGATAAGGATTTCCCAACATGTACTTTTTTTATTGATCAAAAGTTTAAAAAACAACAAAGCTAATGCAAGATACTGTGGGATTTGTAGACAGGAAAGACGCAGGGTCACCGAGTCCTCACTACAAAGATGTATATACTTCAAAGCAATGATGTCACTGTGAAAAATGTCTGTCGGTACAGAAAACCAAACTTCAGTTCAACTGACCTGATCTGGATCTTGACTGAGTTTCCGATGAGTCGGAATTTCTTGAAGTTTCATGCAGCCTCTCATTATCATTTTGTTCCTGCTCTTTCGCAAGTGCCAAATCATCCTCCGGAGTCCTCAAGGTTAGTTTGCCTTTTAATTCTTCACGAACTTGCTCAATGGTCTGCTCCATGTTATCATCCTGAAGAAGTGAAGTAGTTCGTAGGTAATGTTTTAGGCCAATCGTCATTGTAAACTTATGCATTAACTATGAAAAGAATCGGTATAAAGGAGAGCATAGGTTCTAAATCTTTACATCGGTGTAAAAAGGCGGGAGTAAAATTCAATGACCTATTTCTTTAACCTGAATGACTTGAGAGAAACTATAGCCACTTTCTATGATTCTACGGTACGGTTGGACTTTTCAGAAATCTTGAGTATTTGTCGAAATTACAGCCTATTTCATATTTCAGCGACAGAGCAGAAACTGCGCACGCATGCGCGAAAACTCATAGCTTTGAGCCTTCCTAGCTCCCAGCAACAGATCCCGAAAAAAGGCAACACTTCATATTTTCTTCATAGGGCCTTGAACTGTTGATTTATCATTTCAAAAAGCTTATCTATTCAAACACTTCCTTATCTCAGATTGGTCGATGACGTCATATTACGCAGTTTCTGCTCTGTCTATTTCAGCTCATTTTATGATGTGACGTCATCAAATTTCTAAATCGCAAACCAGAAGAGGGAAAGAGTTTTGCTTGATACCATATTGTAGGCATTCATAAACTATGGTTTTCTTGAAAATTGTTTGATCTTTTGTAAACAGGTTTAGAAATTATGATGGTTTAAAGTTTTTTGGCGACAATTTTCTTGAATTAAAAAAAAAGACAAGCACTGTAATTCTGAAAATATTGAAGATTTCAGAAAAGCCCAGCGGCAGATTTACTGTAAAATAGTTCAAGTTTCTTTGAAGCCTTTCAGTTCAGAGAAATAGGTCATAGAATTTACACCCGCTTTTTTAAAGATTTGAAACCTATACTATAAAGAAGCAAACTCCAGTTCAACTGGGGTAGACATTGTCTTTTGCTCCTCATGGTATCGTCCTTGTAGTGTTGCATAGTAGTTAGAGTACAGTAGAATGTAGCATATTGATATAAAGATAAAGAGAAGTATGTAACTATAAGACAGAAAGTCAGACAACTTACAACAACTACTGAAATAGTTCGTATAAAGAAGACTTTTATGAAGAAGCTATTTGAAAGAAACTAAAATTTCAGTTTGCAACAAAATTCAGAAGCTCTCGTTCCATGAAAAATAAATTGAGAAACTATCTATTCTAGCTAACGAAACAATTAGAGTAGTTTCACCTTAACTTCAATTGCCTTAACACTCACCAGGCTTCGAAGAGCTTTGCTTTTAAATCTTCACGAGGGCAAGAAGTAAACATGAAGATTGTTATGGAACCTTAAAGAAACTGGTCATTAATATACACACTCAAAATCTGATAATCTTGATAAATACCTGCTCCAATTTTCAGCCGCCTTCTATAGGTAAGCAAGAACATTTTTGTTGTGGAGTCACCCCAAATGTTGATCAAATGTGAAAAAACTAGTCCTTTGTCAATTCAACAGCACCATTTATTTTTTGAAATCATCTCTAAATTTCCATTTTAGGTTCCTTCTTATCTTGATTCAGTTTATTGTAGTTTTTTTAACCACGGTCATTCTTTCATTCGGGGCAGGGGCAAAACTGGAGACACTACCTCGATCGTTCGCTCTGCAACGTGTTCTGTCTATAAAAAAATAAGCTAAATTGGCTTACCTCCTGTTTAGCAAGTGGCGCTTTCATTTCTTCTTCATCCAATTTCTGCCCTTTCCTCCAATACGGCGACGGGGGGTACATACGCTTCGGTGAATCAAGTCCACCGAAATATTCAATCCTATTCTTGACACTTGAAAAGCGAAGATCATCACCACCTTGGGAGCCAAGCGAATCCTTACTTCGTGATGACAACGAACTCAGGCTATCCCCCGGTTCATAACCATCAATTGGTAACTTCTCTTTGTTGCCGATTGATTCTCGTGAATCTCGCGGGAACAGCGAGGGTCGAATTTTACCGACTTCAGCGTATTCATGGTATTGCTTCCCTGTGGTTGTTGATATCGTTGCATACTTCTTTTCAGCGCCTGCGACCTTTTGAGCACGTGATTGATGAGGCACTGTGTTGTATGATCGATCATGGTTATCACTCATGTGAAACGATGAATCGTTATTTGAGCCATAGGCAACATTGTCACACCACTGAAGTTCACTGTCCTCGCCTTCGCTAGAGTCTCGTCCTTTCTCCAAATGTAAGGAGATTCTCTCTCGGCAGTCTTTCATTACTTGCGCATATAGACCTAGAAATGAAGATGTTTTAATGGTAAATCCAATGAAAGATTCTGGTTTGTTTTTGTGATTAATTTTATAAACCTCGGATTTGTCCTTTTAAAATATATCGCTCAAAAAAGCAAATCGATGTCTGCTCGGAAACCTGAATTTTTTGTCTCACAAATTTGCTCTTGCTAGTACTGCGTTGAAATCTGCAGTGGAAAAAGTGCGTGAAGTCACGAAGCGGCTTTGCAGGAAGTTTATTTGTCTGAAAGGAAGAAAAGGGGAAGAAAGAGAGAAAGTAGATAGGAGGAAGACAAAGGAAATTATGCGGGAAGGAAAGATGAAAACGAACGAACATTGATGGAAAGAACAAGGAGAGGAGGAAGAGCAAAGGATGGAAAGAAGATAGGATGGCAAAGAAAGAAAAGAAGAAACTCAGTGTTTGGACTTTGCTCTTCTCAATTACTGTTTTGTGATCCAAGGAAGCTTTCAGGAGTAATTCCTGGTCTTAGTGGATTATGAACTACACTTTACACAAATATGGAATTAAAATGAAATCTGCGTGTACAAAAAATTCATACAACGATGGAGAAAAAGGAATCTAGTTTGACGTTTCTTGACGGCAAAGCAAATATTTTCCTACCACTGGTTGAAATAGATCATTTATTTTCCATGAAATGGTACAAATCTAATTTCTGAGAAGGATGTAGAAGAGAAATATCACCTGTGCTGTCATGTGGGACTGAAAATATTTGATCATCGAAATCAGATCCTCGAGATCCTCTGCTATTTTGAGTTGAAGATCGCGATCGAGGTTCATTGAATGATCCTTGACTGACATTCCTTGTTGGCGATGACGGAGGAGAATCTTCGGACACAGTCTCCGTTCTTTGTTTGGTATATCTTGATGATGAAAATTCCGCGTACGGACTGATCTCTAAGTTTTCTGGTTTCTGGCGTGCCGGAATTTCAGCGTAATGGGATTCATCCCGCATAGTTCCGTTGGTGGTCGCTTCGTTGTTGAACTGCGGTGTTTTTGGTACTTCCGGTAGCGGTCTGCCTTTGATTCCGGCAATTTGGAATTCCGTTTCGTCTTTCTTGCCATATGCAGTTGTAAAAAATGCAGCGAATGCCCCGGCTGTGGAAAAATAGAGGTCGGAAAATTATCACTTAAGAGAGCTACTAGTCTTCAATGATCTTCGGTAATTTACCTGGCTTTAAACAGTTATTAATTCCCATGGATATGGGGACTCTCTGCAGAAATCCCTTTGAAAATTTGGCAAATGTATGAAAACGACGACCAGATTTGACCAGTTTTCCTTCCTGACAATAATAACATATGTGTTAGAACATAACTATATTTTTGGGAGGACAGAATCCCCCTGGTGCTTTTGAAGAATTTGCAGAACTTTTCATCCTCTCAGGAGGACAGCACGTGCTAAAGTGTGTTGAAGTCATTACTGTACAGTAGAAATATTCGGGTAACTTGCTCGTGGTTTTACGGAGCCTTTGAAGGCTTCTCGAAGCAATTATCTCGAGAAATCCCCTAAGGTGACCAATTTCAGCCACGAAAATTCAAAAAATAATTCAACGAGTTGGTTATTCAGTCAAAAGTTTATAAATATGGTCCATTTGATAGAGATGAAATGAAAAGTGAAGTAAATATGTAAATAAATATTCGAGCAGAAAATGTAAACAAAGTATAACTTACTCTGATGTTGGAAGAGTGGTGAAGTTGTTTGAAATTTCGCACTCAGTTTATTTGCAAGATTTGTTCCACCGGCAAGCAACGTCGATGCTGTTTCATTGTGAAATACCACACTGGCACCAGATGCGCTGCCTGTCACTGCTAATACCTGAATTGGCACTTGTGGCACTGACATTGCAAAGGCACTGTTGATGAAAATAGAAGAGGGATTACAACAGGAAACACATCCTACATAGGCTTTCACATGCAGTGTTAGGAAGCTGAAAGTTCTTCTGAAAACGATACCTTTATATCGAAATAGCATGATCACAAAATCGCAGATAAATATCCAACCGACTTAAATACATCAAATTCCAATAACTAGTCTAATCTTTCTTCTGCAATCACTCTACGTTTTTTCAGCGGTCTTACAGAGATTCTACGCATATGTTCGAGTCATCGAAGAGCATGTTCTCCTGCCGAGAGATAGACGTCTGTGTTTCACGTTTGATTTAATTGAAAACAGCTAGATTGCTTCCCAATATAACTGTCTTTCGCAATTTACCGCCTTCTTATTTCATTGATTGTCATTATGCACCTGACATTGACTGTGAATCGATTTAACGAAACGTAAATCGGTGATTCTCTGAAAAGGAATCGCTGATCATATCCACAAGCTTATGTCTGTGAAACTGTTCGGCTTGAGACGGAATGTCAAACGTCGTTATCAAAAATTTGAATTGGATAAAAAAAGTTGCTCAAAGATTATATTCTCGATCGCTGCAATTTTTGAGAAAGTGAGAACAGACCCTCGACTGCTACTTCGTAGGAGGCAGAAAAGATTTTGTTCAAAACTGTTCCTACACGCATCTTACACAACGACAGGAGTTGATTATCATATTCAGAGTCTTATGTCTGTACAACTGTTCTGTTTGAGACGGAATGTCAAACTTCATTACGTAAAATTTTAATTGGAGGAGATTTCTCGATAAAAACTCTGTCGATTTTTGTAATTGTGAGGAGGGGGAAGAGATTTTGGACTCATTACTTCAGAGGAATCGCGGTTGAATCAGAAAAAACGTAGAGTGATTGCAGAAAAAAGATTTTCTTATCTTACGTAAACGTTCATGCTTATCTTGACATGTGATCTGCATGGCCCTAACTGAGTTACACGCCTACTTATTATTGATTCTGGAAAACATATTTTGAACTAGAATTGGAACCTCGAACCTGAACTATATGAATCGAATGTTATTGCATTTTAACCAAGTATATAATGTCCTCGAAGATTAGAGCCTTCACCATAAAGAATTTGTTTATGTTTATGTCGAAATCTATTCACCGCGTCATGAGATGAGCCTAGCCAGCTCGACGACCCTGAAGAAATGGTGAATGAACTTTCGTTTCAGTACGCGCATTAAAGTTTAGAATAAAGAGAAAAGTCTTCACCTCATAGTCTCAAAAGAAGCATTTCTCGTTGCAGAATAAACCAGAATGAATCCATGAAATAAGTCACTCTTGAGGCTGTGTGCACCTTGGAGAAGAAACGAGAGAAATTAAGATTATACCATTTGAGTCAATAAAAAGGCAAGGCATTTGAAAAAATCCTGATCCCTGAATATCAAATCAATGTATGGAAAACTGTCTTGTTTTATTCCCGATATGTCCAATTTGGTTCAGTAATTTGCCCGGCTTTACTCGGCCATTCCTTCCTGTCGATATGAGAGATGTTCTGCAGAAAGCCCCTTTCGAAGACCTGGAAAAAACGAATTAAAACAACAAGCCAAAATGTCCAATTGTTTTCCTCCTGGCTACATTGACATTTAAACAAATTCATGTATTTTGTCCCATTGGGAGAATGGAATCCCCCTGAATAAGTGCTAAAACGTTTTCAAATCATTGCTGTAAGCTGAAAATATAGGGGGAAGCTGCTCGTGATTTATCACGTCTTCTAGGGTTTCTCGAAGGGAATTTTTTTAGAAAAACCCTTTGTAAAATCTGAACGGAGTGACCGATTTCAGGCAGGAAAAATTCTAAAAATAATTGAACATGTTAGCTATTTAATCAGATATTGCAAATTATCATTGCATTCATATCCCGGGAGCTTTACCGTCTCAAACGCCGGTGTTTTTTGGACTCACTAAGCACGGTCATCAAACGTTGCAAAAAAGTTAAAAAGTTGAAGAATAAGCACAGCAAATGGTATGTTTTTGTCAAACGTGCAGCAGAAAACAACGAATGAAACTAAGTGATCCCAGGAAAATTTCAGAGGAATACACAAGAAACCCGCATAAAAGAACCTATTTTCTATAAGAACTTTGAGGATGAACTTTAATCTTGTAAACTCCCTAAATAAGACCCCCAGGGGGCTGAAACAGGGGACGTTCTTGTATCATAAGTTTCATGTCTTCAGAATTCCTCAGAATTTTCAAGAATTCTTGACATTCTCATCAGAATTCTTCAGTGGTACAAAAGGCTATCAGATTTTTGAATTCTAACCTAAAATGCTCTCAAGAGTTCTTCCGAATTCTCAAAACCTCCTCAGAAATCTCCTGCTGAAAAACAGTATTGATGTGTGCAAGGAGGGTACTGTTAGCTAATAAGAACCATTTAAGAACCTTGCAGGCTGGAACTTAGAATAACAGCTATATACTTAATTAAGAACCTACTCAGGTTGCCCAAGAAAAACCTAGGTTCTTTTATGCGGGTTTCTACTGTAACATAACTTACGATGGTATGAGCTCAATGTAATAGACACCGTTCTTTTGACAGTTCCAACATATGTTTCCAGAATGACAGTATCAGGCCTAGCTGAAGAATTACAATAAACTGACTGATGATGCAGCAACGGTCCAAGAATCAGTTCAACTGGGTATTGATCGCCGCACATTGCACACAGTAGAATCCTGGAAAGTAAGCATGAGTCGTTAGAAAATGCAGTTGAAAGGCCCTTTGCTCACCATTAGGCTTTGCGCGCCGTGCATGCGAAAATTAACATAGACAAAGGCTGGCAGTGGTAAATATTAACGATTCTTCTATCAGGCTGGAAGAAGGACGACAAAATAGTCCACTCTTCTGCTGTTCGCTGGGCACCTGGAACGACCAATCTTCTTCTCGGTATCCACTGAAACCTGAGTTTATTCGTTATAGAAGGAGCAATCTAAGAACACAGGCAGTGGCCTAGCTTCACTGACTTTCCGATGATGTGAAAGTCCTTTGACAGTGGATTGGGAACAGTACTAGCGCGCAAGGCCTCATGGTTAGCAGAGGGTCTTCCAGTAAGAATAAAGCTGGCTAGAAGAAACGCATGACGCTGGTTAACGCAATGTCCCATTTCTATGAAAAGGTCTTTGTTTAACATGGCAACAATTAATGATCTGAATACTGAATAAATAATCACAGCATAAAATACTTCTGTTGCTTGTATCGTTTATTTGTTCTTTGCACCGCACGAACCAAACTGACGAGTGTGGGAAGAAACGCGTTTTCGGTTATTCAACGTTACTCTTTATTGCAGTTATTCACTTATTTTCTCTCTTTTTTATTCTTTCAAAGGTGTTACCAATTTTCCTTCTCCACATTACACTGCGTAATGTTGCGTTTGTGGCTTTAATACAGTCCAGTCCCGCCTTTAAGAAACTGCGTTATAAGAAACTCAAGGCCTGATTTCGCTGAATAGAATACAACTCTACAAGACACTATCCAGGCTCATTCGTGTTTAGTTTTTTTTACAATGGTACATAGAAATATCTTATGGCATATATTTGAATATGTCTCCAATAGGTCTCAGTTCTCTAGAAACAAGAATGAAAATTTTAAGTCCAGACTGTTACAATTTCAAGAAACTGTTAGTACTGGCTCAAACTTTTGGATCCCTGTGCAACAGTACATATTTTAAAAACGCTTTCTTAACAATTTTGATAGCTGTTTGGAATGTAAAAGTGTTTCTTATACCATGGTTTACATGCCCTGTTTTGAGGAAGTATATCTTAACATAAGAAACCAATCGAATCAGGCTGTTTTTGTGAATCGAGTTTCTTACAGGCGGGACTTTACTGTACCATGAATCCTTTTAAGGCTACTAAAACTAATTGTGGATGGCGGCAGTTACCTGAGGTCCGGCTGCTTCTCTTGGAGCACCGTCGGCGTACATGGTCCGAGGTCTGATCTCTTCTGTATGACATCAACTATTCCTCTTATGGCATCTTGAACTTGTGTTTCGTGTATTCGGCCGTCGAATGCTGATAATGTGTATGGGTATTCAACAAACAGGCAATGCAGTCTGCAAAGAAATGAATCCACGGTTATCAACATCTGCATCACAATGAAATAAAAAACCATACTTATTATCTGAGTCTCTTCTTTCTTGTGGTAAATGCTGCAAAGTAGTTGGCAGAATGGACAACGTTTACGTCAAAACACAGGAATGAACGAGAAACTCAGGTAGCAAGTACAACTGATCAGTAAAATACTGCGGGCCATTCGATCCTAAATTGCCGAGGAATAGATTTTCTGGTCTTGTCTTAAGATTCTTTCGACCACTTTCAGACAAAGCTTTCAATCAATGGGTATCAATATATTTCCTTCCAACTTCTTCGCTTATAAAATATTAATTGATTACCAATTAATTTGGTAAATATTGTTTTATTCCAATCCAAATCCTGACCACTTTATCAGCAATAAAAAACTGTTTTAACTGATTATATTCCTTGAAGTAACAACGCAAATTCCCCTGCATTACTTGCAAATTAACAACCTAAAATATTCCACAAAGTGCGTTTCCAAATCTCGCTCTGTTCTTCTTGCCAAACAGCACAAAAAAACCAGCTAACCCAGACAACAACAGCACAACACACACGTGTTCGCCGTCTCCATAAAATGACAATAACCAACAACACGGAAGGTCTAAGGCTTGTTTGGAAACAATTACACTTTGTTCCTTAATTGTATTACAAGATGATGCAATTTAGGACACGCGGCAAAGCTTTACAAGCGGCGTTGCGAGACGGTAAACAACCGCGTTGATCAAATATCGCTAACAAGGAGTGATTGGCCTTTAGCGGATAAGGTGATCTAGTTATCGCAATGATCACGAATGGTTAGATTGATTCATCAGGGTGAATGAAACAGCTTCTGAGCGTGATGAGTTTCCTGCTCGTTTTTGTTTATGCTCGTAATGGGTCAATCCAGCTAGCCAAGCTGCGAGCAGTGCTTCGAAACGAATCTAAATTTCGAAAGCCACTCAATTTCGACCGCTCCTTCCACAGATAAAGCAAAATATTTCCTTCCAACTTCTTCGCTAATAAATTATTAATTAATTACCAATTAATTTAGTAAAAAGTAGGCTGTAGGCTTGTCTAATTTTATCTTGAAATCAAATCTTATCGCTTTCTCCTTCAGGCCAAGCATCTGCTTCTGAAGGTGTCGCGTGCAAAATTAGCAGGATAATGAACAGACGCGTCGTAGGAAAATAAATATTCAAAACAATAAAAGGGTCTGAGCAACTTCCGTGGCGACGGCAACTGCTATTTTCTTCTGAAGAGCACCTGGGAGAGTCAACACAACAAACAACACTTGTAGCATAATCGACAAAATATCTCTCAGACAGCTCTGAGCGCGAGTTCGGAGACAGCTCTGAAATAAGGCATTTTTTAATAGGTCCCTCGATCTTATCGACCCTAGAAACCTCCACTTGCCTTGACGCTAGATCGACGAACACCGTGCTTAAAACAATGAACCATGACCTCTCAGAATGGAGACAAGTTCTTACAAAAGAGTAGGCCTAGGCCTATAGACGCTGTCGCAGCACTTCTATTTACAACAGACACTGTCCTATAACGGAAAGCGAAGAGAGAGAAGGAGAGAAGAATGGAGAGAAGTTCTTACAAAAGAGTAGGTAGGCCTAGCCTATAGATGCTGTCGCAGCAGTTCTATTTACAAAAGACACTATCTTACAACGGAAAGCTAAGGTTCAAGCTTACGTCTTTCCCTCGACATACACTTTTGAACCTCTGTTTCAACTTCTTCAAATCATGATGCAGTATTTTTCTTCAACTTTCTTATCTTTTCTTTTCTCTTTAAGCCTTCATTAACTTTGTGAATCAAACAAAGCTTCAGTGAACTTCGAATCATATTCGAATTACATTCGATTGAGCTTCAAACGGACGGGAAGCAGATTGCACTGAAGTCGTTTGGTTACCTTGGTTTACAGAAGATAACGAATACACTATATTATCTAAAATATAACTCTGCATTTTACAAAATACGAAATTACATTTTGAAAGAAATCTTTTCGAAATATTTTCTTGTGGAACTGATAACTGCTAAGAAATCGTCAGACCACACCAAAAAGGACAGGGTGGAAACAAATTTTCGACGCAATTTAGAAATATCTCCGACCAAATGAAAGAAAAACGAGAAAAAATTCTTTCCTTGCAAATCTTAACAAAACGAGAACACCATCTCGACGACATCCACCATTCGTACAAGCTTCATACAATAAAACAGCATGAGGGTATTACTTTGGCAAATTTGACTTGGTTTCAGTAATTTACAGCCTCCTTCGGCCACGATAAATCAGAAATAGAAACAGTTCTATTTCTATTCTGAAAAAGCCACAAACTTTGCAGCTGGCGTTGCCAAAATCTCGTTAAGAGATTACAGCATAAAGTGAAGAAAAATCGGAAGACTAATTTAAGAAACAGAATCGAGAAGGACATACCGTAATCAGTTTTAAAGCGATTTGCTTTCTCAATGAAGTTAACATATGGAAAGTGATATCAGTCAAAACAACGCGTTATTTTGATACCAAAGACAGAAACAGGGAAACAGGATTACATCATTTGGGAAGGACATTCACTTGGATGTAGTTAAGTTGATATAACCCTTCGTGACTAGCATATTTAGATTTACAAGTTGATTTCTCCAAATTCTTACGCTGTCCTTCGAATCATCTTGCAGAAGTAAAAAGTCCAACACAAATTGTTTAAAATAACGCCATCTAACCAATATTTCCTGCATTCAAACATTATCCCACCCAAATTTCCACCAGCAAAACCATCAATTCAGTTGCCTTCAAAACAACACCGTCACTTCGAAAGTTTAGTCTCGTAAAGTCAGAAAAACATTGACATCAAGTCAAATTTTAATTCTCGTAAACAGACAAAGAAACGACCAATATCTTCCCCCCCCCCCAAACCTCTTTGACTTGAGGTCTCGGTTGAAGAGAAAATTGCTTGTTTGTTACAAGGCAAATGGTACTGGGATATTCCGACGCCATCTTGTATCAACCATTCTAATATTTTTGCACACACATGCCACGTTGAAACGAATACCTTCATTTCCCAATAAAAAACTGGAAATCAATAATGATATTCCACTTCTCGTTTTGAAACAGAAGCTCTGGCCATCGCTATAGCTACCCATTTCTGGCCGAAAATTTGAATTCCGATACCTCATTCACACTGGCAAGCTAAACCAGCTTTATCTAAGCGAGGTTAGATTTCAACCAATCAAATGCATTCGATTTGTTGGACTGACCAATTGGAAGGCTCCACTCGATAACCTGGTTTAGTTTAAGCTGGCTTAGCCCGCCAACGTGAATGGGGTATGAGATCCATATTTCACGATTTCCGAGGTTCTGGGCCCATCCTGACGGGCAGCAAGTACCCCTAGCTCCATATATGAAAGTTACTACCCCGGGAAATGCTCTAGTTTCTGCTTCTATGTACTAAAAACTGAGCTCTATAATGAACTTCTTAGCAAAGTACCCTTAGTGGGTTTGAGAAACTACGAATAAAAAAAATAGAAATTCACAACTTACTGATCAGCAAGGTCCTGTCCTTCCTGCCTAAGAAAATTCGCATCTTCTTCCCGTCCAGATTCGCTTGCAAGCATCAAGATGATTGGTAAATTCATTAATGAGTCGTGTTGGCATTCTTCCGCCTCCTTGATCAATTTTAAGGTCTCTTTCAAGTAGTTCAGGGAATTTTCACAAGAAAATATTGCAAGATATCCTAAAAATAAGAAAATCAATTTTTGCAGAACTTTTCTGTCAAACGGAAAAATGAAGGCAAAAATTAACGTGCAAGGCGGCCACGTCTGAAGCAAGGACCTAGCGGACCTTCTCGAGAAACTTTCTGGCTCGTAAAGAAACTTTTCGGATTTTCCAGTCATCGAAATGTGCTCCGCGTTTTTTGATTTGTAAAAAATTGCAGATAATTGAAAATAAAAAAATTGCACTTTTAGTACACTTCATAAACATCAGCAGGGTGTCAGAGAGTGAAACATTTTCAAAAAACTTTAAAAATAAAATGCTGTTCTTGAACTTGAAATTTTTGCATGCATGATTGCATCAAGGAAACTCTCTGACGTAATTTACATTGCAGTATTATTTTGGGAAAGATCTAAGTTCAAAAACAATATTTTGAGCCACAATTTTATCAACAAGATCACACAAACTCTCCAATGATAGCAAGACTTCTAGATAGCTAAACCTTGTGAATTTAACCAATACTACAAAATTCCAGCAAATTGGAAGCCTTTGCTAGGCTTTGCAATTTAAAGGATCTGTTTCAACTGTAATGCCTTGCATGTTCGATCTCTTGGTTGGCCTTTGCTGTCAATATCTTTGCGGGCCACGAAAATGGCGACAACTAGGGCTGACGAAGAAGTAGCACGGGCAAAGCATGCTGGTTGAAACAAACAATTTAACATTCATGGTCAAGAGGCACCAATATGACGAACCTCCAAGATTGTTAATCATGAATACTCACCCTGCGGTCGAAAATCAATAATCGAATTGACCAATTCATCATCGATGGCCTCATCACCAATTACTTTCAAGTCTAAAGCACGAATCTGGCCATCAACAATGTATTCGAGGCTGTCGCTTGATGAACTTTGAAGCTAAATCGAGACAAAAACATAATGGTAAATATGAATCTGTTTCTGCAAAGCAGACTTTTGTAAACTATGTTCTTAAAGTGTATACAAAACTCGTTTCCATGTAGGACCTCATTTGCAAATACAAGATAGAAATGCTCGCCGCTCTTTAGCCAAATTTCGCTGCAGCGATAATCCGCCAGAAATAGAAGCTGGTAGACACAAAGGCATCCCAGAAAATCAGAGGATTTGTCGGCGATCCAGTCTGAACTGTATTGAGAATGAAGAACAGTTCTTATTAACATGCCATGCATATGACGAAGCTAATGATAAACTTTTGCTACTTTTTCGGGAACTGGTCCCTAATTTTGGGAACTTAGCGCTAAGCGAGAAATTGATATTTATGATGTCAAATGAAACGTTGGCTTGATAAAGAGAGATCGCCATTTTCCTTGAAATTTCATTCGAATTACGCGAACATCTTAGTAGTAGATTATAGACTTGGAGATGTTGCTCTTGTAGCTATGGAATGAAATGAAATAAATAAATAAATAAATAAATAAATAAACAAAATGAATGAACGAACGAATGAATGAAGTAGAGGCCAGTAACAGCAATTTCGAATCCCCTACTTCAAAAGAACAACTTTCTTGTAAATAGTACTCGTAAATATACGTACCTTGATTTTATTTTCAAGCTCCAGAGAGAGGCCATTTGTTCCCAAGACAACAATTCCAATTTGCTCATCATCTTCAACATCAGCCGGCCTAAAAAACAAGACAGCCATCTCTTCAATAAATTCACATCAAAAAGAGCAAAACGGCGCACTAAACTGTCTACAGCGCGCAAAACGAACCGAAACACACTTACGTCAACTGAGAGGAATATCCTTGATTGGTTGTTACTCAAAAACTGCGTACAGGCTAACCAGAGTTAGGCTCGCCGGATAGGCTTCGTAAATTTATAATCCATAACAATATAGGTCTATTAATGATTAGCATCGTGGGTTGACTATTGTTAAATTGTCTTTGACCTCCAAAAATTCGTTTCCAAAACGTCCCACTGACATGTGCAACTTTTAATTCGAACAAGATATACATCCAGGTACAAGCTGAAACAAAGTAGGCCTATTCTAAATAGAAGTGATCAGCATCGTGGGCTGACTACTGTTCTATCGTCCCAATGATCCAATAAATTATTTCCAGATGCCCCTGTGACGAAGAGAAACAAACTTAAAGAGACCACCAAGAAAAGCTGATTGCATTGCATCTGTGAAAAGCAGTTTTAGCTGCGTCATTCTCCACCATCAGAAGTTGGAAGGCTTTGTCTGGCTGACAAGATACTTAATAACAGTCCAGTAAAAAAGTTGCCGAATGGAATGACAACGCATGACTATGGATTAAGAAACGTCTACCATGCTTTCAACAAGACTCTGGTCCTTTCTTCCCACAGCGTGTCATAAAACATCACACTTGTCTGAAAAATTACCAAAATTCAATCAAAGGGCTGATCTTCAACATTCGTTTTTGGCAAGTAGATCAGTAGATCTTACCATTGGTTTTCAGTAAAATCGCCGAATTTGTCTCTTTTTTAGGGCTGCCTGGCTTCGAAGCATACTACAGCAAGCATTGATGAAGACAAATTAATGTCTTGGTCTCATAATCGAGTTTCAGTGACATATTCAATTAGAGCAAGTCCTCTGGGACACCTGGTAGTCGCAATAGGGGGTCACTGGGGGGTATGCGATTCCGCATTTCCACACCGAAATTAGGCCGATATCCACTATCCGCAAAACCCCAGTGACCCCCCCTAATAGGACTATTCTAGACTAAAGAAAGGTCCTCCTTTGAGGTTTATGCTGAAAACTTTGAAATTACCAACATAGACCTGAGTCTATTGAAGACTCTGCATAGACGTAGGAACCGGGGGGCAATGGGGGCACGTGCCCCCCAAGATTTTGCAAAAAACAAAGAAGAACCCTTTTATTTTTATAAAATGCCCCCTTTTTATTAAGGAAAAAAGTGCCCTCGAAGCGTCGTGTCCCCCCCAAGTTTGGGATGCTTCCTAAGTCACTAACTAGCAATGGAATAAAGACAGTTGCATCACTGAGAATCTGCTAAATTGAAGCAGGTCATGACCAAATTTTCGTCGCACGGGACATAAGAGATTCCGCTCTCAGCTTTCCTGTTACCTTATTCCCTTGTTTCCCTGTGCTCTTCGACTTAGGGCTTTATGTGATAAGTCTATGGATGGCCCTGCTCGTTCTATCAGTCTGACCTGAAGATGGACAAAATTTGATGTAGCTTTTTAGTCATCATTAACATAATCGACAAAAACGACGCTAAATAAGATTTTATCATTAACCTATTGAAACAAAGTTTTGAGAGCGGTTGATGGAAACCCAGCTAACCATAGGCCACTTTGAAAATGTGTTCCTTATTTCTTTGTAATTTCTAAATGTTAACATCAACAAGTAACCACATTTTTCAAAGACTTCAGATGAGGTTGGATCAATAAAATGAGATTATATGAGCAATAACGAAACACGAATAACGAGTTTAACATTGTAACATCACGAAATTAGATTTTGTGGGTAGTGTATTTTGTTAGATAGTTGTTAGGCGTATTTAGCAATGTGAAGTAAACCACTAGGATAGGAGAAATCGAAGATAGGGACTCTTAACATGCATTCAATTTTTATAAAAGAAACCGAGAATTTTAGCCAGCACTGAAAGTTTCTTAAAATCATTAGATCTGTGCTTTCTTAAAATCATCAGATCTGTGCTCTCCTGAAAATTTCAAAACATATTGTTTCTAAGTTTTTCCAATCTTACAACATTACCAAGTACTTTCCGAGTAATATGATAAGGGGAAATGTAAGAATAAAGTAAAAACATGCTGGAGTTTCTTAATTTTTTGGCGATCTGAGAGCCTGAGTTTTTTATTAGCCGGTTCTAATAAAAATTACGTGTATTGTATTGTTCGACAAGTGGTCCTGCAAAAAATGGCCAGTTTTGGGTACTGTTCACGTTCAATGGCTCTCTGTTCCCCACTGGAGCAATCCATATGAAACATAAAACTGCTCTGGAAAACTGATCAGTTTCTTTTGCCCTCAAGATTACTTTCTCCAACGACATACAATCCTAGGAAAATTGGCGGCACACAAAATACTATAGCAATCTTCTTTAAAATAAAGATTTCCCAGCTTTTCTATCTTCCCAAAAATTGCTGTGCTCCCTGCTCTTAAGTCCCTTATTTTCCGTAGCCCTGCTCTCGTGCTCCCAGCCCCTATTAGGTACTACTCCGAGTATAGCTCCCCTGCCCCCAAAAACCTCCTACCAGACCCACCAGAGTCTCAAATTTGGTCGTAGCATATACTTTCTTTCAGAACTGCAGCAGCTTTTGCCAAAACTAACTGACAATCTAACTATGAAAGAATGCTACCAGTCTGAATTAACATTTGGGCCTAAATTCTGATTTCAGCGCACAACGCAGATCTTCAGCAGGCCTTCGCATGTGATCGTGACGCAAAGCACCACCAGTTATGGCCTACAAAATGACGCAGTCTTCCTGAACTGATCATAAAGCAACCATATAAAACAACGGTTTTACAACCAACACTTGTTTACTCAAAACAAACACTCATATCCGTTATGGTTGTTTACTTTATCAGTTCCTTGTTTATCACCTGGTGACGTATCCAACGACCAAAGAGGCCATATGTACGAAACCGTGGGAGCTGATAAGCTGATTTCCCGTGAAACTTCGAGAAAAATAGAATTTTGATATTGCTGACAAAATCACACACAAATGAGTTTTTGTACGATTTCGGAATTGCGTGTAAGAACTGACGTAGGTGCAACCTTCAAGCCAGACTTTGAATAAAGAAAGTCTTGTGTCAAAACAATGGCATCCACAGGCAAAAATCTGAAAATAGTTATCAGATTACTGTTTGAAAAGATGGGGAGTAATGTCAGTTCAGAAAAATAATAGGGCTTTCCTTATCTTTCATTCTTCAGAGCAGGGGCTTTCATTCTTCAGCAGTGGCGACGCCACGGGGGGATTGGGGAGACCTGCCCCCCCAGATCCCAAAAGTAGGCAAAAATTGTCAAAGAAAAATGACATAACCTTGGCTAGGTATAAATACATTTCGAAAGAAAATTACGTCTGACTTCCCCTCAGCTTTCGACTTTCTTTTAGGGCTGGCGTCGCCATTGTCATCATGTCCCCAGTACTTGTGTTTCTTTATTTTGACGATCCCAGGGCTGAGTTTCTTATCAGGAGTATCTTACATAAAATATGCGTATTGACGAATAACCTACATTTTATCCGGTTTTACCGCTCAAGCATGAGCTAGAACAAGTATACTGAACATAAACAAAGAATCACATCGTAAATCGAGACGTCAAACAGACAAAACGAGGTAAATTAACGGGAGTTGGGATTTCCATTGCAATTGAAAAATTTTTTCATCACTGTCGAGAAGCAACTGGCCACAAAATCTTCAACGAACTAACTGAAGGTGTCAATCCATTGCAACTAATCTAATCGCTAAACCAAAAGCCTTCCCAAAAAGCCATTTCTGCATAACCTACGAGCAGCTTATCGTCCTTATCGTTGTCATCACTGGTTAGAATCGAGAAATCATGCATATGATATTCTATTCATAACTGAATGACGTATGAAATAATCAGTGCAATCGATGCGTGGCACGGACCCTCCTGCACAGCTACAATATTGTGACGTCATAGGGCATCAACGTAAAATGTGGGTTGGCTGTATCATGACCAAAATAACAACAAGGTTTTGTCTGTGGTCTCCCATAATGAACAATATGTTTTAAAATCTCCCGTATCCAAAAGGGCAATCAGAATCTACTTCACAAGATGCGCTTACGTCCTCAGACACCAGTTCACATCCCACGATCTCGACAAAAGGGAAAAAGAAATGATTGCATCCGAAATAGGTCACTTTTATTCTTGTCCTTTGTGATATTGTCTCGAGAAAGTCTAGCGTTTGAAATAACGTTGCTGGACATCTGGACGAACATTGTCTTGACAAGTTTCCGAAACCACGCCCTTTGGACGTTGCTCAAATGGCAAAGGGGTAAAAGAAAGCTTGGACAACCTCGTATCCAGAGCCTTTGTCACTTCGTCTCCGTCCCAATGTGACAAAATGAGGGGCACAAGGCTCCAACTTCGATTCATCATTATCATTTATCATTGACTAGGTCATTAATTTCTGTAAAGTAACTAGCGCAAGAAAGAGAGAATTAGATGTTCTGTCAGATAAATAGCGGAACATTTAGGAGTTTAAGGAGTTAGTGGTATTGTTTTTGTTATTTCATCTGCAACATTTCAAAAAAGTCATTAAAAATATATGAAATTTTACAAGGATCTGATGTTACACTTCCCTCGTTGTCTTTGATTTTATTAATTGAAAAAGAATATAAAAACTTGAGATTTGAAGATATTATTAAATTCTTTGAAGTTGATTTTTTGCAAATAGCTCTAACTAACCAATGAAGTAATGAAGACCAACCATTTACAGCAAAAAGAATAAATTACAGTTCATAAAAATCAACATAAACACCCTATTTCAAACTTTCACCTTTTATACGAATAAAGAATGGACGTTTGCAAAGCGACGTATCACTGAGTAGGATTTCTCATCACATTAACGGTGCATTATTGCTCAGCATATGATTTCTCAAAGTAGCTGAAAGTCCACAAAATCTGTGTAAACACGAGCCCAAATGGTACCACATGTTGCATAATATTATATTTAGAAGTATGGAGACACCTGCAGTTACGTATGAAGGAAAGATAAACATAATCTATGTCACTTACAGTGTTAGGTTCCGCGCTTTATCAAAACCCATGGAATGATGAAGAAATTGAGAACTGCATTAGTTTTATGTTCATATTTTCAAAGCTTAACTGAGATTTGACATTTTGTTCTCCACCTAAGGATAAGGACAAACTCTATACTGAACTCATAATGGTTTGGTTTCAGAAACCTCTAGAAATGGGCCTTCATAATGTCACTTTAGTTTCGATACCAGCAACAGTTTTCAATATGCAAAGAGTATCTTTAACTTCAGGACCATGAGTTGCTGCAGGTAAAACTTGATATGAAGGTGAAAATGAAGGTGAAAGTTAAGGTGAAAGTTGAGGTGAACAGCGTTAAGCATCATACACTAGGATCACAGAAGATCCAAGCGACTCCGCGACCCCTTGCTGTTTGGCTCAAAATAGTTGGGCTCTACCTGGAATCGAACCCTGTCCACCTGACCGTTCTGACTGCGAAGTCTGAAGATTTCACCACCGCCCCACAAAATTTCTTGCTTGTTAGGATGTATTTACCGTTGAAGAAAATTATACCAAACTACTGTATCTTCAGATCTTTATGTCTCCATA
Source organism: Aurelia sp. 3 sensu Dawson et al. (2005) (assembly GCA_964020215.1). Taxonomy (NCBI): domain Eukaryota; kingdom Metazoa; phylum Cnidaria; class Scyphozoa; order Semaeostomeae; family Ulmaridae; genus Aurelia; species Aurelia sp. 3 sensu Dawson et al. (2005). The sequence goes on from OZ026593.1 coordinate 1,816,370, forward strand.
TTCAGGGAGAGCTTTCTGCATTAAAGAAAAGATCAAGGCCTCAAAGAGTGTGAAATATCACGCCCTATCGCGTCGATATCTACGCTAGAGTCGATTCTGGGGCACTTTCTTGGGGCACACTGTATCAAAGCAGGACTATGACACTATAAAGATTAATGGTCTGGTAGCTACTAAAATGCTCTGCGAGCTGCCTGCTATTCATATCTTTGCGTGGAGTTTGAACGCTGTTGGTTATTGCGCATTCAATGAACAACAACGAATTTGCATGAAAAGACTGGAAGATATCACTGGTTACAACCACTCTCCTCTGCAAAGGCTTGCTATTTTGAGTGATCCTCCCTCCCCTCCCAAGCCTCTGCGGAAGAGAGTGGGTTACAACAGCGACTAACATCACGCCACGCAGCCACGATCATGAGTAAGAGTTTTACATGAGGTACGCAGAGATTCCCTAGGCCACAGCGATCGAACAAACGTGACCGCCGAAACTAAGAGCCCCACCACTTTCGGCGTTATAACATGGGGTTACGGGCTCCTCTCTACTTCTGCAATCCCAGTGCTCCGCACTAAAAATACAACTTGACCGTTGCATCAACCTTCACCAACATGGCGGCCTAAATGTCTCGATGACACGATATCGAAATTACAAACACAGAACGCGCTGTTTTGCTTTCGAAAACAAAGCACGTGGTATGAAGCCAAGTGGCCACCCTACTGACCTTTATTCATATGATATGAATGCAGTTTATAAGATATCCACAAACCATCTTTGAAGCATATTTTAATGGCCTAAATTCATTAAAATTCTTCCAAAACTTCATAGAATGTGGTATCGTAAACTAGGGATTTGGAAAGCGGATTGTAGGTCACTGAATCATGGTGTGTATTCAATAGTGCTTTGAAGCGGGGTTTGAAGACGCTCTGCTATTGAACTCTGAACCGCAGGGTTCTTTATCACCAAGGGGGCTGCTAACTTCTGTGTGTAAATCTTTTGGCAGTGTGGAAATTACGGAGTTTCGCTGAAATTGACTATGAAATTCCAATGGCAGCGAGTAACAGCAAAGTTTTCTCTCCTGCAAACACGGCAGGGTTTTTCCATCAAGAACGGGGCTGCTAAAGTCTGTAGGCAGATCCGAGCAGATCTTTCAGCAGTGTGAAAGTTACAAAATTCCGTAGCTGCTGATAATGAAATTCCAACGACAGTGCCTTCATGGCGTACAAGGCATCAAACAACCAAGGTTTTTTGCCAATGGCCTAACTTCAATTTCAGGTCCCTTGTTTTTCCTTCAAAATAACAGCGTATAAAGGAGGTTTGCTTTTGAAATATATGCGACAACTAGAGAGCGTCTGCTAGAAACGAGGCCGTCCCATTGGTCTTAGGGAACAAGGACTAATCAGAATTTCTACCTGGGAAAGAAGGAACATTAGTGAAGTATTCTAAGCACAAGGGAACGAATTTGTGGCAAATCATATTTTTCACATATTGGTGGATTTTCTGACTTGTCTCACAGGTCTTACAGGGAACAAGGGAGAAAAATAACTGCGGAACAAGAGAACTTTGATCCTCCCTGGGAGGGCTTCAAAAGGATTTGATAGAATTTGCAGGGGGAACAACGAGGAGTATCTGGGAGAAAATTCTTAAAGATGAGTAGAGAAAGGATATGTCAAAGAAAAGAACCACTTGGGAAGAGGAACATCAGACACTTCCACAAACATGAGTCAATGCAAAACTGGACTCAACCACAACACAGACTTCATCCTCTGCGCTTCACTCTACTTTTAGTCGATACAGACCTACACAAACCCCCTAAAACACATGAATACCGATGCAAATAGGGGTCACGAAATAGGATTCTCCAGTTCTATGATCATAATTACCTTACTGGAATTCCTTTCATGAATATAGGATCTGAACTGATTTATGCCATTTTTACTGAAACCTTGGGTGTTTTATAATCTCAAACCAGCGAGAATTATGGCTAGAAAAATAAAGAAACCTAGTATGCGAATAAGAAGATGCAAAATCGAGCTGTTGTATGCTGTGCAATTTAAGCGCCTGGGCAGCCAGCGTATGATGGGCGTTGCATAGAACGTGACCCAGAAGAAACAAAAAGCTTATCAAACCATGGGTAGCTAGACACCACTGATATGCTGCGGTCAAATACCTTGCTTCAGTTGTATGCTACTGCGGTGGAAAGCTCACATTGTTCTGCGGAGGAAAGCGTACATCGTTCTGCGGAGGAGGTCCTTCTTTCCTTTATTCTTTGTTAGCTCTATAGCAACATAGAATTTTACCCTCTGTAGAAGCATAGAGCGTTTATCACTGAAGGTTTCCAAAGCGACGAGAAGGCGGGTCTAGCGTAGTCAAGAGCCTATCCAAAGTACGTCAGGACACAGTTATAAACTTCATACAAACCAAAATGAGACCCTAAGACAAACAGAAATTAATAAGAAACCCTAATTTCGCGAATGACAGTGCAGCTTTGCTTAAATAGTCAAATATTCTTCCTACTTCTACCTAGCAACAAACCAGAAAGGCCAACCCACAGAGCTGTGAATATTTCCCAAAATTAGCGAAAATTTAGCTTCAAGACGTATTTGCCTCGTCTTCTGATCCATCAACCTAACAACTCTCTACTCAAACGACTGCAGCTGCGAATTAGGCCTTCATTTTTGCTGCAAATTTTCAAAGCTTATCAATTTTTGATGAGGAACTTTCGTTCTTCCGTAGTACTACTCAAAGTTTGACAACAGAAATTATTCAACTATGCTTGAAGCATACGCATTCAACACGACACGGGAATGAAAGTGTACACAAAACTCTAAAGGACAAGAATGTTTGCATTCTTTGTACACCAAAATTGGCTAGCATAGCATAGCAAGCATAGGCACCTTTTAAAATGATTTCACAAATTGACGATGTATCTTCCTCATCTTCCTTTCCATTTGATGGCTCGAAGGCAACTTGAAGTACTCATGCAGCAATTCTACTCATGCGATTTTTTATATCTGAGGCTCCTTAGGGGATCGAGGGCTCCAAGTTTCCAAGGCATATTTTAATTGGCTTTGGGCTCCCAAAATAGCCGTGCTCTAGGGCTCCATTACATACTTTTCAGGGCTCCAAGTGTTCTGTCTCTTAAAATTTGTGAAAACTAACATGAAATTGTTTGAGCTCCAGGGCTCCAAGCTATCAAAAAGATGGACTCCAACGGCCCCCTTTGGGGTCCTCATCTTGATTGTTTTCACAATTATAGCGACATTTTAGCCTATGTGCAGCCTCAACTCACGACTTTTATGCTTCAAGCAGTATCAACGTTGTGACTTCATCAAAATGCCAAAACGTGAACGAGAAAAACTACAGCTGCTTACCGTATTGTCACGAAATTCCACCCGAAAATTTCAAAATACTTTAACTTCTTGACATAAAAGAAGCACTTGATTTTTAAATTTCCACTGAATCAAGTTTCTCCTATGTCCTATGGTAATAGCTAGTCAAAGATAAATTGTATACATTTGCAATAGAAAAAAATGTATGGAAAATTGAAAATGTTTCAGCACAAATCCAGTATGGCAAGAAGTCATGGATTCAAATTTATGGAAATGGCTGCAGCACATTGCTTTGTGAAAGGGATAATTTCAATCCATTCAAACTGAAAGCATTTAGAGGCCTTTAGAGGAAGTCCTGTCTGCAACGATATCCATCAGGGCATACAAGAAATGATCATTTCCATGTGGGTAAAGATGAGGTTATAAACTGAACAAAAGCCCCGATGGGAGGGGGGCCGCAAGGACCGAGATACAGGGGGTCCAGGGGGGCCATGGCCCTCTCAAAATATTTCAGCAGTTGCTACAGTAAATCTTTATTCTTTATCATTCTAGTATTTCAGAATATCAGATAGGTACTCAATCTTCTTATGTCGGGTATATCTCGTTCACTTTCTACCTTTCATTAATTTAGGAAGCTCTTTGGGGGGTATTTACAAGCTAACAAACATAACTCTCACCATAACTCTACAGTGGCCTTTGGTAAACCTTCAAAACGTAGATTTACCTGTAAAGTCGATCCGTATTGAGTGAGAAACAAAAATTAGTGTACCGTTAAGCCAATTTGAAGAGTGTGGTCTCAAATTTTTTCCAGGAGAGTACTCCTAGACCCCCTCCAAGGCTCTGGATCGCTTAGCTCGTCACCCGGTTTGCCCATGGCCCCCTCAAGTAAAAAATTGTATCTCGGTCCTTGCCCCTGGGGGGGGGGTAACTCGAGTCTCGGGATGACGGGGACGTGCCGCCCAACACTTTAAGGGAAGACCCGTATGTATGAATTTTCGGTCGATTTTCATGCCCATCTTCCAGGATTTCAGGGGGGCAATACCTGTTCAAGTTCCATGGAATCAAGTTTTATTTCACTGTAAAGGTATAATAATGGAAAATAAGGTTACTGCGAACGAATTTTCACAACTAAGATCAAGAAAATCCAACGATAAAAATAAATATTTCGAAAAGTTTTTGTTATGATTCAAAACGCTACCCATTTTTGGTGGAACAAATACATTTTGAGACCCATGTTTAGAGACTTTTGAGGTTCTAAACCCATCCTTATGGGCGGCACGTACCCATCGCTCTACATATAGAACTTACCACCCCAGGACAAAAGCTAGCCAAAATAGGCCCTTTGGCAAGATCCAGGACACTACTTGTGCAACTGGTTTCTCTCTGGAAACCTCCTCTCAAAAGTGGCCTCAGAAGTGGTCAAAAGGTTCACCACACTGCAACACATAAATCAGCTATCATTGAAATTCAAACCTACTGGAAAAGAAAGGCAAGACCTCAGTGAGCTTTGTCTAGTCCAGAAAAACCAAGAAATTAAATCATAAGAGAATGACTAATTCATAAAAGCTCCCTGGTTTCAAATATCAATTGAAAAAGTCATTTTCATTAAATAGATTTAAATTTGATAACCAATTTCCTGCGAAAACCTTTTGTAAATGTTTAAACAAGGATTTATGCAACAGTGTCAACCATAAGATTGCTTCTAAATAAGGATACCTACTCCTTACAGCAATCAAATGATTTCAGGAAATGTCAGGATTTATCAAATACAGCTGTTTACCAACATGGAGAACAAGAGAGAACCTGGGTGGTTAGACTACATTACATAAGTCCCTCTAACTTACGCTCGTTGTTGTTGTTGTCACCGCTTCAGTTGAGGGACTTATGTCCTTACGCTTCAGAATAGGGACTAATTAGGCCAAGTCCGCCGCGTTCACGGCGCGACCAATCAGATCGCTACTTTCTTAATATGGTCAACCCACGTGCCTATTGTTAGCGTTTGATTGGCTCATTAGTTCAAAGTTCGACTTCTCGAAGCGAAGCGACGCTCGAAATGACCTTCGAAGGGACGTTCGACTTTTCTTTCGACGTTCGAAGGATGGAAGATGTTCTAAGTTTCTTCTGATTTTTCGTAAGATTTTAGTCCCTGTTTAGAATTCGTTTGGTCGTGAGTCCTTTGTATGAGTGAAATTAAAACATCAGATTATAAATGTTGAACGAATACAAGGAATCACGTCGTCAGTCTAGGTGGTTTCCTTTTAAATCTCTCACAAGCCAGAGTTTTGAAGCCCTGGGGCAAACCAGAAAAAATTCTGCTAAGGGGTTTGCCAGGATAATGGGATTGTGGATCAGAATTTAAAAAGTTCTATATTTTTCTTGTTCCTACATTTTTGTTGTACCAGCACCTCTAAGTGGACCATTGTGGAAAAATGTCAGCTTGACCATTGCTCCCACGTAATTAGGGGTGCTTTCTGTCACATTATTAACTTTATATGTTGTATCTTATCTACTTTTAAACTTGTAAATATTTTAATTGTGGCAATGATAAATACATACATGAGGAAATTAATGGGATTTAGGATCCATGGCAAGCAGAGCTGGCCTTCCTAAGAACATGTTTACCTGCGAAGAATTCATATAAAAAGTCTTAAGAGTTCTTTGGGAAAGTTTCTCAAGTTCTTAAGAATCCTAACTTTTATGTGAAGACTCTGCCATGAAAGCAAGGAACCAAGAATCGAATCTCTTGGCTTCAGCATAATTTCTAATAAGTGTTCATATACCATACCATTTAATGAAGAGAAAATTTTTCCAAGAAAAGAACCTTGAGAGTACATTAACTAGTATCACAGAAGAGCATCAAAGATCACTATCAAAACAACACAAAACAAGGCACATGATTCATTGCATTTTTGGATCTTTAACTATCTTATCTGATTGAGCAAATGAAAAAATGTGGAGAATTTAAAGCTATTTGGAGCATGGAGATAAGATGATAAAACATCTGTACAATTCAGTTTGATTGGAAAAATTCCAACTATTCTTAGGGGGTGATGTGATATGGGGTAATGTGCAAAGCTAACATACAAAATTTGCTGCATTAGAATCACTAACATATTGAGTCCAATAAAGTTGTATTATTGTCTGAGGTAACTATTCTGTGACAACCTTCTTATGTTTCCTCAATTTATATATTTAGTAGCAAATATAGTCACTGATCTTAACACTACAATATCATATATATTTTATTCCAGGATTGAAAAGATTGACTTCCTTACAAATCAATATCTATTTTGCCAAAATACACTTAAATGAAGGTAGGATACATAAGAACCTGGTTATTCTACAGGAACAGGAATGCACAAGCTTTGAATGAAATGTACACTGAATTTTTGACAATACTTCGTAAGCCATGCTTCTAAAAACAACAATTTATATGATCACAAGAGGTACAAACTTTGAAAATGTGGTACATAACACTTTGTTACAAAATTTTTCCTCTGGCACACAAAATCTACTGGAATAAAGAAGAATTATGAATGCTCAAAACACAATTTACATCAGTTTGTAGCTAACTACATGTTTGACTTAGTATTCAATGATTCTCAAAATATACAAAAGTTTCTTGAGTTTCTAAAATGTTTCCTCAAATCGTTGTTGCTTACAATGTAGAGGATTTCCTTTTGCTTTTCAGAACATTTCACATCAAATCTCAATGTAGAAAAGCTGTCTGTCTAGACATTACTCACTTAACCAAGGCAGAGTAGCAAGATACAATAACAGAGAAAATATGTTTAGGATTCCTTGACCAATAGGGAAAGTTTCCTTCCTACATTTTCCATTGCTGAAGTTTCCCAATTTTCGGAAAAGAAGTTAGTTTCCTATACAAATCTATGCAGATGAAATGATTTGTAAGCAAGGGCAAAGATTCTCCATGACAAAATTATAAAATCTACATCTGGAAAGATACTCAAACTCAACCCTCCTGGAAACCAAGATGCAAACCAGATCAATTTCACTCCACTCAAAGCTTCACAGAAATTTGCAATCCCTTCTGAGCCTCGTTGATTGAAAAGCTACACATTTTATGACACACTGAATATCACGTTGACAGGAATTCCAAGGTAATGGCAGGGAACTAATCAACAGAAATGAAGTGAGAGAAGATCTGTCTCAATCATGACATTCCAAGTATTATTGAAATCACATAAAACAGTCTCTTTGCACTTCATTCAAGCAACCTTCAAGACCTTTCAAAACACAAAATGAAATAGTACTGACTGCCTGCTAAGTTCAGCAGTAACATGACCATACTTTCACCACTGTACTTCTAAGGTAGAGAAGCATTTTAAGAACTCAGCATTACATGATGGTTTGTAATGCTAAATGAAACTAGTACCACTAAAGTTTGGTGTATGGTACTCCCAAGGACTGTGAATTAGAGCTAATTAGAATATTTTAGCAAAATTACAGTTATGATCAGTTTATCCTACTATTGGAGAACAGCTAAACAATTGAGAAGTGTTGATAGAATCTGCTTTACTGTATTGCCTGACTGTGTGGTGCAGGTGAAAACAGGGCCGTTGAGAGGTGGCTCAGGCCCAAAGGGTTGGGTCTTAATGGGGCCCTCTGATGCCAAAAGCACTGGAAATGTTTTGGAACCTTTTGCACTTTGATTAAGCCCAACAATGCACTGGTAAAATACTGCTCATCAATGGAAACACCCTCCTAGACAATGTTAGAAACAAAACTTATGGTGAAACTTTTTATCTCATGTGTCAAGTGTTTAAAGAATGAACTGAGAATATCAGTGGGGCAATGGGACTAAAAACATTCCTCAAGGAAAGCTCAAAACAAAGAAAAAATGGATGATATATTTTACAGGCCCCTGATGGCCCCAGGCCCCCTGAGATCTACTCTGGCACCCCCCCCTTCTCAATGGTCCTGGGTGAAAATCTTCCTGTAAATGGTCACTGGGAGTATAGAAATAATAGAGGAAATCATCAAACTCTAAGGGGCAAGTTCACCCTTAAAATACAGTACTGGCCTTGTGTACATTCACAAAACAAGGATTCGTGACATTACAATAAGAATTCTTGAGCCTTATGAAAGACAGCAAACCTGTCTAAACAAGAATTCTTCGGCAGGAAACCATGCTTATATGGACAAGGCCTGTACAGTATGCAAGTAACTGCAGGCAATGTTTTTGGTTCAAATACTGACTGCACTAACAGATGGTCTTTTGTAAAAATTATCTCCTTGTGACATAATAATTTTAACACTTCAAATTCCCATCAATGCATATGGGATTTGAAACTGCTCCAGATGTTTTTAAAACCTGTGATGAAATGTTAATTAAGGCATTTGTGTTGAAAAATTAAAGAAAGATAAAGAGGGCATCAGGACAGAATGGAGGGGGGGGGGGGCAGATTGACTTAAACATATTCTTTTATTAGAAACTGCATATATATACTGGTTACTTTCTTATGAAAAATTGTGTGTAATAGACCTATTTTTCATAGGTCACCAAATTGCCAAAAGATAACAAATTGTGTTTTAGCAATCATTTTCAATCTATCCAATTTCTGGAGTTCACCCTACCCCTACAAGGAGAGGGGTAAGTTGGGGAAAACAGCATAATTCTGTGGGGCTTGCGCTGCAGAAGAAGGGAAGGGGTGGATGGGCAGAGGGAAATATCAAGGGTAACAAACTCACCTATGCCCAGTCATTTCCACAACATCCTGCATGAGTCTATCCATGCATTTTTCAGGCCCACTAAGACATCTTGTGTTACTCTGCATGAGTGCAATATGATTGAAAAGCAAAATATCCCGGGCATTCCCAACATTTTCCAATCTCTTATATCGTTCATCTTCCTGGAGATAAGCATAAATTTCTTTCATATCTGTCTCTGAGGGGCGACAGTTCGGATCTAGCTTCATAAATTTGGGGGCAGCTTCGAACAGTAGTTCTTGGAACTCTAATTTCGCAGCTAACGTTATTTCTTGTAAATATTTCTCAAATATTTCTTTACGTTCATGTTCATCAAGTCCTTTGTATGATTCCTCATTCTGCAGCCATAAATAAGCATCACTCCAACTTGTTCCGGGTCGAATTTTCGGTGTTAATTCTAATAAATTTCGAAAGTCTGATTTCATTCGAACCTTTTTCGCCGATTCCATTAATTTCTTGACATGCCGATCAAAACAAGCTCGTGATCTCTCGAACTGTAGAATCCCAAATGGGATGCGTTGATCTGCATTATTCAATATCTCCTCACGATCATTCCATTGCACATCTTCTGGAAGAAATCGAAATCTCTTATCAAATAATTTATGATTCTTAATAGCGTCCTGACAAAGGTCCCATTTCCAATCATAACTTTCGATCACTTGTAAAGTTGGTAATAGCTCATCGAGCGCTTCGGGTAATTTCCCTAAATATTCATTTAATTTCTTGTCTTCATAATGTTGCTTGATCTTCAGTACTTGCTTATTGAATACTCTTTCTGCTTGTTTTGAGCCTTGAAGAAAAACATATCTATTCAAGTCTTCATTTGCCTTATTAGCAATTCTGAACTGCCTCCAAGTGATCAGGGATCGTAGATCAGTGATAACACTTTTTACCAAGCTCTGATATTTATCAAATGCTTTGCTAATGATTTCTTTATGTACTGCAACAGCCTCTTGAAAATGGACAATTTTCGAGCGAAATCGCCCTTTTGATTCAATCATTTGAGCAAGAATCGCAAATCCTAAGTCAACATTTATATTTTCAATAGCAGACGTCTCGATCAAAGGCGCAGATAATTTTTTCGAGTGCACAAACTTATGCGCTTGGGATAATAAATTGTCATCGAGGAGGCCATCGCATTTTGTGGCTACAACAACGACAGGTTTCTTGCTTTTATTAATCCCGTTGAGAGCATTAGACAATAAGTCTTCCTGGATCTGAACCTTCTCTGATCGTTCTGCAATATTCCCACTTACATCGTAGACACATAGGAAGCCGTCGACATGAAATTTGCCATCTTTCTCAGTCTCCGGCATCCGTACTTGCTCATAATCCGCTTGCAACGCGACCTGGTCTCGACTGATGTACATCAACTTGCCAGGGGAAGCTAATTTCGTGGCTGTACATCTTTTAATATAAGGAGGAATCTGACCTCCTCGTGTTAAAGGCATATACGAAGAATCATCGTAAAATTCAGTTTGCTCAACAACGTTAAAAACAATTTCATTGTCTTCGACGGTTTTCGAGACACTGCCCCAGTATAAAAATTGATCATTGTTTATCACGCTTCCACCGAAATCCGACGGGCTGTAAACCGAACTATGGTTGTAATTTAAATCATCTTGGGCTGGACGAACGAATCTGTTACAAAGATATGACTTTCCAACGCCAAAAGAAGTCCTTTCTTCATCTATACCACTCAGACCTAAGACACAAATGTTGAACGTCCGAGTGAGCTTGGATCTTTTCGCTTCGACTGCCATTCCATGAAGCGTTAGGCCATCGAAACGTGCTCCCCTCGCTTCTTGAATCTTTCCTACATTACTTTATGTGTTCCTTGTTGTGTTATATGCTATTTATTAGTAAATAAATGCGATATTTCGTCACCATGTTAGCGACACTCCTTCACCATTATTTTCCTTTTTCAACTGCCCATAGCCAGTAATTAATATTCAAAATGGCGGACACATTAGTCACGTGATGGAAACATCCGGGACACTAAATCAGACGTCATAAGCGTCATATTTCTTTGAACGACCCTGGAGCTAAAAATAGTACTTAAATGGTTGAAAGTCATTTGTGAATCATTATATTTACGAAAAATTTCGATATTGGTTTGGCGAAACCGTGGCTTGGTGGTCTTAAGCTTTTTCAAGCAGTTTCGAAACGGACAGCTGTCGCAATATTCATACATATCAATTTGTAAAGACGCAACCATAGAAATCCCGCAACCTTGCAACAGACTAGCCAATTTGCGCCAGCACTGAAACATTCTTAAAATTATCAGATTTCGATTTCTCAAAGTTTCTTACGAGTTTCGTCAAGGCTCCATAACTATCTTCATGTTTACTGCCTGTTGCCTTAGAGCCTTTTCAATGTTTAGACAATAAACAATAGGAAATAAGTATAATTAGGTAAGAATATGAAGTAATCCTTCATTCAAATAGAAAGCTTCTAAGTTTAATGGATTTTCTCAAGTTTTTGGCGATTTCAGAGTTGAGTTTTATGAAAGCACCTTCTTTAAAAAAAAAATATTCTCGAAATTTCATGCCTTCCTTTGTAAAATTACTTTTAACTGTAACCATATGAGTTAAAAGTTGATAATGGGTCAAGAAATTGAAGCTAACAGATCTTCCCAGTTTAGCTGTGAGTTTCACAATTCTTTCCCAACCCAAATGATACTACAATGTGTATTTTTTTGCTTCGAAACTTGTTGCCTTAACAATTTTGATATTCTGAAAACTAATTCATGTGTGCTACACTAAAAGGAAATGCTACTGCACTATTTTGGCTACGAGTGAAGGTAAAGTCGCAGTTTTTAGGGCCAAGCGCTGGAATCGCAGGATCGCAGGAATAGAGCAAACCTAATCGAGTTCGCGATCCCTTGTCACGACATTCATGTGGTGGTGGGGTCCTATCAGGTATGGGAAACCACTCCACCAGACTGTTCTGGCTGCAAAGTCAGAGGATTACACCATTGTTAGAATGTGTATAGAGACAATCCTCACTTTGGCATGTTCAGTAACGAATTTATACACTCCACATAAAATTCTCAGCAGCCTTCATCAAGTTTCCAGGTTTGGTTTAAAGTCACACCCATTTTAGTTTGTTTTTGTTTTGTTGTTGTGTTTATTTAAACAACCCCATGTTTGCTGGCTTTTGCTGTGTATCAGTTTCTGTTATGTTGTTTTAGAAACACATTATTTCATTTTCCCAAGGATCGTTTTTAATTTTCTCACAGAAAATTCGTTGGAAAAAGGCGAGTTCCCAAGGGCGAGGTGAAAACAAAAAGGATGAATCACACAAGCCAAGAAACTTGTTGGGGTATCGCAATCGAAAAGGATAGGCGAACAAATTTTGATTTAAACTTCGTAGGTAGACAGTCGCAAAAGCTCTAAGTTTTTCTTGGTCTAATATTTACAGCCCGTTACAGTTTGGGCCTGTAAGTGTAACAGATCAGCCTTCTATTTACATTGTCCCTGAAGTTTATAAAAGACATCAGGAAAATGGCCTGAAATGCGTGATAACATACTGTAAGGGTTCGTTTGATTGGTATCAATTTTAAAAGCGGTAGGCCTCGCATTTTCAGAATATGAGTTTGGTTGACTCTAAAATTCTCAAAACGGCAGTTTTGGTAGGCCTTCGGGTTCTCCCTGTTCTGAAACTTCGGCTCCAAAAGGCAGGAGACTTGGCATATTTCGGGAGAAATCAAGCTTCCATTTATGAATTTTCATTTTCGCCATAGTGAATCCGAGCCCTGTAGCTTTTGTTTGATCGGGAAATGTATTTCCATCCCTGCGAAGTCAAGTCTTCTGTTTTGAGAATTTGGGACGTTTGAAACTACCAATCAAGCAAACCCGAACACTTCCAAAGTAAAGCTGTTTTTACACGAAGAAATGGAACAAAAAATACAACTTTTAGAGAAATAAAAGAAGTCAACCCAATCTCTAAATTATTCACTACAAAATGCAGTGCACAAATTTAATCATTTGCGTTGATTAAAAACTAAACCCGATATGCATTAGACCATTAGGAGCCCCTTAAAAAAATAGAATATTTACAAATCCTAAAATTCACGCTAAGGTAAAGCTAAAAATCTACTCGCACAGAAAATTTTTACCGCTAATATTGAAAAAATAGCTTAAATTGTATAATCTGAGGAAATTCGTATTCGAAGGAGCTGTTCGATGGATCAGGCTCAGATTGATCAGACCTCCTTGCTAGTTTAGTTGTCTATCAGTGCAACAATTTCACTGCGGATACATTGTTTCTGTTTAGGCCAAATTTGATTTGCAGATGGTCTGACCATGGGTCGCAGGAAACATACCTGTGTCTTTACTGTGGTTTCTTCTGCCTTTCTTGGCTTCCTTTGCTTCCCTGCCTCAGCTCAATCCATTGATTCAACTCTGCAATGGTCTAATTCAGTTTCTCTGCAAAAGGGAGGCTGCCCTCGTTTGCGGTTTTGTGATTCAGCGGCCAGAGCAAGTAGGTTGCTTTTGCAGAGAAACTGAATTAGGCCAATGCAGACTTGAATCAATGGATTGAGCTGAGGCAGGGAAGCAAAGGAAGCCAAGAAAGGCAGAAGAAACCACGATAAAGACACAGGTATGTTTGCGTTTACATATTTAACAATCTGGTAGACAGTTGAACTAGCAAGGAGGTCTGATCAATCTGAACTGACATTGTATGGTGCGCGCTAAGGACCTTGGGTGAGAATGACTCTTCATATTCTAGAGTCTTCTTATCGGTGGAAGTGTTCACTTTTTGTGACTCACTCTGTATTTTCTGATAAATGTATGGTATTGTTTCAATCATAAATAATTGATTTGTAAAAACTCTGGAGAAGCAAAGGTCAATTCAAAGACTTCAAAACTAGTAATAAAAAAGAAAGTAGTAATTCATTTTTTAAACCATCTTGCGAAAGCATAGGTTCCAAATCTTTAAATCTACGAAAAAAGGCGGGTGTAAAATTCAATGATCTATTTCTTTAAACTGAATGACTTGAAGGAAACTTTAGCCATTTTTCTATGATTCTACCGTTGGAATTTTCAGAAATCCTGATTATTTGTCGAAATTACGGCCTCTTTTCTATTTCAGCTCATTTTATAATGTGACGTCATCAAATTTCTAAATCACAAACCAGAAGAGTGAGAGAGTTTTGCTTGATACCATATTGTAGGCATCCATAAACTATGGTTTTCTTGAAAATTATTTGATATTTCGTCTAGAGAAAATACGACAGTTTAAAGTTTTTATCGAACATTTTCTTGGATTCTTAAAAAAGAAGAAAAACACTACAGTTCTGAAAATATTGAAGATTTCAGAAAAGTCCAATGGCAGATTTTCTTTAAAATAGTTCAAGTTTCTTTGAGGCCGTTCATTTCAAAGAAATAGGTCATTGAATTTTACACCCAGCTTTTTAAAGATTTGAAACCTATGCTTCTTGCGAAAAGGATGTGGAAACCAACTACCATCGGCTATCGAAATAATTGTAAATGAAAAAAGCGCAGTAGGTTTCAACATCTTGGACTTTGTGGAACTAAAAATCACTTAGACTGCGTTCACACGATGCCGACACATTTTGAAAACGGAGAAAAATGTGACGGATAGGCCTCCCGTTCACACGAAAACGGCACATTTTTTGCCGGCAGATTTTGAAAACGGTAGATTTGAAAACAAATTTTAACCAACACACTTTTGAAACAACATCGTATGAACAATCGAAAACGATGAAAAAAGAACATTTATCGACGCTGTTGGAACGAGACTGATCGATTCATAGAGTGTAGGTATATTTCTTTCACACTAAGGTGATGCAAAGTCTTTTTACTGTCAAATTTCCTATCGTTTTAAAATTGTTCCGGCATCGTGTGAACGCTAGCTCAAATATTGCTACTGCCACATTTTTCACCGTTTTCAAAATGTCCCGGCATCGTGTGAACGCAGTCTTAATGTTATGCTTTCGGTGTTTTTCGATAGGGTAAGTTGAAAAAATTCAAACAAAAGTTTAATACATCAATCAAGGCTAACTTATTAAACTCCATTCACACTAGCAAGTAAAACCAGTTTAAACTAAACCAGATTATTGAATGGAGCCTTCTGATTGGGCAATCCAACAAATCGAGTGCATTTGATTGGTTGAAATTTAAACTGATTTAGAAAAAGCTGGTTTAAATGTGTCAGTGTGAAAGCAGAATTATACCCCATTCACACTGCAAGTTAACCCAGTTTAAACTAAACCAGGTTATCGAATGGAGACGTCTGATTGGTCAATCCAGCAATGCATTTGATTGGTTGAAATTTTACCTGGTTTACATAAAGCTGGTTTAATTGTGTCAGTGTGAAAGCAGAATTAGATGCAAAAACTTTGCTTGGTAAAATCAATCATCATTTGGACCCAGAAATTAGAAAAATCCTGAAAAGGGGTTTGTATGGGAATCCCATTTCCGATTCTTTTCCATGATTTAGCTTTGATTGAAATCTAAGTTCAATGATTCAAATTGCCTGTTTCAGAAATAGAAGTTAATGTCAGCAGCAAGAAAATCATGGACCAGAATCGGATGAAGAATTCTCCTTCCCACACCAGCATTTGCCTAATTTTTGAGTCTAAAAGACGAGTAATTCTGCCAAAACAAAATTTTCGCATCCCAGTTAACCTTTGATTGAAAGATAAAAGTTTCAGTTTTGAACATAGGCCTGATACTTTTATTCTAAAGCCCCAGGGGAGTGGGGGTACTCCCATACTTGACTTGACAGGATTTGCCGCTCAACAGGGTGTCCTTTTGCGGTGAAAATTATGCGAAAGGATGTCCTTTTCTAACTAAAATTATGTGACAGGGTATTACAATTGATAAGAAAATATGCGACAGGGTATCATGTTGAAGGAAACTGTTTAGAGCTCTATTGAAACAATGGATTGTGTACATTTTTGGCAAATTCTTATGCGACAGGGTGTACTTTTGGGACATCTTTTATGCGACAGGGTATAGGGTGTAGAGGGATTTTCCACACACCCCCCAAACGTTTCAACTCTAAAGCCCACCAAACGTGTAAATCTTTCTTGAATCATCCAGTGAAAAAAACTGAAGAAGCATTGATAATATCTCGTTATAATTTCCATAAATCTATTCACAGTTTATGCTTCTCAAACGACGATTTTAAAATCATGTTACAACAATTTCAATTTTTTCAGGAATTCATGGTAATTTATGCGACCATTCATACCTTTGTCCAATTCAGAAAGAAGTTGAAATGACTCTTCCTCGTCTAACTCAACATCAGAAAGTTTCAGGACTAAAGTAAATTCCTGAATGGTCAAGGAACCATTGTTATTTGTATCCAACTTCTTGAAAGCACGTTGCAACTGCTTCAAATCATCAGAAAACTGCATGAAATGAAAGTGAATCAAAGTAAGAAATGTTTTCTCAGAATATATACTGGGTGGGCATGGGATGTAAATGCCTGGGGCTCATGCGATGTCATATCCCTCCATGCTCTTCTCAAGTGTCCTCTTCTAAATTCAAGATGTCTTTTGCCGGGACTTTGCCAAGCTTTTTCTGAAGTTTAGAGGTAGTGAGGTTCAAAGCTACCTCTTCACTCTGGGAGCCATGCCCTAAGAACTGCTTTCTGCATCCCTGCTTCAGGAGATTAGAGTCCCCATTGGTATACCCGAACTATAAGCTATGTTGAAAATCTTTACAATTACTGAAAGGTCATGCCTCCCAAAATGTAAATGTTTTGGCTTTTGGTGCAAAGGACAGTTAAAAAACTTTTTTTCTCGAAAGGGCAACCCCTGTGTCTCTGGCATCCTTGCGTAATCAGTTACTTTTGTTTAATTACAAATATTCGGATATTCCAGCAAAATTGATATTTCTTTTCGTTCACGTGGCATAAAAACATAAAATCACATCACAGATAAGTGAATCAAATAAACAACGTTAGCATCCTTTCTTCAAACGCATCGCATGCGAATTAGCAGAGGTTATTGCGGCTGGCTGATTTTAAGCTGCAGGAACAAGCTAAATTTCTTCAAATAGCCTTCGGAAATTTACCTGCAGTTTCAGAAGACCGCAAAGTCTGGAAAGCAAAGATTTGTTGACTAATTTTCAACATGTGTATGGTTGCAGCCTTCGGAAATTGCCCACGGTTGCAGAAGACCACAAAATAGAGCGAAATGAGATTGGTGGCTTGAAGGAAAACCGATTGCGCAATTCATTCCAACTTCTCAAACAGGATTCCAGAGTAATGGTGACTGCTAAAAAAGTCTTTGCGTACCCAACAAGCCAATCAAATCACTTGAAACTTGGCACAGAGGGTCAAAAAAGCATACAGCTATGAAGTGTCAGCGATTTTTGATAGATTTAACGTCTCGATCGTTACAAAGGTTTGAAAATTGAAAAAGACATTTCAGGCATTTGCATATATAAAATGACATTATTTCAAGACAGTAGGTTTTTTAAGAATTTGTGACATGCTTTTATATTCGAGGATTTTACGTCTATGGCAAGCAGACAGTCGTGGTCCAACATTGCTCGATGTTCTGTAAAAACCAGGAGCGGGTACTACCAATAAGGTCTCGAAAAATACGACACATATCTTTGTTGCCGTTTGATATTTCTTTCGCGCGTCCCACACAGTTCACGCGAGTTTTTCGTCGCATGCCTTAATTTCTGAACATGAAAGCCCTGCCTCACAAAAGTCAACTAAGAGCTAACGAAAATAGCCTAAATATGGGTTTTTCAAATTACCTTATTGTGTTTCAATTTGCGTGAGCTGCCAAATTCTATAAATGGATTCAAACGCCTTAACTTTGTGCCCAACAAACTGATCCCAGAAATCCGGTTCCCCTTCAGCTCAATAAGCCTTCAAACGGTTTGGTTTCTCTGACTTCTGATCTCTAAATCTCTTTATGACGTAATATGTAATAGAGACAAAGTTCGGTAACGCTATTATGAACCCGTGACTCGTGGATGGACTAAGGTGGTAGAGATAACCGAACCTTACGTCACAACTTGTTGACAGGCCCTACACCGCGTAACCCAAAATCTTTAACTTTTTGAAGAACAGCCAAAGTTTGATTTCCTTACTTATCCACAAAATTTGCTCTGTCCACTTGAAACAAGGCCCCTATTTGCGAGATATTAGCAGGTCCAGGAATAGGTGTTAAGGACAAGCTGGTCAAGCGTGCTACCACAGAGTCATCTCCACTCAAAGAGCTGCCTATATATTCACAAAGGTAAAGAATTGCTTGATCAACATGTACCCCTCCCCCATCGTACCAATGGTCTGCTGCTGCTATGGAAAAACAAAACATTTCATTGGTTGCCAGAAACAATGAGCAAAAAATGAAATAAATTATTTCATTAAGTTATTGTCGATTTTTAGCGATAAATCCAAAAGAAATTTCTCTCTTTCATGGCCCAGGAAACTAGACTCAATCCATTCGTCCCAATGTGTTCACTCCACTCCATTTTTGCGATCACTGCGGCGGAAATACATTGCTACGCAACAGCATAAAAATTGTTGGTTTGTTCAAGAAAGAACAATACCAAAAACAATAGCAGCAATTCAATTCAATTATGAAAATGTTGTTGTTATTGTAACAGGGACATGTATTGAGTCCACCAGGAAACTTGAGTGCTTGTAAATGGTATAAATCCATCATTTCTGTTGGCGGATTATTCAAAAAAGAATTTTGTCTTTTAAAGTTTATTTTCTAAATCACATATAAGCTTTTTAAAGCCATATTTATTCAACTGAAACTAAATCCGTTTCTCTTATAGGCTCATTACGATATCATTCTATTTCGCTTTTCTTTGTTGTCATATTGCGCAAATCTTTTGTAGGCTTCTGTTGTTAATTCCTCTACTGTTTCAAAGTAAATGATGGGTCTAGAAATCTATTTGCATCGATCCAACTCTTACACAGACCTTTTAGCAAAATACAACCATGAGCAGTTAGACACAGCAGTGTATATGCTGCTGCGGAGGAAAATTTATATGTTTCTGCGAAGAAGGTTTGAAGATTTTGAAATTGAAGAAACGTTTCCTTTCTTTTTTCTTCTGTCTCTTACGCTAGCTCCTTCGTAGTAGCGAAAAGCTCGTCCTGCGCAAAAGAACAAAGCAGCATTGAAGCACAACTGAAGTGACACGGAAACCAGTACTAAATGAATACCTCCATGGTATTCGTTCAAGGCAAAACAGAATATCACCTTACCCTTTCTTTAATCTTTGCAGCTACTGAAGGGAGACCTTTTGCTGCTCTCAGTGACTGCTGGGCCTGCAAGATGTAAACGAAGAACTCATTTTCAAACACATTTTCAATGCAAAAATTTAAACGAGCATACGATCGACCAAATAGTGTAGACAGGTTCTCGACCACTTAGAGATTTAGCCACGTGATAGAACGTGGCAGGCAGGCGGGCTTTACAGGTCTCACGACCTTCCACTCCCTTATCAATAATTTTAAACATGAAAACTACAAAGAGAAATTCCAGAATAAATTCCGGGTGCGGGGGAATCTGCAGGGATGTCGCGGGGAAAGCAACCCTAAGAAATACAATAAAAACAGTTCCAAAGCCATACTTACATTGTCAGTTGTCTTGTGAGCCAAAATTGTCATCATATTATTGCCCTTTCGATAAATCTGTCTTCTTGATGTGAATGGTTTAAGGAACTCGATCCAGCATACTCTGTAGTAAAAAATTCGCAAAATGAGTACCATGTATTTGAAAGATTTAGGTAAAATCTATAAGTTATAAAACCTAGGAAAATAACCTCCTTGTTTCATTACCTTTAACTGCTCTTCCTGGCTTGTGTTAGGATATTATGGTAAACGGGACCGTCCGACTTTGGTGTTTAACTTTCGGCATGAGTCTCAATAGCTCTAAGTTGTGAAAAACTCGATCAAATACCGGCAAAATTTGGATGATTAAACATTTTGCCGACTTTATACTAAAAATGTAAAGACACACGGTAGAATTAAGAGTTATTGTCTCAGGGAACTAGGAACGGTGAGCAAGTGCTCCCAAAGACTTTGCAATTATATCAAAAAGTGTCCTTTTCATTTCGGGAAATTCCCCTTGAAAAAAGTGCCCTTGAAGCATTGTGCTCCCCAAGTTTAGGATGCTTCTTACAGCCCTGATCTATCAGTAAATATAAAGTCTAATTAATAAAATTTTAATGAAAACGTAATGCAAACGTAAGAAATGCAAATTTAGCTTTTACCTGCCGTTTTTCAAAATGTCAAATTTATTGCTCAGTACATCACACTCATAGTCCGTCAAGTGAATACAGAGACTTTGTAGAATATTCTAGAACGAGAATAATTTGTGCAATCAAATATTGAACATCCTAGATATTAGTTAGACTTATTGCATGAGTCCTTGTTTTCGCTCCATTTACAACCAACGATACCCCACAATTACTACAACAGTAAATAACAATTCAATTCAATGGAACAAAACTTAGACAAACGAAAATCACCAGTCCGTCAAGTGAATATATAGACTTTGTAGAATATTCTAGAATGAGAATAATTGCGCAATCAAATATTGAATACATTAGATATTAGTTAGCTGTTAAAATGTTGCAATAGACACAACGGGAGACAGAGATAGATGCTTCAATAAAGTTAATGAAAAATGTTTGCAACGAAATCTATGTTTGTAAGTCTAAATTCTTGGCATAAAAAATGACAGGTTGCCTTTGAAAAAAAACGTGAAATCGTATGACAAACAACTGGATTTCTTTGCAATCAAAGATAATTAAAAGGGTGAATCAAAGTTAGCAGGTTAATATTGATGCCAAATTGATGAAAAATCCCTAACAATTTTAAACTCATTGCATAAGAGAAAGTTTATAGATGAACATTTCATGTCAAGAAAAACTAGACTGAAAGACAGAGAACAAAGTTTTACTAGCTTTTCAAAACTACTTCTTAAAGAGCAATTTCCACCCAGGGTCCCTTGCACGTACGCTAAACTTTCAGGACATTAAGATAATCAAATATGGCCTTGAGCTAAAACTATGCATCCATATTGCAGTGGTTGAACTAGAAGGAAAGTTTTACACTTCTTGAACTGTTCTGTCAGTTCCACTACCGCACTGTGGATAGTCTATGTTTAGGGCAAATTTAGTTTTCTGATAGTCTGAAATTGTAACGTAAATACAATTGATATTACTCAAGCAAAATACCTCAATGAAAGAGAGAATGATGACTAAATGTATTGGGCCATATTAGTCAGTAAATTATCATACTATATTATATACTATATACTACATCATATACTACACAACATATCATATGTTATATACTATATACTTTATCAAATATTACATAATATGTACTATATTCACTACATTAGTCAGAAGACAATGAAAATGTGAAAACGTAGCATATCATTTGGAAATCGCAGCTTTATTAGAAATCGTAAAGTAAGGACGACGAGAAAAAGAATCATGATTATCCACTTTTAATCAGTTTCATTGATCATCCAAATCATTTAGTTGACAAGCCCATGTGATGTAAAAACAGCCATATCGAATTAGTAGATAAATTAGTAAATCGACAAATCCATATGACAAAAAACAAGTGGCAAAGCCATGATAAATAAATAGAACGTTTCGAACCTTCCTAGGTCCATCCTCATCAAGTTGACTGGGTGGAGTTACGATACTAAATTAAAACGCTTACAATGTAGCACTGGGTGGAGTTACGATTAAAAAGTAGCACGCTCGCAAAGGATCCTGAGTGAAAAGGATGGGCAAGATAATTCTTTTAGTTACCTTGAATTCATCTCTGGACACAAAACCAGTTTTAGATGGATCGATATCATGAAAATGTTTATGCAATGCTTCCCAATGTTGATCAACCTTCGATCTCAGGCTATCTTCCAACATATCATATGCACTGTTCAATTTTTTTGATCGTAATTTAAAATCACTGTCACCTCGTTTTGGTGGTGATATCTTTGAATTCGGAAATGCTAAAAAAGGAAAAAAATTGATTCAAAGGATACCAGGCAATTTGTAACACTTCATTAGCGATAACGCATGAACTAAAAGTTTCATTATTTTTAAAGGGAGTGTGCAATGGTAAATAGGCTTCTCTATAAATAGAACAAAGAAAATGCGCAAACACAGCATTGTTTCTTTAGCTATCGATCATTAACAACACGTGTGGGCCATCAATTTCAATGGGCTATTTTTAGATTTTTCTCCCGTGTGCAAATGCAGGCTTATAGCCTTGCACAAACCCTTTAAATAGCAGGTACACCAAGCATTATTGTTCTAGCGTTCTTGCCAAGGTTAATTTGTTGACAAAAGCTATTGTTGACAAAAGTGTGTATTTGTAAGGTAAGTATAGTTTTCGTACATTCGATACATTTTGTTCTCTCACCGCGAATTGTGAAAGGTGAAATTTAATTTAATTTTTAAGAATAAGTGAAACTTAAGTCAACAAAGTTAAGTTAAAATAAAAATGAAATAAATTAATCTTATTCATCTTCTTATTGGCTTTTCCGTCTTATTCAAGACATTAGCCTATTCATATCAAAATAAAATTACAAAAACAAGGGGGGCAAATTAATGAGTAAAATAAACTCTTATTTTGGCACTATTGTATTGAAAATGAAAAGGTCTCAAATGTCCCAAATTCTCTTTCCTTACCAGCTGATTTGAGTCTGAAGCTGAAGTGTCTCACGAATTGCATAAATTCTAGATATCCCTTGTGATCTGTTATCATCGCATCCCATAGCCTTTTCGTCTCATTTTTGCTCAAGTGGACATCAAATCTATTTTGAAAAAAGTTTTCGATTAACATTCGATCTTTAACTGAGTAGAAATAAACGATGAGAGAAGCTAATTTATCATTCACGAAACTGAATCCCGTCAATACATTGGTTTACAATAAAATCATATTCAAATAGCTATTTTTGTAAGGGGTATGACTTGCTAAAAATGCTCAGGCAAGAGACAATTTATGCGAGCTAAATCAAGATTTTGATGAATTCTGTGTCCAGTAGCATATCTTCTTCGTATCATGATCAGACAAAATGGTCCCTCAACGGCTTGAACGGCTGAGCTCTTAAGCATGTATTTTCAAGACGGCATACACCTTATTCACAATGATGTCAGTTCTACAGTTCTTTTGCAATGCCTTATTCGCCTCGAGATGCCATGGAGGTAAACCCAAAAGCGTGCATTGCTCTCAGCAACTCATGAAATAGCTTTGTACTTTCTTTGCATCAAAAAAGCAATGGTGTAGATTTCTTGCTGTGCTTGGCTTTGCATCATTCGCCTCGAATTGAGGCTAATTGTGAACAAGGTCGATAGCATGAATAAATTTGTTTGGGCAATTTCTTTCAAATGAAAACAAAGATATTCTTAAAAATCAACGATGCTGTGCAACAATTCTTTACAAATTTGCCTAAGAAAAGTGAATAGCATAAAATATTGGAAAGACTAAAGTTTAATCACTTTTTGAGAAGCTTGACCATCATTTCAGGATTCAGTTTCTTTGTGTTTAATTCATCCAAGTTCTGAAACTCCTAGATACAAAAAATATAAATTATCTTTTAACAAATCACTTCAAAGTAAGTACAAGAAATACCCAACAACAAGTTTTGGAAACGAATAAAGAATTAAATACTTTTGCCTCCAGAAGATTTAACATCTCAAATCGTTTATCACTGAAGCCAAAATATGATGAATAAGTTACAGTTTCAAAGCTCCTCTCAAAGATAAATTTGTGCCTTACCGATCGATCAGCTGGCGAGAAACTTAAAACCCAGAACAACTACGTTGTCATGGGGAATGAATTCATACAGTTTTATCAGCCACTTGGGAGCGACAAAAAAAGATAAATATTCTTATCTGACACTTCTGTGGTTTGGCTGGCATAAATGATTGGTTATTAAGACAAATCTAAGATAGTTTCTTACACCGAGAAAACCAAAAAATGTCACGTTGGCGACAAGGTTTGCTAATGAAATCAGAAGTGAAATCAAGACAATAGCATTTTCTACTCACTCTTTCAATATCTTGAAAATTCTGCTTGACGACAGCTCGTATGACAGTTGTCAATTCTTCAACGCTTCTTCCATCTTGACTGTCATATGAGTCACGTGACTGGACACGTGACTTTGCTTTCTCTTCACGTGGCAAAGCAGGAGGAATTTCATCGTCATCATCAAAGTCCTTTATGTTACGAAGATCAGCAATTGTTGATTTTGCATCGAAGAGGCTCTTCGCTTCCCTAATTAATTAAGGTAAGTAAAATACTCAGTTAAAAATGTGCTAATTCTTTGCATAGCAGTCTTCCTGAAAGTTTCATGATGTAAAAATTTTCTCGATGCATCGCTACAGAAAAACGCGCTATGATGAGATGTGATGATTTCCTATGAACAACATTCCAGACCTCTACGAGATAAAACAAGAAAAGAAATTCTAACGAAAAGGTTTTCAGATTGAACTTAGCACAAAACAGCAGCAACATTTTCGTTTATTTGTAGTTATTGTAACGGGCGTCTTGTAAAGAGGTACTCCCATTTGCACTTGGATAAAAGAAATGCATACTACAGTTTCCATGATAATGTTTTGGGTGCTTCATTGACCATCTGCAGTAAGGTGGGGGAGGTCTTCTTTCTGAGACGCCCGTTCGAGTTGTTTTAGTTAATGAATTTTCTGTGTACATCTATATTTCGAAATTAGTGTAAGTCGTTGTCGTAGTTGGAACTCGCTGACATCATATCCTTTCCAGCTACGGCAGCCATAGAAAATTTACATTAGCTTTGCAGTTCATAAATTTTATATGGTAAAAAATTCTAACTTATAAAATCTATCGTTAAACTCACCTGGAATCGAAATTACTCATAAACTGCACATATTTCACCATGCCATTTTCATCCTTTGGAACTTTGTTCATCAGTTTCTTGAAATTCTCGTTACTTATTTCGATCTTGAACTTACTTTCAACAACAGCTCGGAATTGCTTTTCTGATAATATCATTTTATTTTCACGATCCAATTTGCTAAAAATCGAAACAAACGAAAATCAGCATGCAGGAGGATGCGATATGCAATGTTAGCCAAAACAGAGAGCTGCAAAATTTTGGATGAAATCAAATGTGCAAAATTGATGCAATTATATATTGAAAACTTTCGATTGGTTTCAATTTTAGGTTTTGCAAAACATTTATGAACCAAAATTTTGTGTTCTAATCTGTAAAATAATTCTTGATATATTTGCCAAAATCTTTAACCAAAGGTATCTCAAACTCCTGTTGTATAGTTTTGTCACGCAGAATACAAAAACTTTCTACAGATTTAATTAATATTGTTATCAACTTGTCTTTTGCGAATAAATTTTAAGGAATTTGCAGCAAAATAGCCGTCTTAAGACAATACATAAATTTTCATAAATGCAACGAAAGGTTTAAAAAATGTCAATTAAAAGCTTAGACTTACTGGAATGATCCTAAAAGTGAGAGAAATTCCGTTTGAAAAAGTTCCATAAGCTTAGTTTCAGCAGCCACAGTATCATTTACATGTTCAGAATTCATCATGTCTTGATTGTATCTGTAAAAACAAAAAGGAAGAAATTTAAGAGGCGAGTAAAAACATATCATATTTTACCTAAAGTTCAGACCAGCCCATGTTTCTAGAAACAGACATATGAATTGGAAAATATTCTGAAATGTCTAACACACGAAATGGTGTTTATATAGGATTGGTAAAATGTGTTAAAAATGCAGGTAGGTTAATCAATATTATCTGGTAAAAAAATTCCTAACTATTCTGGAACTTGAGACAAGAGGCTTAGGCTCCAGAAGGCTTCATTCTGGAAACTAAATGGCAATGCCATCCAGAAGGTAAGATCGTGCCTTGCAAACCTAGTATAGTTACTGTATCCTGCCTTTCAGTTATCTTTGACGAGAGCAAATATAAAATCTCCTTCTTCATTTGAGCGCCTAGGATTGGAAGCCAACGCTCGGGGCGAGCTAATTTGCTTCGAAGGCATAATGGAATTTCTACACTTCATAGTCTCTCATACGAACAAATTTGCACGAAAAACGAGGAATCAGTTGACGTCAGGGTTCTGAAACAAAAGCAATGCTGCATTGTAGTGGTTGGTGTATTTTGGCAAACCCTTTATTGGTCTATAAACCCATAGAAAATAACTTACTGATGAGCAGGATCATTGAGTATCTTATGTGGCATGCCAATTTCACTTCTGTCTTGGTATCGTTTTATGAATTGCTTGTAGCTGATTGGACCTTTCTTTGGCAAATCACATCTAAGCAAAATAATGTCTTAAACTTAAAACACAACAAGCAACAGATATTTTTGCCATTGGCCAACAAAACTTTAAATTATTTCCAGAAAAATTCGTACAACTTTGTCCACTGAGACGAAATGTGCCGCACAGCCCGATACACCCGTAAAATTCCAGAACGGACTGGGAGTTTAATAAAAATGTTTCTGGTAAAAGACCTTTTAGCTATTCTGAGAAGAAAAAGGATCGAACGTATCTTATCACATTTTATAGAATTTTCGAGTGTGCACAATAGTAACAGAAGCTCTTACGCCATTTGATCGAACCTCGCGTATAAAAATGCATAAAAATATCGCTCGATCCAGGCTCTTTTGTAGAATAGCTAAAAGGTCTATTGTTTCATTGATTGATTCCATGATTTTGTCTCAATCATCTTTCTTTAGACAGCAAAGGAACAAGGTACACCAAATCGAGGGTCATATCACCCCCTAGAAATAACGTATCCTTTCGTTTTCCTTGAGGAATCCCCGAAATCCTCTTATAAATGCCTTTGTTCTCCTAGAAATCTCATACGCTTTTTGAGGGAGTGATACAGCCATCGCTTAAATTATTTCCCCCACATGTACAACCATACAACAGTAAATGTATTTGCTCCAGATCTTTTTAAAAAGTTGTCTCCTGTCCTTAAATATGGAAATAATTGCTCTAAATTTTTGGTTGTTTCCACCAAAAGAGGATCATCTAAGTTACTTTACAACTGACAGTCAGTTTTCAATCTGAAAACGGTCTTTCGAGAAGGGCTGTCTTTGAATAAATAAAGCTTTCTCATACCCCAAATTCTCCAATGATTAAAAACCAACGCTTTTATCAATTACCTTTGCAAGAGTTCATCAATTTGTTGGTCATCCAACTCAATACCATACTCCGCCAAAACTCTTTTCAACTGATTTTTATTCACCGTTCCCTTCCTCTCCAAATCCATTTCATAGAAAGCATGCATCATATCTCGGGCTCCTTCTCTGAATTTATCCGTCATCCATCTCTCGATATCAACCCCTTCTTTCTCCTCCCCAGGCTCCTCGGGTGATGCACTCCCCCTGCTTTTGAGGCCACTCCGATTCGAGGTTGGTCTTTGATCATCAGTTAAAGCGATACCAAGTTTCGTGAATATCTTTTCGCCACTTACGGCGCCGATATTTTCATTGTCGAAACGCGACCATAGTTTATCGTACTCGTCTGCATCCATCTGAAAGCCGAGATTGTTGATGGCGTTGTAGAATTCAGGTTTGAGGATTCGTCTCGTTCCGCCAGGGTTCTTCTGAGGCACAAGGGAAGCCATGTCCAGAAATCTAATGATAGGAAGGAAAAATGGGGACCTTTTGGTGACTCACGAAGCTGATAAATCATTAGAAACTGAGTAGTTTTTGATAAATAAATTGTTTAACTTCCTTATTGATTTCATTAAGTAAGAACAAAGTCAAAAGTATATATACAGCAATACATATATAAAATATATTTCTTAGCATGTGAAGCAATAAAATCAAACGACACTATGAATTGTCATGAATAAATGATTTGAATACCCAGAAATAGCTTAGATTTGACACCAAATTACACACCCAAAAAGATCGAATTTCCTAGCACCGACACTATTTTTGGTACTCAGATCATTATTTATCACACTT
Organism: Aurelia sp. 3 sensu Dawson et al. (2005); assembly: GCA_964020215.1. Taxonomy (NCBI): domain Eukaryota; kingdom Metazoa; phylum Cnidaria; class Scyphozoa; order Semaeostomeae; family Ulmaridae; genus Aurelia; species Aurelia sp. 3 sensu Dawson et al. (2005). Next base: position 1,844,383 of record OZ026593.1, read on the forward strand.
TCATAAAATTTTACAGTCAATGGTGCTCAAAAAGATGCAATAAAAATCTAATGATTTAGAAAACTATCAATTCTATAATGTGTGGTGGCCTAAAACTGGATCCGAATTCAAGAACAAAATATTTCAGCTGTATATCATGTTAAGAAAATAAGATCCTGGGCAAAATTTCTAAAGTATTTTAAAGGAGCAGGGTCGCGTAATGTAAACAAACTTCTTTCGAAACGACGAGTTTGCAGTATTTTTGATAGGTCGTATCACAGAGATTTTCAACTATTTTTCTCAAAATGAAGGTGTTATTTTGAAGATAGACTCTTGAGCCTCTTAGAGAAACAAACGAAACACTCATATGTTGTATGATTGAAGAGATATTGGTTGATTTTAGAAGTACCTTTCTAGTGGATTCACCCCATCCACCAAAATCTGTACAGAACACAATAGGCACGTGTGGGCAACAATATAGATTCTACAGATAACAGGTTTGGTTGCGGCTACGTGACCCTGCCCCTTTTAGCAGAAGTTAGAATGAATGAAAATTGACTTGAATGAAAACTGACTTGAATGAAACTTGAAGCCAAGTCCTCTCAATTGATTTCAATTCCTAGATTTTCCTTGTCCAGCAGGGCATTGCTTTGAAATAGAAACTTCACTGTCCGATTTTTACAAAAAAAATATAGTTTGGCAAGAACGAACAGGACACTATATCTGTAAGTAACCTTTGCTTTGCTTTTTCTTTTAAATGCATAAAAACTTGAGCAGCAGTCATGGTTTCCTTTGCTTTTCTTTGTAATTCCAACCATGTGGGATATTCACCATCATCGTCATCCTACAAAAAGAACATTTTGTAAACAGCGTAGACAACGACAGGCAAGGCAGATCATTCAACAACAGTTTTCACTGCCCTTGACACGCCAATACAAAAAGATAAGTGGCTGCAAAGAATGGAATTTTTACAACCGACTGGTTAAAACTGCAAATGTAAACAAAACAGACCACAAAAGATGCCATTACATATGGGTGGCAGAGTTTCAAATGCTTCATGCAAAAGACGGTTCTAGGGTTCTTTGGGTTTCAAGTACTGTTTTAAAATCATCACTTCGTTTAACAAAGCTGCGTTTTAGTTTTCCCTAGTGACTAAAGATAAATCTTCCACTTTCAGTTTGTCTATTTTGCTCGGAATTTTGAAAAGGCAATACTCAAATTTTTTATCAGCAAGAGGCTTTCAAATATCACAAAATGAATATCTAGAGAACCTCAGCTCACCTGAAATGGTCTGAAATTTGCATAGAAGTCTTCGAACGAAATAATTTTCTTCTGCTCTAGGTGAAACCTAAGAGTAAAATAAAAGAGGTACAATTCACGCGGAAATTTCTAGTAGACTTGTTAGGTATTGGAAATCTTTATGGTGGTAGCCAGAAGCAAGAAATTCAGAATTCACAAACAACACGTCCCTCTTGGTAAACTTTCCTTCTTTTCTGCAGTAGCTAAAGAAAATCTTCATTGACGAATATTAACAAAAAAGAAAGCAAATCCATTACCAATAATCATTTGATCAATTTCTTTACTCATAAATCTAGATATCCTTATATTCTCATCATATGATAGTATACGATTTTACTTATTTCAATTTTCATTCTTATCATCTTATTTGTTTATCCTCATTTTTTCTTTTTTCTTTCGAAATTTATTTTAGCGGCCCAAGCCAGATAAGCAGTGTAGCCTTTGTTCCAGCTTGGGTAGCCTTTGTTCTAGACCCCATACGGAAAATTACTGTCACTTTCTCAACTATTTTCTGGAGTCTGGGAAACAGGCTATACTTGGGTCGGGTAGAATGCAATTACCTTTTTTAATAGATTCATAGTACATTGAAACAACTTCTATTTTACGTATAAAATTGAATTGAATTGAGTTTGGTGTGGTTTTATGTACAGTGGAACCTCCATATAACGGACACCTATAGGACCAATTTTATCGTCCGTTGTAGAGAGGTGTCCGCTGTATGGAGGTGACACCTTTTGCCATAATGTATTTTGGGACGAAAATATCTGTCCGTTGTTCGGAGGTGTCCGTTGTATAGAGGTGTCCGTTAATGGAGGTTCCACTGTACTTCTTCCTTCATTCATGTAATAACCATGGGGTGGACCAAGGTTTTGCTCCTCTCTCATGATGTGGTATGTTCCAAGTAATGGGGCAAAAAATATCTTGCAAATAGGGTGCTTGACAGAGCAGAAACTATGCACGCATGAGGGAAAACTCGTAACTTTGAGCCTCCTAGTTACCTGCAACAGGTCACAAAATTTGGTAACACTTGATATTTACTTTTTTGGGCCTAAAACTCTTTGGTTTATATTTTCAAACAGTTTATAAATCCAAGCATTTCGTTTGCTCAATGACATTATTTTATGCACTTTCTGCTCTGTCAGTAGGGTCAATTTAATTTTGTTATTTTATTTAACGGGTCAGGTGTGATAAGCTATGCTTCTCCTGGGTCGTATAGAGTAAACTATTTACTAATAGTTTTATATTAATTTCTATTTTTATGAATAAAATTGAACTGAATTGAATCGAACAGTGTGCGGTTAGTAAAATGGTCAGCGTGACTAAACTGACTAAACTTCTTGTCTTTTCCCGCTGTGGATGGAACCTGCAATATGTATTTGTAGTTAAGGGACTGTTTATATGAGGAAAAACACCTCACTTGCCAGACCCGGGGCTGAGAGGCGAGATTCCACCTTCCAATAGAATCCTTTGTATTTTCATTTCGCGTTTACATGATGAACGCAACACCACCGGTATAGTGAAATCCCACCTCACAAGAGGTGGAATCTCACCTGGGTGAGGTGAAATTTTTCCATATAAACGAAATACGATCGGTATGGTGAGGTGAAATGAAATTTTTCGTTGATTCTCATTGGTCAGTTCTTTCTGATTTCACGGAAGAGAGACCTCAATTCACCTCGCCTCTCAGCCCCGGGGCTGACAGGCGAGGTGAAAAATCTCATATAAACAGTGACTGAAATTTACCTCGCCTGTCAGCCCCGGGTCTGGCAGGTGAGGTGTTTTTCCCCATATAAACAGGGCCTAACTTTGCAGCAAGAACATTCAGGCAGAGTGAGTTCGATACTCTGTGGGGCCCCACTACTTGAGTGTCATAAAACATAACATCGGGTCATGGACTCGATTAGCGCTCAGCTACTGCTGCGATCCCAGCCCAGCGCTTGGTGCTAAAAACCGAAACTTCATCTACGCCAAAATCTATTGCAAGTTCTTACTGAAAAATATTTACAAAAAGAAGAAATTCAAATTCTGCCATGCAATGATCTGGCAAAATAATGCAATTTCGATCATTTCCTGCATTTCTTAAACCATGATAGCTTTGTCCATTCGATAGATCAATGATCCATGATCTATGATTTAGATGATTCGAGTATTGATTCAATATTTCATTTGAATATTTGCAATAATAAGGAATCGATTCCAAGTAACAGAAGTCACATGCTTTACTAAGATTTTGACCAAAGTCTTATCTCTGCTGTTTAGCAAAATATCAATTAGTAATTTTGCAATTTGAAAGTTCTGTTCTCCAAAACTTGAAAAAGCAAATTGGCAAATAATTTTGAAAAACTGCTATAACCTTACCTCATCATTAGTCTGTTGAACTGGCTGAGGCTCATCTGGACATTCAGAAAATTTGAGATTATCTTTGCCAATGACTCCCTGCAAAATAAAAAAATTGGCATCATAAAACAACGTATTAATGGCATAAATCTGTTTGCAGTGGCTCATAGTAGAAACAATTTGAAGATAATCCAGCCTGCTTGCTTCTAATACTTCTAATACCGTTGCCTCACCAAAAATAATCCAATCTTTACTTATTGATAATCAAGATGTAGAGGGGGGCTGAAAAGTGATCAGGAGCATCTGGCATCCGAAAAAATGCCAACAATGTTTTGAATCGGCCCAAATGAGACAATGGAGCGTGACCAACAACTTGGCATACTATTCAGGAACCTGGACTAGGGGCACAATCAACTGTTTGCTTGACTAAAAGGGACAATAGGCTTATTGTTAAAAAGGTGAAACAATAGGTGGAAGGACGGGATTAGGGGGCAATTGCCCACCCAGCTAGTATGCTAAAGATGCCCTGGTACCATGACCTTATTTCCCTGGACTTGTCCAAGCATTTGGATACACATCGTCCTTCTCCATTTCTTATGAAAGTTGTCTCAGAAGTAAATATGACTTCAAACTAATCTTATAAGTGACCAGGGTCATCAGGTAGAGGTACTGATTTATTTACCTGTCAACATTTCCTTTTCCTTCTGGATCGGAGGCCTTAAATGCTGTCTTCACCGTGAAATAATTATGCTTCATCTTGTCTCTTAAACTTCTTTCAAGCTTGAAATGAAAATGACAAACCACGAAAAATGCAAAAATTTGTGAAAAGATAAAGTTTCAAATTCTAAAGGGGAAACTAAGGTAGAAAAATGATCAGAAATCATCATAAACTCTGAGACACCATATGCAACACTGGAAATTGTTCATTGTATGATGAATTTTTCCTTTGTAAATTTGCAGTAGATTTAATGGACAAAAATATTTAATCGTCTAAAGGTTAGAAAATTGGAATTTAGTAAAATGTAATTTTAGAAAGTTGCTAAGACAAAAGGTCAATGAAGACTGGGGCTCGTCTCCTGTAAATATGATAGTGGATAGGGCTTTCTGGAATACATTAATTTTCACCGGAAAAATTGAACAATGAAGTTGATCCATCCCATCAAAGCCTTGCAACATGCTACAAATGATACATGCTTTCAAAATTGCTAAAATTACTGACAAACTCAAATTATGCAAAAAATACAGCTGCAAAGAGAAATGGGATAAGTGATAATAAACAACAGAAAATTCTAAACATTCTGCAAACACTCTTTGAATTTCTTTGAAAGACTCTTAATCCTTAGGCATAAAATACTCAGAAAAAACAAACATTTTTCCATCAAAATAAAGCATGTAATTTTGTTATGAAAAGATTGCTTGGATGACAAAGAGTACACAACTTGAGTCTTGTGTAAATCTTTTGATTGCTCAAGAGATCAACTACCTGTGGGCAGATGTTTTTTACTCAAAAAATTTTTTTCATCCAAAATTGAGAACAAGTACTGTATATAACAAATGCATAAGACAAAAACAATGAAGATAAAGGGTTTTGTTAGGGGGCAAAATGAGTGAATTGCAATAAAGCCCTCAATTTTGTTGTTAAAAATCTACTAAGAGGGAGTAGGGAGGTCTCAAAGGTCCTTACGTTCAGGAGCAAATCTTGAAAGAGCTAATTCAAATAAATGTAAAGGGCAAACATTTCAATATGAGGGCATGCCACTCCATAAAAATCTGCATGCTTTTTTTGAAAAATTCCTTTTGCAATCAATGCAATTCCTTAAAGCAATCTAATTCTTAAAAATCCTGCAAGCAGTTTTAAAACAGTATAAATCTTTTGTTTCCATCAAGATCTTTCTTCTTATACTTTCAGTATTTCTTTAGCAAAAGTTTCATTTTACCTCATCAGTTGAAACTCTCCCTGTTCCAATTGTTGAGCTTGTGGGTGGCCTTGAACCACGTGGACTTCCTCTGTCAGCAGACTGGCCTGCGAAGATACGGGATTAAATAAGATGTCAAATGATTTATCTCAAATATACCATGTAAAGACGGATCTCCACTAGGCGGAAAAATGTAGAGTCGCGAAAAGTAGAGCATATGCCTACTATTCGCTGCTCAAAATTTTTCCACAGCGACAATTCGATCAGCCAATTAGATTGCCGGAATATTTCCGCCTCAACATTTCCCTCCTTGTGGAGATCCGGCTTAAGAATAATGAAACAAAGCACCAGCACTTATCAGATATACTCTCAGTTTTGGGTCAAAATAATAAAGAGAACTATTGATGAGAATCAAAACCATCGCAAGGTAGCATTTTTCAACATCTGAAAGAGATTCCAGCCTTAGCTACAAAAAACTTCTTACCAAAAACAGGAATCGCTGGCTTTGTTCTATCTTCTGCCATCTTCATTTCTATATCCTCACCCAGTGGTGGCAATGAGTTGTGTCTTGGTGAACGCAAACTTCCAAATGGTAGCTGATCAGCTGTTATAGGACGCAGAACATTTGGAGAGTTCATTTGAATGTCTTCTCCAAATCTGAAGTTACTTTGTCTGGAAACACCTCTGACATTGATTGTAGCTGGGTCGCCAAGGCGTGATGATGGATGTGGAACCTTGATCATAGGAAGAGCAACTCCATTTTTTGATGGTGCTCTCTCCATGCCAGAATTGAGCCTTGGACTCACCATGGACATTTTTGTTGGTTTACCTTGTAGCTAAAAAATAGATGCTTTTTTAAGTGCTATCAGAATTTACCGAAAACGCTGCCAGGTGATAATGATCACACAAATACAGTATTTCCCTCAGCATAAATTTAATTGTTAAAGGAAAAAAGTTGGCCAGTTTGAACAAAATGTAATTTTCCAAGAAATAAACAAAATTTGACAATGATAGAAGAGTTCTTGACAATCAGCAATTTTTTGAAAAATCTTATGGAAGCAGAATGGTAAAAGTTTCAGAAAAAGGATAAGATTCCAAATTATTACTTACTCAATGTTTCCTTAATTTTTCCTCTCAAGCAGTTATCACCAATCATCCAAAAGATACTGTGTGTTTCACACTGAATAATATTCTGGTAATTTCATGGCTTATCATTAGGAGTGCATCTAACCTATTCAAGACACACTCGTTTGTGTTATTTTTCATACAAAAACATGTGTATCTATGTGTGAAAACAACATGACACAACAACAATTAAGCACATTGAAAGAAACACCATATAACACACTATGCAAATGTGCAACCTATGTTTGAATAATGGTTTCTAAGAAGCCGGTATTTAGTTACACAATTATCTAATTTTTCTTTATTTTTCAAAAGTTCAGACTTTTTAAAAATTTTTTGTTGTGTCAAATACCATAACAATGGCCTCTGGTCACTAGTTTCCCTACATTAACTCATAATTAATAAATTCAGTGATGAATTTAAACGCGGGAAAAATTTGCAATTTCCCCTTAAATGTAACCGTGCATCTAACCTCAGCTGAGAAACTTAGGTGGAGGCTGCCTGTACGCTACTGATGTGATGAGGCCCAGGGCACTCACTCAACAACTGTTCACTTTGACGTCAAAATGAACAGTCCATGCTCTCTTGAATTCCGTCGCAGATAAATACGTTTTACTTTGCTTGTAATGGCCTGATCGAAAAATGTTTCTCCTATGTTGGAGTTTAGTAGAAATTACTCGGATACTCAAGGGGTACCGATAAAATTCATAATATTTTGGACCCTGAAAACTTCATCGAGAAAAAGGCAGGTGACAACCGCTGTACAAAAATCATAACAAAAAAATAAAAAGCCGCTTTACAACAGTATTTAACCAGAAATACAAATAACTGAATAGCTGCGCATTAATATAACTCATCAAAGCTTCAGAAAATTTCAAACCTTGCTGCAAATATTCGTCTTTACCCTTCACCAAATTTTCTTCAAAAAACATTCCAAACGCATGTGTATGGCTTTGGCTAGGCCAGTGTGTGTTGAAATCCCAGTTTCCATGGACACAACACTGCTATGCAACGGAGAACGACCTCTATTGTTTTCAAAACAATCTGTCGTTTTGTAATAGTGTTAACTCTTTGTTGTTGAATACAATAAGCATGACACGTGCTTACACAGGCTGATGTTTGCTCCTTCGCAGCTTCAGAAAAAACCGCTGCTGCAGCCTCAACAAGGAGGGGTATTAAAATGCGTACAGGATTTTGGAGAAAAAATTAGCACAGCACCAATTATATGTCGCACAGTAACGGGAACGGTACATACCAAATGTGTATGCACCGTTCCTGTTACTACATGAGAAGCATATTTTACCTTGCCCCAGATATAAATGGAAAATGCAACGTTTTTGACTTGAAATTATACTAGAACAGTAATTGGAACGGTGTAAACCAAATGTATGTTTGTTTGAAAAATTGCTTACTTTTGGTTGGAAGCTACCTCAAAACTATGACGCAAATAAGAACATTAAACAAACGGAGAGTTTGAATATGGGGGTATTCGTATGGAAATGGATAGATTAATCAAGGGGCTCTGTTTCCGAGATAAACTTAATTGTTAAGTTCAGGATTAATGGATTTGCTTCTGAAGGCAGGCTTTCATTTCCGTGTAAAAGAAGCCGCAAAATATTATTGCCCGTAGCTTCAGAATATCCGTACGTCTGGAGCAGATTGTTAGCACCAGCCAGAAGACTGTGTCTATAACTTTTGCGTCAACAGTTTCGTATCTGAGATGCCAAGGTCGCCTTACAAACAAAATTGGCCCACGAGGAAGCTACTTTCTCTCTGCACCACATATTACCTAACTGCGAATTGTTTGGCAAAAACAATAACGTTTATCAAGTACTTCTCATTGAAAGTCTTATATATGCTATTCTAAAACATTTATTTTCAACCATGGTTCTTTTAGTTTATCCGAGGGGCATTTAACGCGTTAGAGTCAGAAAGCGTACAAGATTTTGCATGGGATTTAGCATGGGATTTTTGGGAACTTGATTTGGGGAATTTCGTGGAGACTTTAGAAATCTCACCAAAATCGTACGTGCTTCTAAGGGAGTAAAATACCCCTCGATTTAAATCTCGATTCACTTACAAATTCTGATAACGACTAGCTCGAACATACATGAAAAGGGATATATTACAAGACAGATTACTTAAACATCGAAACAATTAGTAAACTTTAAAACATGAGATCAATAAAAACTGTTACCTAATCACATAATTACAAAATTTAAAAACAATATTGTCCCAAATCAATTTTACAGTCAGTGTTCTTAATCATAAGGACGATGAAAGTTCTTATTCCACCTTAATGAACGTTAATCGTGAACAAATTTGAGACACTTCAGAAAGTTTTAAGGGCTATCTAAACATTTTTGCAAGCTCAAGGTGGCTTGCTATTTCTAGTGAATTTGAACAAGCTCTCATTGCTGAAATATTTGCTTTAAACATGAAAATAACGAGCTGCCTTATTAAATAGGCAACACTTCACCACAAACGATATTAACATGAGTTAGCTTCTAACTTTGTTCTAAAGAACCAAATGACTTCATGATATAAGTCTAGAGAACAACTCGGCTTCTCATTCTTTGATTGCTTCCTGAGATCGACTAATGGCGAAACGTAATCGAAACATAGTTGGCCGAGAGCTTCACTGTAAAATTTGGTAATACTCAGGAGTACAAAGCTCAGGAGTTCTTTTAGAGCTAACAAAAGTAAGATTTCTACCAAGATTTGGCTTCAAAATTGCCACTCCAAAACAATTCTGCAAACGATAAAATGCTTCAGCAACTATTTAAACGTCTAAATCATGTTGGAACTGACTATAACGATGTGTCAAGATGCAAGGTTTGCAAAAAAGCGACCACCATGTCATTGTTGAGTCTGTTCATATCTTAAGCACCCAGCTTTCCTTGACTTCTCCTGCATCCAACTAACTGATGACTTCCCATTCGGATGTCGTAATGAATAAATTTCTCCATTCCAACAAAATATTCCCGTAGACTGAACTGATACGTTAGTTCAAGCAGAAATGTTTAATCGTGCGCTACTCAACATTTCTTGGCTGTGATCAAAGTTTCATTTTCCAGAAGGTAGAATTTAAAACCGATGCGTGATTAAAAGTTAAGAACGATAAAAACACTGGATGGGATCGAAAATTATGTATCATAGATCTATGGCAAATTTTCGCAAGAAAGAAAACAAAACATCAACCACACTGATACGAAAGCAACTGAATGTAAAATGTAATTTTACAGATAATGCCACGCCAAAGTAAATGCTTATAAACACTGATGCAAAACAATGTAACGGTTCGAGCTCAACTCTTTATCAGGTGTCAATAGAATAAATGTCCTGTAATGTTTAAAAAGCTTTAAATAACACAAATATGATAGGATAAATCGTTCAATAAAACAGCCATCAACACTGTTGTTAAAAACCTATAAAACCAAACATTACACAACAGCATGACTACAGGGGATGCCCAAAGTTTTGGGGGGGGGGCTAATCGTGAATTTCGCCCGCATATGATGGCTTTATAGTGAGTTAAAGCCGCCCGAATGGAGCTTTAAATGCGATAAATTTTCTAGCCCCTTAGTTCGCTGTCCCCATATGCACATTAGACATGTAGCTCAGAAGACGGCCAAACGCTGTGTGTGAAAAAGCCAGGAGTATCCTATGATTCTCATTTCCGTGTGAAAAAAGAAACGAAAATTGCAAGCATAACAACGATAAAAATCATGATAGGAATGAAAGGATATGATTCCCATTCGAGTTCTTGCTTCATGACACCAGACAAAACGAGTTCAACATTGTAAACATCTAAAATGAAATAATAAATATATCAAAATTCTGACAATTTGAGCCAAAACGATGCAAAAAAAGCGTTTCCAATGAATATCAACATTCTAAATATGGGAATATAGGTAATAACGATGGAAACTTACCATGGCCATCTTTATGCAAAGGCTCCCATATAGTTCGATCTTCTTCACACGTTACAACATAACTGTTCTCCTTCTTCTGAAAATGAAATAATAGTACATATCTGTCACATATTTTAAATTACGCTAAATGATACTGGGCCTGTAGCGCCATTTGAACGAAAAATGAGAATTATGAAAACAATGCCGGGTGAGCCAGAGAGGAGTTCCCACTTTTGAAATATTATGACATCAAGAGTACTTCACGGATTTGAATGATTCAAGTTCTAGTTAAGAGCCAAAAGGTCGAAGAATTTTTGTCTGAAAATCTTTAGTATGTATTTGTTTGAAAAATGGGACTGAAAATCTTTAGTATATATTTGTTTGAAAATTTATGTCTTATGACTCTTGGGAGAGATGTGACGCCAATTGCCTGTTGTCCCGTGGGAGGGGAATCCTTACAATGTGGCCAATGTTTTAGGCCCTTTTCAGTCATTATGCAACAATGAAATTCTATAAAGTTGCATCTACCGATGGTTCTAGTGCTGGTAATACAGCGAGAAAAATGACAAAAATACTTCAATCTTTTGGCTTTTAACTGGAATTTGAATCATTCAAATCTGTGATGTAATCTTGGTGCTACGAATTTTCAAAAAGTGGGAACCTTTTTCTGGCTCACCCGGTACAGGAAACAAAAATAAGTTACCTTAATCTTGCTATCTACAAATTGCACAACAGATGCCTCACCATCTTTCAACTCTAACATCTGCAATAAATTTAATAGACACTGAATCAATTGTTTGAAGAAATATGGCTCTGCTAAGCGACAAGAATCATGTCACAGGATCCAAGAAAATAGTTCTTGAAAGTGCACAAGAGCACAAGTTTGACAACTCAAACAATTATTTCATCCCCAAAAGGGTAGCTTTTGTTAATTCACACTCAACAAATTCAAACCTTGCAAATACCATGTCCGTTTGACCAATTTCTTCCTCATATATCCCGGATCCGCCATTCCCTCATTCCGTAATGGAACAACGGGGTGATAGTGCCTCGACAGAATACTGGAATGGAAGCTCCAGGAACAACCGTAAAGGGAACCGTCAGACAAACTGAGGAATAGACATAAGGCAAGTCTATATAGAAGTATCAACTATAAATCTTCTTTATTAGAGAATCTCGAAGAAGAATCTCGAATTCACCAGCGTCTGAGAAGATTGGAAATAATCATAGATATTTCTTTGAAAGTATTGCTTCATTATTACGAGATCAGATTTCCTTGCTCAAAGATCTTCTGTTCCTCAAGCCGAAAACGGTCAATTACGGGCAGTCATCAAAGACGTTACCTCTCCACCGGCACATTCAATAATTTCCTTCATCGGCCCAGGAGATGGAGTGATGTTTGGTGTAACGAAAAATTTCAGTCCCTAGAAAAGGAAAAAACAAAATGGTTAGATAAACTCGTTATCATAAATGTAAGAGTGTGATGGATAACGAATTAAAAGTCTGCATGGTCAAAAAATTATATGTTGAAACAAATAGTGCTGAAATAGCTGACAATAAAGTAATAAATTTTCAGTTAGCTTCTAGCTGTTAAATTTCAAGGTAGACATTAGTTAAGTTCCACTGTTATGATATTTTTACTATGTGTACAGAAAATAAGAATCTACTTTTTACAGAGCTGAAACAGGCGCTTATTTCAAAGGCACTAACGCTAATTTCAACAACCTCGTTCCCAGGGTGTTCTTACGTCATACGCTGATCACGAAGCCGAATGAACACCCTGGTACACTTCGATCACATTTGCCCAAAAAATGGGCAAATGTGGAAGCCATTATGGATTTCACTGTTGGCTAGGCAACGCCAATCGACGGAAAATGGCCGTTGCTCTGGCGCTAATTCTGCACAAGATGAATGGAGAAATTGAAAACAAACACTTTGGGGACCTTATTCGAACCTTTTTGAAGGTATTCAAACAATAATCTGGGGTCGGTAAGTGTATTTAATGTGAAAATAAGCTCGGTTTGTTTGGAACGAAAATGGGCCTAAATTACAAACTCGGGAAACTTTCACCGCAGCTTCAAATGGCTCGTTATTCTTCGAATTTCGGAAATGAGTTGCAAATTATGGTCGGAATAGGTAAAGAATATGGTTTTAAGCTGAATTTTGACATGCCGAGGTCGTTTACCCAGCGCAAATCGGAGTTACGGCCCAAAATGGCGAACAGCCAATCAGATTGCCGATCGGCCTCTTGTATCCCAGAGTAGAGGTAGAGCAACGAACTCACTCTGGGGACGAGATTGTAATTTCAAGGTATGGAGGTTCTTATTTGAATCATGTCTTGCGTAGGCCCTTTCAGAGTCTTCCAAAACATGTTCAGCCCCATTATTTGCTCTGGAAGTTTTTATGGACCTAATAATTAATTGGGGTGGAAAATCAAACTTTAACAACAAATTGGCACTGAAATGAACTTCATAACAACAATCAAAAATCAACTTTGCTACCCTTGCAATAAGAACCTATGTTTCAGCACACTTAAAGAAACTGAATTACACTGAATAATTTTGGAAAAACAGCCTCTAGGTTCTTATTTTGGTGGATTCTTATATCCGGGGAATTACTGTGTATGAAACGTGCTGTAGACCCTTATAAGGAGACATACCAGGAAAACTTTTCGAGTACGAGATCTCTGCATTGACACATCAAGTTTAAATCCAAAATATTCTTCAGATTCTGGATCTTTCAATGAATATTCTTGCTCGTCTGCAAAATATATAAATAAAGATAACTTACTGTACATCGTCAGTTAAGTGAGAACTGATGACTAAAAAATGTTTGTAATGATTAAGAAGAAGCACGGACGGAACAAAATATCATACCGAGCAATTTGCCAGCTTTATTGCTTTCTTCGATCCATGATGGTGTAACAATATGATGAACAACTGAGATTGCAGACAGAAATTTTACAGTCCTTGTGATCTAAAATTAAAATGAGGACATAGTTATTTGAGCTGTAAACAATTACGAGTTTTTTTACAGTACACGTGAAATGCGTAACTCAGGAGAAGAAATCCAGTTCAATCTCAAGAATAGAAGATGAAGCATAAAGCGCAGAGAAACTTGCAGTTCATATAGCAAGCATTTAGGTAAGCTTTTGCAGGACAGAGAAGATGTGGGAGAGGCAAGAACGACGACAAACAAAATCATACTCTTTAGGTCTGATATTTCTATTCCAAGAAGTATAGAAGTTTAGATGTAATATTTCTATTCTAAGAAGAAGTGTACGTAAACATCAAAACAAGGCTTACCTTTGGCGCAATGAGATGGGTGCAATTCTTAACACCTTTTGCTATTTCTCCTTTCATCTTCTTTAACATCTAAAGCAAATATAATAAAACTGAACACATTATCTAAACTCTCGAATCATCCATTCCATGGAACTTACAACAAAATTATAGTTGAATTCAAGCTAAATTACCCTTGGTGAATACAAATTCAAGAAGATTTTACCACCAAAATAATCTCACATTGCAATTTCTCTTTGCGCTGGAAACATATATCGAATCTCGAGGTAAGAAAGATTATCAGTAGGCGTCTATGTCTGGAAGCAAACTTGCAGGAATCTATTTCTTCGTGCAGGACATTACAATGGAATACAAACAGCCGAAATTGCTTCCTTATAGAAAGCTTATCCTTGTTTCCACCCTTAAGACCAATTTCCAGTCAGCGGAATTTTCCGGGCGGGCGGACATTTAGACAATAAAAGGTTGCTCAGCCGTAACTATCTATTCAATTTTAGAGCGACATTTTCTCTCGCAATCAAAAGAATTTCCGCCCGCTCGGAAAATCCCACTGACTGGAAATCAGCCTTTAGAGATGTGTTGTGGTGCGGTGGTGTAATGCTCTGACTCTTCAGCCCGAACAGTAAGGTGGACAGGGTTCAATGCCTGGTAGAGCTCCATCACTTGACGGTCATGGCAAGGAGTCGTGGACTCGAACAGTGCTTAGCTATTTCTGTGATCCCAGCACTTGGCGTTGAAAACCGCAACTTTGCCTTCACTTTCACCTTACAAGATTCAAATATTTAACGCTTCTAAATTATTTGATATTTCCTTACCTGAGTATAAGTATTGACTGCTGGGCCTGTTAGGCCAGTAAATAAAACAAAGACTTTCGGCTTTTCGTCTGAAACATCAGTTTTCCTTTAGGAAAAGTGCAGATATTTAGATGACTAATAGCAAATCACAAGAAAAAGATGACGTAAACATTTTGCGATGTCACAGAAATGTGTTCTTCATTCCAAGATGAGTACACGAGATTACAAAATTACCCTTTCTTGAAGCTAAAAAGACAATTGTCTAATAGCTATGATTAGCATTCTCAACGAAGCAAGGCTACAAAACTGTTCGAATTTATGGAAGAACTTAGCTTTAATTTTGTTTTATTAAAGAACCTTATTTCAAGTCTTTTTCAGCCGGAAAAATCAGAGACAATAAAGCTTAATGTGAAATCTTTAATGTCAAATTACGTTAGTACATTGGCACATCAATAGAAATAGTGCACCATAAAAGAAAATTATCACCTTTGTTTCGAAGCAGGTTCCAAAACTTTCTGTGGTTTCTACAAGGCAAAACAGAAAAGAAAATGCACAATTTCAGCGATAGAGCAGACTTATGAACACATCGTTTAGTTCCTACAAAATTATGCGCATCGGTTGGGTGGCTCTCGGGGTGTGGCTATGCGGGCGAGTGGTACATCTTTCCTTATTCACCCGGTGGTTTTTAGTATATTAATTGGCACGGGGTTGTCATAGTCTATTGCTTCCCATAGTATTATCGCATTTGTAGTGTTTCGTAGAGTAATTAGTAGGCAGCGTAATAAGCAATTTGTCTTGTAATTTTTTTAATGGAACATAAAAAATCAGGGGTGTGTTTGATTGGTACCAATTCTAAAAACAGTAGATTGGCTAGGCTCGGACCTTAAGTTGAGCTGACTCTGAAACTCTCAGAATGTTACGTCCGGTAGCTTGGAAAGGCCTTATGAATCTTCTGCTCCAACAGGCAAAAGGTTTGACAGACTGTGGAGAGATACTCGTTTCACAATCGCGAATCTAAAACCTCCTGCTTAAAATTGTTTGTGTTTGAATGAAATAACTTTCCATCTCCATAAAGTCTACTGTTTTCAGAATTTAGTAGGCTTAGAACTATACCAAATAAACACACCCAGTTTTCATCTTTCAGAGGTTATCAAATCTTTGTCTGATCAAAACATTTTGTCTGATGAAAAATCCTCCGGTATGTTTTTTCAAGCAATTTCCAAATTTACAAAGTTCGGAAAAATCGTTTCGTACCTCCGTGGATTCAGCTGGCTTTCTCTTTTTAGCTTTCGAAGCCTCCGTATCAGGTGAAACATCCATCTTTACAGGCGGCTCCTTCCATGCTGCTGTTGTTTGAAAAATATACAATGTGACTTTTAAAACACTGCAGTGTTCAGGTAAGTCAACAGAAATATTGTATGTTTTGTATGTCTTCGACAAGCCTTGAGCATCGAGTTGTTTGTCCAATGCTCGTGAATTTGCTGATCAAACGAGTTTCATAAACCGATCATACACAGGAGACAAACTTACAAACATGGCTATGTAGCACGCCAAAAACACATTGCTCTTTCCATGAAATAATTTTCCACCACAAACTTTAAGCTCACTGTCGCATCGTCTTAGAAGTATAGTAGGGTAATTTGTACGTGCTCAATTTGTATGGGCTCAGCTCGAAAAGTCGTGAACTATCATCTTCTGTTCAAATTACGATTCATTTTATCTAAAATGTTTATTCTAACTGGTAATACGTGATTGAAACTTTTTATTGGGCTATTCAAAACATTGACTTTAAGCTACAGTTCAGAAAGAAGGCTAAAATCAAAAATCAATTTTGAAACAGTTCTTATTAGAGGACCCTGTTGCGTAGCCGGCTTCATTAATTTCCTTAATTCACTCACTCAAATTAAAATGAATGATGGAAGCGAACAGTAAAATCTTTTCTTTGGAGCGCTAAATCACTTTGTTATGTGATGGCTCTCGTGAATCTTTTGTATTAAAAAAGTCAGCTTGTTTATTAAGAGGGTTAATGATATATAAACTTACCGAGCAACTCTTTGGCATATTCCTCACATAACAAAAGTTCATCTGGTTCCCCAAGCTTGGTGTATCTGGCTAGGCCATTGCAAGGAAACATTTGCCCAGCTAAAGCGAAAAATACGTAATTTAAATCAATAAAATTTCTCACATTTATTGCGTAAAGTCGGGTCATATGCAACCTTCAAAATATTTCAGTAGGCAGGTAGGTAGGTATCTATATTTAACGTGGCTAGCCTGCGAAAGTCTGAGAGACTTATTTCCATCAGGGGCCACGGATGTTTTACCATCAGTCCGCCGCAACTACTCGCCGCAGCTACCAAAATCCCTCACAGTCCACTTTACAGACATGAGACTATGCACTGCGCTCATGTCCTATCAATTAAACTAAAAGGAAGAGGTGAAGCAGAAGAAAACAAACCTTGTAACATGTCTCCAAGCCATTTTGCATTCACAACACTGGTTCCCCATTCCAATGCTTTCTCGTATTTTGGACCTTCGGGCCTAACAGAGTGAGAAAAATTGAGATAAAAGTGGCACTAAAAATTAAGGAAATGAAGTAGACATGAAGTAAGCAGATTTTCCTTAAAATAGGAAGGTTTGGCTGAAAATTTGCCACAAATTGATTAAAATGGGTAACTTTCCCCCGATAGTTTCTTATCCAGCTCCTTTAAAAGCGATAGAAAACAAAAATTAATTGATACTTTTTGCAGATAAGATGAGTATGGGCTTGAGTAAAATATCCAGTATAGTTGGCACCAAGTATAGAGATCATATTCTTCACAACAACTCTTTCCGCACCATTATAGCCACTGACTGCGATCAACTAAAACGTGAAATGGAATTAATATAAAATACACTGTACATAATTATGAAAAAGTATATTCAAAATTTCTGAAAAGTCCTATGGTAGAATAATGGCGAGGTCATTAACATTTTTCTCACTTAAAAGACATAGAACATGAAACTTTACAATTTATCTTTTTCACAATTTGGAACAAATGCCTGACTTATTTGTCATTGTATCCTTCGGCTTTTCTTTAAAATCGCTTTTGTTTCGTTGACAGAAATTAACAGTTGCTTTTGTTATAAAAACACCCTTGTTTGGTTACAGGTAAGAATAGCCAGAAAGCAAGACAGGGGTGGAAAACATAGTGGACCACGGCATCAATGCTGACAGAAATTTTTCCAGGCCTCCAGGAAGAATGAAAAGAAGAGAGGAAAAGGGTTAGAGACAGAGAGGATAATAATGGGAAGCCAATTTTACGTTAAAATCCTAAAGGTTCTCGTCATTGATAGCCGTTACTAAACAACATTTAGGCTCTTACTAACAACGTTATTTTACAAAAAAGATGCTGTTTATAAGTCTAGAAGTGGTCAGCCGAAAAATCAACAAAATTTGCCCAACAAATATCATTTATAACGGTGATTAAAGATTGATAATAAATCTTCAAATTCTGTCCACTTCACACATATCATGACCTGTCAAAGGTAGATACTTTGTGAAGCAATTCTGGCAGAAATTTCCGTTAAGACTTGGTTTGGTGCCAGAACTTAAAATATCTTTTTCCACCCCTGCAGCAAGGACAAAGAGCGTCGATGTTTACAACAACATGAAACAGAAGCCAAAAAAGCCAAAATTTTGATCACGATAATCATTTCATAAAAATTAATAATCTATTAATACTTTAAAGTGATCATACCATATCTTTGCATCCAACAACTGAAGTATTGAATGGTACAGGAAAATGCAATGGGTGACAAGGTTGAAAGAAATCCTTTTTGACAAGAATCTCATTGAGCCAATGTGCTGTTCCGATCTTTTTGCCATCAGCAAGGGCCTAAAATAAAGTTTATTTCTAAACAACTTGTATGAAACTTTCACAAAAATTCAAGAGTGCTAGTTAAACATATAGTTCTGAACTTTGTTTCTTTTTGGTTGAAACTTTATTGATTTGCTGAATAGGCCTCAGAGGTCAGGTGAAAGCTCCATCCAAACAACAGAACAGTAAAATGAGTGACATATAATGGTAAGTAGAAGCAAGTTAAATTTTTATAAATAGAAATTTTATTGGACACTTCTTCAGCTTAGATTTTACTTTATAATTAACTGACTTGAGTGCTGGTCTCTTTTGAAATGTGTTCATTGATGAATTTTGATCAATAAGTAAACTGGTAGAGAATTTCATCAAATATGCGTTTATGACATGTTCGGGTCACTTAAGTTACGATTGGCATCAGGCCTACATACATGAGACAAAAGGGCTTTTAGGCAAATCATCAAAGGTCAGACAGGACAGATAAGTGATTTCTTGGTAGTCCATGATGGTTATTCACAGTAAAATTTCAAACGCTGTAAAGCTGTTCAACTCTTTAAGTTGAGTCAACATGACAGCAGATAATGCTAAGTAAAAGCAATTTCATTCATATGAGCTGTGCATCACATCCTTGCAAATTTAACAAATATGTGTTTAGCAAATAAAGGATATCCTCTACTACCAAAGAATTCCGGCAGTCACAGAATATCCGCCAATATAAAGTTCAGTAAAATGGCTACCTTTTTATAAAGATCTCCTTGTTGATGCAGACATATAAAATGTGTACATCGCTTTGAGTAGTTGTCATCCACTTCCCCACCATGTTTTGCAATGACCTGAAATAGTAAACATGACATGTTAATAGCTTATTGTACCCCACTGAATCATTGCTATGATGCTAGACTTAATTTTCCATAAAATTTATTACAACAATCCATCATTCAGCAAAAAGGTGAATCTTTTAAAAGATAACAAAATGTGTTTCACTCCTCGCGTTTTTACAAATGGTGGTACAATTTACATCTTGAATCTTCTCATTGAGATCTCAGCCATCAACTGCACTGTGACCAGTTTGCAAAATCTATTAATTACTAGATTTTCACCAAACATTCTTACAAAAGCCAAAGGATAAATAATAATGATCATAATTACTCACATCTAACCATATCTTAAATGTTTCAACTGGCAGCCTCTCAACATAGTCAGCAAATACAAAGACACAGCCTTTCAGCATATCAGGTGCAGCTAAAATAGCAATATTGAACAAGGCTCATTCAGATAAAAATGGAATATTTCATTCTATTCCTTTTCAATCATATTCATATTTGCTCCTTTTTCATGGCAACTGAAAAACCGAACACTGTCATCTTGGGATAAGAAAATGCTAACCCCATAGGGCTGAAAACTTTCCTAGTCAGATATTCCTGCATTGCCACTCCCCAACACAGTGACACAAGCTCTTGTCATGACTATAAGGCAGTAGATTAGCAAACTTAAGATTTAGGTTTTAAAACATTCTTGCCAAGTTTTGGATGTTCTTAAAAACTGCTATGTACTTTTGGAACATAATGCACAATTTAGATGGGGGTGAACTCTCAAATATGTTTAAAGATCATTGGCTATTCCAAAAAGCTTTATTGATTTAATTCAGTCGAAAACTTCAAAGTACATGACCTTTAAAAAAGGGAAAGATTCTTACAACTTGTAAATTTTATGAATAAACTCTTTATGCTCTGTATCGTATATTTCTTGTGGCACTTGAAAATGGAAAAAGTAATAGCCTTTAAATTTCAATCAGAATAGAGGCAAAAACTCATTCTCTGATCTGCTGCAACTCACCTTCAATAAGAGGTTTTGCCTCTCCTATCGTACCAACACTTGCAGTAGTAGAATCAGCAGCATTAGCAGCCCCAGATACAATGCCTTGCAGACTGCTTTTTTCACCTTGATTATCATTCAAAAGGACTTTAGCTTCAGCGTCATCTGCATCAGACACAGGGGAAGTTGGAAGTGGCCTCTTTGGTGACAATACTTTCATGGAGCCCCCTTGAGTAACAGTAGGGGTAACAGGGGTTAGAAGGGTTGATGGTGTCCCTTCATTCAGCTTGGGTGTTTGTGTCTTCTTGCTTGGGGTTCCTTCAACTTGTTTTACTTGTTCTGGGGTCTTAGGTGCCTCTTCAATTGGAAAGTACTCTTCTGCATCATTGATGTTTCCAGCTTTGATACTGTCTGTCACCCAGTCTGGTGTAACTATTTTCAGACGATCAAGACGCTGTCTAGCACATTCATATTTTCTCTGCAGGAAAGAAAATTTGATTAGAAACGAATCTGATATTCACTGTCACAAAAATACCTCAAGGTTAGGCACAAATTTTTTTAAACCTAGTTTTATGTAGATCTTAAGAAACAAATTGGATAAAAAGAATCCTTAATTTTCAAAAAATTCTCTTTGGAATGACAGAATTTTGCTTGCTTGGAAAAAATTCCCACAGGCCAAGACTTCTGTGAAAACTTCCCATTTGTATTGAAAATATAGTAAAGGACTTGATCACATTAGCATGACAAAAATTCTTTTCGCATGATAAGAATTCTTGATCCATATGAAAGGCTGTAAAGTTTTCTAAAAAGAATCTTTAGAGAAACTAGAGTGATTTCCTTAGCAGGAAAACCATGTCAATGTGCACAAGGCCTGCACTGTACTTCAAATTAAAATTTTTACATTTTATGGCTGGCCTGACAGATTACAAGAAGTTTCTTGACTTCTTTTCTGTTCTTGGGATGATAACTAATGAATGTATATATCATTTATAAAATCAGCTAAAAATATCACACTTACCCCTGTTGCTTTTCCAGTAACCAAATGAGTACACTTTTGATTTAAATTTGATTGACAAGTGCCACCATGATAAGCAATCATGGCCCACAATGCATCTCTGTCATTCTTTGGAATCTACAAAAAATCAAAGCGTTATCAGTTCCTCTGCTCATTATTATGTTTTCTCCTTGTTTACTGCAAACTTCTGTGGATAGAATAAGAAATAATATTTATCAAATACTCCATTTTTTGACACAATATCTCAAGAATCCTTTATGACAATGCACTCAACACCTATATTGAGCCAAAACACTGCTCAAATCTTACAGTGACCAATTCAAATAATTTCTACTTTTTATTGTCATGGTAAAAACATGGAATAATTTTGTAGGTAAAGTGATAATGTCAAGCATACCTGAGACAAGCAAATTGTCAAGCCATGGAACAATGCGTCAGACTCTGGAGAAAATGGTTTGGATCTATTTCTAGTCAAAGGCAAATGATAATGGCGACAGCAACGCTTGTTTACAAAGAAGCTGTAAATGAAGAAGGTGACAGAAACTGTGTGTTTCAAAATCTAATGTTAAGTCTTAAATCTTTGAATCTTCAGGTAAGAAATGTTCAGTTCTACATCTGAATTCTTCTATAGAAAAATTACATACAACATACGGTATAACAACGTTTTACAGAAACGAAATATTATTTACAGCTGAAAGTGTGTCTTTCAAATATATATAGTATATATAGAGAAGGATACGGCAATACAGTTTCACATCTAATGCAGGCATCAACCCATGTTGGCTACAAGAGAAAAGATTACAGCTTTTAGTAATTTTTCCTTTTTTGTACAGTTGTATCATTGTTGATGCAAAATCTTTTCATCATTGTGACGTGGTGACTGATTAATAGTAGTTAAAAACAACAAATCAGAAACAATGCATGTTTTCTCTTGCAAGATAGAACCACATTTCCAATCTCTAATCAATTTTTCAATCAGTTCTACACTTAATTGTTCATTTTTGTCCATAAAATTCGCCATGAACAGGGATATAAATTTTGCTCCTTTTACTTCATGCTTGCCTGGTTTCTGCTGTCTTTCAGGAATGAATCAACAAGAATAAAATATTTTGCAAATATTCCTGAAAAATGTTCAAAATGATTATTTCATATAAAGTACAGTAACAAAACAAAAAAGTTTGAAGATTTGTATCTGGGTTCCTATAAATCAAAATGTATTAGCAACTTAGTATTATTATTAGTAAATTTTACCTTGACAATATCCAATTTAGCATCTTTAGCTTGTTCATGTTCTGGAAAATTTGTATTTTCTGCAATAACATGGGTGACAAGATCACTGATATAAAATTCCCTTTTTGCTCCATGTAGTTTCAGCTGGTTTTTCACCTGCAAATATCAAGTGAGAATTGTTGAATACATTCAAAGAACTAGGGAATCTTGGTCACTTGTGCCACATCAACTGCCCGCCAGACTGCAATGAAGGAAATTGTTCTGCCGAAAACCCCAGTGTCAGAAAATCAGAATATCACTCTCCTGTGGGAGAGCCTTGGAATGCACCCAGGCATATTTGAAACATTGGAATGAGGAGTGATGATAGTTCATCATGCAGGAAGAGGGCCAGGTTGGGAGACAAGCATTTACGCATCTATGAAACTGTGTTCAAAGTGGACACTCGCAGCTGCTAGTAGAACGAACGGATCCCACATGTGTAAAGATTGTATCATTAATTTTTGCATCTATCGCAGCTTTTTGAATACTTACAGCTCACACCTTCAAATTTGCTTCAGTCGCTAACTACACATATGAATATTTTCCAACCTGGTAGATAGGAACCAGCCCTTAAGCATCCCCTGCGTCTGCGAAACAAATTTTCAACTCTGTAAGGTCCAAACCTCTAAAAATCAGGGCACGGTCCTCAGACTGCTAACTATGTCATGCGCACGGAAGATCTTCTGCACGCAGTTCCAGGAAGAACGATAGTTTATTGTTTAAAAACGATGGCCAGGCGTGCATCTTCCGCGCGCACTTTGCAAAGTTCAGTCTGGCGGTCCTTCAAAGTGAATGTAATAAGGGGCCGCACACAAATCGATTCTTTCACGCAAAACGTCCAATGGACGTTTGGGGGGGAGGGGGTAAAGGGACTGGACTTTTTCAAAATTTTTGTTTTATCAGCATTTTTCCCGAGAATTATCTGCAAAGAAACTTTATTCTGCAGCTTTCGTTTGCTGTATATATTCGTAGTGTTCAAGAACTTCGACAATAGTGACATATCTTGTCCTCGTTGGAGCATGATGGTCATGGAAAGCACGTCGCTGACGACTTTATGAGCACTTAGGCCCATCTGATCTGCAGCAAAACAACGGTTTGAAATTTTCTCACGATCGGAAAAATTACATCGATTTTCAATTGGACGTTTTGGGGGGAGGGGGGTGGAGGTATTTTGAAAACGTCCAATGGACGTTATGCGTGAAAGAATCGATTTGTGTGCGGCCCCTAAGGAGAATGTCCAGTATGGAATGAAAGGTGCGTGCGCCGGACATGTCCAGCGCACAGCATTAGTTGATGGCGCACGAATCGGCGCACAGAATGCAATTTTATGCTGGTGTAATACAACGTTAGGTATAAATCTCCGGGTTCATGGCGCACACAACGTTAAGTATAAATATCCGTCCGGCGCACGAAAATCGAACATTCCATACTGGGAGAATGTCAAATGAGATCAAAAAGCATGGTGCTGAAATTCAGCTTTATTTGACGGTAAATCAGGGGTTGTTGCTTCAGAGAAGCAGCCAAGTTTCCTGCAAACGTCCATCTTTCAATTTGCAAGTTGTTTTAAAATAAGAGAAAGAAGGACAGGAAGCCACAAAGAAAGGGCCTAAAATAAAAATGAAGCCGACAACTGCCAAGGCCGATCGAGAGTTTTGTGTCATACTTACTTCATCTTTAGTCTCATCAACCAAATAGAATGAAACATCTTTAAATAATGACGATGCCTGTGTTCTTGATCGGTCAATCATGCCGACAATCTTGGCTGTTTTCGTGGACGCCATTGCAGCTGTGTTGTGTGAGTCAAAGGAAGGCCAACTTCGATTTGGCGGGAAGCGTTGCAATTCAATTCAATTGCACAATCCAATTCAATTTACAAAGAGTAATTCACTTCAATTTGCTAACTTAGTGAATGAAGGAGGTTCTTCCTTAAGGAGGCTCGTCATATTCATTGAATTGGATGGCCTAAGGCCCAAACATGGAAGCTGCGGGACAAGTCCTAAAGCGCGCTGTTGACCTTGATAATCAAGAAAAATACTCAGAAGCGCTTGTTTGTTATCAAGAAGGCATTGATATATTATTCAACTCCGTAAAGAAATCCACAGATGACAAATTCAAAGCAAATGCACGCCAAAGATTGACTGAATATATGAACAGGGCTGAGGAACTGAAAAACTTTGTTGAGAGTCAAAAACAAGTCGGAAAATATCATGAAAAAATTGAAATAAAAGCAGGGCAGCGGGGCAATAGTTACTCTAGATTGTTCTCAAAGTTTATTGATGATAAGTTAACTTCAGTGAGAATAGAAGATGCATACATCAGAAACCACCACCAGTTGTTGAATTTGTTAAGATTTTGTGAACTATTGGTTAAAAAAGGAAAAAATCTGAAGATAATACATCTTATTACAACAGGTAATAATTGCATCAAGATTAAGGTTGGAGAAAAAGTAGGCAAAAACTGGAGAGTGTAGAACTGGGCTTTTTGTAGAAGGTTAGGTGGAAAAATTATAGCTGATCCCAGCTGGAAACTTAAGCAATGCATCTGCATCAGGCTTCTGTTCTTTGAAGACAATAGATAGACCCATTCTTTTGAATATAATGTTTTTAGATTTGTTCATATACTCTGCAAATGAAAAGTTTTAACCTTCCGCAAACCCTTTAAAGAATAAAGATACCCATCAAAAGCAAATTAATCTTGAATAAATGAATAATAAATAAAGAATAAAGAAATGCATTAATTTCAGATAAACATAGATTGCCTGCAAAATCTGTTATACTAGAATGTCAGATACAGGCTATAGGATCCAGAAGAAGATCTTTGGAAGAAAACAGTCCTCTCTGCCCTTGACTTATTGACTTGTATTAACCAATTTTAACACTTTGTTTTATATTTCTTCTTTTAGTTGCCGACTTTGATAATGTGGCACAGCAATTAGAAAAGCTTGAACAAATACAAAAGAGTTTACAAGACCTGGAAATATGTTTTGAATTTGAATTCTCAGACACTTTACATGACAGAGAAATAGAATTTGACAATGGATGGGTGATAAAAATTGGAAGAGGCCTTGATATTTACAAATCTCCAGCATCTAAGTTTGCCATTGGGGCATGGGACTTTGATTTGAGAGAATGCCATGCAACAACTATTGATATTTATTCAAAAAAATGAAAATTTGTAAACAGAAGATAAACACCAAGATGCAGATCAGATTTATAAAGTTAAGCAATCATTGGACCAACAGCGATGTAAATAGTTAGAAAATGTAAAGGGAAAGGTAAATGGTGATAGATGACTTTCATACAGTCTTGAATTTTCCGTTTAGCTCTATTTGCTGTAGAGTTGTGTATGCAGGAGGGATATGGCAAAATATTGAAAGACCTTGTCTGCAGCGATAACACAAGATTCACTCTCTTAGAAGCAGTAATCTTTACATGCATCTCGAATAGTGTGAAATTTTTAGCAAAAAGTCTTTCAATAGCTTTAAACCTTTTTCACTAAAAAGGATGCACAGGTGCCCTCAAAAAAAATTCTATCATCCTATATCTCTGCCTTTAAGTCTATTTTACTGTTTCTTTTTAACTACACATAGATTTATAATTCCCCAGACGTTAAATTATCTATTGTCAGAAATAGATGGATATCTCATCTCTTACATCATCAAAAAAGAAAGACTCGAATCCACAAAGCTGATGGTTTACAGTTTATGCTAAGTAATCATGTTTGTACAATCTATACGAATATTTGAATTTGCAAAAAGTATTTTGTTTCCTTTATAGATTATCCTTAGCATGGATCCTGCAAATACTCTGTGCTGTATAGTGTGTGAAGATTCTGTTGTTTTGTTTTGCTCATTTTTCATATCGTTGACCTGTGCAAGGATATCACTCCGTGAAAATCTTGTACACCATTGGTAAAAATCTTTTCCTTTTCAAAAAAATCAATAAAAATTTAAAAACCCCTACAAATCTTATTGTTCTAAAAAATCTCGTACGCTTTTCTGCAGATTGATCCACCCGTCGGTAAAAGCGGATTTTGCCGATCAAAAGAGCCCTACTGGTGCTTACCGTTTCGCAGCTACAAAAACCATTCTTAGAAACCGATTCAGTTCGGAACTTCGGGTCCTGGACTCCCGTCATAACAATGAACTGATCAAATACCTGGAGGAAATGGAGATAAGACGCCAGATGTTCAAAGCAAGGGCGAATGGTTAAACAAAAGATAAAAGCGCAGCTGACCACAGTTTGCTCTCACTGTTTATTTTGATTCAACGGAATGGACCCAGAGTTGTGAAATCATCTGTTCTTCGTAAAAGGAAATCGCTGTTTCATTGGAAACGCAGATCTTTAGTCGCACTAAATTCATTCAAAATTCGCTCTTGCTAACTCCAGTGAGGACCTCAATTAAGAACTGTAGAGAAAACCAAAATGACTACAAACAAATGTACAGTTAAATATTCATTCATTAGTTCCATTCATAGACATGTTAATAATATCAACAGCAAATAAAACTATTTTGTGTAATTAAAAATCAAGCATTTTATTCTATCATATTCACACGACAGGTTTTGTAATTATGTAATCATTACATAAGAAGCATGTTAAATACGATACGACGTAAAATGATATGCATACAGTAAACAAATATCTTGGTCCTGTAGGTAAACAGCGAATGAGTACGGGAAAGAAGTAACCAAACAAAACCTTTTGGCGACTCACGGTTTAATTATCTTGAACTTCGTTTGTGGAGTCTTATCAACTCATTGGTTCCAAGGATAAAATGTGAAAACTGCATTACGATTCATTAAAATTGGAAATCAATATCAGGCAAAAGTGAAAACTATCCATGATTCACACAACAAAAAAGCGCATAGAAGAACCTGTAATTCTCTGTAACAGGCTAAAACGGTTCAAGCTAAATGGTTCCCATACATAACAGTGGTTCTCATATACTATGGAAGGTGATTAATGGCTAAAAATCAGAATAGAGGCTCTAAGTTCAGCTTCTTTTATGCTAGTTTTTCTTGTGGGTTCTTTTCATTACAGGCAAGCATAAGTGAATGTATCTGAGTGAGGCCCCCTAAGGGATCTCGGGCTCCGAGTCACCAGGGCATATTTCAGTGGGCTCCGGGCTCCCAAAGGCAAAATTGCCGTGCTCCAGGGCTCCGATACATGCTTATCCAGGGCCCCAGGGGCTGGATCTCATCCAGGGCTCCAAGATTTCAAAATGATGGGTTCCATGGCTCCAGCGACTACCCTTTGGGAGCCTCCTGGGTGGATAAATGAATATAAATGAATTTTACGTGCATACAAATAAATATTCATTAAATAAATTTCTCTACTCAATTAATTAAGTATAAAGCTGAAAGATATCAATAATATATACAATAAAGTGGTTTATCTCAGTCCCAGTACGAGTTTCAACATAGCGCATACTCCCTTGGTAGGTATCGAATACGGCGTAACGAAAATGAATGTGTTATCGAGCATGCATTGAAGAAATAAACAACTACATAAATAGTAGAATGTATACATATACTTAAAACGAATGAATGTAATTGGGACATCTGCATATAGCAAGAGAAGTGATAATGAGAACCTCGCATAGCAGGCCTCACGTTAAGAGCCAATACAACTTGCCATTAGATCCTTTATCTCAGTTCCGAGGGAAGTCTCAAACTTACAAAAATTGATGCCAGTCTGTTGCTAAATAGCCCCTCAACGGGAGTGCACCCTCCAGGATTATTTCCATTTGATGCTTCAGACTCGGTGGTGTCTCACTGAATGTAGCAATGTCGGTAGTATGTTCTGCGTACTGCTTTGTTATATGTACCCTCTTCGTGATGCGGTCGCAAAATTTGGCCAATAAAATACAGCGACTTGGGATATTCTGTATGACTATTGCAGTTAGCGAAGCAGTTGATTTGATTAAACTTTCTTGGTTTCCGATTAAAACTGTTAAAATCATCAACAACAATGGGCTAGTAAGAGAATATGCAGACTCCTTATGCTTTTATCTCCGTTACAGTTAATAGATTTTCACTTTTGTCTAACCTATATCATCAAAAAACTTTATGCTTTGAGCACCATTCTGCGATACCAAGGAAAGTTACTGCAAAGCACCAGTTTCCCTTCTCTTTACTGCGCATAAGTTCAAATGAGATGTACCTGAAGTGGGTATCACTGGATGTTACCTTCGTCTAACAATAATGAATGAATGTATTGAATTCAACAACAAATCTAAGTCTATTTCGAAGTACTAAGCAAGGACTGTGTGATCTACTTAGCAGACTGCGCACGTGAACATCTGCCTACAGACGCAGCTCCAATTTCAGTACAAATTTCTGGGACAGGACTCTTCTCTTCATATCTGATATCTTCATCCCATGACAGGAAGCTTTCCAAACAGGTTGAACAAATCAAAACAAAACAAAGACAACAGCTATTTTGCTGCACCTCCTTCATCGTGTTTAGGACAGATCTCGAAAATTTTCATTGGCAAGCGCATCGTCCACTTCTTCCAATGAAGATACTTTGGGTAAGCAAGATCCAGCGTCCTCTTTTGATATCAAGACACACTTTGCTCCAACATCAACAATTCCTAGGTAAACTTCGGAGCTTGAGTTTAAAATGCTGTCTACGACGTATTATTATCGACAAAAGCCATAACATGCATTAAAACTGTATTAAAATCAACAACAATTGCACGACGCATCTTTCTCAGCACCTTCTCTACAGAACTTGTACCAGCACAAGAAACTCATAACTCCAACAATCCCAAAGATACCCCAGAAAATCATACCAATCGAGAAGAAGGTATTACCTACATTCTTGATCTGAGCAAGCATCACTGGTGGGGCAAAAGGAATCAGCCGTTTCTCTGCAATACCAAACACAGGGCCAAGTGTCATCACCAAAGCAATAAGACCACCAGGGAATACGATGACAAGTCTCAAGGGAACACACGGAAAGCAAAAGGGATTGCCGATCCACAAGAACAATGGCATCATCCCTACAAAAGAAAGGAAAAGTTTATCATGTGACCCTGATCCTGAAGATCTAAATTCAATTCTGGGCAAATTCTAAATTTCTAAACATAAACAGTGTTGAAGGGAGGGGTATTTACTGGAAATCTTATATGGTAGATTGATCTTCCATGTTGAGCCCAGGGGTGTACTCATTAACTTTCAATACAAGGAGTTCAAGCCAATATTTGGGGTCTGAAATTTAATATTAAATCAATATTTGGGGTCTGCGAGTGACAAAAAGACAACAATTCAATATATGGAGTCCAAAAATCTGTGGAACAAAAGTCACACAGTTTGATTGTATTCATTACAGCAGCCCAGTCAAGAAATGCCATTTTGCACAGTGGCCCCAGAATTATATAAACAACATTTCGGGTCTCAAAATCATAGACTCAATATTTGGGGGTTCAGTGAAGAAATAGTGGCACAGTCCCTTTCCTCCTACAGAAAGTTGGTGAGTAACCTCCCTAAGTGTTGAGCATCAGGCTGCTGTCAATTTCTAAGCATAGATACTGTATCTTATGAACTTGTGCAACTTTTTCACTCCAAGCAAATAAGCTAACTTCTGTATCTTTTCTCAACAATTTGAAAGACTCATTTCACTAGTTGAACAGCTTTGCTCTTCATCTATGATGTAATGCTACGCTGGCATCATATACATGTAAATTTCTGGCAAGGACTGCTCAAAGACAAAGATCAAAGATAATCTTATAAAAAGTAGCAGCCTCAAACATGAGTCCTGTGGAACACCACATGGTATCTTATTGTGCTTTACACCTCCTAGATCATTTGAAGAAGAAGAGTTGTGAAAGTCAACAACACAGTTTCTTTTAAATTAGAAATGCAGTTATCGATTAACATTAATTGTAACCTCAACGGGTGGGAGCAGAAACTGGGTGTTGTCACATTTGGAAGACATTAATGAACATTTTTGACTTACCTTTATACAATGCAATAAAAGCCATTCCAACGCAAGTGAGTATGAGTAAGGTTTTGCTCATTTCCAAAGACACTTCAGGAGGAACTGTATCTAATGAAGTAGCACATTCCCAGCAATTAAAATTCCCATACTTCCACAGCTGAGCAATGATTTCCATTGTTATGCTACCACTTGGGATGTCAAAGAAAATTGTTTCCAAAATAAGCATCACTACATGAAATTTCAACACATTTCTATAATATGGTGGTGCATTTTCTCTGAATACATCCATATCTTTTTCCTTGAATGATTTGATGAGATTTGGTACCAACAGTCCAACATGGATCACAAAGAAAAGTCCGCCAAGGCTTAAGAATGCCAGAAAGACGAAATGTACCAAATTCAAGTGCTCCTGGCTTGAGGTCAAGCTTGTCGCAGTACCATTAGCACCTCCACTGCAGTACAGTGTGTTACTGTCACAAAATGCCTTGGTGAGATTCAAACTGGTAATGTTTGTGGAGAAAATGGTCCCATTTACATCTTTGAAACAGGGTATCTTGGCAGTGTGTGTGAGAAGATTTGCACAACTTGCCACTTTTTCATGGACCATGACAAATATTCCTGCATGTGCACCAACATCAAGGCCTTGAAGTGTGACAAATATTAGAAATTCAATCAACACAGTGTATTTATCTTCTACATCAAAGGAGAGACACATCTTGGGAGTGGAACTTCTAACTCCTCTTCAGCTCTTTTGTTGCTAGATTCTTGAGTTCTCAGTTAGACATTATTGTAACCTTAAAGAAAACAGAATAAATCAGTTTTTAGCATTTTACAACTTCTTAAAAAAGTTTAAGTATCTTATTCAATGGATTTTAAATTTTGTCATATTTTGCATCCATCCATCCATTGGATATTTGTGTAGAAAGAAATATGGTGGATTTTGGATCTATTTGAAATGTGCTGAAAGTTCCGTAGGACTATCAAATTTTTTGCTAGTCTCCCCCCCCCCTGATAACAGAAATGTATGAAAAATGATCTTCCCCTTTGACTTCCCTCTCTCAGACCCATGGGACCCTGCCTTCTTTACTTTTATTACCCCCAACAAGGCTTACAATACAATTTTGAAGGTCACAGACCCAAAATTCATTCTCCGCGCTGGATGACATTTTTTTGACCAGGGAGAAAAAGTCTACCCTCTTCCAGGGACCGTGGAGCCGGGGGGGCTGGGGGGCTTTAGCCCCCCCAATAATTTTCAAGAGAAGGTTTTTAGCTTTCCAACAAATTTTGCTTTTATGATTAAATATCGCCATTTGTTTTATTAAAATGTTAACACCCTTTGCGAGTGTCTGTATACCCCACTATACCGCTTCTAATGCATTTATCAGAAATCAAGCTAAGCAGAATGTTTTAAAAGGTTTTGCCTCAAATGAAATGCGTCCAATAGCATTATGCCAAGATATAACAGTTTCATCATCGTTAGCACAGCTTCAAATGCCCACAGTTTTAGCAAGCGATAAGTAAAATGCTTTTCATGATATGTGGCTATTTTTAAAGCGAATTTCGGTTCCTGAAAGATTTCTGATGAGGGGAGTTCTCCAAACCTGTAAATCGCAGAAACGTTAACCCGGCAACGAGTGCAATGATAATTTTTTTAGCAAGACGTCGTTGGACTCAACATCACTCTCTGGAATGTCCAAACAAATATAATTTAGCAGTTCTTCATACTTATATTGAAGAGCACAGAAAACATAAATTCTATCGACGTTCCAACTAATTTTCATCAAACGACCCAACAACAGCATACACTATTTTCGAGAATTCGAAAAAAATTATTGGATTTTTTAGTGCTACAAAATTAAAAATTGAAACAGTGTTTGCGTCATTAGGTTCTCTATAAGTTTACAATGTTTGCTTCTGAAAGCAGAGAGACTGTGTTTCCATACCATTATTCTTCGGAGATAATAATTCCATGAGATTGTGAAAGTTTTTTAACTTTAGTCCTTTCATTCCAGGCTGAGCCTTTTCGCGATTAAATACAAAAATGTAATACAGCACATCTCTATAAACAATGTTTTTTAAGGTGACTTGTGATTGGAAATGCTGATGATAACTGTCTTTTCCAAGGCGAGTTGGCTTATGGAAAGGGGCGTTGGTCGCAGTTATAGCCAAAGTAGAGGGCGTGGTCATAAAAAATTTTTCTGGGGGCTTCGCCCCCAGACCCCCTCCTGGAGAATTTAGGAACTTCATGCGTCGAACAACTTCTAAATTTAGATATGTAAAAGCTCTTCAAAAACTCACTACGCCATCCCAAAAGCAGTGGGTGGGCGGATATTTACTGCGCCAAGGGAATTATCATATATTCTATTGTGTAGTCTTTTGTATGGGCCTAGCAGCAGAAACTCTTTCCTTTTCGTCTGAAAGCAACCACAAATATTTCTGATCCATTTTAAGAAAAGCCTTACCGCAAGTTGAGATAAGTATAAGAAAATCCAGTTTTGATTTGATTTGATTTGTCTGGAACCCATCACATTTGGTTTGTGTTTGTTGGCTGCACACTTAGCTTTGCACAAGAAAGTCGTGGCTGAAATTGTTTTGGCAGAGAATCACTGCTAAATGTCATACAAAACTGGCCGGTCTTACAAAATAAGATTTTTAAAGAAATTTTTTTTCTCAAACTGCACTCGAAACTGCGCTCCTTTTTTATCAACGTTTTATATGTCTTAAGAAGTTTCTAAATCTAAACATTTTTATGTAGAATCATCACACGTTTTTCAAACAGAAACTGGTTTACGGAAAAGTTTCCAACAAAAAAGGAACTTCTCTTCCCGCAGGGAGTGGGTGCACTTGACCAGATTTTGGCCAAGGACCTGCCATGCCTGTTGGAAGCATACTAATACCAAGTTTCCAAAAAGTATACCCAATCTCATGCCAATCTTGCGAAAAATTGTGGCGGACCTTGTACCAGTTTCGCGAAAAAGGTGTATCTTTCCGTTCTTTATACTCAAATAGTGAAATTCATACCGTTCCTCATTATCAGAATCATTAGCCTGTGAACGGCTAAAAGGCTCATGAAAGTCAATGCTCGTTGTTCCTCTTTTCAAAACCATGAAAAATGATAAAAAGGATACCCTTCTGGGACGTCTCTTGACTGCACCGTCTGAGAGATGACACGTATCAGTCAAGTTTGATTTCAACACAGGGAATCAGTGTTATCTTACTCAACAGGGTGCCAAACCAAACTTCACAAAACTTCACTTGAAAACATTTGTCCAAAAAAAAACGCCACAATCAGGCAAAATCGGCTGAGGTTTGTTTGCACCCAGTTTTGCTTACAAATGGTCTTGAAGTGGGTAAAACAAAAAAAGTTCAAATAGATGGAAATCTTATTGGTTCATTTTCTACTTTCTTTAGCTTGTTCTGGACAGCAGTTATTTGTCAGAAGGGTTCTGAAGTCAAACGGTCAGATTTTAGAAAGGCTGCACAATGGGCCAACAGACATTTTCAGCAACTGAGCCGCCTAATTTTGAAAATGGGCCATTCACTGCTAAATGTTTCCTGTGTGCTCCTATGAAAGAAGTTCTGGCAGGCAACCGCAAATAATTCAAGATTTTGCATGCACATTCCATAACAGCCCGTAACCAGGGGAGTTCGCAAGAAGTAAATATCATGGTGTCAATATTTAAGTTCAAATATTAAAGGTGTGAAAATGGAAATTTTGAGCTTCTATGTCCATTTGATACGTCTCACGAATAAATCAAACATAAAAATTTAATATTAAGTCCGATGCCGGGAAATACAGGACCAGGTTAAGTTTCATCCCACGGGAAACAGCCTGCAGGTCCCTGCCTACCCTACCCAGACTATTCCCTACCAAGCAAGGCCTATGACTATGTCATCAATTGCATGCCTCATAAGAGCTTCCGGGAAATAACAGGATATTTCTCGGGAACCGCGGGAAATAACACGACATTTCCCGGAAGATAGGGAAATATAGGCGGATGCTAATCCTCATAGGGAAGGTATTTGCTATTGAAAAGGTAGGGAAAACATAGCATAAATCTATCATGACGAGATGACGGTGCGATGGGAAATACGAATAAATTATGCTACATCAGATCAGCATAATTATGCTTCATTAATCATGCATTAGATAAAATAGTTTCTGTCATATACAATATAAATCATACAGATCGCCTTTGGCCGCCTTCTTCCACCTGAACATCAGAGATGCAAACCAACTGTTTGACAATTAGTCATTCTGTTTAATAATGGCAGGCCTTATGAATAGCATCTGACATTGGATTGTTTGTAGATCTTTGAGTTTGGCCGGTAAGCTTTAGAAGGAACCTTAATGCGAACCGAAAATGGGAACTTTGATAGCTTCAGTAAAGGTATCAGACCGATAATACACCAGTAACAGCAATGAACCATTTCAACAAAATCAGCAATCAATGCACAACGTGGCTCAAAATGTATGATTTTGTGATCAATAAAATAGTAAGGACTGGTATGGAAACAATGATGTTCCAGCCACTCTTGTTTCGGAGTTTAAGTAGAGCTTCCTAAAATGTGCAGATACTAAACTGAGCATGAAGCAAGATTGATAAAACAATTTGAAACTTTAATTGTTGATAGGAGCTGAGAAGAGTTAGAACTCATATTCCATCAGGAAGATATTGACTATCAATAAATAAAGCAGACTTCTTAACTCTGTGGGCTGTAAATTTTGGAAGTAATACAGTCGATTAAGTAACACAATACTGAGTTGCACATACCTGTAAAAACCGCTAACACTGATGAACAATTTCAAAGTGAAACAGTTGAACAAGTCGATTTGGAACTCCTGAGCTAGATAGAAAAGAAACCGTGAGTAAGGCGATCTCCTATCTCGTTAGGCTGGAAACTTTAGAAAGAGTTTCTTTAAATAGGCAGATATCAAACTGTGTAACGCAAAGAAATTAAATATTCTTACGTTGAATAACAGCGAAGAAACTACGAGAGAATTTTGTTATCTTGTAAAGTTTGATTCGAAATTTACATACGCTGACGTCTGTTAACTTATGCTGGCAAAACTTTACAGTGTCTAAGGGGAAAAAGCATGAAAAAACATAACGTTTAAATGAAGACTTACAGAAGAATCTGACACAGTTTAATTCGTAAGCAAAGCCACAACAAAGTATGTACTCTTACACAGGCAAAACTTAACCCTTTCTAAAATCAAAAGAAATGAAACCATATCGTTCGAATAAAGACTTAAGAAGAGCCTAAGGTAATTTAATTCGCAAGCAAAGGATTCAAAGCTAGCAATCTAGTTTGCGAGATTCAGTTGTTAATGCACATATTAAAAAGTTTGCATCCTCTAAAAACAGAAGTTTACTGTATTTAAGATCAAAACCAATTAAAACATACCGTTCAAATGTAGACTTTCTCAAAGAAAGGTGAGACAATTTCATTCATAAGCCAAGCCAGCAATCTGTTTTGCGAATAACAATTTCCTCAGTTTGATCAAAGATCTTAAAGCAACTCTTCTTTTCCATAATCTCTCCGATTTAGCAAACGAACGGCAGCTGGTTGGCTGCATCATAGCGACCGAAAATGCAAAGGTATAATCTACAGACCAATGTTGAATGTGGAGACCTTTCTAGAAAGCTTACTACACAGTTCAAAGGCTGTTCTGCTGCCTTGAAAAGGTGGTTCCTAATCTAAGTTTAGCCCGGACTAGTTTATTTTGGATAAATACTATGTCTGCGTGCATCAATTTGGTTCAATCCGCTATGGAATTGGTTCCGCGTAGATGTAAACGAAGTATTTATATCATCGAGCAAAGTAAAATCTTCGACACACTATGTCGAAGGTATAATTTGAGTCGTCCCAGGTAAAATGATTTCAAATATTTGCCACAGGCAGTGTAGCTGCTCAGAACGAACGATTCATATTTTACTCAAAATGGTTCAATGACTGGCATGACAACTTCTGCCACCTCAACACACCTCCAGAAAAATACCTGGTTCTGTAGCCTTTCACAGAGTAGGAATGGCTGACGGGTCTATTCCAAGCCCGTAGGAAGCCGGGGGCCAGGGGGCTCCAGTCCCCCAATAATTTCGACAACAATGGCGCTACATCACAAGCATTAATTAGATGTATTGTTCTCTATTGATTTAAGAACAATTGCCCCCAATCAGCTGTTGCTTCCCACGGTTCTTGTCTAGTCTATGTTGAAAGAAAGTTAGATACAGCAATACTCCACAATACGTACCAATATTGTGGGCTTTCCTGCTCGGCAATAAAATTGATAAAAACCATGCCTGGTTTAATTTCATGGTTCTGAATGGGCTTTTGTCTTCTCAAGATATGTTTTCATATTGATTTTCATGTTATACCTGCATTCTGAACATAAGCTTGATTAAACAATTCTTTGTTATGCGATTGAGCACCGGCTGGCGAACAAACTATCCTCAGTAAATATTTCAGATTTGTTTACCAAGGTAGTCAATAAACTGTGCAGAACACTCTCTCTACGAT
The DNA here is from genome assembly GCA_964020215.1 of Aurelia sp. 3 sensu Dawson et al. (2005). Taxonomy (NCBI): domain Eukaryota; kingdom Metazoa; phylum Cnidaria; class Scyphozoa; order Semaeostomeae; family Ulmaridae; genus Aurelia; species Aurelia sp. 3 sensu Dawson et al. (2005). The sequence continues at coordinate 1,881,467 of OZ026593.1, forward strand.
TAAAGTAGATCAGCTAACAGCAGCACAGCGATTTATTATTATTAGGCCTTGTCCTTTTGAAAACACAACGAACAACATTCAATCATCTTCTGAGTGTTCTAGATTCAATGCAACACATTTTGGTTGGGTACCAGGATGAATTTGGTCGTTTGATCAATCTGAAATATAATCAGCAATTAAGAACGATCGCTAACTTAAATTTCAATGCCTTATTTTCCAATTTCTGTGCTTTGAGCGTCGAGCTATACACCAATTCAAAGTTGTAATTTACTGTCAAATTCAAACTTGAGCTTAACAAAATGGCGATTTGAAGCGAACAATATTTTCTACTATAAAACGAGTCCTCTTTCGAAAAGCCACAGCTCGCTGGATACCAAGACGATAAAATTGCAAATACACTGGTCAATGGTAAATATGTTCAAATAGATCTTAAATTCACCTTACTAAAATTAGGCACTCCGTTCTGAATTCATGAGCGTTTTCGTCGAGAGAGCCGCATAAAGAAACAGTCAAAACAGGCTAAAAGTCACGATCAAGTTTCCTACCTTGCTGCCATGACTTTTACGTGCATTAGCACGTGTTATCTCGTTTGGACGTTGAATGTGCCATGCCTGGGAGCATAACAACATCATTCCAGGCTTTTTCATCCTCCCCAAGGAATAACATTCCATTTACATTAGTTTCTGGTGGATTCATATTAGAAGCTAGAGTGAAATTGAATAAAATAAGATGACAAACAAACAAATAGCAGGTGTATTAAACCATGTTGAAGTCATTGTTGTAAGGTAGAAATAATGTGATAATTTGATCGCGATTTCAGGCCTATTTGAAAGTTCCTTCAACAGACTCTCTTGAGAAACACCCTCATAATTTCAAGATGGAGAAGCTAATTTCAGTCGGGTGAATGTCAAAATGGATTTAAACATGTCCACCATTAGACAATATATTTACCAATATCATAGTCTTGCTATTCAGGAAGCGATGGCCTTTTAACAATGCATTATTTTTTTCACTCATCAGGAACAGCTTGTGCCAAACAGCTGAAACTAACAACTCCTACAAGTAATGGATACAGAACATCAAATGCTTGCACCTCAAACACAAAAACCAAGTTCCCAATCCCAGCGCGATGAATCCACATTCCTTGGTCTGCAAATTACAGCATACCGAAGCGCTAAAGGTAAAAGATGGCTGGCTATGAGGGCGTATCAGACACATGGTTCGCTAAACCTTGTTTAACGTTCATAACATCGAAATGCGGTTTGGAGATTTTCAATTCTGGACATGATGCATAATTCATGATTTAAATAAAGCATTTTCAAAGCTGTTGTGATTCTACGAATAATGTTTTCAAAGAGAAATTATTATTACTTTTGCATTTGACAGTGCAACCTACGTCGGTCTTACGTAGCATCAATTTAGTTGAATTGAACTTTGGACTGAAATTTCGATTCAATTCAACTAATCTAGAGCACATGTTAATGGTGCCGGTCACTTGATTAAATTGAAACGTGTTTGTCAATTTCTTTGCTTGCTGTCAAGTAAATCATGGACCAAAATGAAATATAGAATTCTTGTTCCTATACAAACCCTAACGAGAAACTTTCTAATTTCTTGGTCTAAAGTCCCGGTTAAACAGACCAAACATTTCACCAGTCATCAAAATTCAAATTTTTGATATTTCCATCTAGTGAGTCGGAGTTCAACCAGAACTAACATGATCAGACGATGCCTACGTATAGACTGCAGACGTGATTCCTTGAACTCGCTCAACGTTCCTAATCGGATGTTTTAATTTCAAAACAACAACAACAACAACAACAACAACGACAACAACAACAAGCGTAAGTTAGCGGGACTTATGTAATGAGTCTACTCTACGCACTCCTTATTCCACACCCTGCCAAACGTGCTAAGTTGTCTTTCATCATATCATCCAGTAAATTTCAGCAAACGACGATGCATCATTTTGAAACATTTCGGTTACACTAACCTCAATTATCTCCACAGCAAGATAACTTTTGTGCTTTCCTCCAACGAATCTTCACTGTTCATCTCTTCAAAGTCTTTAAATAATCTGTCGCCACTAATAAATTCACAGTCCTTTTGCGATATAATCTAAAGAACAGTCGCCAATTGGTGAAATTCAAAAGTTATCTATTGATAAAGGATCGAGCCCTCCCGGCGATTCTGACAAAATGAATTGAGCTTTTTGAAGAGCAGGTGCTTTTAATAATTTGACCTCAGTAAATTTTCCTTCTTTTTGTCATCTCTGCTAACTAACTTTCAAACAAAACTTTATATTCGTCTAATCAAAGACAAAACAAAGTTCTTATAGCAAGGCATACGGTTTTCCTGTTGCTGCTTTTGTGTTTGAAGTTAAAATTGTCATTAGAAATTCATACTCTCTTTCCAAGTAAAACAAAAGTTTTTTAAGTCTCAAATAAAGGCATACACTTGTCTAAACGCGTATTTCCAACAGCCCTCCATGAATAGTTGACTTGCAATGACTAATAACTAGGGCTTTCATGCATAGACAAAGCACGCATAGACTAGTTGGTCTGAAGTAGCTGTAATGTAGCTAGGAATTTTCCCAGCCTACTTGAAATAAACCAGTGAAGAAAAAGACCAAAGGCATTCATAACTGTGGTAAAAAAATTGAATTTCCTTCACCGATGTAAAAAGTGACTTTCGAAGGTAGAAGTTTAGACTTACAAAGAAAGTAAACAATCAATAATGATTTACTGTGAACCTTTGTCATAGCTTGCAATGCAAACATAACATTTGCTTGGAAAGATGGCGATAATAGCTGTTTGTGATGCGTTAACCACATGTACAAATTCGTTGTTGCTATAATGAATTACGTTTAAAGTGTGATGGCAACCTTCTTTGTAGACCTGATTAAACAGAAGAGTCCCTTGATTCTTGATTCATGTTGCTACATGTCACTTTAACTTGATAAGTCCCTCATGTAAACATCTGTGCGCAATTTGCAGATGTAAAAATACAATGATGCACAGTATCAACAACTTTAGAGAGGTTAATTTAATATTTACAGAAACGTTACAGTTGAATCTTTAATAACGTGCTCTTAATATCATTTACAGTCAATTCCCCTACTGACAAATTTTTATGCTCTTGTATGGCACGTTGGTCATATATTTAAGTAAATGAAAATAGACCTTTTAGCTATTCTACAAAAGAGCCTGGATCGAGCGTTATTTTCATACATTTTTATACACGAAGTTCGATCGAGTGGCGTTAGAGCTTCTATCACAATCGAAAGTTCTATAAATCGTAGCAAAATATCGTTCGATTCTGATTCTTTCCAGAATAGCTAAAAGGTCTATTCACGAAATACTTTGCTTTGTTATAACTATATACGAAATACTTAATTAAGTATATTAAATATCAAATATTCGAAATACTTAATTAAGTCTTTTCTCCACACTAAACGCTTACCCAGTCCCTAGGTACCCAATTTTCTATCGAGCTGTTTTCATGATATTTCACTCGAGCCAAAGCAGCACGTATCATCTCTAAAATAATTGATATCTGTTTCCCAACGATTTTTTCTGCCTTGGCCAAATAGAAAAACATTTCTCGATGAGCACATTTCATCAGAATCAAAGTGCAATGTTATTGGAAACGACCAAATCTATTTTCTGCTTGTCCCAATCAAAAAAGGTTTCTCATATGAAGTTTTGGTACGATGACAATCGGATAAACACTTTGTTTGGGTTAAAAATCTCAATTGTTTAGAAAATGATTTAGCTCGTGTGGCTTGGGCAGCTACCGAACGAGCTTTCAAGAGGCCTGAAAGCATTCTGTATCGTCTACTTTGCTACAATTGAAGGTGAGCTCTATCACTTAAGAATCTTTCTCTGTTTCTTGATATCTACAACAAATTCTGCTTTTCTGTGGCTCATTTCTAACTAAATAGTGCAAGAAAAGTTTGTCTTACGATTTCAATTTGTGTTTGTCCCTGCTTTGATGATTTTGAAAAGTGCATTCACATTATTTCCTTTGATGGCATTCCTGCAAGCTGCTATCACCGCTGACTTAGATTTTCCAACTAAAATGAGAGAAAAGATAATTTGGTTATTTAGAAGCAAAACATGGCTACTTAACTTTTTGGTACATTTGGATCTGTTCATCATATCAGTTCTGTAAAAGTTGACATGCATGCCCCAGCAGGTCAAAAAATTTATCATCTGCTAATGTATTACAAAAAACCTTACAGCAGTTTGTAAAACTGCCAGTTGTTTTGCTTAAATAAGATCTCAAGACATCTTGCTTCAATAACATCTTGAGAATTTTAGTTTATAGTTTAATGGTTTGCTCTCAGAAAATAATTTTCACGAAAAAAGTACAAAAATATTAAGAAAGACTGAAAATAATCGTGAAATTCTTAACAGTGATATGAAACGAAAAGTTTTATTGATGCAAATGAACGGCACTGTTGAATGGTAAATACTTCAGTTAAAAATTTTAATGTAAGTTGTTTTATTTTCGAGTTATCCACTATTTCGTGTGATTGGCTGCTGACGTCATTTTGTTTGCAAAACGTAGGGCAGGTATAAAAGGATGTCTACGCTTCCAAAGAGAAATCTTATCAAAAAATTTTTTCCAATTAACATGCCTTATAAAACATCATGTTGATACATAAGACGACTTATTCTACACTTATTTAGATCAGCTGAAGTGTTTCTTTTTTTTTTTTTTTTTTTATATCAATATAAAATATTACAATATATGCTACCTTCTACTGTACTTTAACTACTATGCAACACTACAAGGACGATGCCAAGAGGAGCAAAAGACTATGTCTACCCCATGGCCAACACATGAAAATACACAACTAAATCAACAACTAAATAAACACCTACAAGATGGTACACATACGATACGATACTGATGGATACTGGAATCTGTTTCGCATTGGCATGCAAGGTCATCGACGGAGGCGCCAGATGCCGAACAATACTGTTCAAGACATTGCGCCTTTAAGTTGTCGGGGTTTATGGAGCACAATATCGTAGATGTTAATAAAAAGGTTTGAACTTATGTGTAGATGAATTTCAAACCTTAAATCCAATGCGAAACAGACTTAAACAACGGGAAAGAAACAAATAAAAGGAGGAAAAGAGACTTTGCGATCGGGGGGGGGGGGGGTATAGCAGCTGCTTCAAGCCACTTCAATTGAACCGGCCTGTTTTATGAATGAAATTTAGGGTTAATTTGAGTACGTTTTTATTAACATCAATAGAAAAGTCTTTATCACCATACAATAAAATTTGGATCAGCGCGTTATTTGGAAGGCTGTTTATTCGAACATATGGTCGCAATAATTCCGAAACTCCAGCGAGAAGATCTCGTCGTTCAATGTCAAATGAAGGGCAGAGCAACAAGAAGTGCTCCGTATCCTCAATGCCATCGTTCTTTGGGCACATTGGGTCAATGGTATCTCGGAAATTATGCCTGAATTTGTGAAATTTTAATTTACTGAGACCGACCCTTATTTGGGTAAGATACGATAAGCCTATCGGGTCATGAATACCAAATACAGATTTTGCAGGGGGGCGAATTATTGACAAAAGCTTTTTCTTAAAAACAGCAACAGACGGTGCAAGCCTGATTTCTGGATCGAGCTTGTTCCATTCAGATATGCAGTTAGGATAAAAGCCAGATTGAAATTGTTCGGTTCTTGCCCTCATCCGCCCAACGACACCCTGGTTGCGAAGACAGTAATTTGACTGATGAGGTTGTGGGATTGGCTCCTTTGTGTACAGGGGTGTGAGATTATTCATAATCTTGTAGAACAAAGTAAGGCGTCTACTCCATCTTCGGGAGCTCAGCGACTCCCAGCCAAGCTCAATGTACAGCTTTTCGCGTGATGTTCCCTTCCAAGTACCTGTTACGGCACGGGCAGCAGAATACTGAACAGATTCTAATTTTTCCATTAAATTTGATAAACTGATGGTTTGACTGAATTCACATACTTTATCTGGTATGTGATAGATAACATCCCCATAGTCCAGATGTGGTCGCACGTACAGCTTATATAGTTCGCTTAGGGTATGTCTGGGTAGATATTTGGAGAGATATTTCAGCAAACCAATGCCCTTTCTCGTTTTAGAGATAGCACATTTTATATGAGCCGAGAAGGAAAGCTTTGAATCTAAGATAATACCTAAATGTTTATGTTCATTTACTTTTTTTACGGGTATGTTGTTAAAGAGAATCACTGGATGATCTATTTCATTTCTTTTCCTTGAAAATAATAATTCAACAGCCTGTTTTTGCGGATCAGGATTAAATGACATTCTCCAATCATGGGCCCACTGACTTATCAATTGAAGGTCATGGTTCATATCACTTGCTGCTTCGTTAGCTTCTCGAACAACCGTAAACAAAGACGTGTCGTCGGCGAAAAGTTTGACATTACATTTCAAATCAGCAGTCAGATCAAGTCAGTGTTTCTTACAACTATAATCTTTCAAAACTACTATACAGCCATATTTTCAAATGATATCATAGTAATCTGCAAACAACATGACGTCATCAGCTGATATCTAAAATCGGTGGATAGCTTTAAAACAATATGTGATGATAAAGAAATTCAACAAGGCTCCCTATCATTAGGCAACGCTGTTCATTTGCAACAATACTAAAAGTTTCCATTCAGGCCACCGGTCACCTTTAGATGCTGAAGATTTTATCAAAGGCCAACGATAGAATCATAGCAAAGTAGCAAGCCTTTCTTTCAACCCATTCAGTTCACAGAAATAGGTAACGGAATCTTACATCAACCTGTTTAAAGATTTGGGACCAGGACCTTTGCTAAATATATCACAATTCTATTGGCATCAACTCCTGGAAAATATCACATCATCTTATCTATCACTGTTGGGACATACAGCCATCTAAAGAGAAAGAAAGTCAACTTACCCCTTAAATTTCCAGCTCTCTGTATGGTCTGATTAACAATCTTCAAAGACGATAGGAGTTCTTCGTGATTACTGCATCGAATTTTGTATCCGTTTATTAGATCTCGATTTAAATCAAACAACTCCATGTATCCTTTTCGCATGTTTGGCCTAAGAAAATCGAAACAGATATTTGAAATGTTTATATTCATGAAATCACATGCATAAATTTTGGTACCATATAGCAATTAAAATATTTCCACTGTTCATTGACGTAGGTACCAGGGGGCACTGGGGGCACGTGCCACCTAAATATTTTGCAATAAACAAAAAAGTATCCTTTTAATTTTTAGAAAATGCTCCTTTTTTCTGAAGGAAAAAGTGCCCTCGAAGCGTCGTGCCCTCCGTCCAAGTTTGAGATGCTTCCTATGTCCCTGCCACTGTTGTTCAAGAGCCCTTCTGTCATGTTAACTTTATCCAAAAAGATTCCGCCTCTCAGAGGCTAGTAAATCTGTTCCATTTACATCAAGTCTTTTTGCAGACATCCTCATGAAAATACAAGGGCAATCTACAGTTACAATGCTGAATGGCATGGAAGTACACATCAACCCTAAGGCCATTAAACAAAATACAAGGAAAAGTAACTGAAATGTGTTCATTGATTGCAAATACAAAGTCAAATGACAGACTGACAGGTGCTTATAATGTAAGGAAGTGTGCAGTGATGGAACATTTATAGGCGATCTTTAGCATGATTGAACTTGAGGGTTGCCTAGAGTAGCTTTTTATCGATGTTAATGGTCACCCTTTCCGAGGAATCTGACATCAAGTAAGATTCATGTAAGTTCCTTACATGTCATACATAATCCTAGCATCTTCTGCTCTGACCACCAAACTTCGGATGAGATTAGAATGGTCTGCCATTTCAGCATTTAATCTTTCACGGACTGTATGAAGCTCATCGGCCTAAGATCGAAAAAATATAGTTATATGAAAACTTCCAAGCATTACAAATATGGATAAAAGGAGCAATTCAGCTTCCCAAAACTTCAACAAAGAGGTTTGAAAAACATCACCAACATCATCTCTAAACGGTTGGATCGTTGAGACCATCTACCGTGGCACATCTATAGAATCTTCTCCAATTGTCCCTGTCCTGCAATGTTCTTTATATTGTCCTCGAATCTCAGTTTGGGCATTCCACATTTCGTTTTCCATACACCATTGCAATAAGAAGATCGCATCCGGGTCCTTTATTTCTTATTACATACAGTCGGAGCCACGGGGGGGGCTGGGGGGACTTGTTCCCCCCAAATCAAAAACGTTGGCAAAAATTGTCATGGAAAAATGGCATAAAATTAGTTGGGCATACCTTTAGATTGAAAACTTACGTCAAGATCCCCCCCACCCCCACTTCTGTCGGATTTTTGCTGCCACTGATTACATGTCCAACGAAAGAGAGCTTGCAAGAAACACAAAGCGTTTTTCACTGTTTGACATTCACCTCTGAAATACTCATTAGCGCTATAAGTTATATCTTTCTCTGTATTTAAGATTTATAAAAATGTAGACAATTGCTTTATCATTTCGCCCGCTTCATCAGAACTCTTCTGTATCCATTCAATCATTCCCCTAGGAGGAAAATTCACAAAAACACTCTTCAACAATCTGGCCTAGTTTAAATTCATTTTAAAGATATTTTCCTCCAACAAATTATCATCGAATAATCATCGATCGAATAGTTTTTGACCAATAAATAGAAACTTTAAATAACATGTTCAAAATACAAGATTGCATATGCAAGAGCATGATGCAAATTTTGCATACAATTTGTGGGAAACTCAAACATTGTTTATTTTCGGGGTGACATTTTACCTTAATCAGGACGCTCCTTAGCTCTTCCAAATGATCCGGAAAATCCACGGTTGACTGCAGATCCTAAAAAATGGCATAAAACTTGGAGCATACAACAACGATCTCATATGATGAAAACTATGACACAAAATATAACTAAGAAGAATATAAAGACAAAGTGAAATATAACAGAAATACTGCGTCCCAAAAACAAATATCTTTATCAAAGTGCAAATTTCTCCTAACGGTTTTTAGTATGATAGTTTCAACTAAGATTTTATGTGACACTGAAAAATATGGAATTTCCATACATTTGTCGGTACTTGTCTGTTTGACATACAAAAAGGATCACAAAAAATATTTACCAAGTTAGAAAATGTGACAACATCAAAATGTGATATTAACTTTCATAATCTGGAAAGTTTTTCATCTGAATGGTAAAATACAAGATACAGTATAAATTAAAGTGACACACTTACTGTTAAACCCAAGAAAATCGCAAGGGCTTGTACCACACTACCGGCTAAATCCATATTGTCTGTCCTCACTGTGATCTGTAATGAAAAAGTGTAAAGTTTGCAACGAGCGATTCAGAAAGAACACATGCCGTTTGAATGTGTTGTAGCGCAGTGATGCAATCCTCTGACAATGCAGCCAAACAGCCAGGTAGATAAGGCTCGATCCTAGGCAGAGACCGGCCACTTCAGCGTCATGACAATGGCTCGTGGACTTGATTATTAGCGCTTAGCTACTTCTACGATCCCAGCGCTTGGCGCTAAAACTGTAACTTCCAACCTCGAACCCAGGGTAACAATGTGCGGCCAGTTGTGCTGAAGAAGCAAGGCTTAAGATAATGATAGCCCTGGAGTCGAGGTTGCGCAACTTCACCTTTACTTTACCTATATCGGCTGTGAAACAAGACAGTTTTCATCGGTGACATCAAAGCATAACCTAAATTGAGCTAGCGGATGCAGAAATACTTCATACCGAGTCTACTCCGGATACGTACTTCTCCATTTGATGTCATCTTCAAACCAAGAGGAGTCTCTGTTCTCAGTGACAAAAATTTAACATCGAGTTCATTGTTCTCTATGACGACCTCCTTAGGGAGTAGAAAATTTTGATTCAGCCACATGGCGATCTAAGAAAAACAAGGCATTACGTCAGAAGCATGCACATAAGAGGCCATCCAAAATTAAAGTTGTTCCTAATTTATCTTCCTATTTTCGCTTATCTTGAATGCAATCAAGGCTCTCTCTTGAGTGCCAGCAAGGATCCTTGATCCTTGTGATAAGCAAGCCAGCTAGCAAGCAAACAAGCAAGCTAGCAAGCAAGCAAGCAAACAAGCAAGTAGGCCAATATTAATTTGTCAACGCAGGCTATATTTCAGGCAGCTTTGCAGCGGATGTGGGCCTATAGCACTTCGAAGAATCTTCTAGTATGCATGTTACACAATATTTCATCGAATAAACAAACGGGTTTAAAGGACATATGTCACGTTAGCAATTGGTTAATACAACAAAGAAGTGTGGAGTGGAATTCCATTGTTTTGTGACCTTTAATTTCTGTTTCACGAATTTTCATTGCAACGAAAATTCAGCCTCGATCCTGTGCTTTGTAATAAACAATCGAAAGAATTGTATCGTGTGAACAAATCAGATTCATGACATTTGTGCTTTAAGCCCGAAATGTCGTTTGAATCAAAGCTCTCTTCATAGCACAATTATTTACATTTAACTTGTTTATTATCTACAGCACTAAGGCTTGTGTCTTCGAAACTACCCCCTTGAGTATTCATTTACCGACCTCGGATGTATGGACACTCCGAACAAGATTTACTTTGAATGAATGAAATCAACTAAGCAAATTTGTAACAATATAAATAGGCATACCCGATTAACTCGTTCATTCACATTGAATTTCACATGAGAAGTTGGTTCAGCGCAACCTTCGGGACAAAGTGTGTACAGGGAAAATCTAAAAAGAGATGAAACAGCTGCAAGCTACTCTTGTTCGTAGCAACAAATTTAAAGAGCCTGTTTTAACCAGCAAGCCTTGCAAGTGCAATCTGTTGGTTGGTCCTTATTGTCACCGTTTTCAGTGGCCATGAATTGGCAAAAACAAAGGCCAACTAAAGATGTTAGCCATGCTGGATGTAACAGACCCTTTAAAGGGATTACGCAAGAGTCTAGCAAACCAAGCTAAAGAAGAAAGGACAAATTTTGCAATACAATAGCGATAGTTGCTTTAATTGACACCTCAATTCAAAGCAACTAGTGACTGCAGACAAAGGAAATTCTGTCAACCAGTATATCAAAACAAAACGATCGATAATACTTATCAAAATATACTTTAAAGACAAATGACGGATATATAGCGGCAAGTTTAAAAATAGAACAAAACTTGGGCTCCTGCCATCATTTGTCCAATTGTTTTGATATGATCTCTGGAGATCATCAAATACAATAATGGAATACAATAGACTATATCTAGATTTCCCAGGGCCCTGATTTAAGTTGACTTAGATTATGTCTTATAACGCCTAGCTTACAAAGAGAGCAAAAGATGGCCGCCTGCCATCATTTGTCCCATTGTTTTGACAATCTTTTGAGATCATAGAATATATAGGAATACAATAGGCTATTTTTAGATTGCCCAGGCCCCTGATTTAAGTCGCCTTATATCTCCGTCATTTGTCTTTAACGCCATAGAATAAAAGAACTAAACGTATCAGGCCGTGCCCAGGGAGCGCCGAAGGCGTGCCCTTCGTCAGTGGTCAGTCGTTTACGTTTAGTTCTTTTATTCTGAAAGTATATTTTGAAAAGTATTCTCGGTCGTTTTGATATTAATACGTCGCCACACGCTGCTTTGTTATTTGAATATCAAAACAAACACGACCGCAAAGTTGTCCCGAAACCAGTAGGGCAAACTCTCGCCTTGTGCAAGCGACAGGTGCTTTCTACAAGATGTTATGTGCTTACCCTGCGCTTATAAAGAAAGAAGGTGGGTCATTCTAAAGTTAAGTCTCCCGGATTTCGTTTATTTGATTCAGAAGCCAAGCGGAAGGCAATGAAATTCTCGGGAATTTAGGGCTTAAATGAAACTACTCCCACACACCTTTTGAATCATGACTTGAGAAGTGAGGCAGACTCTCAAAGGTGTGTGATGATCCAACAGCAGAGTGTAAGATTGCAATACAATTTTTACTGATGTTATTGTATGTGATTCTTCAATGTTAGAATCCAAAAAATTACAACATTGGCTTGTACATGCAGGAATGATTGTGACTTACCTTGGAAGCTGTCTTGTTAACTCAAACACATGAAATTGTTGACTGGAATAAAGGCAAATCAAATGATTAGAAGGTTACAAGATATTTTCCCGGCCAGCTAAAACCATTCGTACTCTGTTATCGTGTAAGGCATGGTTCTAGCTTGTGGCAACGATGTTTGGCCTAAATTCATAGAATGTTTAACTAATTTACAGCCGTTACGAACTTCGAAGTGTTGAAGGAAGTGCATATTCGCGGCAGCAATTGGTAAATTTGATTTCTAGCATTAACCATAATACCAACCTCAGACTTTAAAGGACAACCTTTAAAGTTGCTTGCCCTACGAACACACGGGGAGATGCCGCTGAAAAATCTGAAAAGCTACCCTGTCATAGAGTCAAATTCCTGACAATGATACCCTGTCCCGGAGGTAAATTTTCTTACATAGTACCCTGCCCTTGAGTTTCTTCAAAAAACATTGTGGGCGAAATTTGCAAGAAATCTATCAGAAAATGCACAAATGTGGCCATCCGAACAATTTAAATCACATTAGCGAAATGCAAATGGCCTACAACGATGTTCCGGAGTCAATAATGGAAAATATGGACCCTGTCAAGGAGCAGACCATACAAGAATGATATCCTGTCCTGGAGTCAGATTCTTGAAAATAATACACATTTCAGAGGCACATCCCCATACGGAAAAATGTAAGAGCACATCCCTCCAGGCACACAAGCGGAGCCCTGTACTAGACTTATGACTTTGAGTCTAATATTTCCCTATGCTCTTTGACTTAATGATGGCGTTAAAGTCAACAGAGACTCATTATATTAGTCTCAAAACCCTGAGCCTATTTAGGCCCAAACTTTCAGCTTGCTAGAGTACCAATCAGACTGCGAGATTTGGTAAAGAACATTGCTGTCGAATTTTCAGTTCGATTGATGTAGTTGACTAGATTTGAACGAAGCTGCTGAAGCAGGTAGTTGAAGCTTTCTCTGGTATGTTTAAATCTTAAAAACATGGAAACAGTAGCGTTCAAAGACATATTTTTCCCACAAGGTAATGTGAACTTTCTTCAAATTTATACTAGGTTTCATTGATTAACTGTCCGCTTCGATGTGGTTTTTATTAAATTTCCTTTCTGAAGACTGACCGTTGAACGGTGCCCAAGCAGTCATTCAATCCAGATTCAATCGATCGAATGCAGAATATGGGGTAAGCTTTGTCACAGTTCCATTGTGAGTCCCTGTTGAGTAAGGATTACCAGCAGGGACACAAGTGATCAGTCTAATCCTGTACAAACCTTGTTTTGTATCCAACAAATGCCTTGATGTGCAGGTCTACAGGGACATCTTTGGGTGGGTACAATGGTACATGAAGGACTGAAGCAAGCTTATTGATTGGAGGATGAACAACGTAGCTCTCTCCACCATCGAATATTCCTTCAGCGAATAAAATCACTGTTCGAATTATTGTATCATTTGTGGTCTGTAAATAGAATAAATAAGTCTGCGACTACTTGCTAAAAATGAAATACGATGTTTGCTGGGGAGATGAAGTGCTGATCCTATTGTTTTGACCGATTGTGATTCAGCTTTGTTGAGAGCGAATCAACGGTGGGGCTCACACTGTCATACGCAACTTTGCTATTGTTTTCTGCTCTGGTTCTCAACCGTCAAGCTAATTTGCATATTACGTCATTGACATAAATCGCTACTACGCATGCGATCTGGAGCCCTTTTTGGGGGATTCCTCGAGGCTCACAACTTAGCCCATTCGTATCCCCAACAAAAGTAACTTTTCATATACCTAAAGTTTTATTTATTTCATTTTCATATTTCTAATTTTTAACTAGGTAGGGTAGCCCTTAAGAATAAGCATTGGTTTTCAAGGCACTCTCCGAGTAATAAACATCAGAATGAGAAAAGAGTGCATATTTCAATACCACAAATTATATCGAAAAGCAATCATAGATGGCCTTGTTCTTGGACAGAAGAACTTCGATACTTTGAGCAGATGTATTTGTACTTTCCATGCGGGAAAATATGCATTCATACCCTTATGGACTTTTTTCCACTCTCTTGCTAAGTTAAGGCGATCCGGATCCTATCACAGTATTAGGACTATAAAGATATCCATTGGAAACTTGCCTTATTTGTATCATCCTGAAAAACCTGCTTCAACATAAAGCAACTATCTTGTGCTAGCCTCTCCTTCAACCAAAGAAAATCCGAGGATCCCATGCAAGAAAGCAAATTATCTTTACCTCAATTGTTAGATCAACATGAGGTTTCTGACCATCTTTTGTTGATATACTCAAGGACGTCTGTAACTGCGTGTTGGCAGGAATGATGCCTACACCGGCAGCGCTGTTGTGGTGGTCACCAACCTTCACTTGCTTGCCAACCTATCAAATGCAAAGATTGGCGAGGTGAATTATTTATAAGTCAGATAATAAGGATATATATGATAGCTTGTCACTTCTTCCTCCCTATATTTGGCCGATTCAGCGTACGATTTTACGAGTCAAATACCATTGAACACATGTTTTTCATTTTGAAGACGTCACATTCTCAAATCAGTTAGAGTTTTAAACATGCTGTAATTTCAAAAATATTCAAAAACTTCAGAAAATTCCAACGGTAGAATTATGAATAGGTACCTAAAGTTTCTTTTAAGCCATTCAGTTAAAAGATATATGTCATAGAATTTTAAATCCACCTTTTTTTCGCCACTTTAAAGATTTGGAACCTATGCTCACGATTTACAAATGCTTGGACTTTTTTGATGTACCTGGAACAAGAAGTAGCATAAAATAACACTTACCCTTGCATTTTCATCATAATTCTTCAATTCCGTGATAAGATGTTGTTTCTTGATTGCCAGTTCTCGCAATGCATCTTGGTCAGCATTGAGATCTATGACAACATTCTTGTTTTCAGCAGATGCTGGCAAATATCCCCGAACTACAAAATTAAAATATCAAAATAAGAGTTCATCATTACCAATTGTAACAGATACAAAGACTGCTGATAGCAAATAGATCATTGCCAACTATCGTTCGTATTCTCGAGTACCGAATAAACGGGGGGAGGGTGAGAATAACTGGGGGGTTGGAAATGGTTCAGTTTAACAATAATCGGGGGGTTGAAACAATTGGGGGGAGGTGTTTGGAGAAATTGAAAACGGAAAATAGTCGCTTTTTTAGTTAAACACGTATCTTTTATATATTTATGTAAACAGTGATGTTACTGATACATGCACTGATGAACTTTGGTTCTGTTGAATGCACTTCTTGAGACTTCTTCCTGCGTTTATTCCGCAATTTTGTTTACTACCATTTCATTTTTCCAAAAATTAATAAAAGAGAGGCCGGAATAAGAGCGGGGGGGTGGAAAATTTTTCGAACATTAATAAGGGGGGACGATTATTCGGTATTTGAGAGTACATCTGCTGCAAGCACATTCAATAATGGCTACGGTCAGACTAGGATCTATTCCTCTTATAATCTGAATTGCTTCAGTTTATCTTTGACGTCAGAAAGTACGGCATTGTAACGATACAACGACTTTCGGTAATACTTTGCCTGTCCCGTCTTTCGGTCATACTGTGGCGCGAAAGTAGTCGTCACGTGGTTACTTTGGTAAATCACGATTGGTTAATTTTGTTTGAACAGCGCTGTAGTCTAGGTCGTCACCTTGTTTATCCCGTTGTTTTGGATACTATAGTTTTTTAAAGGTTCATTAAAAATAGCCATCCGCAAGATGTCAAAAGCGGTGGTGCATCCACCGTACATTTTGCAGACTCTCTCAGTAGAAATGAGGAAAAGTGTCTTTGGTTGTAAACTTGCATCTTTCTCAGTAAACAAAATTGCCTTTCTTCACGACACAAATTGAGTTGCTTGAACTACAGCACAAAAACTGTGCTGTTCCTGGATTCATCAATGATCATTTGCCCCATCCTATTCTAACAAATATTGCCAGACCAAGCACTCCTTACCTTGGCCATCCATTGAACAAACAATGAGCTGTTGTTTACCATCCATTCTGTAATCTGCATCAACAATACCTGCGATTGCATTACCAAGATTGTCTTTAAACACCACTTCACCTGTTCGGTCATTCCTGGCATCAACCTTTAGAAGAATAAGATTCAACTGAGGTCCAAGGTAATAAAACCACAGAATTTATTTCTTTCATAGATTACTACCTTATGTCTAGGTTTTCTAGCCCTTACATTCCTTACACCCTCTTATACAATGGTGTACTTTATTTTGTTTTTAAAATGTCCCAGGCTAGATAAGCATTTGCTCTTCTTAGGTACTTCCTATATGAAGATGGAATTCTTCATAAAATATTTTGACCGTTGACTTGACAATTTCAATCCTCTCTAGCCTTTCTAAGTTAGCCTGGCCCCAAGACCTTACCTTATATAGTTATCTTTCGATTACAGCATTGATCAGTTTTGGCATTTAAATGATATTTACTATCAATTCTCGCCCAAACTTAATTTTCTTAGCTGAGGATACGAAAAAGAGAACAGTCATGTGGGTGTTCTTCTTTCGTCAATTTGCTCCCCTAACAGACAAAGGCCAAGTGCCACCCATGCGAAAAGGGAAAGCTTGTCACGAGATATTCTATAACACTAATTCAACTAAATGCGTCGCTTCACGATGACTTGTTTCCATACCGATCCGACAGCTTTCGATTAAATGGCCAACGCCATGAGGTCATTTTTAGGTTTGCAACTCACTGAAAGTGAGAAGGTCTAATTTTTTCAACGTTATACTGGAAATACACATGATTCTCTAACTTACAAAGTTGACTGAAAGAATTTTTTGCAAATTAGAAGGTATCTCAGATGGCATTCGACCTCTTCTCTCAGTGCGTTGTATCGAAATGGAGACATCAGATGATATTTTGTCGACGTGATACGACTATTTTTGCACAAACCTTTCCGTTTGACCATCCTGTGATAAGTTCTGGTACACCATCTCCATCTAGATCGAAACTGTATATGGAAACTGCTTGGTTCTTCGACTAAAAATATAAAATCAGAATAAGATACAAGATTTGAATAGCATATCATAATAAAACGGCGAACTCTTGGAAGAACATCTAGTCGAAAAGAGGCGTCTCGTCTTAATGACTGTAACATTTGTTTTTTCAGCAAACCAGTTCGTAAAAGTTCTATTCTCACAGCCAAATTTTCAAAATAGATTCGAGAATTCACCCTGACTACATCGGAGCTATTCTACAAAGTTACAAATAATTTAAAACAGGTCTTATAAGAAGTACGTCTTAACCTGTTGATTAATATGAAAACCTCTGTTGACGTTGTAGGAAAAGGCAGAATTTCATCACGTTCTAGTTCACTGTGAAGACTAGCCCCAGGGGTGGAAAAGTGCACGAAGCCACGAAGCAGCTTCGCAGGAAGCACGTTTGTCTTAAAGGAAAAAGCGAGGAAGATTAGCAAGCGAAATGAAGGAAGAGAAAGGAGGACAGCAAGGGAGCAAAGGAAGAAATGGAAGGAAAAGGAAAGAAAGGAGGAGAAGAGAAAGAATGGAGATGGAAGAGAAAAGACAGGACGAAAAGATAAAATTAAAGACTGAAAGTGAAGAGAGAAAAGAAGAAAGGACCAAACACAAGAAAAGGCAACGTTTGGTTGTTTTCATCCAGGAAGAATTATAGTTGAAGTAGCTTCGTAAGAAGGTAAATATTTTTCCCAGCATTGACTAGCCTTACCTTTATTCTCCAGTATCTTGCACTTCTATCATAAACACCAACAGTCCCATTTGCAAGTGCATAACCAAATCTACTTCCATACAGAGAATAGAGGGATGTCACAGCCTGAAAACCAAAGGATAAATTTACAAGAGTTTTCACTTGCAAATTGAACGGAAGAGCACATGATTTAAAATGCTTTTTTCTGATCTCTTCTTTCATGTTCTAACTTGGATGATGTATGTATCCAAATCAACTAATATCAGACAAAAATTTTACGAAAAGTATCAGTTCTACGAAGGAATTTTTCGCACCTCAGTTTCTGTCATTTCAGCAATGATTTCATCGTCTTTGAAAACACGAATGTCGTAGTCTTCAGAACCAACCAATAACTGAAAAAAGCAAAGATTCGTTCTTATTCGATTGTTTTTCAATTCACCTTCAATTCGTTGTGGAGTCCTAAATCTGTTTACTAAAAGGACCAGAAGGAGGTATGAATTAGCTGGTGCAGGTTACAAATTAATCAGTTTTGTTAGGGAACCATAAACCTACTTACAGGAAGGGCTTGAAGGAGGTATAAATTAGACGTATATATAGAGTAAACAAATAGGCAATTCTGGGTTGGATGATTCCAAGTCAAGAGGTGGAACAAGTCCTTATCTTTTTATTCTGAGCAGACCAAACTTATGGCCCAGAAGAAGAAACCACAATGCTACCTCACTGGCTATATTTTAGTTGTGCCCCAAGCTTTAAAAAGCCTTAAGTTTATTTGCCTTGCAGTAGGAGAATAGAGACTGAAGCATGAAAACAATATTTTACTCAAAAACAACAGTTAGACAAATATCATACCTCAAGATAGCCATCTTCATTGAAATCACTCAAAGCAAGTGAGCAGACATTATCTCCTGTTACCTGACAAAATACGAGAATTCAATAGCTTCTTGCATTATAAGAAAAATATACAATTATAAACGAAAATGCCAATGAACCTTAGGGAAATTGGTTGCAAACGTGGCAAGAAACCCTTGCCCAATCTTGCTAAAAGTCAAATTCTTCACTGGAAAGTTGCTGCACTTCCACTGTGAGATACCTTAACAGTTAACAAAAGGCATACAACACTTGGTTAAATCAACATCTTCAACTAAACACAAAGAGCTGTTTCTGAATACTATTTATCCAAGTCTTACCCTGATCAATAATTAGGTAACATAAAATCTAAAGAAGAAAATATTTACAGTCCAAAAGTGATCATCGCCATCTGCATTGAATCCTTGCACAGAGCAATTTCCTCCAGCAATAACAAGTGGAGTTGGATCTGTTCCAATCTGACCAACAAGTAGGGAATTTACACCATCTGGAACCTGAAGAAAGAAAAGAATACAGTGATGATTTAGATGTAGATATTCCAAGAACAGCGAGAAAAGGATTTCATAAAGCAGAGAATGATGAGTTGAATTTCATAACTGAGCAGCCCTAAGCTGTACAATTTAAAACTAAATTTGTAAAGGATGAATAGCAAACATTGAAAAATTACGAAAGTTTGTAGGTATTGCTTTTAGGTCTATCTTCATCCTAACAATCAATCACTAGAAGATGTGAGATCTGAATGTGTCACAAGCATTTCTCCTCTTAGTCAAGATATGAAAAAATGCACTTATGAGGGGAGCTTTGGGGTTTCATGGGTTGCCGATTTGGCCAATTTTAGCCCTTGAGTTTCGGGATTTACGTTTAAATCATACCGGTTTCTAGGTTTTGAGATGTGTCACGGGTTGCGGATTTGGCCATTTTTTGTGCTTGGGTTTGGGTATATTACTCAAAATTCCTATTTTGTTGGGTTTTCGAAGTCATACAGTCCAAGTAGTTAACTGAGATTGAAAAACCAGCTTTTGAATGCTTAAGACAAGGCCAGGGGGTCAGTGAAAACAAAAATGCTGGAATTAACAAAAATTGAAGATTTTTGTTCAGAAATGCAATCTCGGGTTTTGCTTGCCAAGCCAAAGCCAAAAGCCTAAAGCATGCTTCGGCCAAGTTTGCACAAGCTTGTTGCAAGCTGAACTTTTTCGTAAGGGAAGTAAGCAAACTGGGAGAACTCACATCTTTGTAGAAGAGATCAGAGTTATTTTCCACATCATAAGCAAGTAGATTGGTTGGTGTTCCAACAAACAGGATATCTCTGTCACTCTCATCTAAAGATCCAGTGCAAACTGCATTTACATGTTGGTTGATGTTCAGTAGGTTGATGTCAGAAGAGGTTCCAGCTGCTTCAAGTCTACCACCTTGTGCCAATCTTGAATGTGGATTATGGATGAAGACCTAGAAGAACAGACAAACTGTCTTACTGTGAAAGCTCTACTGAGCACCCAAGGGCCTACTTGATTCAGGAGAAGTTTCTACATTTTCACTTGTTTCCTGTATCATATTACTCATGGTGTACTTGAGTGATGTCTAAACATTGAGAAGGTTTCAAAAAAACCTTGTTCTGAAAAGCTCATGAGGGAACAGGAAGGAAACATGAAGATTGCTATGAAACCTTTTAAAGGGAACAGACATAGCTATAGCTCGTGGCCACTATGAAACACCCACAAATCCATTGTTTCTTTAGCCACACAATGAAACTGGATGTGACAAAGTCGTTGAGTACATTAGATTATATTTTTGACCTGGCCCGGGCCAGCTTTTAACCATGTCGATTCCCTTTAAGAAACTCACATAAGAAACTTTGAGTTACTAAAAATCTCGTAATTTTAAGAAACTTTTAGCACTGGCCCACATTCTTCATTTCTCATTAAAGAGAAGTGCTTAGCATAAATCTGTGGCTGAATCCATGATGGGGACTTATTACAAAGTGGGCTTGATAGATGGGGGCCAAATAGAGCTTCTACTGAATGCCAATCAAAAGAATCCTTTGGTTTACCTTATTTGCAGTTGTTGCAGCTGTCAAGCATGGATGTTTTCCATCATATTTTCCAACTGTCACCATTCGTGGATGAATTTTCTGATTCAATTTTAGGGTGAAAATTGGAGCCAACATCTTGATAGTCCTTTTATCACAGTTTCTCTCTTGGGGTTTCAATATGATACAACTGCTCTACATCATAGGCTTGCCATTATGTGTAATTTTGGCTGAAAAGTAAGAGAAATGATAGAACCATTGTGTTCAATGTACAGTATTAATTAAGAATTAAGATGCTGTTTACATGGGATCAATCTCAAACATATCTTTTATAATTATGGGATCAATCTTTTACAACTGTTTGGTTGACTTTAAGTGTGCCGAAAGGGTACAACATTTTATATACTTTATCATTATGCAAAACACAAACTCTTTTCTTGTCTCAGCAACAAATCTATCTTCACAACAATCTCAAACAAGATCCATCCTAAACTGGTATGGACCAGTCTCCCCTTTATTTGGAAATGCTCCGGATTCATTAATTTATGCAAATTTAGGATCACTAGGAAAGCATTCCAGTTTGGTCTGGTCCTGTTTTGTGTCTACAGAGGGGCAAATCATGGTGGTAATTCCATTGATTGCCTAAACTTGCCTCAAGTCTATTTTGTCAACAAACAAAATTGGGAAAGGGAAAATTAGGAAAGGGAAAAGTGTTCACTGTTTCAGGCAGACTTATTACAGATGACATAATAGACTTGGGCAAGTCTATTGATTGCCAGCCTTTGTGCGACTCTGGGAATCTCTTTGATTTCTACAATCTTTGCATGTAGATAAGGTGGTGAAGCAAAAGCACATGATTTGTGTTCTATTAGGTAAGTGATAACAATGCATTTCCACCGGTTGGATCCAATCCCTTGACTGCATGCAGCTCTCTTATGGATATGGAAAGAAAGGCTTCTGCGCTGGACATATCCAGTGCACAGAACGCAGCACTGCTTTTATTGTTTTCTCAGTACAATGTCTTGAGAATGAAAATTTAACTTTTAATTTTGGGACTGCAAAGTATGACTGTTTTCAACAAGATCTCAGGTGTGCAAGAGCCAACTTTCTTTTCATAATATTGTTAATTATTTACAAAGTGCCCCACATGATTCTGCATGGTGCAATCCTATGTAAACACAAAATATTTCGCAATCTAATCTAGCAAATATTTTGCCAAATAGGCCTATTTGTTTGGCCTTCATTTTTGCAAAGTCAAGTAGGCCTAATGGTCTCGCGCGCGCGGTACCTATAAACTGTAAAGTTGCATTCATTTACGAAATCTGGACTCCAGATGACAGAACAATGAGTTAAACAAAAAGAACACTAAAAAGATTAGTGGAAACTCACCGAAAAATGCTTTTTAAAGCTGTTATTGTAGACCAATGACCCGCGTCCGTTTGGTGTTGGTTGCTGGTTAGGCCCGTTGTCAAGTTGTTGCACCTGTTGTGTTGTTGCTGTTGTACTACCATAAAATGGCTGCAGCCTCATGACGTCACTTTTTACAGCAAAGCTCTTCGCTGTTTGAAGCAATTAGGAACCCACCCTAATGGGAAACATGTAATAACAAGGGAGGCCACCTTATTACCGTGCAAGAGCTGTCCAGAAGTACAATCCAGGAAGAAAATCTGCGACCTCTCCCCCGCTCCATTTTGATTACTTGAGCTGCAGTTTGCTACCAGTTTGTCACAAATTTGAGCTGACATTTGCTACCTTACGTTACGTCTTAAGACTTACCTAAAGCGAAAGGAACAAGGAAGGCGCATAATTTCTATGTGAAGTCATGTGTGGAGTACCTTGTCTACACTCATTCACTATTTTGCAATATCAATTTTCACAATCTGACGTTGGAAAAATTTGATGTAATGACTAATTTGACGTCACAATCAAATTTCGGGGAGCAATAAATCTGACATCACAAACAAGTCTATGATATAAATATGGACCATTTGAAGCATCTTCTCATTTGAATACTTGGCTTGGACGAGGATGCACCTCATGATGCGTTTAGTATGAAATCGAGAAATTATGTTTAGTATACATATAATTGGTATGAAGTCACATATGCTCAGTATGAAATCGAAGAAAGTTGCAGCTTAGAATTACACGTATACTATACAGAGATTACCACAGCTATGCATAGGGACAAAGCAAAGAGCATTCAGGCAAGTAAGAAAGCGGTTAATTTGCTGATAAAGGTAAGTGGTAATTAGCATGAACCAGTTGGCATGCGCATGCATCATTGCAAGTTCGAGTAGTTTAGCTGTAAGAAAACTCCGAACAAAGATTTTGACAAAATTTATCCAAATTAATCATCCTACCCATTTTAACCCAAACTTACTCATTTTACCCCAGTAGACCCTACCTAAGATATGATTTTCGTGATGAAAAATCTAATCATACTTGTTTATCATACTTGAAAATTAATGCTCATCCTTCGAAGCTTGCTCTTCTGAAGATTAAAACCGGCTGGCTACTGAAGAGTGAAATCAAGTACGACTCCTCAGAAAAACTCTCGAAATTATATTTGTATCGAGTTCAGATTACGTCGGTGCCTTTGAGAATGTCCTGAGGACTTAGGATGGAATATGAAAGTTGCAACAAGTTACACTATTTGTGATCGAAGTTAAGTGCAGAGTTCAGAGTTTATACTGTTCTCAAATCAGCCAAGGCTTGCTTGCGCCAAATTCAAGTCAAGAGATAAAAATGATAAACCCTAAATAAAAGATCTGTTGATCTATTGTTAACATACTTCGTGCCATTCAAACACGAATGCAACTCCAAAAACGCAAGTAGCATAATACTGAAACTTTCCAAAAGTATGGTCACTCGACTTGATAGGGGTAAAACAAACCTCAACCGATTTTGGCTGATTTCTCTTGAAGTTATCTGGCAACTAGGTCTTAAGTTTATCAAACAACCGTAAGCTGTGGTCTGAATATCCTGGGAGGGCTTCTACCATCAACCAGTGTCCGCTCTAAGCGCTCCTTTCTTTTTCTTCAGCCATTCTCTTCTGTTTTATTTCTTTCTTCCACCACGTTCTTTCAGCTGTAGACCAACGACTGTTATAGCTTGGAAGTTGTAATAGGCCAATGTATTTGAATCTTTCAAGAATAAGCTCTAAAAGGAAGCGACGAAAATAAGTGTCAGTGGTCATGCAAGGGTGGACATGATACTTCGGAAATTTGCTCAGGCTAAAAGCAAACCCAAGGTCTGATTTCAAATTGGATGCAACCTTAACTTTACCGATTAATATTTTAGCTCTCAAAGAACTGATGTCAACAAACAAGGTATCTATTTTCAAGTTAACTATCGAGGAACAGTTTAAAAAATGATTAGCCATTTATTAAAGCTAAATTCACATTGCTAGGTTCAAAGAAACATGTTTACTTTTGTTTTGACACCCGGTAGGATTGCAAGGTCACGCAGGATATACAGTAAAGTCCCGCCTTTAAGAAACTCATTGCATAAAAACAGCCTGGTTGGTTTCTTTTGTACAAATATTTCTTCAACACAGGGTATATAAACGATAGAATAAGAGACGTCAATCTATTTTATACCATCTATTGACATCATAAAGAACATGGTCCTGGAATACATTGTATATGACGTTCAATTTCATGAACAGTTCAACAAAGATACAAACATGTTTCAATGTATAGATTCAGACATGAATATGGGTTCCAGGTGTCACTAGTAAATGCGAAATTATCTCATCGTGTTATTCATAAGTCCCATGGGTTCATCTATTTTCTTTTGAGTCTGTTCGAGAAACTAAACGATTCTCAGTTCTGGCTTTGAAGACATATTGAGCTATGTAAACTATTCAATATTACCATGTGCCTTGGTAAAAGAAACTGTGCATGAACCAACCTGGAGATTGTCTTCTAGGGAGGTTTGGTTTCCTATTTACCAAAATCAAGACTGAGTCTCTAGGACACAGTTTCTTAACGGTGGGACTTTACTGTAAAATCCTTTGTTTTACAAGTAAATAATCAATATATAATTACTGAATAATAAATATTTTCACCTCAATATGAAGCTTCTGCTTGCCAGCCGGCATTCCAGTTGCATCATGTACTTTAGCTTTGATAACAGATATCTACAAAACAAAAACAAAAACACATACATGAAAGACACAGTTAAATTCAATGGCTTTTCACAAGTTTTGATAGAATGAAAACAAAATTCTTCCGATCTCTGGCCAATCTGTTACGAAGAACGTTAGATAGATTAAAAACCCAAACAAAATTCGAACCTGGTCAGTAAGCGGCAATGTAAACATTAACGTTTGCCCATGACATCTCCATTCCGTCTTTTCTCTCATATCCGGAACTTGTACTTTAAATGCAACTGGACTTGGATGTGTAGCCAAGAATTCTTGTTCATTCATCAATTCGCTTTCCGGATCAGCTCTAGCTTTCTTTGCTATCGGCTCATCTGATCTGTCCTGTGAGGGAGGCTCTGGCATTTGTGGTGGAGGAATGGGTTGTGGGAGGCCTTGTGGGAGAGGGACTGGCGGCATTGGTATACCAGGAGGAGCCTGACCAGGTGCTAGGCCTAAAACATAATTACAGAAAGTTTTATAATTAAAGCTTTTCAGGGATAGAATCTCATAGCACAGAAATGTGCCCATCCTTTCACAAACAATCGTCTAAACTCTAAAACGTCGCTCATTCAAAGTAATCCTTTCAGAATTTGTCTTCAAAGGTATTATTTTTGTAAACTTTCCTAATTTTTCGCTCCTGGATTGCAGCATTGACAGGGAACTGCACCAGGGTGTAAGAAGCAATACTTTAACATCTCAAAATTTAATTCTTTTATGGAGGATTGCCATTCACTAGAAGCTGCGTTTCCAGGGGCTCTTCGATGAAAACATTAATTACAATCTAAGAAAACAAATAAACAAGTATCAATGAAGTCAAACAATAAAGCCCTAATTACTTTGTTGCTTTCTCTTTGGCTGCGGCCAAACAGTGCAAGGAATGAAATTCAGATGGTTCCTGTGCGTCTGGACAGTTAGTTCCTACACAGTGTTCATCCTCGTTTCAAACTGGCTATTAGAGGCAGTTTGAAATGAGGATGAACGCTGTGTATAGGAGCCAACAGTTCAGACACACATGAGCCATTTGAATTTGAATTTGAATTAGGCTTGGGCCAATGGGAAAAAACAAAGAAACCATGGTAATATCGAGGTAACAACTTTAATTTCCAAGCTACAAACACGGTGCATTATTGCCAATGGAAATACTGAAATACTAAGGTCGAAGAGGTCCGCTAGATCCCAGAGGAGAACTGACACATCCATCATCCATGATGTGAAACGTATGATACCATGAACAAATTATGTGAAAGTACCGATCTGATATCATAACACAAACCTAGCAATCCAGGTTTCACATTGGGCGGTGGAATCGGAGGTTGCATCACTAAGCCAGGTGGCGGGACAGGCGGCGGTAAGATTGGCGGCCGCGGCATACTCATTCGCTGCTGATGATCCATTTGCGGGTTAACTGGTTGCGAGGATGGCGGGGGCATCAATGGAGGCGGTTGAACAGGTGGCGGGGGCTCAGGCATTTTGGGTGGTTCGGGTTGTTTTGGTGGCTCTCTTGGCTTTAACATTGGCGGCGGTTGGGGTCTTGGCACAGGAGGTTCTGGTCTGAAATTGGACGGGTCGTTGCCGGGTGGTCGAGGAATTGCTGGTCCAATTTTATCATCTTCGTCAGTGGCTCTGTGAAGTACAATGATGGTCGATTAAATCTGAAGATACTGTTAAAAAGGGAATCGAGGTGGGTAAGTCCTATAGGGGGTCTGGTATATATGTGCTTTTGAAAATTCAGACCAAGGACATATAACCGACCTATAACCAGGGCAACATTTTGAAAATAAGTCCCCATAACCTGGGCAAAATTTTGAAATATGACCCCATAAACAGAGCAACATATTCCACAAGATTCGTGAAAGACTATATACTATCAGTTATATATATGCTGTCGTATCATTTATGGAGCTAAATTCCTATTTAAGAAAGTTTTTTGTCATTATAGTTAAAAATAGCTATAGACTGCTAACATTTACCCATAACTAACGGAAATCTCTGTAAAGCAGACCCATAACCAGGGCCAAATTCACAAAACATGACCCATACCCCGGGCAGGCACTTGTAACGTAAAATCTCTATTAAGCCCCCCTCTCTATTAAGCCCCCCTCTTTAATAAGCCCCCCTCCCCTAGTCAAAATTTGAAATAAGCTGTGCATGCTAAATTTAGTATGGTTTGGGATAAAAACGGTGTCGAATTTATGTATTTGAGCCGTAAAATTGTATGTTGATTCCGCAAAATATGGGAGAACTGAAAAGGTACCAAATATATCCTCGTCACTTGATTTTGTGAAAAAGACCCCCCTCTCTAACCAGGGCTGCGGAGAGAAATTGTGCGCCCTGGGTCAGAATGCAGCATGGGCCCTTTGTCAAATGAGTTCTGAAAGGGTCCGGGGGCATGCTCCCCCGGGGAAAATTTTTAAAAGTAAGGTTGCTAGAATTGCTCTGGTCACTATTTCCGCTTCTAAATACAATCGTAAAATCATATAACAAGCTAGTCATGTTTTAGGCTCCTATCTAGCACTTTGCAACCAAAAAGTCAGTGAAGTCAAATTTTCCTATATTTTCAGTGCTCACAAGAACGTTGGAAAAATCAATAAAATTTGTTCGTCTTTCATCTTTTAACAAGAATCTGAATCGTTCAAATCCGTTTAACATTCTTGGTCTTATGAATGTTCGGGAATTTCTTCTAGCTCATCTGGTGAAATTCAATGGTTTGCAAGATGTATTTAACTTTTACCGCTTACAAGAAAACGTTGTAACTATTTTTCCAGTCTCTTCTTGATTTTTGAAGCATTATGACGACGAATGAGAGATTATTGATGGATGGGCCCCCTATTAGCACTGGCCATGGTCTAGAGACCCTCATTTGAGCCTTATTTCGAAAAAACTCAGTTATTATGTATGGGCCCCTTATGGCTATGGGCCCCAGGTTTCTGACTCTCCTCGGCCCTGTCTCTAACAAGTCCCCCTCTCTATTAAGCCTCCCTCTGGAAGGTCCGAAATTAAATAAGCCCCCCTGGGGGCTTAATAGTGCTTTTACGGTAAACAGGAAAAAAGTTAAGGAAAATTAAAACTTACATCAAACCCTTAGCTTTATGAATAGCTTCAATCTGTTCATCCAACGTGATATTCGCTTGTGCCAATTTAGTAGCTCTTTCCATACTTGCGGTATGACCATCCCATACAACTTTGTCTCCTTTCTTCTCTTCTTCACCAGCCTTTTTGCCAATCATCGTCTCCTCCGCACCAACTCCGAAGATATCAGGACGATACTGTGCAAGGTCCTTTAAGGTGCTGCCCACTGATACACCTACAAAAACAGAACAGTTAAGCAAACATGATAGTTTCTGAACATGCAGTGAACGGTTAAGGGGGCATATCTATTGAAAGAAACAGGGGATCAATTTGGTATTTTGCGCTTTTGCAACTCCCTTTTGAACGTATTCGTAAATTTATCTTTTTTTACTATTTAAAACCAAATTGTTTGTTTCACTGCTTTCCATACTTCATGCACGCCCGGTGGGGGAGGGGGGTAAATCGAGTCTTGGGATGACGGGGTCGTGCCGCCCAACATTTCTGAAGAAGACCCATATTTAAGGATTTCCGGTCGATTTTCGTATCCATCCTTAAGGATTTCAGGGGGCAAAAGCCGGTCGAACTTCCCAGATATCAAATTTGATTTCACTCTGAAAGTGCATTGATGCTCAAAAGTAAACAGTTACTCCTAAGCTTGTTAACCAAATAGACAAAATCCGCCACACAGAACTACAGATTTAATCTTCTTCTTTCGCTGTAAGGACATAACTTCTCATAAAAACGTCCCTTCGTCTGCACCAAGCGAAAATCTGCCGCACTAGATTCAAGGCAACTTTGCGGGTATGTTTGTTTTGAATTGCTGGTTGAGAGAATTTCTTTTGTCTGTATTCGCTAATTGCTTTGAATTGAGGTGTGAACCAAAGCAACTGATGCTATTGTATTACAAAATCCGCTTCTCTTGATGCAACAAGAATATGTGACTGACCAACCATACTCACCTTCAGCAAACATTTGTTCTTGTTGTCTTTTCTCGTCCGCAGCTCTCTGCTTCAATTCCTTCCATCGTGGATCCAGCAAGTTAATTTTCATATGCTCCGCCATTGCCTCCGCAGGGACCCTTTCTCCAGTAAGGGGTGATATCAGATACTTATCCGGTGGTGGGGCACTCGATGGTGGTGGGGGCTTGGGGGCTTTTGGATCGTAATCTTTCCTGATATTGACATTAGGTCCAGGTGCAGGTGGGGGTAATGGCGGCTGTTTCATGTCTGAAGAGGGAGGTTTGGGTGGGAAGGGAGGTTGCTCGCCTTCCTTTGATAACTACAAAAGAAATTAAAGTATCAGTAGATTAGAAAAATTGAAAAACCTTTCTCGAAAGGAATTACATCTGAGTGAAAAAAACCGACACAGTTTGAAAATTTGCAAAAGTTGTGACTAAATAAGGATACCTGCAAGTTACATCGCATCGAACTCTCGCATTTGAACAATTATGCAGTGAAGTGCAGAAGTCAATGAAACACAACACAGCCGTGGAGAGGTGCAGCAAATACCACACAAAAGTATTATACGAGTAAAGATTCTAAGACTGTAAAATTATCATTGTTCAGTTAACTGCCTGGGGTTGCTGTGAACCTGTGAACACAAATGAACTTTAACAAACATACCTTGAGTTTGTCTAGATTGATTTCTTGCTCTTCCTCATTTACTTCCTCTTCCTCTTCTTCCTCTTCTTCTTCGACTTCCATTTCCATTTCTTCCGCATTTATTTCACCAGTTTCCTGGAATTAATAGGGTAAAGATGCGAGTTACGTTTCTGCCGTTCATTCATTCATTTTGAATTCATTTTAGTAGCCCTGTCAAACGAGAAAGGCTGCTTTCTGGCATTCACAATGTACACTAAAATAAAAAACCACAACAAAATCTGGCTTAAGTCCTCCTTTTATGAAGGATATTTTCGCTGAGCAGAACTGGTTGCAATCTAAGGCATGGTAACGACTAGCAGCTTCCAAAAGTGCATACAACAACATATGGAATTTAGACTATATCCTAGACTATATCCTTCCTTGGAAATAGACTTTGGTCGACTTTACCTAATATAGTGAAACAAGCAGGCACACTTCCTATCTTTAAAAACCATATTAAATGTGGGAAGGGCGAGATCTGGAACTGTAGATTTTGCAAAACATATATACCGCAGGTTGGGTCCCTAACATGATACGTATCAATTAGATACAATTATATTTCAAGCGATTGTAAATATATTCTCTTTTAATTAATAAGCTAATTTGCAGGCCTAAATTATCAGTTATCTTGCTAATTCAAATTTTAGTTAGATGCCAACTGTAAATAAATAAATAAATGATGATGATGATGATGATGATGATGATGATGATGATGATGATGATGATGATGATGATGATGATGATGATGATGCTGATAATGATGATGATGAAAGCAACGTAAATTACTTGTATACGTAACGCAGATTCCCATCTTTGAAAAAAGTCAATTTAGTATGATTTCAAAATGATTCTTTGGGACTTGACATGGCATGACATCGAGCTGAATTCCCAAAATGCTGGAAAAATCAAATTTTTCACACAATAGTTGTTGTTTTGTATGAATTAAGCATTATAAAATGAAGCATAATCCAAATGAAGATTTTGAATTAATCATTTGACGAAAAAAGTTTCGAATCGAATGATTCGACCTCATTAAAGAAGCTGCGATATGTTAAATCCATACCTGCATGCGTTCGAATCTTTCCTGGGCAAGGATTCTTGCTCCAAGTTGCTCCAAAGTAACGGGAGGTGGCAGGTTCGCTGGAAAGGAACATCGAAATATCTTCATGACAGACCAACCATTCCGCGCCAATGAGCAAACAATGTTAATTTAATAGAAATATGCAGTTTTAGAGAGAATTGATTTTAATAACATTTTTGTACTGAGTAGGTAATTTAGCACATCTCTTAGCTGTGCAACGTAAAATAAGACTATTCGCAAGACACAGACACAATAATTTGAATCACATCAATGATATATAATTTTTCAATAGCACAAGAGAATTTTCCAGCATTCATCCTCATCAAAGGAAGAGAATAAGTTTGCAACAGGAACCGACAAAGGAAAAACAATTTTTTTGATACATTCCATAAAAAAGATACAAGACAAATTGCTGATTACATTACTTACACGATACTATACCCTTCGGAGCGGAAAACTATGTCTACCTATATAGCTAAAACAAACCAACGAGTGGAGGTACCTTTCATGCAAAGTAAGGGCTTCGAAAACAGTAAAATATCCCAGAGACAGGACGGGAATGAAATGAAAAAGTTACAAAGCATTTACCAATTTCATCCTCTCGAAAGTTGACAGTTTCAACAACAACAAAATCATGCCAGTCGACTTGAGCAAAAGCAACTAAAAAGTAAAAGAATTCTTTCTTTAGAAATTGTGCAGTCGATAATATAATTATGGATTGCTCTTGAATAATTTTATCAACAGTCGCACGTGTAATTGCTTTTTCTCCATATAGAATATTACAACAAATAATAAGAATAAAGGTAAACATATACCTCTTTCTCTTTCTCTCTCTTCTTCTTCCTTCTTCCTTTCCCTTTCTTGATACTTTGCCCATTCAACACGATGTTGCACAGTCTCCATAACCTAGACATTACAAGTAAGACGTTCTTGGCATTCAAGATGAAGGACAAAAAATTATAGGCAATCTTTATTATCAACAATAACCAAAAACAACTGTATCATTCCTGCCACAGTATATCTTTCTTAGGCATGGAAATATTTGCACCTTTCTCGAAACACTGCAAATTCTTTAAAATCATAGGCTTGACTCTGTTCATTTTTGGCTTGAAAAAGACGAATAGTTTACATTAATCAGTGTTGAATACTTTCAAACGTAGTGCTTTAAAAATATTTTCCAATACGGAATATCATTTCAA
Organism: Aurelia sp. 3 sensu Dawson et al. (2005); assembly: GCA_964020215.1. Lineage (NCBI taxonomy): Eukaryota > Metazoa > Cnidaria > Scyphozoa > Semaeostomeae > Ulmaridae > Aurelia > Aurelia sp. 3 sensu Dawson et al. (2005). Next base: position 1,913,273 of record OZ026593.1, read on the forward strand.
TAAGCAGTTAAAGTGGCCTATATTAGTATTTCGAGCAGGAAATCTTCAAAATTCGAGGATCTCATTCAAGCGTCATCACTCTCCTTGTGCTAATATGATGACATGAACATAAATCAAAGATATTTCTACTCTTGCAAAGGGCTCAAAAACGACGTAGCGTGGTAGCAGCGCCACTAGGAAGGCAGCTGAAATGCTCAAACTTGCTACGCAGGAAGGGGGGAAGGAAAACGAAACGTAAGGAAAGGGAAAAGAGGAAAAAGAAACGAAGGAAAGGGAAGGAAAGAAAGGGAAAGGATGAAGGAGAGAAAGGAAAAGGGTGGACAATTGGGAAAGAAGAAGAAAATGTGTAAGAGGAAACAAAATTGCTTCCCTTGCTACTATGAAGCAGAAAGTTGTTTGAGCCCTGTTCTTGCACATACCTTGAAAGGCGCCGCTATGCTTTCTTCTAATTTTTTGTTTAAATCCGAAGGAGGAAGAAGGACCTGTAAGATGAGAAAGGCGCAATTGTCAAAAGAGAAACAAAGATTGTATCCACATTATGCAACGATGCTCAATCGATGAAAGCCACAAAGTATGGCTTAGCTAAGTTTCATACCAGTTGGAGCTACCCACCAAAGATTGCCTCCAAATAACAGCCCTTTTTGGAAAATAAATTGATTCAAAAGGGTTCTTCTTTGAAGGTTAGAGTATGCAACTGTACACTGCCTTGAGTAGAATAAATAAAGCTTATACATCATAGACCAGTCGACCGTCTACAAAATTGAAACCTAAGACCTAAGAACTATTAAATGACAACTTAAGAAGTACAAAATAAAGATATGAAACTCATGGATTTACGAAACGAAGACCAATAACTCATTTATTAAACAAAGCGGCTTACCTTCGTATACTGTTCTACGAGTTTGGTGAAGTATTGAAATAAACTGTGCTGAGGTCTCAGGAAGTCGAATTGGTAATTTCGCTGTTGAGAGAGAAAAGGCCTCACTTAAGCAAACAAATGAAAGAAAAATAGTAAATTTCGATCAGCAATTTATGATTCATCGTTTTTGCCACAAACTCTTACAATAAGTTTCAATAACGTCTTTGGTGAATTAAATGCTATTTGTTATAACATTTTAAACAGAAGCTTTATGGCTGTGTTCAAAAAAACTAAGAACAGCAGGGGGTTTCAGAAAAACGCAACCAAATTATGATTTAAAATATTCGAAAATTGATGAATTGAAGTTGATATAATGTACATTACCTGAAAGTAAAAGCTTTCTTTCTAACGATATACAGTTTGGATGCATTAATGAAATTATTTATTGATCATTTTATTGATGTTTAGTAGATATGGCCAATATTTTAAATACAGCATGTTGCAAGAGCGAAATCAACACCTCTTTTAAAGTAAAAAATTAAGGAAGCAAATTTTCAGCCTGATACACAGCCCACTAAAGGGAATTTTCCTTTAGTGGGCTGTGTATCAGGCTAGCAAATTTTGTCAACATATCAGGCCTTGAAGCAGTTAGGATGATGCCTTGAGGAAGGAAAAAGACAAATTTATCCCCATGAGAGATGAGATGCAATGGTTGATAATGATAATATAAGCTCTTGCAAAGATGGATTTTTGTCTATGTAAATGTCCTATTACTTTCCGGCAACTGAAGTAGGCCATACTTACGTAAATGCCAATTAAGCAATGAAAAATTCAATTAATTCACCCTACCTGCACATCATTGGAAAGAAGAAAGATTGTACTTTCAGGTGTTATGCATCAAATTAATTCAAAGAATCTCAAATGAAAGTGGGTTGTCTTTTTTCTGAAATACCCAGTATAAGTCATACCATACTCATACCCATAAAAACTAAAAATGTCTAAAAATCTAGTCCATGCCCAGAGTTCCAAATTTTATGATTGCTTGTATAAATCATTGCAACAAAAAAAATTAAATTAAATCAAATCTTACTTGTTCTCTGTTGATCAAATTAGTCAGAAATGTCCTTCCATTTTTTGCCACAAACTGTGCTGTTAACTTTACAATGTCCCTGGAAATGAAAACTTGATCTAATAAGCAAGACGGCTCACACAAGACAAGTCATCATATAAATGTTAAGCTGGATTTTTATTAGGTGTAAAATTTTCCCTCTTACATTTTCCACTGACATAATTTCTGATTATGATTCAACTAATCAAAGGGAAGATTCCAAATTGTGGAAATGTAGTGTATGTGATCAATGCTCTGGCACCAGAAGGAATAATGTTGTCAAAAATTTGCACCAAGTTGCACAGAATGTTTTTGAATGTTTTGAACAATTTGAGGGGACTCAATTAACGATTTTTATGAGAAATAACAAAACAATATATGCATATAGAACAATTAAAGATTAAGTAGAATCATCATTGAAACAAAAACTTTTAACTCAATGTGTCAATAGTTGCCTAGTTGAATTTTCAAAATGTGGGCCATTATTTCAACTCAATTGATGTTTTTTCCAGATCTTACTACTTATTTCATGACCAGTATACAAACAAAAGTTAAAACCAGACAGATTAACAGTATTCTAGCCAACCAAATTAAAAAAAGACTAAACAACAAATAAACTCAAATCAGTACAACAACAATCAATGAAAAATGTCCACAAGGTAAATCCCAGGCTCTTCAGGAAGCACAGTAAGGGAAAATTGATACTTACAAATCAATGGCTGAGATGGAAGGTGGATCAGCAGTGAATTCAAATTCTGGCGGAGGCTCCTTTGGGACAACTTGTTCCACAACTTGTGAGACTGCTTGCTTGATTTGCTGATAAAGAAATAATAAGATAGTAAGCCTAACTGCAGAGCCAGAAAATAGTCTCCATTTTTGAAATTCAAAGCACAAAGAGTACAGGATGGATTGAAATGAATTAAATAAATTGTGCTTGCTAGACAAGAGACTGAAGTATTTTTTTTAATTTTCTAGTATCTTTAAAAACACTGGAAATAAAGGTAAACTCAACTGTAGATTTCTTGGTTTTGAATGCTTGAAAAGAGCCCACAATGTTTGATCAAATTGCAAAGAAAGTCTATGAACAGGATAAATTAGCAAGCAAAAATAAATGTGCAGACGTCTACAGTGTGTTTTTGGGAAAAATTTTTTTGGTGACTAAACAATTTCCTGGGAAATATCTTTTTACTTTACAGAGAACTATTCTAAGAAAATATTTCTTACTTTAATTTGACTTGTTTGAGTGGCAGGAGCAGCTTTCTGGGTGACGCTGACTGGAGCTGTGGGAATAAAAGTTAAAAAATACATTAAGAATTGTGGAAGTAGGGCAATTGGAAGAGAAAGAAACCACGTCAAAGTTGAAGTACCACAGACTTTCACATAATTTTGTTACAATTATGTGAACCACTTTTAGAAAGGTAAAGATGGTCGAATAAGGACTCTAATGTATGTGCAGCACACACCACACACTTTTGACACAGCTTTCCTGCTTTAGAATTCTTGTTTAGAAAAATTTACAATCGTTTATATATATGTCTTATTAAGGTTTTTTGTCATGAAGCCAGTACAGTAATTGCAAGAAAAGAATTTCCTTATTTCAAAGATCAGCTACTAGAGATACTGAACAAAACACAACTTGTGCATGCAATAAGCTTTAATAAAATCGATTCTATTCACATACCTTGTTGGTCTCCTTCAAAAAATTCCTTCTTCTTGTGTTGATAGTATGCATGGTATGGATCATTTGGATTCAAAAAGTTAAATTTGGGGTTGTTAGCTTCATTTGCCCTGATTCTTTCTTCAAATTCTGGACCTATGGTTTACAAACAGAAATGATGAAGATTGTTTGCAAAACAGGAATAAAGGCAAGCCATATTGAAAACTTTTCAACAGATCCTATTCAAGTAAAATGCCTGACACAAGAATGTTTTAAGTGGAACTGCACATAAGAAATTAAATTTTCATGTCACTAAAAATTGAGATACTCAAGTAACTGGAAAATATGATTTAACTAACCACCCACATTCACTGAGGAAATCCTAAGCATATCTTTACTTTTCATGTTATGTTAATTGTGAGGTATCCGTGAATGTCTAAACAGTGGAAAGGCTTCAAAATACTTTTTCATGAAATTCTTATGAGGGCCCAGGAAGTAAACATGTAGATTGCTGTGAAATTTGTAAGGAACACCATCTTTTCAGGAAACTTAACAATTGTTATCTTTGAACCAACATACAAAAATGCACACAAGGTTTTCAAAATAAGATACAACGACTGTGGCAAAATTCTACTAACCATTTCTTGCTACAAAATTTGCAGTCTTGTCCACAATGTCTTATTTTCTGTCAAGGAGGACAATTTAGTGAAGTCTTCTTTGGCTGTGGGAAGCAACAGGTACCAAGTGTATATTCTCAACAGCTTGTAAATAAATTCACAAAACTGCTTTGAAGAATACAATTGGCACAATTTCCAGGAAATTCTTATAATCACAGTTTGTCAGGGTGAAGTTTGAAACATGGTTTACATATGTCTAAGTATGCATGCAAAATATGGCTTAGCAAATAAACCACATCTCTCAGAATTGTCATACTTTCTGCAAAATTTTCTCTTCTGCAGAAAAGATTATGACTGTCAAAATAAAAATTTTCCCTCTAAAAATGATGATGAAATTCACTGTTTCTTAGGGAGGTTACAATTTACAAAACATTTACCAAGAAAAAACAAACAAAGATCATTTGCAGGCCTTACTGGGAATATTTTGGTAGGGGAGTGGCAAATCACACTCCTAGTCTATTTCAGGCATGTGATGGAGTGCAGTTGCAAATCAACATTAAAAATATGTCAACTGGAGTTTTACTTGATCAGTTTTACTAATTCAAAGTTATTCCTACCTTTTACTGTTGAAAGAAAAGTGTTTGATTGTTCAAAACATTGATTCATCAGAGTTCACAATTTCAAGTAAACTGTTATTGTGGATAATGGAGATAAAAAGAGCACAAAACACTCTGTTATCGATATCAAGCAGGAATAGGTGTTTTAATCTCCTTTAAATAAAGCGCTTGATAAGACATCCAGGGTGAGCCAGAAAAAAGTTCCCACTTTTGAAAATTCATAACACCAAGACTACTTCACGGATTTGAATCATTCAAATTCTAGTTAAAAGTCGAAAGATCGAAGTATTTTTGTGATTTTTCTCGCTGTCCTACCAGCACTAGAAGTATTGGTAAATTCAACTTTATAAAAATTTCATGGATGCAAAATGACAGAAAAAGGGCCTAAAACATTGATCAAATCGAGAAAGGAACTGGTCTCTCAAGAACAAACAGTAGGTCAAAGAAATAACACTTCAGTCTAAGTTATATTACATCCTGCAGGATTATCTTTTGTAAACAATTTAATGACAACTATCAAATCATTAAGGATTTTGGATTTAGTACTTCCTGATTGACTTATTGTTACAGAGAAATACAAGATTTTAATCCTTATTTGGAAAGATAAGGCCTGCGATCTGTTGCACTCCTTGGAACCAGAAGGTGTGCGCCAAGGCGTGGGAGAGCGATCGCACGCCATTCCCAGTAAGGCCTGATTTGTGTAGTGGTGCAGAGCTTAAAGCCTGGCTCTTAGCATAGCATCAAAGTATAGGAATGCAAACTGCTTATTTTCATATCATAATTGGCAGGGGGATCTTAGGATCAAAATTTGGCAATTCGGGAATTTAGTACTCTTTGAAAGATCAGTTTTGGTCTTTGCCTTTCAAAGGTTGGGCAGTTTTGCAATTTCTGGTCTCAATGCAGTGCAAACTTATTGAAATTGGCTTTTGGTTTTGACAAATCCACCATTCAGCTATTTCCATTCTCTTAGTCATCATCTGTGTACCGTTTTGGAGTTTGCAGGTTTTCATGTAGGTCAGTTATTATTGTACCCAGTATGTATTGTGTGAATAGCAAGCTGGAAACGTTGTTGATTTAACATGGGAACACAGATACAGAGTTCCTTCTCAATATGTTGTTTTGCAGCCTTGAATACTCCAAAGAGTGGATTTGGGTATTGCGGACGTTGGGTATTGTGGAGCATTTTCCAAAAAAGGAAGGCTAGAGGCCTGGACGTCAGAAAAGAGTTCACCAATTTCACTTGATGCAACTCTTCAAACATCCATTGTCATATTTTTGTTGAATTGAGGTTGCTTCAGCATCTTGTGCACTCTCTCTAACAATGAAGGACATCCAACAAATGTAATTTTTGGCCACCATCTTCTTGAGACGTCTCAAAAAGAGGCCCAAATACAAATGATAAGAAATAGCTTGTTCCTTAATACCCAACAGTGTTCTACAATAATGCCTGATGCAACCCCAGCACAATTTTTTGTCATCCTTACAAAAATTCACCAATGCTTGAGAAACATTTAATTTTTCTGTTAAGTGTTCCATAATACCTGAAACTACTCTAGCCCCTGTCCATAAGGCAGGGGCAACAACACAAAATGATTGTTACTCCAAAGGATACTCCTTACTTCAGGAGGGGGATAAATAATCCCAATAGATGGCCTGGAAACGGCATCTGCTTCTTTTTTCCTTTCATTTTCCTCTTGAGTTTTCTGATCTTCTTCTTCAGTTAACTTCACACCCTCTTCTTCTACTTCAAGGGCCACTGGCGGCATTTTGAACCCAACCTAAATATCAAGGTCTAATAAAGGCTGCACACACCACACGACACGGCAGCAGAAAACCAAGTCTTTTTTTTGGCCTAAAAAATGGCCGGCAACTATCTGCTCTGTTGTCCCCAATGGGGTTTCGCAACCATGAATCAAATGAACTGTCTAATATCCTGAACTTGCAGCAGTCAGCCTAACATAAATCTTCCTCTAGGCTTCTCTTGATTGCTTAAGTTTGAAGATAATTCTCCACTTCTTTTTCAGAGAGGCTTTCTCGCACGTTGGTCGTTGCTGAAGTGAATGGCCTAAACAAACCATTATGCACTACTGCGGCTGCGCACTGCAAATCGTGGCAAAAACTTTTTCGCATTGCAAGGGCCGCAGGACAACTTCGCATAATTAGAGCACAGGGCTCGAATCTTTGCAAAACTTTAAAATTGAATGTGTAAAACGTTATTACCTTATTCTTTCAACTAAATAGATTGGAGGGAACCTGAGGGTGTTTGCCATGATTCCAGGAAGAGCATTTTTGATATTATCATTATTTTCAGAGTTACAGCATTTTTAACATTTCTGCTGGTTTTGAAGTTGTGACGTTATCAAAATGCTAAATGGTAAACCATAAAAGCTACAGACTTTTGCTTGGTACCATCTTGTAGATCGTCAAAAACTAAGTAATCCTTGCATTAGTCATTTTGACTTTCCTCGATCAGTTTAAAATTTATGATGCTTTTCATCTTTTTCAAAGCTTCTAATACCTCCTCTCGTACATCCTTTCATAATTTATGAAAGGATTAATTCCAAGAATAATGATGATATCGCAGATGCTCTATCTGGAATTATGGCAAATGACCTGAAGTATCATTAAATCTATTCAGTGGAAAGTATTAGACAACAACATTTTACACACTCAATTTTAAAATTTTGCAAAGATTCGAGCCCTATGTTTATAATTAGTCTCATGATCGAAAGGTCCGTCTGATTAGTACATTCTATTGTTTGAAGAAAATACAAGGCTTAAGTCCACATATGCTATCACTGTATCACATCGTTCGGAAGGTACTTGAGTAATGTCTAAACAATGGCGCATTTCACTCCCAAAATGTCTCGTACACTTTCGGCAAAACTCTTTTTGTTTTCAAGAAAAATCCATCAAAAATCTGTAAAAATCCTTTACTCTGGCAGAATCTGGTACGCTTTTTTGAATGTGTGAAATGCCCCTCGGTCTGAACATTGGCAAGGCTCGAAAAGCTTCATTTTGAACATGTTCGTGAGGGCACTGGTACGGTAGTGAAGATGAAGATTGTTATGAACTTCTTTGAGTACTCCAAGTCTAACAAGTTTAAGAAACTCTCTGTACTGGCTCAAAGTCTTAGTTTCTTATTAAAAGATGCGTGTGTTGGAGCTCCTTGAGAATCAGCCTCGTTTCAGGGGCGGATCCAGGGGGGTGCAACGGGTGCGCAAGCACCCGCCAAAGTTGCAAGGAAATCATTGAGGGCAAGCTTCCTATAATCTTCTGTTGTAAAGTATTTGATTAGATATCATTTGTTCAAATACATCAATGATAAATTTCATGAGACCGCCATATTTTCACTGCCCCAGTGCCCCCCTCCAGCCCCACCTTCCGTCGACAGTAAATTTTACTAGACGCTGGGCATCCTCCCGCGGCTTGACCAACACAAACAATTAGTCTTTATTTAGAAGGGGAATCTCCTCATTTCCTTTCCGTGCGGAGGCAAGCACAGCGCAAGTCACGCAATGAAGGCGCCTTGGTGCAAACCAATCAGAGAGGTGCATGAAGGGTGCTGGAAATTGGCGGGAGCACCCGTAGTTTGAATCTGAGGTGTGCAAGCCAATAGGAAAGAGCCTTGAGGGGTGCAAGCCAATAGGAGAACGTTTGATAGAAATGACAAGACCATTAGCCAATCACCAGATGAGGAAGAAGCTTTTTTCAAGCCAGAGAACCGCGGAAAAACATCAGCCTGTCAAATTTCGGCCCAAGATGTGAGATTATCTAGGCTGCACGCAGGCTAGAGATTATCCCTTTTACGAGGAAAGAAAGTTTCGAGTTGGAAGTCTCAAGATATACCAACGAATCCGAGGATGTTTTGAACCACATTTGAACCTTCATCAGACACCAGAAGTTATCAAGCAAAGACTCAGCCAGTGAGGCAACGTCGGTGGTTATGGTAGGCCCTATAATATAGCGCTTCTCTAGGCCAAGAATTAAATCTAAATCATTTGATTTAACAATCATATGACTAGGACAAGATTTTTTATTTACTTTTGTATTGGAAACGTTAAAAGTTTAGTTGTTTGAATTTGGCAGTCGCTGCTACGCGAGTTGTTGTTTGGCAGGGTGGTTGATCACGATTGTACAGAATATCAGGTAGGACAAAAGGGGCTTTGTAGCAGTAGATTGTCTTACAAAATATTACGGCTCAAATCACAATTCTCAAACGTATTTGGTTTCAATGAGTTTCTTAGCCCTCCTTGTAATGTAAAGGATGCACAATTACCATACAAATCAAACGAAATCCCACACCACCGTTCTTCAAATAGGAAATGTTTTGATTTTGGTGTTATTTGCAGTTTGTCCTAAAATTTCATTGAAATAGATAGTTTACACTGTCCTCCCATTTCTGCGCTATCCAAATTCTGAAAAGTCTGAGAGAAATTGCTATTTAATTGTAGATAACTGAAATTAAAGCTTTGAAGAAAAATAAAGGGCGTGGTCATGTTTCAGCAAAAGTAAAGGGCGTGGTCCCCAAAAAAATTTTCCGAGGGCTCCGCCCCCGGACACCCGAGCCTTACGGGGGCTCCGCCCCCGCCGCGCCGTCCTATAGCGGCTTCGCCGCCACATACCCTTGGCACCCGTCAGATTTACACCTGGATCCGCCCCTGCGTTTAAAGAAAGTCGAGAAAGTTCTGTTTTCATCATTTTCGCGCCCAGGTTTTCGTGTGTTCACATGATGCCATTTTCAAAAATTGTGACGACAAGACTTCGGTTTTCAAATCCTGCTATCTTCGTTTCGTGCGAAGTCAATGAAGAGTTCGTTTTCAAATTGTATCTCCTTGAAGTCGGACTGTACCTTAGCAATCATCGAAATCAAAGGAACCCTTTGGGTGACTCACAGGCATTTTCACGTTGAGAAAACATGAAACGTTCAACAAAAAATCGAACTAAGCCTATGTTACTAAAATAAGCTAAAATGTACTACAGCTCTAATACAAAGATATTTGCGTATAGATTTAAGCATATGTAGCATAATATGATCATAAATATAATTACTCCTTTCTCCGACATTTTCTTGATTTAGAATACAAGCATTTACTATGCTGTGCGGGATTAATACAAACAGCTTCTTGCAAATCCTCATTATTATTATGCCTCATATCAGCATACGTCCTCAGGGTTTCTGTATTTAATATCTTATGAGTGTCAATGATCCTTCGATATTTTGATTTCCTTGGGTATATGGTTACGGCAGATAAATACTCATCGAGTGTATTTTCAGTGCAACGTGCAACAAACCTTATAAATGGCCTCACATCACCAAGGTTCCCCTGCTGTAAGTAGCTATAGTATTTAAAACGCTGTTCTTTTCGTACAATAACCGGGGGATAACCTGCTTGCATAAGGAACAGATTCATCAGTAAACGTGAAGTCCTTCCGTTGCCATCTGTGAACGGGTGTATGTGAACAAGTTTAAAGTGAGCAAGCGCGGCTAACTCTATCGGATGAAGGAGGTCAGCCTCTCTTGAATACAGCCAATCATCGAAGTCGTCCATCAGCCTCTCTACATCTGTTGGATTTGGTGGCACATGGTCACCAACATATACTTGTGTTTTCCGAAAGAGGCCAGCCTCTAATGGATCCACGTGTCCCATCACCCTACGATGTAATTCTACGATATCTTCTACACCAATGTTTCCGATCCTTGGCAACAGCGTGTTATTCATATACTTCAATGCAGCATTTAACCCTATAACCTCATTATGTTCCAATACAGATTTTCCACCAATAGCAATCCCGCTTTCAACAATAGCCCTTGTCATAGACAATGTCATTGTGTTACCTTCAATAGCATTTGAATGGTATATATGTTGGTAATAAGCTTCCATCTTTGCTCTCTGTAAAGCGGCATTTCCTTCTGGGATTTGCATCAATGATTCGCGTTTCATTTCGATCCTGCGCAGCATCTCAATATCACGTTGCTTTACAAGCGGTAACGTCCGAAGCCGGTTTTCCATCGCTTTGATATGACCCGGATTGAAGACAAGAGCCAATGCATAATGGTGCTCCGCATCTACTACATCATCCTCCTCCACAACTTCACCATAATCATTCAGTACATCAGGATGGTGAGGACTTAATGCCTTGCATTGTTTTAGAAGTTTGTATGCTTTTTCTTTTCTACCAAGAGCTTTCATCTGAGCAGCAAGTTTTAATGCAGCATTAGCTTCAGGATGAAGAACTGAAAGAAAAATAAACAAAGTTTATCAAAGCATGTCTAACTCAATCAAAAATATTAAGGCAACTTTTGGGCTTCAAAATGGAAGATGTAAGTGCTTGTCATAAGCCAGAAGACTTTTTCCACCAAGTACGATAGTTTTTGAATATGGAGGATCCACGACAGGACTTGCATTAAGCTCTTTAAAATATTTTTAACACATCTTGGGAAATTAAGAGCAAAATAAAGTAGAGGAGGGTGCCAAGGCTCTAGCCAAGCTTGTTCAAAGCTGGGCCAGAGCCACAGGCCAAAATATTTTTATATAACACTGGTCATATCAAATCATCAGATAAGCAGTGAATACAAATCAAATCAAAGCTAATCCTCATGGGATATGAAACTTGGTTTGATGCAAATATTTCAATAAATAGAAAACAATTTATAGCATTTGAAGTGTGACCAAGCTGGTGACAATGCACATGATATCAAGCTTGGTTTGATGCCAATGGCACCTTTGTAAATTTATTCTAGCTACTGCCCAATCTGGCTGGCTTTGGCATGTCCTTCTGGCCTGATCTTACAATTCATCCAAGAAACGTGAAACTGCAAGGTATCTTTTCAAAAACAGCTAGAACTGTATTTAGTGTTCATATCGATTGTGATTTATCATCAATAGGATCTAGCATTACAATCATTTCAAGAAAACATCAAAGTAGCATTCATGGATTGAGGGTGCTGATACTCTGGCCACTGGCCGGGGCTTGGCCAGAGCTGTGGCCGGATCATTCTAGCACTGTTTGTCTATTTTCTGCCCCGACCATTTCAATCCAAAAGGATTAGAAAGGTCCAAAGCTTTAGACTTTTTTCAATCACTTTTCATTGGTTTGCCAAAAGTGCCGGACTCATTCAGCCTGAAATTCTTGGTTTAAAAGTATAGCATAACACCTTTGTTCTTTTGATTTCAGACAACGTTTATTTGAGAGCAGCTTTATTTATAGCTGATTGAATTAACCTGTAAAAGTAATAATGAAGGCCACTTGAAAATCAGTTGTGCTGGAAGGAGAACAGTTCCTTTAGATCAGATGGGTGATTTGAGATCAGGGATGGCACCAGGGGAGGGCTAGGGGGCTACAGCCCCCCTGTCAGAGGCATCTAGCTCCTGTTGGAGGAAATTTTTGGTCCTCGTCGGAGGAAATTTGGCAAAATAATGCATGAAAACACCATTTTTCTGTCATTTTAGCCCCCTGTCAGAAGCTCCAGCCCCTCTGTTGGAAAATTTCTGGTGCCACCCCTGTTTGATTGAGACGGCAGATGATCTTACCAGTAGTGCCTATTCCTGTCTCCCGTCTTTCTAATTCAGTAGAAGCTGAGTTGACATTGAAAGTTTTACTTTCTTTGAATGGAATAATTCCATGAAGATGTTGCGGTTGCTGATTTAATAACGAAACAATCAAAGCATTTTGGCTGGGCCTAACTCTCCCACAACCAAACATCCCTCCGTATTTGTCCCGTAAATTCTTCAGCAGAGATGTGAAATCCATTTTGCTTGATGAACTTGCGATCATGAAGCCAATAATCGTTGAGAAAACACACGAAATGGCGATCGTTATGATCGAACTCTTTGGAAAGGAAGAGTTTCCTAGCTCCATTTTCATCGTAGTTCAGCCACCGATTTCTTGGTTAAATGTGCTTCTTTCCTTGGATTGAATATCAATACCTTTGTGATTTCAAACTACGGTCATCTTGCGAGCGGTGTCCTTGCAATGTGATGTTATTTCGAAGAAGGAGAAGTCCCAAATTTGATCACCGGTGCGGCCATTTTGTTTCGTAATGTTGTGGTGACTCAGTGGTTGCGTGATTTCGAGGCTTGACCAGGGGCTACGCCCTTTGACCTCTTTACCGACCTCCCACCTTCAGCATTCTTTGAATTCTGAATCCAAATCAACTGATTCTTCCAGGAAATGTAAATGTTTCTGTGAATGAAGTATCCAAAACATCATATGCTTTTTACCTCCTTATTCTTGATATGTACTTCCACGCTCCGTGTGCTACCGTTTTAATAACATACTTGCCCCATATGTGCTCAAAGGCTCTCTCATTTCTCCACAAAGACACCTCAAGCGCAGACCGTAAAATTACCCTGGGTACCAGAGCCTCAAAATTTAAATGAAGGGAATTGGCTCTGGTGCCCGGGGTAACCGTAAAATATGAATTTCTCACAGTGTTGGAGCCGGGGGGGGGGGGTATGAAGAGTTAATACACCCCATCTTAAAATTTGGCTAAATCTGTACCATGGGTACCAGACTCTCTCAAAAAAAGAAAATGCTTGATGAACATTAAAATGTGCGTGTTGAAATTTCCTTACAAAAAGGCCTGGTTTTACCCTTAAAGTCAGAAAAATTTGGACTTTCACCCCCTCACTACTTTTGGTCTGGCTCCGTTACTGACTGACAAACTAATGTTTCCCAAAACAAAATGTGCTTCTTACCAACTATATTTTTGCTGTTTGCATAAAAAACTTTACGTTTTCACCCAAAAATTCAGGAAACTTTACATACACTTATCCGGTCTGTTCCGGACACTTAACGTACCACAAATTTCTTCAAGTTTTTTCGACTGGTCACCATGGAACGGGTTTCTAGATGTGTCAGTCGTACCGCACGACCCTCTTTTGCGCCGTCGTTAACAGCCTGCCCGTAAGGGTAGTATAAATGCTAAGAAAGAAACTCGCGACAAAAAGTGGAGGTTGATACATGTCAGGAAAAGAGAAGAGAATACAACATTTGAGACAGAACATAACAATTTATGGATTATAAAAATATGATAACATCTTCCTATTCGTTAAAAAGAATGAAATTTTGCGTTTATTAAGTTTTTTATTAGGGTTGTGTGAGATAAATCTCCCTCTTCTGAGGCCCCCAAAGGGGGGGGTCGCTGGAGCCCTGGAGCCCATCATTTTGAAAGCCTGGAGCCCAGACAATTCCAAAGGCAATTTTCTCGAATTTTAAGAAATAGAGCCCCTGGAGCCGAAAAGAGCATGCAATGGAGCCCTGGAGCACAGCAATTTTGTCTTTGGGAGCCCGGAGCCCATTAAAATACGCCCTGGAGACTCGGAGCCCGAGATCCCTTAGGGGGCCTCTCTTCTTGAACGATTTGGTACAGATGACTTTCTGTAATGAGACTACAAAGCTACAGAGAGAGTCTTACACGCAATTTTTATATGAAACAAAGAATTTTTGCCAGTACTGAAAGTTTCTCAAAATCATCAAAATCAGTGTCCTCCTGAACATTTCAAAACAAGGTGTTTTGAAGTCCTTCCAATGAGGCATTACTCAAGTACTTTCCTAGTAATGTGATACAGGAAACTAGTGAGAATAAATAAAAAACTATGCCGATGAAATTTCTTCATTCTTTGGTGATCTGAGAGTCTGAGTTTCTTACAAGCGGTTACTTATAAAAAATACGTGAATGTGATGTTTAAAACTTATGACATACACCCTTCTTCGAGGAATCTCATTGTTTGTCAAAAGTCTCAGAACACCTTTGCTAATTTTGCCTTGTTTTGCTAATTTTGCCTTGCCTTGCGAATTCCCCCTTCCCTCTCAGAACAATATTGATGAAATGAGGACAACAGGGCGCAACTCTGATGCAATGCTGCAACAATAAACTTGCAAATCAACATTGCTTTGAGGATGAGGGGATGCTTCAAGTAATCGCTACCGATAGAAATGCAGTTTATTAAGAAATGGCCTATGTGTTCCAAGGACTGGTTGCAAGCATCGCCGGGTAACAAAGGACTCGGTGGTGAGTCTAGATCAACGCATGTCGAAATCTACTGGGAGCTCATCACTCTGGCCTAAATGACTGTTGTCTTTTTTTCTTATTGTTGTGGCTAATATATGCGTAAAACTATAATCAACATACGATAAAAGAGTACTACAAACTACTGCGAATATAAAATGCCGCTAAAAACCCAACAAAACATTCATGCGCAGTAAATGAAATAAGCCAAGCGAAGAAATAATCACCACTACAGATCTGGCAACTCAATGTCCTGTTTACTTAGCCAGTAGATAAAAAAATGCATGGTAAGTCAGCAGGTATCCTGAAGGTCAATGGACCTAAACTGGAGCAAAGCATGAGACAGGGGATCTTTGTTATCTTCACGATTCGAAAATTCATTTTCGAATACATTTGATCTCCCATCGAAAAAGAAAAGTCTGAGCAACAAATTCACTCAGTAAACTCTTAAATCTTACACAGCAAATCAGCTTCTGAAACTGCAATATTCTCAAAAAAAACATTCGTGCCATCTTTGGTTTACAAACTTCGAATCTTAAGAAACAGTGACCAGGCTCCAAGAAGGTTAAACAATTTCTGTACCTTTATCCAGTGTGTTATATGCTTCGTGTGGGCGATGCTCCTTCAGGGGTGACGTTGCCATACGACTGATACGCTCTTTTGTCAGCCAAATATCCGACTTAACCAATTCAACAAGCTTTTAGTAAGCGTCAGGAAAAATACTAAGCTATCTCAATGCATTTGTATTTTAGAACTCTTAAAATATTGGGTAGGGCAGTAAAAATAATAAAAACAAACAAATCATAAGAAACAAAACAAACCATAATAACATGGCTTTTTCATCATCTTTCTTGCCTTAGGATTTGCGATAAACCTGCGTTTTCCTCAAGGAAACGCAGATGAATTCAGATTTCTAAAATGGCTCTCTTCGCTAAAACTGCTACTACTCCTGAAGAACTTCGTGAGGCTTTCGTAAAAGTCCTAGCCCTCAAAATCCATCAATAAACCTATTCAAAAGCACCATACACCGTCAAACGCCTGAAAGCCAGTGTATCATACCATTCTTGAGTCAGCTTTGTTCAGGACGTCGCAGGGTCTTCACAAACCGTACTCGGACTACTACGAACTCTGTCTGTGCCTTTCATGTGCCTCCGGACCAGGAGCCCTTTGCCCTGGAAAGGTATCCATTCCCTCACCGTTCCCATCAGGTCTCATCGTCCGAACTCGGATCTTATCATACACGGTTCCCCATCAATTTCGTACTTCAAAACGCACCACAAATAACCAAATTAGGCATTAGACTTACATCAAATCCAAACATTAAAGCATTTACCCTTGAATTATCTGTTCAACAAACAAAAATGTTGCGCTTTAACAGCAAATTTTCTTCACAATTCCAAAGTATCTGTGCGCATCACCATTGCCAAAGTCTTCAACCAATTCTCAATTGCAGTGGTGCTCTTTCGGTCATGAGGAATGAAGCCATCATATTTCTTACAAGAAGAACAATCTGTCGGATAACTCCACTGCTGGCTCGTTATGCAATGAGCAACCAACCAGGTACGCAAGTTTGTGGGCATACTAAAACATAAATCAAAATGTAAGAAAATAACTCTCAAACTAGCATTTACAATCAACACAAGCCAGTTAGTACTTGCGAACGCTTGGCCAAATATTCGAGAGGGTTCGGCGAAGCTACTGTTTCATTTGAAAAGCACTGTCTATTTCCATTGTTTTAAAAAGTAGAGGTGTTTGTTTTACAAAATACTGGGGGATGACCGTACACACCCTCGCCTCCCTCATGGCCGTTATTGCTAGTTCATGCCTTGGCCGGGGCCTTGGCCTTTCGCTTGCTAAAAAAAACACTTTCTCTAATCATTTACCCATATGGCAAGAGAATATTTTGATGAATAAACTTAACTCTTGTTTCCTTTTCGCTTTCTCGCTATTATCTAGACTATTGTTTTTGCATAGGTTTTGTTAAAGAAAGCGAAATTAGAGATAAAAGATAAAGTTTACAAAACTAGTATAGAATTTAGAGAAGTACACTAGTTTAGAAAAACGTGGTGGATTGCCCTCTCACCTGACAAGGTGCTGGTACTCGAACTGTTCCAGGCCAATTGTAGTAAAGATGTGTCAGCTTGTATGAAAGTCTGCAAAGAGCAAAACGTTAACCAATATCAAGGAAATTATCGTATACGAAAAACAACAACAAAATCACAAAACGAAAAGCACAAATACAACGTACTTTAACGGAACGATTTACATTTATACCGGGTGAGCCAGAAAAAAGTTCCCACTTTTGAAAATTCATAACAGCAAGAGTATTTCACAGATTTGAATGATTCCAATTCTAGTTAAAAGCCAAAAGGTTGACGTATTTTTGTGATTTTTCTCCTTGTCTCACGTGCACTACAAATATAGGTAAATTCAACTTTACAAAAATTTCATGGTTGATTAATTACTGGAAAATGGCCCAAAATATCGATCAATGCATAAATGACTTCTCGCACAAAATAATTAAGGAAATGCAATTTCTCATTGGTGAGAGATATCCTCTAGGCATTAACTTCCTTGCGATTGAAAATCTTTCGCATTTGTTTGAAAATCGATGTCTTATAGCTCTTGAGGGAAAAGAAACGCCCATGGCCTATTGTTCGATTTGGATAGAATCCTTACGATTTGATCAATGTTTTAGGCCCTTTTTTCGTCATTTTGCAACCATAAAATCTTTATAAAGTTAGATTTACCAATACTTCTAGTGCTGATAGGACAATGAGAAAAATCACAGAAATACTCCAATCTTTCGGATTCTAACTAGAATTTGAATGATTCAAATCTGTGGAGTAATCTTGATGCTATGAATTTTCAAAAGTGGGAACTTTTTTCTGGCTCACCCGGTACATTTATCGATGGAGACATATATTTAAAGCATTGCTGGTCAGTAAGAATTTCACATAAAGTTATATGACAAAGTTTTTCTCGATGTTTTCTTTTATATCGACCAAATCATCTTTCTGCTGCGATATAATGCAGCTAACAAAGAGATATAAATCTCTACGCGAACCAAAGAGAGGATCGCAAGGAAGAATACAAGAAAGTTACAAGACAAATCTCCTGATGACTATAATTGCAAAGATCATTCTTACCTTTGCAAGTGATCCGCTTTGAGCCCAGATTCGTCGTGTACAACAACGTAATGAGTCGGGGTGACTGTCCCTTGTCTGACATGCTGACTGATTAGGAAGAAATCGAACCTGCAAAAGAAAGAGGTTCATCACATCACAAGGGGCAGGGTCACGTAACTGTAAACAAGCCTGTTATCTCTAAGATCTATATTTTTGTCCACACGTGGCCATTGTCTTCCGCTCAGATTTTGGTGGATGGGGAGAACCCAAAGTAAATTTACTTCTAAAAATCCACCAATATCTCTGTAATCCTACAACACATGAGTGTTTGGTTTGTTTCTGTAGAAAATTCAAGAGTTCCTCTTCAAAATAACACCTATATTTTGAGAAAAGTAGTGGAAAATCTCTGTGACATAGACTATCAAAAAGACTGCAAAAAAAGACTGCAAAATCGTCGTTTCGAGAGAAGTTTGTTTACATTACATGACCCTGTCCCTTTAATGAAGAGGTGTCTTTTTAGCCTAAGTCCTTGATCCAAGTAATTCTCAATTTGATTCTTACACAATAGTTAAGCTTTCCCTGTGATACAGTCTTTCCCTGTGGACATTAACCTGGCTTTCCTGCTAAAAAATTCTCAAGAATTCTTGTTTCACAAAAATTTGCAGTCTTTCATATGACTCAATGATTCTTTTAAGAGTGAAAAGAATGCTGTATCTGTATCATGTTAATGTCCCTGTGGCCTGTAAAGTAAAGTATATGCAACCATGTAAAATTAGCATTTGAACGAGACTGGATTGATCTACACCAGTTTTAAAGTACGCTTCACAGCCTTTTACACAATAAGAACAGCAGTACTCTCAAATTGAAGGCAGAGACTCACCAGTCCTTTCTCGTGATGGTATGATCAAGAACAGTGCCTGGTGGTGGGTTATCAAGTTTTCTTTGAGCACCTCCGTTTCCATTCTACAACAAAAAAGGGACAAAATTCATCGTTTCTCATTAAATCACAGGAATGGAAAGAAAGAAACATCATCACACAGATAAGACAACAAATGAATGAGCCAGTAATTTGGATGAAGTTCTACATCAGTTTTTGCTTTCTAACAAGTAACCAGAAGCGACCCTTGCAAACTATGCAGCAGGCAAAGGTCATCGAAGAGGCCCTGGGCAGCTACTGCTCCCCCCCAAAATGGATCCTCTTGCAAGAAGTTACAGTGAGTCCTCTCTCATGCACAGTGTGCCTCCAAACTTCCAAGTCCAAAGGAGGTTCATCAACAACAAAGAAAAATAACGATTCACAGAATACAACAAATATATTACCGAATGCATTAAAATAAATATCGGCTTAGTTTTTGATGAATGATAAATAGACGAGGATTTGGGTAGAAGTTGAATCAGACTTCTGGCCACTCTGCATCTGCCTGTACAAATTGTCAAATTGGTTCCAGAACGCTAGGTGGTTGCCCCCTCTCTCAGCCGACTCACTACCAATATCGTAGAAAGTTCTTTTTGTGACTCCAGTACTTAGCAACCACCAACCCCCTTTAAGTTCTTTTCCCTTGTAGATTCTATTGCACATCAGATGTCAAGCATTTCCAAGCATTCTATCTACTATCAACTAAACGAGTTGAGCCTGACGTTTGATGTGGAACAGAATGTACTACATTTTCCACCAGATTTTAATCGTTTGTAGTGTAGTTGTATGCTAGTTTAACGTTGCGCGTCTTTTTTATTGGCCATGGGGTAGTCATTGTCTTTCGCTCCCCATGGTATCGTACCTGTAGTGTTGTATAGTAATTAGAATAGGTATAGTTAAATGTAATGATATATTGTAAATATTTATATTTGAATAAAAAGGAAAAAAAACTACCAATATAAAAAGCATAAAAACGTGTGCATTACGTCTCATGCAAAGGTAACAAAGTTGCAAAATTCTTTGATTTCATATGAAAAAAGGAAACGTAAATCTAAACACTCACTGCAGCAAAGATTCTCATGTTGATCCTTTTCTGCACAACAATGACCGCCAACTTTGGTCTGTATGATTCAAATAGTGCGAAGCTTTCTGAAAGTTGTTGTACTTCATAGTTGGCTACAACGTGAAGTTGCCCATCACCCACACCATCACGGTAAACAATGATCCTTTCCGGCAAATCGTGATTTATCTATGAACAAAAGCGCAAAAATATGAAATTGCGGATAAAAAATATGTTCTTTCCTCTGTGATGGCTCCTTGTAAGGAAACTTTCATTGAAAGGAATCCTCAAACATAGCCTTGTGAAGTCACTTCTTTATCAAATCCAAAAAAAATTGAACAGCCAGTTTTTTTCGTTCGCTGAAAGCCAAGATAATATAAAACGAAGTTAGAAAAGTTTTGATGCTAAACCTGGAGATGTTCACTTGGAAAGGAAACTCTCAACGCACAAATCATTGGGGTACGCAATCGTAACGTTCAATATTTCACATCACTTTCTAGAGCTAATAGTCAGGGCGTTCAAAAGGGAACGGTGCGATACTGAACCACTGTTTGTGACGCTACTGCATGAAATGGCACCAGATCATTCCCGTTTGAACGGGGTTTAAAAAAGCAGGGTCACAAAATCGGATTTTTGGACGATTAATTATTCTTGGGAAAATTTGTAAATTGCGGGTGTATTTCAGGTAAATCGCGTAATTGCAAGTAATATAGAAGACTTTCAATACCTCGTGATATTTCTTTAACGCATCTGCGAAGCTGACTTTTAAGCTGTCAATCAATTCCTGCCCTGGTTGTTGTTTACAAACCCGTGAATACCAACGGGTGAATTGTTTATTTGTGGATGCTACAAGCCCTGCAATTGACTTGCCTCCCTTTCCAGCATCATGGTATACGTCAATGCCGACTACCATTACTGATCGCTACGAAAAAATAAATACCCTTTTAAAAGATTCATTACACAGCAAGCCACAAAATCAAACAAAATGGAAAAATAAGGGCATAAAACTAAAGGCAAGGGACCATAGCATGAGCCTAAAAAGCCCTGAATTTAGAAAAATCACCATATCCTGGCTTTTGTCCTTAATTCAAAAATGTATGCACTATGAAACCCAAAATCAGTTGTGCCAATGAATGCACATTAGAATGAAATTCTAATCGGAGTTAAAGCAACGAATATGTACTTTATTGTTGATCGCAGATATGCCCTTTTTGGTAATTCTAAGTACTGGAGTTTCAAGTTTCTGGAGATGTGTTTTTACGTTTACGTAGATGGTCGTGCATAAGGTATGGCTTCTTCTATGCAGTATAAATCAGGGAGTTTGTGTTGATAATTTAGACATTTTGCACACTCGTGCTGAGTAGTTGCAATCTGAATGTCCCATGCACACGCCTCTTTCACATTTTTTCAAGTTAGAACATCTTTTTTGTAGATGCATCTGGGAGTTTTTCTAAAAGAAACGATGGGACTGGTTTTGGCGGGGAAAATGCAGGTTTTTCCTTCCAACCCAACCTTCGGGAGAGTGATTTGCCTCTTTTCGGGAAATGGGCTAGTTCTCTCAAAAGCCGAACTTGCAGTTATGATGAAAGCATGCAACCTTGTGTTTGTTTGATCCCTATGAGGAAAAATCTACGAAAAGGTTGAATATATCTAAAGGGCAACCAAGTCCAAGAAGCCTTGAACCTACTTATGTGAGTGTAGCTTTCATGGTGAGAAATATAGAAATGAATAACTTGAAAACGTTGTTGAGCCATAACAGGCATCACCATGCTAGGATTAATTCGATCATTGGTGAGCAACTCAAGGAATTAGAGAAGAATGTCACATATTGATTCTCAAAATTGAAAATTTCCTCAAAGCATCCCGTACAACACCGACAGTAGAAAAAAAAAATTTCACGTTTGAGAAATTCAAAGGTAAACAGCAGATCAAAATGGTGTATTAAAGGGAGTACAACGACCAATATGCCTTGCGCGAAGTCAACAACTTACTCACCACAGCTTCCAGAATAACTGACTCTACGAAATTCACAAAAACAACGATAAACGATCGCAAAGGCTGCTGGTCTTTGTACTCCCTTTAATAACAAGGGGCTAGGCAAGAGTAAAAAATCTTTTGAAATTGGCACTACAACAAAGACAAAGACCTACCATTGGAATCTCTAAGGCCCAAAGTTCACCACCAAGCTTGCAGTTAATCTGCAGAGCAATCTTCTGGGTGACAGATCGAAGTTTGTTTGCTTGAGAAATTGTTCTTGCGTTGATGCACTGTCAAATAAAAGTGAAAAAGTCAAACAATGCATATGTGAAATTTTTCTCAATCACCATAACAAATGGACCCGTTAATATTCCTTAAAAAATACTAAAGCGTGTCTCAAAAGCATTACTGCGAAAAAATGATGATTTGCTTCTGCATAAGAATCTTTCCTTTTCATTTTTTTTGGTTAAACTTCATTAATTTCTTTCAATGATGATGCACCTGAGCTATATAGAATTGCTAGAAACGGCCTAAAACATTGATCAGATCGGAAACATTTAATGGTGACAAGTACTCGAGAGGCAACCTCTAAATTCAATTAGGTATGGCCTCATTAACGACACTTTCGTGCCGAACTGCAAAGCAGCGGACCGAAAAACTAATAAAAAACTAACGCTCACGTGTTTCCACATTTTCAAGAAACTGAGCTTGAATGCCAACCAATGAAATATGAAAAAACTTTAAAAGAACGAATCAATGCTAAAGTCGACTTACCTGTGAAGGTACAGGACTTTCAATGCAGCAAAGTTTCTTGACAGCTGCATAACGATCATCTCTTGATGAAGGAAAAATAGTGACGACAACTTGCACGTTTGGGTTCAAATGATCACGAATTGATTTCAAATATGTTTCAGTTCTGTCGTCACGTAATTGCACATGAGTTGGCTGGGCAACCTGGACGAAGAAAAGATTCGGTTAAAATAGCAAGTGGCTTGACAGATTCTTTACACTTCTGGTCGGCGGGAATGAAAGAGAGGGCCACCCAGATTCAACTCTGGTAGGGGTGTGTGGACTGAACCAGACAATTTTTATATAACCCATCACTTGGAAAGATAAATTTACTGTCATAGGTAATCAATAAGGCTCTGAAAATATCTCGAGCTTAAACTGTAACTGTCACGTACCGTACCTGTATCAGCGCAATATTTGTAATTGCAACGGAGCAACAGTCCTTTTGTTAAATAAGAGCGTGCCTTACCTGTATACCCATTTGTGGAGCACATTTAAACATCGTATTGCAAAATTCAAGTGCTTTAGATTCATCACGCTTTGTGAAAACTACCAGCCAGCTGCGTAAATTGACCTATGGAGAAGAAAACTGCAATCAAATTTACAAAACCTTACAGGAGGCACTTTTGTGCTGCAGATGAGACGAACCTGTAACATGGAATAACTAAGCTGCTGGCCCACCACCTCTCTGTGGATGTCCCTAACTTTCATGATTCACTTCAAATTTCATATGATTGACATTTATCTCTTCCATTAGGGTGCCCGTAACTGAAAATCAATCTATCTGTAAAACAATACATAAAAACAATCAATCAATCAGTCAATCGATCGAATCGATCGATCGATCAAGCAATCAGTCAATCTATCTATCAGGAAAGGAATAATACATACCGCAGATATGACACTTTCCCGTGTAGCTTCTCTGCCCCAGTCAGCTTCTCTGCTCGCGGTGAAACTTGATGAGCCAAGGAGGATCTTCTCTGATGGCAACTGTCGGCCTTTAGTCTGCAAAAGAGAACTTGGCAAATTGACCCAGGAAGCAGATCAGCAACTCCAAAAAAGTGCTCACTGTCAAATCTTTTTACTCAAGCAAAACCTAAAGCTACGAACAAGATTACGATACTGGTCAAAACAGCAGAGGGAAACAACAGTTCAACTACATTTGCACTGCACCGTTAATAGTTCTGATCTGTTACAACTCAACAGCGTTACAACACTGCTCAAGAAGGACATTCTTCCCTAGACAGACGGACCAAAAGTGTTGCAGATTCGCAAGGACAGTGTCAATGGGAGGCTGATCTGTAACCCAGTACGAAACAAGCGGGGTCTTAGTCGTCCAGTTTTCACTGAAGATGGCACAAATCAAATGGCATAACTGACAAAAACTACATCACTGAAAGAAAAGAGAACCCGATTGAGGTTGCTCCAAAGTAATTACTGCAAAGAATCGCTGGTGAAATCTCACGAATCATTCACTGAAGTATATTGTTCAACTGGCTTATTATCAGGGGGATGAACGACGGCAAAACAATGCCTTCAGTTTCGAAACAAAATGCTGCAGGAATACTCAGTAGAAAGCTTGAAATATAAGCATTATTGAATTAATACTTTACCTAAAGATATAAGAATTCGAATCTAATAATGATTTTATATATATATATAAAATGATAATTATCAGTTTTCATACCTCGAGAATGCTTCTGTCAATTTCAAGTCCCCAGCTCATCATTTCTTCTAGAGCCTAAAATCGGAAAGGTCAAAATAGTTGAGCATCCAAAAACGTTCTTAAACGAAGTAATAATTTCTGCTTAAGACAAAAAGCAAAATAGTCATGTGAATGAAGCAACTCTTAGATGAGCAATTTGAGATAAGACTGTGGAATAAATACTGTTAAGAATATAGCGTTGAATAACAAAAGATTACGCACCTCAGGGTGGGAATAAACATTGTTCACAAATTTAAGCATAGATTGCTCCCTTTGTGCAGGACTGACTCTCGTATGTGCTGATATGTCCTAAAAGATAATAAGCAAGAAATTAAAAAGTTTCTCTGTAATATGACTCTCAGAAGGATATTCATGATGGTCCTAAAACTGATGTTCTGCTACAGTCGATAAAACACAGAAAGTACAGCTTCGAAAAATTTGGCTTCGTACTACGATTGCTCCGTCTGTCTAATTCCAAACAATTTTTGTCCAATGCAGCATATCTTTGCAAGCTTTAAATTAGGACCATGATTTTATGGGCTCCACGTTTTAAAGCATACTGCAAATACACCATTTGGTGACGTCAAGCATAGAATTTGGCTTTACCCTTCACAAAGGAAAGTTACTTGTCTTCAAAACAAGGATGCAGTAGCGGACACTTTGCCTAATATAGTGGGGACAAGACATTGTTTCAATCAAAAAGCATTGGTGTTTTCAAACAATATCCTTGTACTAGCCAAACACTGGGGGAATGACCAAGCCCCTCAGCTCCCCTAAGTGGCCGACTGAAAGCCTTGTTCAGAAAAAATCATTGTGTACCCTGTCACAACTCAGAACAAATTTCTTTTATCATTAAAACTCATCTGATCAATGGCAAAACCTGAGGATCCGAAGCATCAAATCATTACATTTTAAATTTCCCAATTTCAAACATTTTTTGAAAAACTGTTATCATTTTTCTATTTTCTTCTTTGACAGCTAGCTCAATGAAGGTGTTGTGGCGCCGTGGTGTAAGCCCCTGACATTGCAGCCAGAACAGTCAGACAGAGTGGGTTCGAGTCCCAGTAGGGCCCCACCACTTGAGCGTCATGACAAGGGGTCGCGGACTCGATTAAGTCTGCTCTATTTCTGTGATCCCAGCGCTTGGCGCTGAAAAACGCAACTTCACCTTCACCTTCACCAAATGTCTACTTACCTTCATGACTCTAAAATCAGCTCTTATTTCATCTGTGAGTCCAGTCATAGAGCAAAGCTCTGGTACCAGGCAGATAACTTCATTTACAGGGGCCTGAAAGTGAAAAAAGACAAAAATTAGGGTACGAGAAGATTGTGGCTTTCCTTATGCTTCCTTACTCCTGGGATAGTTTTGGCCAATGGTCACCCTTCGTTTCATTTAGGCCATACTGGAGGCAACATATGTGAGCTAAACAGTTCTCAGGTTGATTTTAAAAACCAGTAATCCAAGAAATTTAAAACGTCGGTGATCAGTGATCAAACAATGAGAAATTCACAGATAATACCTATCAAGAAGAGGTCACCTTTTATTTTACAACTTCCTCTGAAAACCGAAAAAATAACATTTTGGGAGTCTTTCTTTTCCATTGTAATCCTCGCAAAAAAACCTGTAACATCTGGGGCAAATTCCAGAGTAATCTACTGAGCTGGGACAAATTTCATTGATTCACATAATGTTTCACAAAGCGTCGAGGGGAAAACATTGGTTTAGGGCCTTCTGATCATCAATTCCCCCTAATTCAATGTTGAGAAGGTCAAATGGAGTTTGATTCAAGCAACATTGAAACAAGGAAGGCGGGGGATATGATTAAAGACGGCAGTGGTGCAATTTTGTGACGTGTCCCAGGTACTTTGGCCAAAATTGTGGATGAACTGGAAAATCCTTGTTGTATCAATTTCGGTAAAAACACTTGGATTAATATCTTAAGTCTACTGCGATGGCAATTCTTAGAAAAGATTAACTGAATAAAACAGCTTTACCCTTTGTCCTTTCTTTGGTTTGGGACGATGTATCAATAACGGTTGCTCTAGATCATCAATCGCCTTGTTGTACGCTTTCCTGCAAAACAATATTGTCGAATTTATACGATAATAACTGCTTTATTAGATATGAAGAATAGCCTGGCGCTCTAAGCAACGATTTCCCAGCATTACTAACGTAAACAAACATCGAAATGTGATACAACTGCCAAGATCAATATCATAGCAATGTTTTGTACAAATCAGGAAATATTTCTACGTTAACAGTCTGATAAAAAATAAATCACTGTGTTCAATGTATTACCGTAAAGGCTCTGTTAGGCCCCCTTTCTATTAATCCCCCTAATCTATTAAGCCTCTCGCCCTATTAATCCCCTCTCTAATAAATCCCTCCTCTCTGAGTCAAAATTTGAAATAAGCCCCCTCTATTAAGCCCCCCTTGCCCCCTCACTTGTATCAAATTGCAGAATTTACCAAATATGTTCCATTTATTTAGCTAGAAAACCTTACATGTTAATTTTGATATGGTTTGGGATACAAACTGTGTCCAATTCTGTATTTGAGCCGTAAAATCTTATGTTGATTCCACAAAATATGGGATAAAAGAACTGAAAAGCTACCGAATACATCCTCGTGACTTGATTTTGTGAATAAGCCCCCCTCTCTAATAAGCCTTCCTCTCTATTAAGACTCCCCCTGAAGCGTCCAAAAATAAATAAGCCCCCCGGAGGGCTTAATAGCGCTTCTACGGTATTCTAATATTTTTAAACAGTTAGATTGTTGATTATAAAATGAGAATAACATAAACTGGCTTTAAACTACCGCACTTTCCATTTTGTCAACGAATCGGCTATTCTGAATCAACAAGTTTCTGACGTTATGAGCTGCCGTAAGTTCACTGCCTAACAATAAGTCAAAAGTCTGTGCATTTAATGTTCCACATGGTCAAGTTATAGCTACAATCTGATAATAACACAGTTAGAAGGGCCTCGGTGTGCTGAAAAACTGTCTGTTTTCTGTTATCCGTTGCCGTTGTCAATTTGTTTCGAGTGGGCTTGTCAGGATTTCAAGCTAATGAAAGCTAATTTAGGCCCACTGTGCATGCTCATTCAGGCAAGGGACCACTAGTTTAACGTCCCTTCCGATGGACGACGAGGTGAGCTGTGAGGTCAGGCCTCCGAGGTCACCCGTCCGGAGTTTGACCTCACTCAACCAAGCTTAATTTCAGTCACCTGACGAAGTCTGTATAAGCCACTCGGCCACTCACCCTGCACTCACCCCGTATTCCTCTAGTGTCTTATTATTTTGAATACACTGCAGTACCGAGTTTTTATCTAAGTTCATGTGCTTACTTGTAATAATCGACATAGCTCATTTCTTCTCCTGAATGATAAGTGAACTTGGCTTGTGGATTTTTATTCCACTCTATATCGTCGATTCGGTAAGTCTTGTTATTGTACCTAGAAAAAGAGGACTTGACGTGGGGAAAATATTTAAGGAAATGTTTGCAAAGTTATATAAACAGATCCCTTGTGCATTCTTCAACAAACAATATCTCATTATAAGGTGTAAAACCTATTCGAATCCATGACTCGTTTCAACAAAAACAGAAAAGTTTGGGTCAATCTGTAATCTGAAGCTGTGGCTACTGTGACTGACATGAGACAAACAACTTCTGCCGAAGAATGAGGGTGATTTCATCATAACGTTGTAACTTAAAATTCTTTGACTTTAAGCATTATCAATATAAGGAAGGAGGCATAATGAAGTTACCTTGTCAGAACAATGCTACCAACAAGCGCCTTTGTGACTTCTGATTGGAAATTGTTCGGTTTCTTTTGATAAAAGTCGTACCTGGTAGGGAAAGGAAATCGTACTCTTAAGTTATTTGGTTAGCAACGAAGGGGCTTCGAGAGCTTGAAATTTGTTTTAGTTCAGAGTTTTATACCTCTTCAAATTACATCTGGGGGTTAATGTTCCTTTCTGCTTCCATTTTTCAACATTTCATCATTTCAAAATACACAAGATACAAATATTTTCAATGGCATTTTGCACCCAGGATCTACTGCAATCCTGCAATCCTGGGATTTCAAGTATTTTGCAATTAAAGACCTAAGAACATAAATGGAAGTGGCTATTTTTACACAGACGTTTTTCAAATCTAATATATATATTCCCTGTAAACAGCTGTATGAGGAGTTTCAAACACCCTAGCAAGATGGCAAATAACAAATGGCCTCAGGACATCGTGTAATAATTTCTCCTCATTCTACTTTGTAATAGGAGTGGTGCATGGTATATCATCATTGGCCATAACGGTTCTACCAGCAGTAATAAAAATGACAAAAAACAATAAGAAAGTAGGGATATAGAATATGATACTCACATGAATTGGAGAACTGATTCTACCCTTAACAGTCTGTGAGAAACATCAGCCAACAACATGAGTCCGCCTATGGAGCAATTTCAATTAAATTTCACTCAAAGAACTCAGTGGTATTCCAATTTCTCTCTGCTATCATAAAGTCATAAAGAATGGTTTATTTTCCCTTGTAGAAGCACAGTGTAAAACAGTCTTATTTTTCAACTACATATAACCCTATTTTATCAAAACAGGGTAATTAAGCCTAGTTTACATTGGAGTAAAAATTCATTAAGATTGGGGAAGGCATTTTCACGTTATTCTATTATCTTATTTCAATCATAACACATCCTCAGTTTATTCTGAGTAAGTTATTGCTTCTAAATGGAATTAAAAGCCTTCTTGGCAAATGCTCGCTGGTACATTCCAATGAGAGGCAAATCACTGATATCTTTTCATACACCTTCTATAAAATCATAAAATCACATATAAAAATCACAAAAAAATCACATACAAAAATCACAAAAAAAATCATATATAAAGATCACAAAAAAATCGCATGCAAAAAGTCCAAAAGTCACAAATCACTGAGAAACTACTGAAAAGTTGCATCAAAAATCACTAAAAATCTCAAAAATCATGAAAAATCACAATGAAACATCATACGATTTTTAAATCACAAGAGTCACATATGCAATTTTGACAAGTGATCTGCCTACCACATTCCAATGCATATCTAACGAATCTATCTTCCAGTGTATGAACCAAATTTCAACTGGCAACCGAAACCGTACAAGTCAGATTTCATTTGAACCACAGATGCCATACCTGGAAATAGTCTTCCTTACCTTCATAGTGTTCTATAGCTGTGATGTAACCAGGCCAGAGCTCCAGCTTATGTTGTGGGATAGGAACTGGCCTTTTAGGATCATAATAGTATCGACCAACTTGGGTCATCTCAAGAATCCTCATGATCCTATGAGAATAAAATACAAAAGACATTACTCATGACATGAAAATGCTACAAACTGATCAGTAACAGTTTATCACCACAATTCAAGATGGCAAGCAGATTACGCTAAGATGAGCAGAGCATGTACTCGTCAATTCCATTTCAGAGGTTCTGGTTTAGGGCATTTCCACTTTAATCGCAATTCACAAAACAAATGCGATTTGTGAATTCTGAGTTCTAAACACATGGAAATTCAATTCACACTTCAAACATATTTGCATCAATTTTAATAGCTTATTCAGCTGATGAAATGTTTCTCCTTCTGATAGTGCATGCTGCCATAGTCTCTTTCCTTCATAAGTTATTTTCCGATTGGCGGCCTTCAATCTGGGAAAATGGTTTGTATGTGAATGCACCCACAAAATCAAAACATTGCGAACAGGTCAAAATCACATTGCAAATGTCCACAGGTGAACTTCAAGCAAAGGATTGAATGGGGTTAGCAAATTATGAATGATTGGAAATGGGCCTTCATTCCTTCTTCAATTTTTCTTCCTTCAATCTTCTGGATAACACATATCAAATATTGCTTAAAGATGTTCACAAAAATTGACTGAACTGATGAAACTTAGTGTCACAGATATCACTAGCACGAAGAATATTCATGCAGAAATCCATAACTTTTTCCATTGTGGCTATTTTTGACTGGCATCTAATGTAAGGCAGGCTTCAAATTTTCTTACCGTCTAAACATAATGTTGTAAAGCTGTACACATTGGCGATCTCCTGGGTCAAGCTTCTTCACAAATGTTACTGTTACTGTAATTTCAGCTTCATCTGTTTCCCTTGTTGACTTTAGAACAGTGACCTCAAATGAGAAAATTTTTGTCACAATCAGGAACATCAGTGATGGTTGGATAAAGGGTGTCTTACAATTAAGCAACATTGATAACCTTTTCAGCATGCAGAAAAATTTCAAATACAACTCTCACATCTTTTCTTGCTGTTTTACTTGGCCTTAAAGGACAAGTCCAGGGTTTGTATAATTGTTGATTATTCAAGATATTACACTGTTGTGAATGGTGTGTAGTACTTTTTTCAAATTTTTTTTTTCTTTTAACCAGCGAAACTACATATTTCAATCTGCTAAGAAATGCGAAATGATGTCATTTTCAATGACGTCACTTTATGTTAACCTGAACGAGGCTGCCAAATGTGTTGATATTATACCACTCACATTGCTAGCCACCTTATTGCAGCTTCGCACTCGTACAAAATACAACATGGCGACGATTTTGCCTAACTTACAAAGATTAATTAACCAATGTATGAAAGTTGGAGGCATCAAAACTTGGAAAGAACTCACGATTGGTGATCAGCAGTTGGTAAGATTGCTTTTTACAATAATCTTATCCTTTAACATAGCTGGCAAAAGGATTGCTCTCTTTGGAGCAACCAAATATTTTGACATTCTCATGCCAAAAATTAGTGACCACTTGCCAGACTGACTAAAACAAGGTATCAAATCCTAAGGTGAAGACAACTCTACACAACTGTATCAAGACAGGAAAATTGAAGTTACAGCTCCTCGACAATGGCTGCACAAAGGCAGCACAATTTTTTGAGACACTTATATGGATTAAATTTTCACATTAAACAAAACTGTTCACTTGATGATTGAAAAACCATAAGCATGAAATACAGGTCATTTGTTGTAACTGTTACATTCTTTTTATGGAATGATTAACATTACCGCTCCTCGACAACTGCTCCATAGAGGTGGCACATTGTTTGGGGGCAACTTTTACATTACATATATCATTTTTTACATTATGCAAATTGTTCACTTGATGATTGAAAAATCTCTTCACAGAATACAGTTCATGATCGAGACACTACTGTAAAAGACATGCATTGCTTACCTTTTCATCTAACTGTTTTGGCAGAAATAGAACAGCTCCATCAAAAGCTCTTGTCTTTCCGATAATGGGTCTGTGCTCATTCAACATTTTGTACCTCATGTTCTTGCTCTCAATGTCTGGGCTAAAGGAAAGGAATATATATTTCTTAAACTGGGAGCATTATAAAAAGGCAAAACTGTTTAAATACAAAATATGAGGAAAAAATGAAAAGAGCTTGATTTCAACCCCACAAGAGAGAATGTAAATAATTAAGTAAGTAATTCCCTTTCATTCCATTCCTCCTTTAAGTAATTCCCTGCATACAATTTTTCCCCACTTTTTCATTTTTTATTCTTTTATTTATTTTTATAGTGTATCCTTGTATTAATTTCTTTTGCACATTGTTGTATTTCCTTGTAGTTTTTCTGGTTATAAATTGTATGTAGTGGAGTTATTAACATATATGAACTGAACTGAACTTTGAGTTCCTTCCTGTGACCAGTCAAAATAATCCTTTTATAACGAGAGATGAAAATGGGTATATAACAAATGAATTGCACAGTAAGTTTCAATCTTTAGCAAATATTCCCTGCTTTGCATTATTGCATGAAAACAGTTATATTCAATGACAAATTTAATTTGCAATGTTTTGTTTCATAACATTCAAACAACTCTCCAGGTGTGGCAAGGGTATGAATAATTTTGGGCTTAACTGTATTTTTAGATTAAAACTAGAAGTAACTATAAGTTATCAACTGCTCGCACTCCTTCATATTTGTGAACTCAGATAAAGCCACACTAAATTCGTAAATGAATGTTCTGCTGTCCCCTTGAAGTGGAATTGTTCGTTCCATTGTTCCGTATTCCATGTTTTATGAAGGTAAAGGAGGGTATTGAACGAAGGTTCAACAGATTATTGCTTATTGTGTTGACTTAATCCTGTTGAAAATGTGATTGCATGTAAACACTGAATGACGTCGATATCATTGTTGTGCAGCATTTGTGAATGTTTCGTATCGATACCACACGCCGCTCAGGGTCAGGGCTCATACCATGCTCATACCAAGCCAAGCTTCGTTTCGTTGGGTGAAGTTGAATCATTGAACAAATCCGTCTCACAGTTATTTACGCCGTGTTTGGTATCTTAGTCTTTTTATGGCCAAACGAAGTAGCGAAATGTGTCGATGGAAGATCTGAAAGTAGTGTGAAGGTGCACAAACTTATTGCCTGTGTCTCATGAAACGTAAGGGAAGTTCAATTTAGTCGCCCCTTCTCTGGGATAGGCCCGACCGCCATCACAGTATCTTGGCAGACAGAAGAATATCATGACTATTGATCATTGTTCACGAAGACAAACACGTACACAATCGAACTGTAGTGACAAAGGAAATGTGGCCAGCAGATCTTTCAATTTAAACTAACCAGCGGTAATAGATAATCAGAAGAAACAAAGCAATACAATAAACATATGCGTGGACATCACAGAAGGTTGGCTGGATCACTATAGTAATCTCGCTCCTTCGTCGCTCGCAACAAGGTTTATGCCATTGTCAGTTCAGTACAACACAAAATTTGATTGTATATAATGATGAGACAATCAAAAATACCTGTATGAGACAGCATATTGATAAATGCCCCCAGTGACACATTTTATTGGAATGAAATTGACACACACTGATATTCTATAAAAACAAAGTTAAATCATGGGTAAAGATGTTTTCAGATGAAGAAAGCATTAACAAGAGAAATAGAAAAGTGCATTAAAGTGTTGATATAATACACAAAGACCATGAGAAGTGAAACATTCGCTATGCCATGAAATTCTCCAAGAAATAAAACGGTATATGTTATTGCATAAAGCTCTGGAAATGCAGCTGTATTATATATGGCGTAGGGTCTATTGGGGGTAAAATGGGCAGACTGGGAGCAAAATGGGTAGTATTGATTGCTGGAAAACAATAGATCTGGAACCGATAAATCAATATTCACCATGTTGAGGAAGGCAGTTTGTGCAGTTCTAGCTTGAGGAAAACTCTGAACAAAGATTTAGCAAGACTTTATCCATATTTCACACCCTACCCATTTTACTCAAGACTTAGACATTGTACCCAGTGGAACCTAAATCTCTGAAATGTATATACTTTGCAAGAAATCATCTTCCATCTACCTCTGTTTACCATTCACTTCCTTCATAATGATGGCACAGAACAATGACCAAGCAAATATATACTAATTAGAAGAAAACCACTCAATAATCTAGCAACTTTAAGAAATATATATACTGTAAATTTACTTACGGTGCACCCTGAGTTCCTTTGTCCATTCTCTTGCTGTTAATGAAATAAAAAGATGACATCAAGGTGCCACATTAATGGAAATCTGCTTGTGCATTGATACTGAGCAGGACCAAGTATAGGTATGATCCTCAGAGATTGTTTACCAGACATGTAAAAAAACTAAAATTTCCTTTAAACAGCAGAACAATTACAGCGTAGTCTTTGCTATCATCTATTTTGCATGGAATGGAAGCTCTCAAATTGCAAACACTCACGTGATTTTTGGTGCTGTTTCTGCAACTGACATTCTAGCCATTTGCTCAACTGGTGGTGCAGCCTAAAAAACAAATTATATATAAATATATATATAAATACAAAATAATCTCTATTGGTTGTCAATCGTGTACAGAGTCTGTATTGAGCTACGTTTGGACAGATTTGGCGGAAATCTGACAAATTTCGGGATGTGCGCAATGGCAACACAAGCTCTGACATAACTCCACTGAACCTTCCAAAAAACCATAAAAATGTTACACCTATCAAGACTATTTTGTAGAATTAAGGAGGCCTATTCTGTCAATCAATCAACCAATCAATCAACCAATCAATCCATTGCTATGTCACCTTCAAAATGTATTTCTCAGTCTTTGTTTGGTCTGTTTTGACCATGATCAGAGAATGATCTTGCCTGAGGTCTCTCTAAATAAAACAATCACTTACCTGTGCAGCAGCTGGTTGAGGTGCTGTTGGCTGGGGTGCAACTGGTTGAGCTTTAGACAAAAATATATAAATATGGCAACATAAATAAGTTGTTTGAATCATTACTTTCACAACAATATTTGGTAAAGGCATTCACAAGGAACAAATCAAGTTGTTTCATTAAATCATCTATCTATTTGGACGTCAGATGATTCATATGTAGTCCAATGGTCCAGAATTTCTAAGTACAGGGCAAATTTTATCTCAAATTAAATTGGTCTCACATATTTTTGCAAAAACTACACTGAACAAAATATTACCTGGTCCTGCCTGAGTCTTGAGCAAATGAGCAGGTATTCCTCTGCCAAGCTAAGAACAAAACCATAATGGAATATCAACTGTAAGAATTGTGCGATTTTTCAGATCTGACAGAAATCACAAAATTACAGGGGATTAAAGATTGCTCGCAAAAGTACAGGTAAAAATTTATGAGGTTCTGACAATTTTTTGTCTGCTGTATCCTGTAATTTCAGCTGTTTATAGAATGTAATCTGCAAGCGTTCTTGACATTAACAAGACAGTTTCACTCACAAAATTCATCAGTTATATCAACTGCAACAAACTTAGTTTGCTTAAGTTTGAAGGAAACAAGAGTACCACATGGAGGTCTGACCAGTTATTGTTCAATTTGATATCTCTCATGTGAACACTACACAGGATTCAAACATATAGTAAATAAAACATGAATTCAAGCCAGCATAATTGATCTTGAAACCTCCAGGACTACCTTAATGGTAACTTTTGTCCCAATTCTGACAGAATATTTAAGGGTATCAATCTACCATTTAAGGGAATAGACATGGCTATATTTAGTGGTCAAAGGCTAAAGAAAACAACTATAATGTTTCCTTAGCTACAAAATGAAATAACAGGTGTCAAAATTTGTCAAATCTTCTTTTTAACAAACTGCCTATTAGCAACTCAACTCTCAGATCACCAAAAATAAAGAAACTCCAGCACTGGAAATATGTAACTTAAGAAACTTGACTTCAAGAAATCCTCCTAAGTATATATCTTTTAAAATCATTTTCACTTGTTTCCCATACCACACCACCCACAAAGTACCTGAGTAATGTCCAAACACCGGAAAGCTTAAAAATACTGTTTTGAAAAGTTAGGGCACAGGTACAGTAGTGAACATGACGATTGTTGTGGAGCCTTAAGAAACTCCTAAGAAACTCTGAGTACTTAAAACCTGATAATATTCACAAACTTTCAGTATATACTGGCTTAAATTCTTGGCTTCTTATACAAACATGCATAAAGTTTTAGTTTTTGCCTGGCCAGTTTTTCAGCAATGCTCATTCCCTTAAATCACTTTGCAACTCACAGGCATAGGTTTCTTAGCCACTTGCTCTCCATGGGATTCTTCTCCTTCAAGGGGTGGAGGCTCCGATGCTGGCTGTTCTTGGCCCTGAGCCCCTGGTTGTTGGGGTTGTTGAGGCTGCCCTGGAGCAGCCTGCCCTGGAAGTTTGGCAGGTTTCTCAAGGGCCTGTGAAATTGAAAATAAGATTTTACATATCATGGAAAACAAGTGAATAAAAAAATACACAAGGGGTAACATTCTGGCACCCAAACTCGTGCAATTGTCAACTGAAATTGTACTTGAGACAAGTCTTTGATCTGTCATTTCTTGTAACAATCATATCATTGTTCAGTGCAAACCAGACAGGAAGTTTTTCTTGCAGGTTCAAGTTGAGATGGCTTCAGAAAAAGACATTATAGGAAAATTTGCAATTTTGTCATTGAGAATAATATGTTAAAACAATAGATCTTTTGTTCATTGCCAAATAGATGACCGGATACAACTTCATCCAACCACTAGACAAACTTTCCAGTCTCGTCTGGCACTGCAAGACTTTAACGAATGCTCCTTGTGCAATCTTCACTAATTCTGACTGTACTTTGCAGTCATGATGTTCAGATTGGATTACTATTTAACCTGTGTGATGGCATTAACACAAAACTT
This sequence comes from Aurelia sp. 3 sensu Dawson et al. (2005), assembly GCA_964020215.1. Lineage (NCBI taxonomy): Eukaryota > Metazoa > Cnidaria > Scyphozoa > Semaeostomeae > Ulmaridae > Aurelia > Aurelia sp. 3 sensu Dawson et al. (2005). The sequence continues at coordinate 1,949,935 of OZ026593.1, forward strand.
ACACACCCCCAGATTGGACAGGCCCAAGGATGTGTGGGGATCTTGCCAACATCCAAATTGATTGTGTGAATGTATTTGTATCACTAAACAATAGTTCTATCATTTCCTTTCATTACTTCATGGAAATAATTTCACCCCTAGGATTGTGTGGCAGAGAAACTGGCCATGTTAAAGGCCAATTTTCCAATCTGGCCACACCCCATGTGAACAATAAGTTTATTTGAAATTAACAAGAAGAAACAATGGCTTTTCACGGCCATGATCTCCTTGAATGAAAACTGACAACTACTTTTCTGCTGTAGGCATGATGAATGGCATCACAAATTACTGACAAGATCAATGAGTCTCATCTTTTTTGTTGACAAGCCTTTCAAACTTTCGCTGTAATTATGGTGGTACCGGAAGATCAATCAAATAACGTCATACCAATGCATAAAAGGCCATCCATCTTCACGAATCACGATGAACGTTGTCTTTTAACACCTCGGTTTTTCAACGCAAATCAAAAATTGATCCATGCTTCTGGTTGAAAACCGTTCAAGTACACCTCTTAGACTGATTATTGTCTCTTTGATGTTCAAAATAAACATATGATGATATGAATGAGCTGTGATATTTGCCCTTGTTCGCACACTGGACTATACCCCGCCATTTGTTTGGCTTAGGCCTAACGAGTCAGGGAAAACCCACGCTCAGGTGGACATTTTAAAGCCTTCTGAAAACGAACTCATACCTTGAGAAGGAGGGCCCCACGGCCCCCACGACCAAGTCCTGACATCTAACTCTCGATTCAAATTACTTCTGGTGGTCTTTAACCGATACAAGTGCTCTTTTTCTTGAAAAGTTTTTTCTCCGCGTCGATGTTTTTCTCCCCTCGTGGTTCTCCGCTTGTGTTGTCTTTTGAGGGAATACTCCTCATAGGGCATTGTGGGTAATGGATTTCCAATGCATTGTGGGTAATGACGTCAATACGTGTCCATCTCATCTTGACATCCTTTGCATCTTTGCATATGATAACAAAGTACATTCTTGGAGCAAATTTGGCTTTTATCTCTAAATTTTAAATGTTAAGAAGCAATTGCAACCCAGGCTCCTCTCCTGGCGTGATGAAATTTCAGGCTCCAGATCCATGAATATTCCTAATAAGTACCTACTGTAAATTTAACTAAAATGGCGTTGCGTGCGTTTTCCGAGAGTTTGAAGACTTTGAAGGGAGTGGCCGAGTGGGGATGCAAAATTTTCATAAACTTATGCCCCAGGACGCTTCCACTTTTCAAATGTTGGCTCCGTCCGCCGCAAGAACAGTTCAACCAAAGCAAAGCAAAACCTTTGCACTGTATCCATGGTTTCTGCTCAGTTAAAAATCAGTTAACCTATTGTTACTTGCTTGAAGGGGGGTTTCGATTGAGCTTCCAAATCTGGTTAAGTTGTGGGGAAGACAAAAACAAAGACCCCATTCTCAGTAGAAACATAGCTAGCTGCGGCCAGTTTTGATCTTAATCTTTTATATTTTTTATCATATGTACTTTAGTTTTACTTTTTAGGTATTAGCACTTGTAATTAGGTTATTTTATGTTTTAACTCTTATACTTTAGATATCTTAGCAATGTATTATTAATTTGTAAGTTTTTAACACGGCCCCCTGTAAAGCTGTAAAGCAGTCTTGGATTGATGGGGCCACCATGTATAAATAATTTAAAAAGAAATGAAATGACATGAAGTTGCTTCGGATCTCGGAACGTTTTCGGGGGGTTACTCATGAGCGAGAAATAGTTCAGTTTATTGCACAGGTAAGTTTACTATTTTCGAGATTCTTTTCTTGAAGACCTTTTGCAACCTCAATCAAATGTCTCATCTCATTGCTCCATCTAAGCCCGGGGGGGGGGACTTCGATGTTTTCGGTACCGGGTATGTGCCGCTGGACAGGGTATAGTTTTCACCATTCTTGCTCCCGAGCCGGGTATCGTTTTCTGCAAAATGCTCCCAAAAGGGTATACTCTTTTCAAATTTTTGCTCCCAGACAGGACTACAGCGTATTTTCTTGATCCTTTGCTCCCAGACAGGGTGTGGTTTTTTGCCATTTTGCTCCCAGACGGGAGTATTTAAATTGAGAAAAATGCTCCCAGATAGGGTAAAAATCACAGCACCTCAAAGGCACACACTCGTACATATTAGGACCAAGTGCCCCCCCCCCCGGGCATTTAAGTCACCGTAAATAAATCATTGTATGCAAAAACAAGGATACTTTATCATGTTGAAAGTCTAAATAGGCCTACACTATTCTGTATCAAAATAAAAACTTTTCACTATTAAAATACAGTACTTTAAATCTACACATTAAATATGTTATAAGAATATGCCAACTTGCAAAAACTCGCAACAATGATATCTAACTCTTAGCTTATTGTTCTCAGTCTCTGTTATAACATTCCAAAGGAATTCCATATCTCCACACATCATCCCTTGTTTCCCTGCGACAAAGTCATCTATCTGTACCCAATCTGTGTAACGTGCAGTGCATTTTGGTCCACCGACTGACCCGGGCAGTCCGGGTAATCCAGGAGCACCTCTTCTACCTTTACGACCCTGCTTTCCCTTTAGCCCTTGCTTGCCTCGTAGACCTTTTGGTCCTGGGTTACCTTTGGTACCACGATTACCTACAAGGAGGGTAGAATGAACATTTTTAACATACTAGTAAAAAGTGGAGGACTATTGCCGCATTATCAAATACAGAGCGTCAATAATAAAATTGAAACGCTTGGCTGGCTGTGGAACGAAAAGTAAATGGCCGATACTCAAAACTCTAATGAGAATGTATCAGTCAAAGGCTAAATTAAACTTTCTGGCAAAATCACTAATCTTTTTGACCCAAAAGTAACGAAACTGCTGGTAAAGGGCTTGTATGAGAACACGAACTCGACGTTTGACTCAATGATTGAATTTTCAGAGGATTGTTGGTAGGGATATAAGAAACACCAAAAAACAAACAAAACAAAATATGGAAAATGGACGCGATGCAACCTGGAAGTGACAAGTCCGACAAGTAGGCAAACGCGTTCGAGCCAAGAGCCTAGGACGGTGACTGTCCCCTTAAAAGTTGAAAAATTAACAAAAAATAGCCTTTCAGCAAAGATCTGCCCAAAACTTGGGCATGAATATTGGTAAACAATAGAATCTTATCGGACAGCTCCAAAGATTTATCTCGTCTCCATGTGCTCAGGCAGATAAAGAAATACAACATTACCTTTAATTCCTTGCTTCCCTGTAGGTGCATCCAGGCATAATAGACCAGAAGCGTAATTAACACATTCATGAACCTTTCCTGGCTGACCAGGGATGCCTTTTTCCCCAGCTTCACCCTGTTGAAAAATTCAACAGTTCATTCCTCTGGAAATTTAGAGTTACTCGAAATCTCGATTCGTTCTGGAAAAAGTAGAAGTGTAAAACTTCCGTAAAGAATATTCGTGTGCGGCCTATGCGTGGGGAGCATTGCTTTGGAGAGCTAAGTATCTGAGCTGTTACATTCTTTTATTACAGCAGAGTAACACAAAGTGAATCCAAAACTCTACACAAACTCTAATCAATCTACACAAACAATGAAAAAATAAGAGATCACAATTTACCGTATCACCTCTTCTTCCCCTCAGTCCTGGCGCTCCCTGAAATCCTTTCGGACCCTTTGGACCTGGCTGAAAAATAAATGATTTTGGCAATTAAACAATATGAGTAACGGATCTGCGCAAATTGCTGCTGGTAGAATCAATTCCCTGAAAATTCTGAGCCTCATGGGGGCAATGGGTTTGAAACGCGAAGGAGGAAAACTGGGCATTGCCCATCTTCCAAAATCTATCATCATCATCAACCACTGTCTCAGCCTGCGGCAGAATATGCACTAACATCTATCAGGATCTATCAGGATCCCAGGGGGGGAACTTCTATTGGTTTGTGATGGGGGGGTCAGACACGGTCAATTTTTGAAAAACCCAAAAATATACTACATTTAGGAAATTTTAGACCCCAAAGATATACTAAGCCCAAAAATATACTGAAATTAGGACATTTGTAGACCCCAAAAATATACTCATAGCTTCGTTATACATGAAAATTAAAGGTTTTATAGCATTTTCGGCAACTGCCCTGCGATATTTTGGTGAAAAACTCAGCCTAGCACTCACCTTGTCAAATTTTCTCATCAGCAACCCCAAAAATATACCGATTATGCTCCAAATCGCGTTCCCAAAGGTATACAAGACCACGTTTTACAAACCCAAAAAATGTCTGACCCCCCCGTCACTTACTAATAGGGAGTCCCCCCCCTGGGATCAGGATCAACTTATACCCTTACCTTTTTCTTTGACTTCTCATTACCGACAATAAAACACGAGGGGGATGGAGAGAAAGTGTACTTGGGGGGGGGGGGTTAAACGGTCATTTCAATCCAATTCTGAGGAGCAGAAAAATGCTCTAAACCAAAGAAAAAATTTTTTCAAGTCCTCGTCAACACAACAGACAAAGAATACTGTAAATGATATCAAAGCAAAAATTTGATCAGTTTTACTTACAAAGCCTTTCATTCCAGGTCTTCCAATAATTCCTCGATCTCCCTGGTCACCCTAAAACAATAGATGTTAAAAGCTCTAAAGTAACCGATATGCAGTGCAGGCTTTTTCTCAAAGGTGGCCTAGCTGCATGCTGCAGAAAAATACTTTGTGATGTCGCTCAAGTTAACGGGAAGAGGTCTGCAGAATCACTGAAATCGATAAACTATGCGAGAGTCTCATGAGAGAGGGGACAAGATGAAAGTGATTTAATCGGGATTAATAACTCAACTGCATAGTGGCAATTTGTGGTGTGGCTGCCAGATCCTGCACTCTTAAAGCTGGACTTTCACTATCACCACTGACAGATTGACGGTCGCTCAAACTGCGACTCATGGACACACAAATTTAAAATTAGGACGAAATTTTCCCCCTCGATTTCATATCTGGATATGAAACTACAGCAATAGTTTACTAAACGTTCAGTTCTCTAGGTAATGGTGGATGGGCCTAAGTTGACGGTTGGAACCTCCGATGCTAAAATGCCTCAAAATTCAGGTTTATCAGTCATGAATAAAGCCACATGTATCCAGACGAAAATTTCTTCAACCCAAGAACCAACAGACCTTCACTGTAAACCAGAAGGCACTCATATTGAAGGCCAATTAACTTCCATGAGTTTGCTGCAGCGGCATTGCAAATTTCCATCAGTCGAAGGTTGCTAGAGACCTAAGACTACACCTTAGCCTCGTCTCTGAGGACACAGACAAGTCTCAAAAACCTAGCTCAATTTAAAAAATTGATAAGAAATACCGTAGAAATTCTTGTGCTGACAAGAATTACAGGAAATCTTACATACCGGTCGTCCTGGTTTTCCAGGTCTACCTGGTTTGCCTCGAATTGCTCTTGGGGATCTCACAAGAATATCCTTATCAGGAACCTAAACAAAAAACAAATATTGTTGTTTATCAAAAAATTCGAAACAAGAGCTGAACAAAAAATATAAAGAGCCTTTGATGTTGATCAGAGAATGCAAGCGGTGGAAGAGGATTTTGTCTCAGATATGATATCACGTGAAAAAGCCCGTCAATAAACACAAATCAAGGAGTATTTCGCTCCTGAAAGATCCCATACACAAAGTCCGTTTGTTTCCAAGAAAAATCCATCCAAAATCCATCAAGATCCTTTTGTTCTGAAAAATCTCGTAAGCTCCTCTGAACCAATTAAATACCCAAGAATTTTTTTCCTCAGCAATTTTGCGTTCTCATGACATGATATCTATTTTGGACTTACCCAAACTCGTCAAATTTTCACAAAATGTATTGGGAATATTCTCTGATTTAGGCACATCGAAAATCCTTTGAATTTAAACTTTCTCTGTGCAATAAACTCTGCTCTGCGCTCCGACTAATCCTTTCCAAATTTGTTTCAAGCCACCACTATGGAAATCAGGAAAAGAAATACCATTTATTTATACCTTTTCAGTAGAATTCATCGAAACCAGTCGAAAATGATTGTGAACCAAAAGAATGAAGACTGCTGTTCTTGAAACAGCCAGCAAATACATGTTTTCCAAACTTTGCTCTCTCAAAGATACGAATTTCTTCACCAACCAAACCAAATGTCTATATCTCTCCGCTTTCTAGGCAGCCCACAGATCTATTTCATGGTCTTTTAGTACCTGAAATTTCTCATGATTTTCTCTGCAAGTTTCAAAGTTCCATGAAAGAATGAAAGTTTGATACGCAGGCCTACGTCTGTTTCCTCGATACTTCGTACAATTTTTGGCCTAAGTATCAACAAAACTTGTGTGTGTTTTACTTCGGGATGAGCTTTGATCCTTTTAGTCATCTTGAAATGCATTGATTTCGGTAAATGGATGGAACGTGCATTAGAGAGAGTACACAATAGGGATTATTTCTTTGATTTAGGGGTCGTGGCCTTATAACAAAGCATCAAAGGGATTCTAAACAGAAACGCATTCACTTATTCAAGACGAATTTCCTGGTCATGGAAAAAGAGTCTGTATAAATAATCATAACGAGCGATACAGGAACAGGAAAGTATTGTGTAGAGTATCCCTTGCGGAGGAGAAGGTTGCATAGCAACAAGAAGTCCTCACCCAGATGGAGCCTCGTTCCTAGTGAGTGGATTGGTAGATTTCTAGATTTCTCTTCTCCACACTTGTCTCCTGCTGCTGTGCCCTGGGTACCAGACTCTCCCGAAAAAGGAATTTCTTTTTCTTTCTTTCTTTCTCAATTTCTTTTTTGAGAGAGTCTGGTACCTAGGGTACTGCTGCTGCCGCGTAGCACCATGTTCGTGGTAAAAATTTCGCCGACGCAATCATTCATGTGATCATTCAACCATTGGAGTTCAGAAAAAGACTTATTGCAACCATCGCAGCCTTGTTTTTTGATGAACTAATTATCAAAAGAGCCATACCATGCTAGAAAAGTACCATGTAACTCATAGAGGAAGCAAATAAATAGCAAAGCATTCAAGTTTGTACCGCAAAGGGACCACACTGTATGCGAAATATATTTGTAAATCTATATAAACGAAATATGAATAGAGAACGACATCTAAGTACATGTATCTGCTAATAAGAAACTTAACTCTCAGAAGGCCAAAAAAATCAAGAAACTGCAGTACTGAGAAAGCATAACTTGAGAAATTTCAAATAACATTGTTTTGGAAAGTTCACGAGGGCGCAGTTAGTGAACAAGAAGATTGTCATGGAACCTTAATTAAACTCATAAGAAACGCCGAGTACTCAAAACCCGATAATTTTGAGAAAATTTCAGTATGGCCCAAGTTGTTAGTTTCTTATAAAAAAATACGTGTAGCTCATGGCGTATGCAAAGCCTAGAAGCTCATCTGAGTTTGATGGGTTTGCATTTTCGTGGAGTGATTTGTCCCTTGAGTACAGCTTAGGCCAGTTTCACATTCTTTGTGCAGCAATAATGTCCTTTTTGTGCTCAATTTCTTACTTGATAAAGTGTCTGTATATCATCTGCAGTTAAAGCTTTCTTCCAGAAGGCCAAATCATCGAGAAAGAATCCATGATATGGTGGCTGCTTCATGTCAAAACCTGTGCCAATCTTCAACATGGCGTTAGAAGTCCGTAGTGAGACAATGTTAGGGACATTTTGGCACACGTCACGCTTCCCATTCACGTAAGCACATGTATCAGTCTCATCCCTCACTACAAATACAAAATGATTCCAAAGGGAATAGTCGACGTTCAGTGCAATACCTTGTAACTTCCATCGCTTTTGGATGGAGACAGAAACAGAAAAACTTAAACCATTCTCTGGGTTCTTCTCCACTGACAATATCATTCCTCGATTTCTTGTAAAGAGTTCTGTTTTGAAGATGTCTTTGTTGCTCTTCTTTTGAACGACTGTCTTGGAAATTTTGATCCACAGACTTATGGTGAAGTTTTGTCCACAACCAAACGAAGTACTGAAAAAGAAAGTTCCACATCTTAATAAAAATTGTAAATGTGGTCGCTGAGTCAGAAAAATGTGTTCACTGTTTGAAAAATTGCACAGGAAGAGCTATGCAACCAATCTATAAAACTTCAGTTCTATTACTTTACTAAGGGTTCAACTTAATTTTTGAGACATTTTTCATGATTTTGTGTGCGTTATTTGCATCCAAAATTAAGATTTAGCCAAGAGTCTTGTACCTTGTACAAAGCTATGGATTAGCCAGTTATGTTTTACCTCGTGTTTTACTGCAGCACTGCGTTCTCGACATTTCAGAGACGATGAAATGACGTTCAAGAAGACTGAAAAGAGAGCATGAGATCAATCAACCTCGTCCCCAGGGCCTTTTGTCATATTGGGATGACAAAAGGCCCTGGGGACGAGGTTGGAGATCAATTCATGTACAATAAGAAACATATAATGTGCTCACCGACTGTTTGTTTTTTTTTTGTGTCAGTTCTTCTGTCGACGCCATCTTGACTTTGACTGACTGCGCATGGTGCTTCGCAGTGTTCTGCTTTAACATATGTTCAAATCAAAACACTGCGAAGCAGTATGATTAATGTGGTTTTTGGGTGAAAAAGACGGAACGAGTTTGAAAAATTTGGCTATTTTGAGGTTTAACGAACGAAACTGGCATCTGAATGAAAGTTTTACGTCTTTCTGGACCATGCACGTGCCACCAATGTATCTGGTTTCTACATCTCTGGAAACTTACGTAAGGCAAGGGACCAGTTTTTCCGCCGTGTCCAAACAGAATATTGTCTTTGTGCCACAGAAGTAGACCGGTGTACTTCGTCCTGGCTCGGAGATAAAGCTGCTATAGTTTGTGAACTTGTACTTCAAGGGATCTGCTAGCTCATTTGATGATGGATACAGAATGCCATCAAACGACCAATGAAGATATGCTGATGCATATATGCCTGGAATGTAAGACTCGTTTTAAAGGTGATCTGAAGTGAAAATTTTTATTGATGCAAATAAAGGGTCCTGTCCATTGATAAGAAATCCTGTTGAAATTTTTTTGATATCTCGTTTCGTTTTTAAGTTATCCAATGATTTTAAGTGTCAGTTGAAGACGTCATTTTGTTTGCAAATTATTACCGTTCTATATGGAAAGAAGCTGTATCTGATCTTTGGATGGTTACAGTTTTAGGAGACATTTCAACTGAGCAGAATAAATGCAATAAACATTGTTTCGTCAACTGGTGTGACCTTTAGAAAGGTATTTCATTTGAAGAAAAGGTCGTTGACTTTATTTCCCTTTGGAAACGTGGTCAACCTTGTATACTTTCTCGTACTTTTTGTAAACAAAATGACGTCATCAGCCAACCGTACAAATTAGTAGATAACTCGAAGATGAAACAAAGTATCAAAAAAATTCTAATGACATTCTTCATCGTTCAACAGTGCTATTCATCTGCATCAATAAAAATTTTTGCTTCAGAGGGCTATTATCAATCTAAAAATCAAATTTTGCTTATAAAAATTAATTCAAAAATGTTAGGAATATGGCTGTAGTTCCATGAGCCCGCTCACGTTATCATTATTTTTCGATATTTAATCAAACGTCAAACAGTTTCAGTTTCTGTACTGCTACTTCATTTTGTGAAATGGATACAATTGTTAGAAGGTTTGCCTTGGGTTAAAAAGGCGATGCCACGCCAGGGCCACCGAGAGAAGGGCAGGAGAGGCAATTAGCTAGACTTATGCCTTTTCGTCTCTTGTTTCCCTGCGTTCTTTGACTTGCTAATATCACTTGGTCAAGGAACGCAGGGAAACAAGGGACGAAAAGGCATCAGTCTAGCAATTAGCCCCAGGGCTTCAAGGTCTAAGGGGCCTCATAATTGAAAATTTTTGACATTTTGACTGCAGGAAATGCTCTGAAATGCATTTTAAGCCAATCTAAAGGGCCCAATCTAAAGGGCGTGATCGAAAAAATTTTCTGTTCACTTTACTGGCAAGGGACCTCATTTCTCAGTTTTGTCCGGGCCTCGAAAAGCTATCAGCGGCCCTGTGCCATGCTACAAATTCCAGACTGTCTCAAAATAAAATTTTGCCTGAACAGAAGCCAATGATAAACCTGATTAGATAAAACAGTTCAACAAAATATAACTTTCCTATCACGTCAAGTGCTAAAATTTGGATCCGTTGGTTACTGCTCGAGCTAATCTGATTTTCAGGCAGCATGAAATTGTGTGCACCCCAAGGGATCCTGAGTGGCAATGGTTCGGTAACTAAAAGCTGCACCTTCACCAGTTTGAACAAGAACTTACCTATTTTACGTTCACAGTGCCTTCCACTTGTGAATGTCATTCCACTGGTATCGCATTGGCAGGTGTATGTGTCATTGATATAGTTTGGTAAGCAAATGCCACCATTTTGACATGGCTCACTTTTGCAGGGATTCTATAATCGAAAGAATTTGTCCGTTCTTAATCAAAATAAAGGATTGAAGGCCTTCTAACTTTTCTAACGAATAACGTATTTTTAAGAAACTTGCAAGAAACTCTGAGTACTCAAAATCTGATAATTTCAAGAAACTTTCAGTACTGGCCAAAATTCTTAGTTTCTTATAAAAGTAACTACGTGCATGCTACAGTAACAAGTCGCAAAATGAAGTCACTCTTTAAGAAACCTGAACATGTTGAGAAGTGGTACCTTCATATAAGAAACTTTTATAAGTTCTATGTCTTTAATGGAAAACAAAGCAGGCTGCTATGTACCCTGGGTACCAGAGACTACAAAACTAAAAACCGGTTTCGATATTGCAGATTCTACTATACTTATTACATAAGTCTAAGTATCACTATTGAATTGGAGGGTTTTCACTCATATTTCTTTGACAAAAAGTAAAATATCAGATTGAAAATAAGGAACGAATACAAAGAATCACAGTCAACAAAGGCCAACCCAAGCACGTACAAAGCATGCTGGTTGAAACAGGCCCTTAACTTACCATGATAAACAAATGAATGAAGGAACTATTTTTGACCAATAAAGATCGACTGCTGTATAAATTCTTATCCAACAAGTCACATTTGTACGTAGAATCCGCAGTGATCCGAATATTCATTGAAGTACAGTTGTTTTCCCTGAGGCATTGTGTCTGGCAGTCCGGTATATTCTTACCAGTATATCTTTTGATTGCAGCTGTGTTAAGGTATTGCTCCGATAACTCACTCATTCCCATATATTTTGCTTCACCGGACTTGCAGTAAAGTCTGGATTGGCATTTGTTTGTAGCTGATGCTTGGATGGCATTCAGAAGAAGGAGGGAAAATCTACGAAAGAAAATCGGTTTACTTATGTAAAAAAATCAAGTAAATATGTCCTTTCCTTCACCAAAGTTACAAAAAAGTATACCTTGGCTTGATCAGAAGTCCAAAGGGCACCTAGCCCGAAAACTCATCCGAGCTTTTCTAGGTGTCTTAAGCTACAAACTTGTTTTTAATTCGGTAGAGAGTAGAATTATAAGCTTGTATCTTAAATCTATTTCACGTTTTTAGCTGCATATAAATTTTATATATTTGTTGATAGCTTGAATTTTTAATGAAATAATAAAACAAATGATAAAATAATCCAAAAAAGCACCGATTGAGCCAAAAAGTTATTATGTTTGGCAGGCTGTGGAATAAAAAGTACGTGGCTGATATTTTAAGGCTGAAATAATAATATATCAGTTAAATGCTAACTTAGATCATGGGTCAGAATCTAATATGGAATTTTCGTTCCCATCCAATACAAAGCATTGACCAGCATCTTCCTGATTTCTGGATCTAAATAATGATGAATGATTTTACCAAACAAAATGTTCAGATCTAAGTTAGCCCTTAACTGATGGATTAAAATTTCTTTCTTGAATATCGGCTATGAAATTTTTATTCCACAGCTCACTAAATGTGTTAACTTTTTTCCCTCATCCGGTAGATATCCGAAAAACATAGGCGTAGGAGACAGGGGGGCTGGGGGGCTGCAGCCCTCCCAACGTTGGAAAAATTTGCAAAAATCAGCCGTAATCGGGCAGAAAATCGGCCTAAAGTCGGGCAAAATTTTCGTAAACAATGGATCTTTTATCGGGCAGCCCCCCTAAATTTTATTTCCCCCTACGCTTATGCCGAAAAACTATACTCTCGTGTGCGGCACGGCCAAAGGTACTATTACTATTGAAGAAACCCCCCATGTTCTGGACTCTTTATTCCGGAAGTAAAGAATTAATTTTTAAAAAATTTAAAGACAAAAGTCTGCTTTCAAGGGTATGTTTGATTGGTTCCGATTCTGAAAACGGTAGGTTTGGTTAGACTCGAAATTTGTGTTTGATTGACTCCCAGATTCCGAAAACGTCAGGTTTGGTAGGCCTGCTGAGCCTCCTGCTTTAGGACTTTAGATTTTGTTTTCATTTGCGAAACTTTGAAAACGAGGTGAATTTGCTCAGCGTTGCCACGGAAATCGGTAACTTTACGCTTCGTTGCCAAGCATCAGACTTATAATCGGTTTTTTCAACTGGAAAGCTATTTTTCTTCAGGATGAATCTAAACCCATAGGCGAAGGAGACAGGGGGGCTGGGGGGGCTGCAGCCCTCCCAACGTTGGAAAAAATTGCAAAAATCAGCCATAATCGGGCAGAAAATCGGCCTAAAATCGGGCAAAAATTTAGTAAACAATGGATCTTTTATCGGGCAGCCCCCCTGAATTTTATTTCCCCCTACGCTCATGTCTAAACCTGCCGTTTTGAAGGATTTGTGTTTGATTGGGGAATGTGTTTCCATCTCTGCAAAATCTACCGTTTTCAGAATTTGGTAAGTCTGGAATTACTAATCAAACATTCTCAAAATCTCACCTCAGTATGCTACACATCTTGGAAGAAAGGACACACCTGCACTTCTCATGATCCCAACTTCTCTCTGATGCCTACAAATACCTCCAATGATATAAGTACATTTGTTTACATCATTCTCCGCTGGTAACCTTCCTCACTTACGCAAGACCTTTCTATTCAACCAAAATCGAATGCAATGCAATTACCTGCATGAGGCAGAGCGGGAAAAGACATAAAGTCATCGATAAGCCGCCAAAGATGAATGGTAGTACCTTACTTGAGTAAACAAAACAAATAATGCTAATGTAAACAAAATATTTATTGTTAGCACATTCATTACCTGCTGCTATTTTTAGCAGGAACCTGTAATCATAAAAGTTATTTTAGAAAGTTTGCATTCTTATACCGGGTGTCCCAAAAAATTTATTCGACCTTTGATTAATTATTGAAAAATATTAAAAATTACTGACAAATCAACTATAACACGAACGGGCTCCTAAATATATATTCCTGTACCTGAGATCTTTAATCAATCTTCGACATAAGAGTTTTGTAAATCTCTTAAAAATTCATTGATTTAAGATCTTTGAAAGATCAAATTTATTCGACAGCTTAAACCGGAGACCCCTAGAAGACTTGTAAACGCAAAGAAGCTCCTAAATCGAAGTAAAAAAGTTATCTTATGTCATGCACCTGGTTGGTGTCAGAATGAACCAAGAAGACTTCGAAAGTAACTTGATTTATCAGTCAAAGGCTTAACTTAGATTCACTTGGCAAATTTACCTCGTTTTCAAAGTTTCGCAAATAAAATTTCGCTTGGTAACATCACTCACCTTTTAAACTCAAGAAAAGGAAAAGCTGGTAAGGAGTTTGTTTGGAAACGGGAAATTCCAAGTTCAATTCTGGTCCATGATTTACTAAACTTGAGGATATAAATTCATAGAAATTTACCTGGCACAAGGAGGGATTTCTTACGATATCATTTTAAGAGAAGTATTCCGTAAATACATCATTATATCACTAACAAGCAGACAAAGAAGAACAAATCATAAACAGCAAAGGACCTAAACGTGAGCCTTGTGGGATCTTTGAAATGCGGTTGTCTCGTGACGAGCATAAAGGTTGTTGTTTACAACTTTATGTATTTAAGAAGAGATCTCCTAAATGCTTGCTTCCGCAGAATAATTTGAAATCTATTATGGCAAGGAATTTAAACTCAATTAATGAAAAGTTTACTTCTAAAAACAGGCAAGGATAATATTTGCCGTGAGAATGAAATGGAAGAACGTCAATCTTACAGCGAAAGAAAAAGAACACATACTAGGCCCTTCAAAGCTGCATAATGATAATACCTCAGGTAACCCCCATGTAAGCAGGTTCAGTTTCAAAGGTTTCCAGGATGTACGAACAAAAAGGATGCTAGGTAAGAAGGAAGGATAACAGTGCATGCTGGGTACAGCAGGGAACAAAACTTCGAAATTTCGAAATACAAAAAGGATCATGTGAATGAATTCAACACCCATACAGAGATCGAAGAAATGGATGCCTGTAGAAATTCCGGTGCAGTACTTATAAAGATCGTTTGGTGCTTGCATAGGCTTATGACGATGAGTCTCTTGTTTCCCTGTGCTCTTTGACTTGATGATGGCGCTTCAGTCAACAGAGACTCATAATATTACTCTTAAAAACCTGGCCCTATTTAGGCCTAAACTTCGCGATGTACCAATCAGATTGCGGGGTGTGGCAAAGAACAATGCTGTCGAATTTTCAATTTGAATGATGCAGTTGACTAGATTTTGAACGAAGTTGCTGCGGCAGGTACTCAGAATACTCAAAGTTGCTCAAAGATGCTAAAATACTCCAAGATACTCAAAGTTGGTCGCTAAACCAAATTAGGGTTTCATCAATAAGCTGGAGGCAGTGGTCTTTCAGATCGGTCTTTCAATCTCTACAATTTTTCAAGGGTACAACTTCTTTTACCCTTTCGGTATAAGGTGGATACGTGATCTCAGTCATATTGCCACGCGACTCGGAAACAACATAACTGGTATGCCTCACGGAGCCAGGAAACTCTGGCTGAGGAGTAACTTCGCTTGTTTTTGGATCATCATAAAGCTTGTTAAGAAGTAAGAAGCGGTTGCCTTTATCACCAGAGGATATCCAAAAATCAGCGCAGTACTCGATGGTTGTCCATCCTTTGAGCAACAGTTAAGAGTTTTGCACTTATTACTGGGGATCAGTTTAATAGATTAGACTTAATTAGGTGCTATACAAAATCTATAACCTTTGGCAGCAAGTTGGCAGCAAGTGGGCATTTCCAAAAATTAGTAAATACTTAATGGTTGTCCATCCTTTAAGAAACAGTTGAGAGCTTCGCAGCCCCGGGGGGAGGGGTACTCCCATACTTGACTTGACGGGATGTGCCGCTCAACAGGGTTTCCTTTTACGGTAAGAATTATGCGACAGGGTGTCCTTTTCTGATAAAAAGTAAGCAACAGGGTATTACAATTGATAAGAAAATTATGCGACAGGGTGTCATGTGCAAGGTCCCCAACCGTCAAATCAAGTCATTATTTTTAAGATGAAATACACGTAAAAAAAGTTAAAAGAAACTCAACTCTCAGACCGCCATAAAAACTAAGAAACTTCAGTGTTGAGAATAACTTAAGGCACTATCAAATTGCAATAACGAAGATCCATACTTTTACTCTATTTTCGAAAAATTCTATATTCTTTTACTGTCTCACATTTGCCATGTAGTTATTGTAACATAGTGTTTTGTTACTTTCGTTAAAGAACGAGGAAGATGTTGGTACTAAAAGTAATGGAAATAACGAACACCTGTAAAGCTTTAGCATGTATTTGCAGATTCCTAGTTCCTATGATATGACAAAGGAACGAGGGGGCCCCAATCCCCCTACTTCACTGGGGACCCCGTGCACCTCTGCTACGCCACTGCTATAGGGCGAAGTTTTCTGCCAGTTCAACTATCGAAAAGTGGATAAAGTAAGCATCGTCCGTTTAGGCAGGGTCTATAGTTTAGGCCAAACGTTGTTTTCAGTCTGTCTGAGATCGCAGATTGCCCGCAAGGGATCCTGGGTGACCATGGTTCTTTAATGGCCTAAAATAACCAATGCTTGGTAACGCGATTGACGATTTACAGTAAATGTTTTATCAATCATAAATTTCATTCGCGGAGCCTCGCTAAGCCAAAGAAGGAGGCTACAACAAATGAACTTTGTTTGAAAAACCCAACATAAATTGTTGTAAAATGTGGATGATTAAGACTGTTTCGTCTACAGCACTGTGCATAAATCATTTCCTTTAGTTGCCCAAGGTCACCCTCGCAGTTCCCAAGATATATTCATTGCGGCGTAAAGCCTGAATTGAACTGGTTTCCTAATCCCTATCGTTACAAGGAATTTTCTCCCATCGATGTTAAAACACCATGTCTTCCGAGCTAAAACTCGTTTGAACGGAATCCCAATGTGAATTTTCAAACAACTCAGCAAGATACGTGTTTAGAAAATAATAGGTTAGCATTAAAAAAGGTGTTTTTCAGATCTTGATAAATCACGCGGCTAATGGCTGGCTGAATAGAGAGCGTATTAAAATGGCTTGTGTTTGACGCTGCGGGGGCCTGTACGAAGGAGCCTTACTCTTTGAGGGGTAAAATCAAAGCTCAGTCGCTCAGTGAGCCATTTGGAACAACCAGGAGAGCGCAGTGCGACCAGAATTCAGTTATCAAACTTCATACATATAGCACCGTCGGATTCTTGAACAACGGGACGTATTTGTTAAACTTTGGACTGGCATAACATTAACATCGCTCAAAGAAAAACAGTGAGTAAAATCTCAGTTGACAGTCTAAAGAGAAGCAGAGCATTATTCGGATTTCAGTTACGTTTCGAGAGCAAAGACTTTGAACAGAATGAAGGCTTACAATCTTGTAGCATCTCTCATAGTTCTGTTTTCAATGATAATGCAATTTGAAATTTTTGCAAAATTTGGCCAAGTTGAAGCGAAAGGCAAAGGAAAGAAGGTGAGCAATTTTGAAATCTTTTTCTACCTGGTGAGTAAAATAACAGTCCAGGTTTGAAGGTTACTGCTCTCTAAATGTTACGTAATGATATTGAAAACTGTCTTGTTTTATTCCCAATATGTTCAATTGGATCCAGTAATTCACCCAGCTGCAATCGGTCATTCCTTCTTGTAGAAATGGGAGATCTTGTGCAGAAAGTATCCTCCGAAAAGCTGCAAAAACGAGTGAAAACAACGAGCAAAATTTCCCTTGTCCTTCTTCCCAACCATGATGACACCCCTTCACGTATCAATTTTAGAATGGAATCTCATAGAATAAGTTGCATTATTCAAAGTAGGGGAAGACTTTTTCAGCCTACCAATCAGACAGGATATGCTTGAATTTTATGGAAGCTTGCTTATGATTTTAAGAGGTTTTTCAAAGGCTTCGCGAAGGAACATTCTCGAGAAGAACTCTCGTAAATTCTGTATGGAGTTGTAGCCAGAAAAACTTTTAAAAATGATAAAATCTGTCCGTTGACAAATGATCGGTATACTTTCCAACATCATAGCCTCGAAATCTAGGGAGCAGGTGCCTTTCAAACAAGAATTGTTTTTATTGACTACCCCGTACCCATTTCTTACTTCAAAAAGTTCTTGCAGATGAAAAGAATCAGATGAAATATCGACTAATGTTTGATGAGCTCATTTATATCAAAGTTGAGTTTGATATTTTAATATATTCACTAAAAGGTCAGGAACAAGTCTTGTTTTAAGATTCAAGACAATATTTTTCGTGATGCCGGTAACAAAATTCTGATTTAGCAATAAAAGCTTGAATTACATTAAGTTGTATAGGTCTATCTGTAGCACACAGAACAGCACAGCTGAAGGAAATATTTTCAGAGTTCGTATCAATGGGATCTTAGAACGCAAGGAACTGCCGGTCTGGCAATATCCTGAGAACAGTTTGCGCGAGTGATGCCAAAGAAATTTTGTAATATTTTTACGTGCTTGTTCAACTGTAGTGTTAGCTATACCATTTCCCCAATTCAACACCTTCCAGTTTTTATGCCTCAAGCTCCATACAATTGCCTCAAACTTTTAAATTTCAAAGGACATAGTGCGCAGAACTTTGACATGAAGAGGCCAACGGCTGCCGAAGCATAGTTTTCTTTTGGTACAGGATTTAACATGAATATTCTTTCGTTTGCTTTCAAGGAGGGCTAACTCAAACTTTCTTCTTGAGCAAGCACAAATTAGCATGTGTGCAGTCCAACGCTCCTCAGTGATCACTCTCGCTGAGGAGTGTCGAGGCTGCTGCAGGCCAGCACGAATCTGGTAATAAGAGCTGTGATAGAGTTGACGTAGGCCTAGAGGCGATGGGAAGGGGCTGTCTAATCATGACAAATTGGATGGGGTAAAAACCCGGGGGTGAAAATTAAATATGTTAAGCAAAGAAAACTGTGGCTAAAAACAAAATCTTTGACTTCAAAGTTTTAATCTTATATTCAAGAAAGTACATGCTTGAAGCTGTGAATAAAGGATAGTTAGAAGAACATAAACTGGGGAAAGAGAAATAGAGGGTAAATTATATCCCCGTATAAAAAGATAATGCTCCCTGAACATCCAAGTAATCATTGAAAACTCTCTTGTTTCAATTGGATTCCATAATTTACCCTGCTTCAATCGGCCATTTTCCCCCTTGATATGAAAGGTTTCCGCAGAAAACCCCCTTACAAAAACCAGCAATGCTGAGTGAAAAAGACTGTCTTTATAGCATTTTATGGTATTGGTGCTCTAAGAGCATAAATATTGATCTTTAAAGACTTGGAAGCTCAAATTAGCATCCACCTGCAAATTAGAGCTCTGCCTTCTGGCCTGAGTTGTGAGATACAGAAATTATACCATAGAGAAAAAGAAACTGACGATAAAATGAATGATCGAAGTATTGCACGAATGAAACGGGAAAGCAAGGAAAGTCTATAGATGGAATATAAGACACTGAACAGGCTGTTATTGATCATTCTATTTTTTCTTGAATTTCCTTCACTAAAAAGACAGTGTTATGAAAACATATCTTTACAAAAAATAATACGTTCAATCGAAGGAAACTAGAGTTGAAGGGAAAGGAAGTTGTATAGATCCATTTAAATTGAACGACCTTAAGGAAATGCAGTTCCCTAGCTGTGTTTCCAGTCAAATTACATCAGATATTCTATTGAACTAAAACCAAAGCAAAAAGCATTTATTTAGGGACGCTTTGTGACTATGATTTACTTTCTGGGTGGCTAAAATTGTTAGTTTATTCAGACGTGACAAATTCAGAGCTTAAAGAAGCCCGAACTCCTGTTTTTCATAAGTAAAATGTGATTGTTAAAATCGAGTAAAGTTTCTTTGCATAGTTTGCTAAGTTTAGATAAAGCAATATGTAAGAGCCAAGTGATCTGTTCAGTAGTTAACTGTTTTGTGGCATGAAATTATAAAGGAAGAAGTCCACTGATACGATCAAACAAATTCCTAGTTTTGAATCTTTTGTATCTAATTTTCGAGTCATGGAACTTTCTGGAAGTTTTGCTATTAAATTTTATCAATCACTTTAGGCCTTCTTTGAAGCTATTTGAAATTAAGTATTATCATGAAAATCACTTCCACACGATTACGCTAAAGATGGCGGCGAGGAACTGTTTTCACCAAGATGCATTGCATTCTATGATCGAATTCCTTTCGATTCGTTAAAGATTTCTAATTCGAACGCAATGCATCTTGGTAAAAAGTTCCTCGCCACCTTCTTTAGCGTAATCGTCTGTTTGAGAGCAATGCTTGGAAAGCCGCATGCTCTCAAAGGTGTCGACAATTTTCAGACTCACCAAGGGTGTAAGGACACGGAAACTAAATATTTATCGGCCTTGTTTTCATGCTTGTTCTTCTCTGTAACTTCTTCAATTGGTGTCTACAACCATGCTGCAGCAGAAAGCGCTTTGAAGCTAAACTGCTCTCAGTTATTCGAATATGTCTCCCTAGTAGTCCTGTGTCTTGATGCACCTACGCATAAGGAAAGGTTTCCAGCCGAAAAGCCATTTGAAAATCTGGTGTTTCATTTGAAGAATTAGATTTCTTTCGGGCTTTGCGGTTGAAACCTATTCTTCTGCGAGGGCGCACTAAGACACAGGAATACAAGGGAGTTATATTCGCATAGAAATATGTGTATTCGAATAACTGACAACAGTTTGGCCTATATTATGTTCTGTTGCATCATGGTTGCAGACACCAGTTGAAGATGATACAGAGAAGAAAACAAGCATCAAAACAAGGTAAATAAACATTTTACCAAATGATCCTTGTCCCAATACCCATGGTATATCTCTGCAATTTGGGATTCTGAGAAGCTCAGAAATGCCCGAGCAGGCGAAATTTGCCAGAATTGAAGGAAATTTAAAAAACCCAAAAAACCAGAGTGATATGCCTGTTTTTTTTCGAGAAGTTAGGCCCTCTGCAACGGTACGCTGTAGCTGCATTTTGGGCTGAATGTTACTGATGCTATGCATGGTTGCAGCTTTCCTGTAGCCCAAAAGCTGTTTCGTTTCGTTAGAAGACTGCGAAAATTTTAGCCATTAACTGCCTTGCGAATCTTTCAGGCAGTAATAACAAACAGGTATGATATCAGATTCCAAGCATCCTTTACAGACCACACCCTGCGTTCCGTTAAAAGGAGCATGTGTACTTGGGTCATAGTGATGATAGACAAGCATGCATGCCAGACCCATATAGCTTCCATGACTTTGCTCGAGACCGTAATTTGGTAAGGCAACCAACAGGGGAACAAGTCTTCGGGACCGTTTGGCCATTTTTTTCTAAATAAATTTTTCGTTAGCCTTCTGCTAAGTTTTCATCAAAATGAGTAAATGATGGAAAATCGCACACCATCTGAATAAAACGGATCTTTATGCAAGATTATGCTAAAAATGGCCTTTTGGTTCTGACTTCCTGGCGTGATTTTGTGCGGGCTTGCAGGAAAAATATAGGTTTTTATCTGATCCGGGGCTAATCTAAAATGTTCTTCTGATGCTAATCGAAAATATGGAAATACCCCCACCCACCCCCTTATCTTCTCATGTCTTATTACTCCTAAAGAGGGTCCGAAAGAAGAGATACCGAGATCTGGTATCAGCAATGGCAATGCGTCCACGCCTTGACCATGTTCATAACTTGTAACTTTACCAACTTCGAATGTTGATGACTTTGGATGAGTCCTTGCCCAGGGGCAAGCAAAAAATGATTTCTATGGTCGAATAGTACAGGTGCAGCTTTCCTTGGTGGCCCGAGAAGTAAAGAGAAAGACGAGTTCATGAATGGATAGAAGGTGTTATGAACAGACTTTGGAAAGTGTCCCAAAAACTTGGGTCACATTTGTGCTGCTGCGGAGGAGGAGCCGTAACTCTTATTACGCCGTTTTCACACAGTTGCAAAGCAGGCTTCAACATAGAGTTTCAGATGCTATTTGAGCCAGTTTAACAGGAGATTGCTGATTTATGGCGCAGAAAAGGCAAAATGAGTGATGACTTCGAAAAGGGCTCTTCTACATATATGTATTATATGTAGATAACATTTTATTGTTAAATTAACTAGATTTTACTTTGCACTTTGTAATTATTTTATCTTAATGTTTGTTTTATGTTTTAGTAGGCATCAATTAGCTGCAGTAGCTATCCTTAACGCCTACTATAAATAAATTGATAATAATAATAATAATAATAATAATCTCCAAAACTGCAACAATCAAATAAATTTTGAGCAAAATGTAAGTGCAATATCGACAAAATTTCAGTACGACGCTAGAATCCTTTCGTTTGATGCTATGGTTTTTTGCTATATCTCAGACTCACGTTATTATCCCAGTTATCGCAACAATAGCAGCAACAACAACAATGACAACAACAACAACATTTTTTATTTTTCCTCAAACTGAGCGTCGATCAGTCTTTCAATAGCGATAACAACGAATATGCAATCAGTCTGGGGATATGTATTGAATGTGTCATCTCGATGCCACCCAACAGCATCTGCGATATATATGGACATTATTGGATAAATATGAGATTATGACTAAAATGTCATATACCTATGTGTCATTAGGATGATTTCATCTTACCCCACAGTGCTATTATATGTCATAATCCTGAGGCTAATTGCAATAATCCATCGGGCTATCTATGCTAATGATATCAAATGTTTTTGTTTTCTGAAATCAAACTTTTAATTATCGAGTTCTTCAAAAGAAGCCGAAAAATTAGAATTTGGATTAAAATCTAGGATTAAACTCTACACGATAATCTTGGATCATCTGGATTATCTATAGCACAACACGACGGCAACACGCGCTGCTACCTTGGTTGTGATGTTTGCCCAACTACCAGATGAATGAATGAAAAAAAGTTGTTGCGTTTGCCGAATGGGAAAATAGTGCAATTATCCACCAACCACAACCAAATTTGGTCAAAGATACATAGATTCGGGACTTGCTATGCTTTCGGTAACATGAACAAATTTTGTGATACAGTAGCATTGGTTGCTTTAATTGGCACCTCAATTCAAAGCGATTAGTGACTGCCGACAAAAGAGATTCTCTCAACCGGTAAATCAAAACAAACATGGTCGCAAAAGTTGCCGTGAAACCAGCAGGACAAACTTTTACCTTGTGCAAGCGAAAGGTGGTTTTGAGGAGAAGTTGTGAGATTATAACAAAAGAAAAGGGTAAATCTAACGTTCTGTCTCGCAGATCTTGTTTATTTGATTCAGGAGCTGTGTGGTAATTGTTTCATTGAAGCCTTAAATATCCGAGAATTATAATGCCTTCTGCTCGGCTTCTGAATCAAATAAACAAAATCCACGAGACAGAACTTTAGATTTACCCTTCTTCTCTCATCATAAGCACATAACTTCCCTTAAAAACCACCTTTCGCTTGCACAAGGCGAAAGTTTGCCCTACTGGTTTCACAGCAACTTTTGCAGCCAAATTTGGTTTGATTTACCGGTTGAGAGAATTTCCTTTGTCGGCAGTCACTAATCGTTTTGAATTGAGGTGTCAATTAAAGCAACTGTTGCTATTGTATTATAACTCGTCTCACCATGGCAAAGAAACTGGACGGAACCTCTGATCTGGATGTTACAAGCTGCAATGTTGTCTACAACTTGCAATAATTCAGGCTCCGTAACTGTGATGGAGGCTTGAGGCAGAACAAATTTTTTTAATTACGTTTGCGTAAAAGTGAGGATTGCAATGCAAGTTCAGTAACAAGGTGTTACGCGATGCAATGACTTTAAAAACAGTTGCAATTCGCTGCAAAAAGGAAGAAATAAGTTCTACTTCTGGCAATCGCTGCGAGCGTAAACACACTGAGTTGCAACTTGCAGTGATGATATGTTACGCGGTGCAATCCACCAGCAACTTTGTTCGCAACGGTAACAACTTTTGCTAATTGGATCGTGCAACACTAACTTCATGAGAGAACTTAGGGTGCCACTGTGGCAATTTTCCTATACCTTTATTACTCTAAGAAATGTGCTCATCTTTATTAATTTCACAAATAAGGACGACTTTGCTTGCAGGCTTTCAAAAATGTCGATGCGTTTTTATGTACGCCGACCAAATACGATTCATAGATCGGCCGAATTGAAGCTTTTTTCTTGACGCTTTACAAATGAAGGTAGCGTTTCATGACGCACGAGCATTACTTGAGCTTCCGCGAGCCATATGTGGTTGGCAGGAATGAAATGGCTCAAATTTTGAATTCAGCTTTAATTACAAAATATTGTCTTTCATTTCAGTGCAAAATAGAATTCCGCCATGGCGAATACGTGGTGTATTGTCCGAAGAAAATCCCAAACAAGGTGAGGTTTTGAAATGAAGAGATCATCTTTAAAAAGAGGCTTACTTATCGATAGGATATTTTTCAATTTGGAATTCGACAAATCATCCTGGTATTAAAGATAGGAAGTCTACTTTTGTTGGTTTTAGCCAATTAAAATACTTGAAAGAATCATGGGAGATATTTGGAAAACAAACGCTGAATGTATGAGGTTGCTATATTCTCTTAACGAGCCATTGTCAACCAGTGTCCTTTGCGGGCACGCTACAGTTTCAGGGCCTGTTCAAACGGAGGTGAACCTGCTTACCGCTTAGTGTGGGTCCATCGTTTGCGTTTACGCCAACCTTGATTTTCAGACAGTTTGAAATTTCTGCATGCCCGCAAAGGACTCCGGGTGATAGTGGCTCTCTAATCTGCAAACCCAAGTTCTTCCTCATAGAACCGAAACTCTACTATATTAGTAATATGCAGAAATATCTTGGCAAATTCTGACGTGTTTAATCACTCGGTACCGACTAAGTCAGTCAAGGATGCCTCTTAATATGCATTATTTTGCAGGAGAGCCAGCGAACATTCTCAAGAAAAAGAGGACCTCGGGGAAGGAAAGGTGACAAGGGAATGCCTGGGCCGATGGGTCCTACAGGACAAAAAGTGAGTACAATTAACAACACTTGCAAAACAGTGTGCTGTTTTGAGTGTGATGTAATGTGGGATCTGTCTAATAACTACCACCGTGTGAACCAAGCAGAACTTCACATGTTCCTCTACTTTTTGTTTTTAACAGTGAAATTATGTATTCGAATAAGATACTGACGTCACGACGCTCTCAGAAGTCTTCCAGAGAGGTGTGCAATCAGACTTATGCCTTTTCGTCCCTTGCTTCCCTACGTTATTTGATTTGTTGATATCTCATGGTAAATAGAGACTCATAATATCACACTTAAAAGTGGTTCCAATTAAGGCCCGCATAGTGATTCCGTATTCACCAATCAAATTGCTAGAATTTCACGTTTAACCAAACAGGAGGCGCTGTTTAGACTGTTGTTGTTGTTGCATACCAAAAACGGTTGATGAGGTCTAGAGTTTTTTGCAGCTGCGATGGATCTATTCTACAGTGGGAGATTACTGCCTGAAAAGTATGCACTTTGCGATTTGTAGGTCAGGAAAACACCATTCTTTGTACTACAAGTTTCCTTTTCAATGTTTAAGCTCTTTAGACCAGACTTTGGAGCAATTTTATTGAGTGTACGAGAACTTTCGCTAGTTTAGGCCATTTTGAAGAAGTGGGCCAACCTTTCAACAGTAAATATTATGTGTCCCTATTGAACAAGTGACACAAGAACGCAGGGAAACAAGGGACGAAAGGGTATAAGTCTAGTATGCAACCTTCCTTAGAAGAAAAACAATAATTAAATGTGGAATATTCCATTAATTCACCATTCCTTTTTTCTCAGGGACTGCCGGGGCCAGCAGGGAGAACTGGACCACAAGGACCCATTGGACCAGTAAGTGATTCTTAAAGTCTTTCTTACATGCCTTTATTTCTTTTCATTAAAAAAAAACGAAAATATTTCTTACTAGTTGTGCGTTAGACTCATTACATATTCATAGTTATTGCCTAGGAGCGTTTCACTCGGTAAAAATTTCGTACACCTTTGGCAGAAAAATCCTTTTGTTTTCAAAACGGATTCGCGAAAAATTCCGAAAAAATCCTACTGTTTTAAGAAATCTAGCACGCATTTTCGCAAGAGTGATACCACCCTCGGTCATTGCTATCAAAGGACTGAGGGATTCAATTCAATTCAGCTAATGAATACAGAAAGTTTTGTTGTTGTTGTCGCCATTGTTGTGACAAATGGGACCATGTAGTGAGTCTAAATGGGCGTCTTTTCCATTTAGATGGGACCAACAGGTGCGGAAGGGAAGCCAGGAGTAACCGGACCACAAGGAACCAAAGGAGATAGGGTAAGCTCAATAAATTCAATGATTTTGTCTGAGGATGGCTATCGACTAGGCCGGGTTTAAATGAAGAGCCTTTAAAGTAATCCTTTTTAAAAGTGAGTCAATGGAAACGCTAGTGTTACTGTGAACCGATGTTTACTCGTTTTCAGTCGTTGCCGCTGGTAGTTTTTGTCGTTTTCTTCCCCTTTCCGCAGTTTCAACTTGAATTTGATCTGTCAAAAGTAACGCATGTTGTTGTTCCAGCAACTAGGATAAAAGTTATCCGTTTAAGGCGTTTCCACTAACCAATAGGTGGATTAAAAGATACCCTTGTTAAAACTGATCCAGTCTGAGACCCATTTTTACAGTTACCCATTTTCGAGTTCGGTTAGTACGAACACAACTCATCAATCGATTATTTCACTTACCAAAGAGGTAGCAAGTACAATCGACCAATCAATCCGTTAATCAATTCAGTTTTCATTCTCTTTAGGGTGACCTTGGACCAACCGGAGCACAAGGACCCCCGGGAATGCCTGGTAACTGTTTATCAGACAGTCCAATTTACGTCCAACGAAATGGTGTGCATTGCTTGCCCGGGCCTATCGGACCTCAGGGAAAGAAAGGTACCACAGGACCACAAGGTATAAAAGGTGTGCCTGGTGAAAAAGGAGAAACCGGGCAAACAGGCAAACAAGGAGGTAAAGGCTCAAGGGGTCCGGTTGGGCTTCCTGGCCTTCCGGGAACATTGGGGAAGATTTCCTGTATGACACGATACACACAATGGATTCGACAAGACGATGTTTATCAGATGGGAAATTTAGCCGTTCTTTGTCATGCAGCCGAATTCTTACAAGGATTTGTCGTGGAAATGAGGAGGACAGATTTGCGATATAGGTACTACTGTTGTGCGTTCACATAAGTGGGGAATGCACGCGAATAACGCGAAATGATGTATTGGTCTAGGCTATGAGATTAAGCCTGGCGGAGAATAGTTCTCCGAGATTATGCCAGCTCAGTGCTGAGGATGACGGAAGGTTGAAGTGGGGAGATTATATTTTTGCACAAGATACTGGGTGTGACGAGAGAATTGCCCAAGTTTGAATATGTATAGTGGCGTAATCATGACTTTGCAGCCAGAGCAGTCAAAACAGTCAGCCCCATCAAAATAAAGGTGCAAGCTTATTTGGAAAATCTTTGGTAATTTCTCGAATTTGAGTCGTTAGGAGGCCGTTTCGATCTGGGAACTAGTTCTCAGGTCATAATTTTCAGAGCGCGATACAGTTTAAACTTTAGGCCCATTTCAAATTGTCGTGAGCAAGCCACCTGCTCCGAATCAAGAAAGAGGAGATAAACAATCAATTGAAGACTAGAGAGGTAACGAAATACATTTCTTCATTTAGGAACATTTAGGTCAGGTATTTTGGACACGATCAACATCTAAATCGTGTCCACAACACCCATGGTTCAAGTTATCTTGAAAATTGATCTTGCTGCTATGAGCCAACGTTCTCTTCATCAAAATCCGTTCTGCATTTTAGTTTTTATGATTTTCAAACTGGTCAGCCTACTCTTACACACCCAGTATCGCATGAACTGTATTTATGTTAATATAAGTCTTGTGGCATGGAAATTATAACTTATAATTAATAGTCTTAAGTAACTTGCACTCAATACGAGTACTGACGAGAGATGCTTAACTTGAAAAAGCCTCAGAAATTGCACCTGTTGTTAGAAGCTGTTGTTAGATGCTTTCAAATTTGCACTATTTACGATCCTTTCCATCAGCAAGGGCGAAGTTAGTAAAACAAAGGAACGGGTCAAACCATGGGTGATCGAGTCCACAATACCTGGCCTAAATGTTCCTAAATGAATAATGTATTTCGCTACCTTTCTAGTCTTCAGTTCATTGGTTATCTTCTCTTTCTTGATGTGGAGCTGATGGCTTGCTCTCGACAATTTGAAATGTGCCTAAAGTTCAAACTGTACCGGGCTCTGAAAATTATGACCTGAGAACTAGTCCCTAGATCGACGCGGCCTCCCAACGACTCACTACGTCGATCTGGGAACTAGTTCTCAGGTCATAATTTTCAGAGCGCGGTACAGTTGAACTTTAGGCCCATTTCAAATTGTCGAGAGCGAGACATCGGCTCCGAAACAAGAAAGTGAAGATAAACAATGAATTGAAGACTAGAAAGGTAACGAAATACATTTACTCATTTAGGAGCATTTAGGCCAGGTATCATGGACACGATCAACACCCAAATCGCGTCCACAGCAACCATGATCTAACATAAAGCTATTTGGCAACAACAAGAATAGATCTCACACCTTCTGTGCAGCCAATCATAATTATTCTCCTTCCCTGTTCATTTGATTTGATTGAATGCATTCAGAGGTGTGAAATTGATTTTTCTGAAAAGCAAATCCCTTTGTCTTCTCGAAAACCTAACCCCTCTGTTTTACGAAATTCTCCCTTCTCTTGCCAGGGCAAATCATCCCTGAACTTGTGCCTAAGTCTTTTCGGACACACTATAATTTCTTGAATGTATATATCAACCATAAAATTGTCATTATTCTCGATAGAATATGTATGATAATTTCCACTGAAATTTTGCATCCATTGTTTCATGTATTAAATTTAGAGTTTTAGTAGTGATGTATCTATATATCATATCTTCGTTATATTGTGAGTCTATCATTCTGCACTTCTTTCCTCGATATACCGGGTGAGTCAAAAAAAAGTTTAACCGTTTGGTGGGCTATGGAGTAAATAGTATGTGAATGATATTTAAAACTAAAATGTTAACCTATCAGTCAAAGGCTAACTTAGACTGCGTTCACACGATGCCGGCACATTTTGAAAACGGTGAAAAATGTGACGGCAGCAAAATTTGAGCTAGCGTTCACACGATGCCGGCACAATTTGAAAACGGTAGGATAATTTACAGTAAAAACTCGTTCCTGGACTTTGATGCTAAAAAAAGTACCTACACCCTAAGAATCGACCAGTCTCGATCCAAAAGCGTTGAAAAATGATCTGTTTACGATGCTGTTTCAAATTTATACCGGTTAGGGTTCCGTTTTCAAAATCTACCGTTTTCGAAATCTGCCGGCAAAAAATGTGCCGTTTTCGTGTGAACAGGAGGCCTATCCGTCGAATTTTTCACCGTTTTCAAAATGTGCCGGCATCGTGTGAACGCAGTCTTAGATGAGAAAATTTTGTTTGGTAAAATCATTCATCATTTGGACCCAGAAATAGACCTTTTAGCTATTCTAAAAAAGAATCTGGATCGAACGATACATCATTAGATTTTGTAGAATTTTCGAATGTGCACAATACTGATAGAAGCTCTAATGCCACTCAATCGAACCTCATGTATAAAAATGTATAAAAATGACGCTCGATCTAGGCTCTTTTGTAGAATAGCTAAAAGGTCTATTGGGGAATGCTTGTAAGGGGCATGCTTGGGAACAAGAATTCCTCATTCCATTCTGGTCTATAATTTACTTGTTATTGAAATTAAAAATTCTATTTCTGAAACTTACAATAAGAACTTCAATGACACGTAAATTATGGCCCAGAATGGAACGTGGAATATTGGGTCCCCATGCAAGCCCGGTCTAAATGATGAGTGATTTTATCAAACAAAATTTTCCCATCTAAGTTAGCCTTTGACTGATAGATTAGCGATTCAGTTTTGAATATCGGCTCCATACTTTGTTATTTCACAGCCCATAAAACGCGTGAACTTTTTTTTGACTCACCCAGTATATATTTTCAGTCTGTGACAAGATAAATAACTTTGGAACTTTCACAAAATTGCTTGGGACAAGTTTACCAATGAAGAATTTTCGTAACTAAGCATGAAGTGAGTTTGACTGGTAACAATTCTGAAAACTGTAGATTTGGTAGACTTGGAATCTGTGTTTGATTTACTCTGAACTTCTTAAAACCGTAGGTTTGGCAGGTTTGGATGGCCTTCTGAATATTCGGCTCAAAATGGTAGAGGGTTTGACAGACTTTGGAGAGATTCTGGTCTTCATTAGCAAAACCTCTTTGCAAATCTGAAACCTACCGTTTCAAGAAATCCTTGTTTGAAAGGGAAATATATTTCCGTCTCTGCAAGTCTTCTGTTTTTAGAATGAAATAGTTTACGAATTACCAATCAAACAGCCCATAATTTCTAACTATTGTACCAACGGACAAGGAAATCACAGTACCCGAGATATGTCAGAAGATGTGACCGCCTTGGGCATCCCTACATGCACCGTGCACTGCTGGTATTTTGCAGAGATTCAAAATTACATAGCTTGGTCATGAAGTATAAAACATTTCTAAACACGCCTGATCTAAGCCTGTTGTGTTCTTAGATCTAAAAATACTTAACCATCAACAAAAATTTCACACATCGCAGAAGCTTATCCTTACTCAAGTCGTAAAGACGATTTAAAATTTAGATTTTAAAAAGTGAATAAATGCAAATCTCAAAAGAATATAACAACGATTTATTGACCTGAATTTTAAATGTTTCCCCACCTCCTCACAGTTGACCCGAGCTTTTAAAATCTGCATGGATATAAAGTTGAGTATGTCAGGGATTTAGGCAACTGATCGGCTGACTTTATAGCGGATTTTGCAATTTGTTGAAATTTTATAAATCCAAGGAAATTTAGCAGTTATCTTTAGGACGACTTAAAGAGTCGTTGTCACCCAGAATCCTTTGCGAGCCAGCCACAGTTGGAGACTGTCTGAAAATCAAAGTTTGCCAGAGCGAAAACCAAGGATCAACAATGCAATGGTTGAGAAATTTGATTGGCTGATCGAAAACAATAGCAAACGTAAATCATTTCTCGATAACTCTCTAATTATTCGAATAACAGCAATATAATTTTGTCACTCAGCAACAAACATGACAATGTTGCTTTGTTGTTTGAAATCGAGGTCGCATAATTTGTTAAGCCAACCGTAAAATCCAAAATGGCTGTTAATGCACCAATTTTCTGAGCGCATTAGATGATATTCAGCGAATGACGTAAGAACATCATGGGAACGAGGTTGATAGTTGAACTGATGGAAAGTTTTATTTTAGTTTTTGTTTTATCAAATCAATTACCGTAAAAGCTCTATCAAGCCCCCCTCTCTATTAAGCCCCCCTCTCTATTAAGCCCCCCCTCTCTATTAAGCCCCCCTCTCTAATAAGCCCCTCCTCTCTGAGTCAAAATTTCAAATAAGCCCCCCCTCTCTATTAAGCCCCCCCCACTTATACAAAATTCTAGAATTTACAAATTTTTCCGTTTATTTAGCTATACAACCTTACATTTTAATTTTAGTATGATACGAGATAAAAACTGAGTCGAATCTGTGTATTTGAGTCGGAAAATTGTGTATTGAATCCGCAAAATATGGAATAAAGGAACTGAAAAGCCACCAAATATATCCTTTTCGCTTGATTTTGTGAATAAGCCCCCCTCTCTAATAAGCCCCCCTCTCTATTAAGCCCCCCTCTGGAAGGTCCAAAATTAAATAAGCCCCCCGGGGGCTTAATAGAGCTTTTACGGTATGTATGAAACACAACTCGCTGGAAGAGCAGCAAACAGGCCCAAACAAGTCCAAAGTTACTTCTTCTGTTGGTAAATATTCAATCAGTTAACAACATCCATCGTTCTGTTCAACTTAACCTGAAATTTTTTATGGATACAGTAAATTTTAGTCGAATTTGGACATTTTGAAAATTAATAGAGGATTTCATAACCCCCCACACATTTTCCACTGGCTACGTCCTACTAATAGACTAATACAATTACCTTTTGATTCCGTTAGACACTTCTCGCAGCAGGCAACATAGAACGAAAACAAAATATTACTAGTCACTTTCTGTCAAGTTTCAAATCGAAATATTAGCATACTTTAAAAGTGACTTGCTTACATCAACAAAGCTACGACAGTGCAATCCCTAACTTCACGTGCTATACTACAACTAAAAATAAAACTAATGCATTGACAAGTATTGAATTTAATCGTATACCCATTGCTAGGTCTTAACCTTAACATCGTTAAGAAAGGCTTACAGAAGCTCCAGCTGAAAACTCGATACAACACACAATTTAGATACGCACAAGTCAGTTACGAAAGATTATGCGCTGCAAATACCATGAAAAACTCTATTTTTTTAGCTAACATGCACTTGAGAAAAGGAAGCTAAAACATTGGCAGTTTGAGAAAAGGAAGCTAAAGCCGGGTCATCAACACTGCAGGCTTACAATTCTTTTGTTATCAACAATGTTACGAGAATAGAAATATCAACAAAGTTTACATGAAGGAAAAGAAACAGAGGAAGCTACCAAACAAAAGAACAACCTACAAGCAGAAGAATGCGGTACTCAAACTCGCATTTCCTAAATACCACATCTGAAAGGAACCTACTGGATATTAAGGTGAGAGATTCTCCTTCGATTTCCAACCTTAGAAAGAATCTGCATCACATCAAGTGCTTCTAGGCCTGAAATAATTTGTAAACATTTTTTTCATAATTTTGACAAGAAAAAAAGGGTTTGAGTTTGCTTTCGTAGCATGCGGCATTTGAAAATGGCCATACTTAAGAAAGAATCAATTTGATGATAAATAATTCCATTAATGTATCCAAACTGCATATCATTAGATAGGAGAAAGATTATACTTTCAGATGGTATACGTTATATCTACTCAAATTTTGCCAATTTTTTGAGATTCTAAATTATTGTTGAGTTGCATTTTTTTCTGAAATACCTTGTAAATTAGGACTTATCAGTAACATGCAGTAGAGTTCCGAATACAAGAACGTATGCAATTAACATGATCTTCTGAAGAATGGATGCTCAAGTTTAATTTTCCTGCTATACTTCCTCGCATTTCTTGGTACAAAACACTTTGCAAGACTATAACTCTAAAACGGTAGGAAAAGAAGTCCTGGAAGACAAGGTCCTGGAAGGAAGCATCACTTGTAGGAAACGTTCTTTGTTGCAAAAGCAAACTTAACCCTTTCACCCCCGGCTAAAATTAAGCTTAACAGGAAAACCTAATGCAGACCGTCGTTTTCCAGGGGGTATCACAATCAGTGATTCAAAAAGCAATAAATAAATGCAATGTCCATAACCTTTCAAATCAATCAAAACTCTAAAAGCTTTACCCCCTAAAAATTCGCAGTTCTCAATGAATACTGTTGGGTTACATGGCCCTTCCGGGGGTGAAAGGGTTAACTTCGTAGGACTTTGTGAAAAGAACGTACTTATGACAAGAAAACACTTTACCTCATAGAGGTGACACCTTATGTGCAAGCTTAAGTGCCAGATTCTTTGATCACAAGGAATGAAGCGAAGGAAGCAAAAAATTTTGTCAAAATTAGCAGTGAAGGAAGCTTCGAAATTGTAGGTAGAAACACCGCAAAAAGATGAAAAACAACAGCGAATGAGTCGGTTTGACGAATACATATATATTGCCAATATTTCGTCCTGCCATACGGCACTTCTTCAGGGCTGCTATGAAGCTCCCCTTCTTTCAAGAAATAATATCGTCTATCAAATTAGCCATATACAGCTGCGGAAGTTACCTTCCTGGACAAGTCGCGTTTCATTAGAGAGCTTTGACCCACTCTCTATGGTTCAAACTATGGCGTCTCCCTTTTGGTTACAGTAAAGTTGTATTTGGAACACTAAAGTTCTTAAAATGAGCAACATTTCCAAAATGAAAAATCCCCAAATATCTACGGTAATCACATTGTCTATAATACATTATTCAAACTTGAAAGCAAATAAAAGAAAATATTGAATATTTATAACAACAAAGATCGCGCTGCCTGTTTGTATTTTTTTACCTCGGCCATAATCTGTCTTGCTTGCTCCGTGAGCAATTTTTGGTCTTCCGTTTGGCCACAAGCAACTGCACGGAAATTTTCTGGCATCTGAGGCTAAAGAGAAAGAGTTGAAATCTTAATAGGACAAAAGACGATGGGCGTAAAATCTTATCACAGGCTATTCCTTCTAAAGAGATTCATTTCACATTTCATATCTTAAACACATTTATACGGGGTACAAAATTCAATTATTTGGCCCGTATAAATATATGTGGCCCGGTTTAAAGGGGATTGTCACAGTTAAAAGCTGGTCCGGGTCAAGATAAGAATATAATCTATCGTATTTGAGAATTCCAACACGTGCGGTTTCAATCTGTAGCTAAGGAAACAATGGATGTCTTGGCATTTCCTTAGCCTACTCTACGGAATATCGCTATGTCGATTCTAATAACGCACAAATGTAGATAAATAGGATCAAACTATATGCCTGAATACAAAACATGTCTGTACTAAATCAAAGATTTTCATACTCCAACTGTCTCAACTTTGATTTGAAACAGTGTACCGATGGGGCCTCCTCTTCATTCTTGTCGTTAAACCTGTTTCACACTTTCGTAGCACGGTAAGAAAATGTCCTTTTGCCACTTACTGTTCGCAATAAAGGTATATATTGCAAAGTCAAGGTGCAATTGATATAGGGACTTTGAAAAGTTCTGTAATGTCAACAAATCTGTGGTAGACACTGTACTAAATACTTGGAGAAAAGCCATTGTTGCAGTTGAAAAGACCAGTTCCCCTACATTGTTTTATGGCAAACAAAGAAATCTTTGTTCTACCCAACATTCCGGGCAACTGCATCCCCTTGCCCCCTGGTATCCACCACTGCCCCCAAACGACCTTTCAGTCATCAACCTGCAATGAAAATAAAGCTAATATACTTACGTTCTGAATCGATCGAGCAGGGGTCTCTTGAAAGCGTAAATTTCTCACCGGGGGCCTCTTGTATGGTACCTGACAAAAAGAACAAAGAAAGACTCAGAAACATGAATCTGAAGCAAAGAATGTGAGCATGAAGCTCTTATTGATATTTTTTATTCAAATATAAATATTTACAATATATCTTACATTCAACAATACCTATTCTAATTACTATACAACACTACAGGTACGATACCCTGGGGAGCAAAAAACAATGACTACCCCCATGGCCAATATAAAAAGACACGCAACATTCAACTAACCACGACTACACTTCAAACGATTAAAAACTAATGGATAATGTACTAGATTCTGTTCCACACCAGATGTCTGTTCAGGGTTGATGACTTGAATGATGTCACAAGCGCAACTGATGTAATGTGGTAGATAAAATGCCTGACATCTGATGTGAAAAAGAATGTACAAGGAAAAAGAAAATTTGCTCTTATTGATGGGGTGTCACTGTACCGCTGTTTTGCCGTGAGTGAAGCAAGTTATGAAACTACAGTAGAGTGACGGCAGCCAATAAGGGCATCACTTGTCCTTACCTTGAATCCACCAGGGACAGGCATGAGAGATAACTGAGTATTTCCATTCGTATTTTGAGAAGGCAACATATTGATGATGAAATTACTTGATGGTGTTTTGAATTGATCACTTGAATTGTCAATGAGATCTTGTAAAGGGATCACTGTGATCTGTCTTGATTTATATGGTGTATGACTTGGTGTAGCCATCGACATCAAGCCTTGTGAAATCATTGTCTCCTCCTGCAAAGATTCATTATCACAATTTTTAAAGAATATTCTCTTTCTGACTCGGACACTTTTTATACCGGCCTTTTTTCTGACCCGGACACTTCAGTTGCCAGCTATGATCTGCAGGGAGCCAGCTATGATCTAGCTCATGAAGTTTTTTTTTGGGTCACCCGGTATGATCGACAAAAAATTTAAAAGCTTTGCATGTTACCACAAACAAAATGTGCATACGATAAAAGTTATCTTGGAAAGCTTACCAAAGCCGGTCCTACAGCATGCTCGGTCAAATTATCCATACTTCCATCCTCTAAATTTTGTCCTTTTTTATCCGCAGCATCAAATGCGAGTGTTCGTCGTAAAGTTGTTGCTTTGAGGTTCTGAGCTGCAGCCTGTGTTACTTGAGTTGTTTTGTGGGTCTCATTGAGCTGCGTTTTGGCGTAATCGTGATCTGGAGTACCACTGGTAATAGCCATTTCACTTTTTGAGCTCTCTTCTTTCGAAAAGATTGCAGAAATATCCGTGAACTTGCCAGGGCACTAGAAGAAATAATATCATTCAGAAATGGTAATCATAAATTCTTGCACTTTTTACCTGATGAGTTGAAAAAAAGCTATCCCAAATAAGAGCGCACTGCTCCAAGGATATCAAACAACAATATAGCCAAGTATATTCGAGGCCCTTTACAGGAGAAATTTCAATCCGTGTTGAACTCAAGACGGGTTGAGTTTCGATAACAATTCTTATTTTGCTTTGCATTTACATGACACCTTAACTTGGGATGATATGAAAGGGGTTGCACACGACAGAAGCAGGAATGCGAGCCCCCTTCAAAAATGTGATTGATTGAGGAAATAGATTCAGTATCCTTTGTTCACATTCTATCTTTGGTTTCAAGATTCCCCGAGTTGAAGACTTTTTGCGTGTTGAGAAATTTCAACATGGGTTGAGCTGCCAAGTTGAACTGAGCCTGTGTTGAGTTTCGGCTCGGCCTCCGTCTGAAACGCGATAAATACACTGTCAACCGAGTTGAAACTAAATACAAGTTGAATTCAACAAGAGTTGGTTGAAATTTCTCATGTAGAGAGCTTCTGCGTTAATAGTGGACATGTTCATATCCGTTTAAAATTTGCTTAAACCAAATTGGTCACTTCGTTCAGAAATAATAAGGGAAATTCTCAGGAAAGTCCCTTCAACAAACTTTATAACAGGCTTAACATCATGATCAAATTTTCCTAATATTTCTACCTTGTAGTAATACGAACAGACTTCGTAA
The DNA here is from genome assembly GCA_964020215.1 of Aurelia sp. 3 sensu Dawson et al. (2005). Classification (NCBI taxonomy): domain Eukaryota; kingdom Metazoa; phylum Cnidaria; class Scyphozoa; order Semaeostomeae; family Ulmaridae; genus Aurelia; species Aurelia sp. 3 sensu Dawson et al. (2005). The sequence goes on from OZ026593.1 coordinate 1,986,453, forward strand.
TACAATAGCAACCGTTGATTTAATTGTCAACTCAATTCAAAGCGATCAGCGACTGCAGACAAAGGAAATTCTCTCAACTGGCAATCAAAACAAATACGGCCGCAAAAAAGTTCTCCCGAAATCAGTGGAGCAAACTCTCGCCTTGTGCAAGTTAAAGGTAGTTTTTAAAAGAAGTTATGTGCTAAAAACGAAAGAAGAAGGGTAAATCTAATGTTCTGTCTTGCGGAGATTTTTGATTTGATTTCATCGACTTGCATTTCATAACTTGAGGGAAAACATCTCCTTGAAAGCTGGCTTTTGAATGTAACAATCACAAAAACTACTCACCAAGGTCAATCCATTATTATTCCCGGCTGTAACTTTATCCAATGCAATTTTCAACGGCGTTGGTGTCCTTGGGGTCTTATTTATCAAAGAGTGTCTTATTCTAGGCGTCTCTAACTCCCCGGTGGTCTTCAATTTAGCAGTTTCACTTAACGGTGTCTTCGTGCTTGACACTTCCCCCTTTGATGGTGTGCAAAGTGGTGTTTTCTGATTGCCAATGTGTGCGCGTGCGGGGGTAGATGTATATACTCTGCCATCATTTACAGAAGGGCTGTTGAAAAATTGAGATGGGGAAAATGGAAGCTGCTTCAGAGGAGTCTCCCTCGCAGGTGACATGAAACTGCATTGAATGGAGATGCTTTGACTTGTACGGCATTTATCTTTAGACTTCAAAATGTTAAGGAAAGTAAGTCTCAAAATAATAAACATAGATGGTATTACAATACTGAGCATGAAAACCCACTCGACCAAGCGATTAGGCGGTTGCAGTAAATCTTTATCAATATAATGTCCAGCAGGAAATTTTCAATATATACTGGGTGAATCAATAAAAACGCCCGGCGTTTGAAAAAATCCCTCTCCCTGAATATCAAAGCAATGATGTTGAAAACTGTCTTGTTTTATCTCCAATATGTCAAATTAGGTTCATTAATTTACAAGGCTTTAATCGGTCATTCCTTCCCGTCAAAATAGGAGATTTCCTGCAGAAAGCCCCTTTCGAGAAGCTACAAAAACGCGCAAAAACAGCAAGCAAAATTTGCCTTTGTTCTCCTTCCCAGCTCTTGGATGTGCTCATGTATTTGGTCCTCACGGGAGAATGGAATCCCCCAAAACAAGTTATTCACACTAGGGGGAAGACTTTTCAACCGGCCAAAACGAAAGCACGTGCTAAAGCTTGCTGAAAGTCATCGCTGTGAGGTAAACACATTTGGGACTTTTGCTTGTAATTTTAGCACGTTTTTCAAAGGGACACATTTTAGAAAATTGCCTACAGAATCTGAACGGAGTGACCGATTTTAGTTACTTAGGAAACTTTCTAAAAATAATTGAACATGTTAGCTATTTAATCAGATATTGCAAATATCATTGCTTATATATTCAGCGAACAGTAGCCTTTCAAACGCCGGGCGTTTTTTTACTAACCCGGTATACTTTAGAGGGGGTGACAGGGGGAGTCTTTGGTACCGGTACCAACTCATAAGGTACCAGGTTCCACCCAAATTGAAGGTATTGGTACCACCAATTTTGGGGAAGGAGCTATCATGAATATGACGGATTCTGAAAGGAGGTCTACGTCAGTTCCTCGTGAGACCGATGGGCAAGACCAAACCACTCCTGAGCACGCCACCGTGGCATCTGTGTCACTGTCTGCACTGAAAAAGCTAAAAATTTGTTCTAGGCATTCCAAAATGATCCAAGGACGAAATTGTTATTGGTACCGACTCATATAAGCTTGGTACCGGTACCCCTACCTTTGGTACCAGGTTCCACCACATTTGCACAATGTTGTACCAGGTACCACCCCTCTGGTACCATGGTACTACTACCCTGTCACCCCCCCCCCTCACTTTAGTCATGTATAAAGGTTTGTTTACACCCATTTCATGTCAGGTGATCACTCTCTTGATAATACATCATTTGAATTCTTTAACATATTTTGTACATCAAAACTTGTGGCATGAATGCAAAAAGTGGCACACTACTAAAACTTCCCGAAAGTACGACCGTAGAGGTATCACTTCCGCCAAAGAGTGAAATTTCGACTATGAATTGAGTCCAGAAACATAAAAGGTACACGTGGAAATCAAATTTTCAGGGACATATTGAAAGGATACGATTCTAGGCCTTGCTCTTCTCAATATCGTTGGTGGAGTCGTAAATCTGTGGCTCTGTGATGAAGTGGAAGCTTCGTTTGTTGGCCTGTAAATTACGAGATTTGAAAAATGCATTATAAACATCATCCCAATCATAATCATGATAATCATGATCATCATCACCATCATCATCATCATCATCATCATCATCATTATCATCGTCATCATCATCAACATCATCATCATCATTGATAAATCGCAGCTGAATTAAAGGTAACTAAGGCCTACTAAATTGAAATTACAAGAAAAATTGATAATTTTAGCACAACTGTTAGTGCGTCAAAAGAATGGGGCAGGTGTAGGGCCAGAGTTGCTTTGAAAAGGGTTTGTCAGGGGATGTCAGGCTTAGCTGTGGTAACGTAGAAAAAGAAAGTTACCTGAAAATTTTATGATCACATCCTGCAAGAAAATGTTATATTCAGCAATGTGAACCGCTTTCACAATTAAAAATATACATTTCTTCCACTCTTGGGAAAGAATATTTCTGGTTCGGCATCTGCCAAATTAACAACTGTTTCGGAATTCAGTCAGTTTTGAAATAGGAAAATGTACCTGGAAGTCTTTGATGTCGATATTGAAACACTTGCTTTCTGTTGATCTGTGAAGGCAACAAGTAGATATAAGGTCTTCGAGGTAAAAACGTCCTGGAAGTTAACCAATCAATTATAATGACCCCTAAGATTCTGAAAGAATATATAAGAACTTCTATACAGAGTCAATAGAATGATTCTTGAAGATGCGTTAGAGTACATCAAATCATCATACGTTTGTTTGATTCATTATAAATATATACAGGGTGTCCAAAAATTGTGCCCCGTTTGTGTGGCTACTGTGGAGGAGCTGTAGATTCAATCATCTCGGTTTTTACACTGCTGCATAGGTCTGGCTTCAACTTAGAGTTTGAGACCATGTTTGAGTCAATCTGACATGTGGTTGATGATTTATGGCAGAGAAAAGGCAACATAAGTGGTTGCTTAAAAAAAACACTATGGAGGGAAGAGTTTATGCTAAAATGTAAGTGCCAAACATAGCGGGAACTCGCTGTCAATAAGTCCTACCCATAACGGATGGAACGCACTTTATCAATCTCGTTGTCTCTTAAAAAGTTTTTCTTCTTTTAACGAAGACAAAAAAGTCCATAAGACTTACTATATCCAGACATTATCTGTTGATATGCAACATTTTCTTTCTCACTTTCCTCTCTCTCACTTGATTCAGTTTTGGCTGCTTCAGCTATCGATTTGACAGCATTAGGTGACAAGATATCGACCATAGCTACATCACCAAGCATATCGGACATGTCATTATTTGTCACATTTGGAAATGGTGACATAAATAGGGAAGATCCTGATCCAACAGCCTCTGTCTTGATTGCCACTGGGGTTAGATTGACGATCTTTTCATCAAATGGACCGACCTAGGATAAAAAGAAAAAACTTAAAGGACAAGACCGGTCTTTGTATGACTGATGCTAAAATACGAGATTATACATTTATGAATGATGTATGACCCATTTGCCCACCATTTGTCATCCTTTCTCTGCGAAATCACGTTTTGAAATAAGCGACCAGAGCATAGTGACGTCATAAAAGCAAAGAATCTGTGACGATCCTTCCTTTAACGGGCCCTTCCTTCCCGTCAAAATGGGAGATCTTCTGCAGAAAGCCTCTTTCAAAAATGTGCAAAAACGAGTGAAAACACCAAGCAAGGTTTCTCTTTAATCTCCTTCCTAGCAATAATGACACTTGGATGTGTTCATGCACTTTGCCCTCTTGGGAGAATAGAATCCCCCCGAATAAGTTATTCATACTAGGGGGAAGACTTTTCAACCCGCCAAGAGGAAAGCACGTGCTAATGCGTGCTGAAAGTCATCCCCGTGGATGAGGTAAACACATCAGGAAACTTGCTTCTAATTTTAATGTGCTTTTCAAGGTTTCTCAAAGGGAAGTTCTTCAGAAAATCACTTACAGAATCTGAACAGAGTGACGGATTCTAGCCAGGAAACATTCCAGAAATAATTGAACATGTTAGCTATTCAATCAGATCTTGCAATACATTATTGCTTATATACTCAGGGAGAAGTAATCTTTCAAACTTCGGGCCTTCTTTGGAATAACCCGGTAAGATAATGTGGTCGTGAGTTAAGAACTGTTTTGACAATCTTGATAAAAAAAGTTAAGAAAAGAAAAATAGGTTACCTTAACAGCATCACCTGACTCCATAACAGTAAGTTTTAGCTGATGAGCGGCGGCAATCGTATTTGGTGGAGTCATTTGAAGATTTGGGTATGAACCTGGGCGTGACTTCTGCAATCGAGCTTTCGACGTGACATGCTCGTAATGCCCTGAGGAAATTCGTCTTTTTAATTTTCTTTCTTCTTGAGGACCTAAATGTAAATAAATTAGTAAACTGTCTTGGTAAGTCAGCAAGTGTCGTTTTAAGATTTTGTGTTGATAGGGAAATATATTTCCATCTCTGCAAAGTCTCCTGTTTTCAGAATTTAGTAGGTTTGGAATTATCAATCAAAAAACATCCTAAGCATCAACTATAACCCTGTAACAGTTTGTCAATACCCAGCAAAAATACATATTTCAAAATGAAACGTGAGTTCAAATTTTATAGGCTCAGTTCAGATTCACTATAACGTTTCCAGAAATAGCAAGCTACTTTTAAAAGATGGCTAAAATGAGTTACTAAACCAACATGAATAAGAGATGAAAATTCCGTGAAAGTTTAATACAGTCAAGTCGTCTAGTAAAGTCAGAGATATATCATAATGAAATCACTTACGATGTTTTCTCTCGTTGCTATCTGATTTCTTCCTTTTCTTCTCCTACAAGAAAATTTGTGTGACATTTCTTTACAAATTGTAATAACCACAAAAATATTCCAAAATTTTGATTTACAATTTGAGCCCTACCACTTGAGAGTTATGACGAGGGCTCAGGCCCCGTTTACACGATACCGTTTTAATTTCAAATCGGATCGGTTTCATATCGGTTGGCCTCCTGTTTACACGAGAACGCACAAATCCAATACGCTTCATAGCATTTTTGCATGAGAACAGAACCCAAATCTGGTATGATATGTAAAAGGTGTGTTGAAACAGTATCTAAATCCGATCTGAATTGAAAACGGTATCGTGTAAACGGGGCCACACACTCGATTAGATCTTCTCTACTTCTGCAACCCCAGCCGTTGGCACTAAAAACAATAACTCCAACTTCACCTTATCCATTCTAAAAGCACCATATTTCATACTCCAGACAGAGGACTTTATAAACTATGGCATACAAAACAGGAAAGCAAAATAAATCAGCAATGACATACTCGAAACTCAGGTTCATACTGTCGTCGCATGGTCGAGTTCCAGTGGTTCTTGATGGCATTGTCAGTCCTGTAAATCGAAAACAAACAGGATATCATATCTGCTATTAACCCTTTCACGCCCGGCTAGAATTAAGCTTAACAGGAAAACCTAATGTAGATCGTCATTTTCCTGGCGGTATCGTAATAAGTGATTGAGTAAGCAATAGATAAATGCAATGTGCATAACCTCTTAAATCACTCAAATTCTAAAAGCTTTCCCCCCTGAAAAGCTCGCAGTTCTCGATGAATACTGCTGGGCCATATGGCCCTTCCGGGGGTGAAAGGGCCATAAGGATATCATATCTGCTATCATATCTGCCAACGTCATTGCTTTTGATACAGTAAAGTCTCGCCGTTAAGAAACTGCATCATAAGAAACTCAGGCCTGATTTCGCTGAATAAAATATCTCTCTACAAGAAACTATCCAAGCTGATTAAAACTTAGTTTCTTTTACAGTGTTATATACATAGCAATATTACATGGCGTATAGCTGAATATGTCTCCAGTATGTCTCAGTTCTCTTGCCATGAGAATGAAAAATATTAAACACAAATTGTGTGTTTCACTGGCAGTTTTCACCTTTAGATCTGGTTACAACCAGTAACCTCAGGTCCAAGGGTTCTTTCTTTGAAGTCTAAGCGAAAGTCTAGTAGACTAGTCTAGTGGACATTTCCAAAGACTTCAAAGAAAGAGAACAACTAATGAGAAGAACCCTTGGACCTGAGGTTACTGTGCACATTAACATGGTTTTCCTGTGTAAGAATTCTTACCTAGGAAAACTTACAGTCCTTCATACTATGCAGTCACACTCATACACGCAAGCACACACACTGATTGACGTACGTGTGCATTTTGTCACACCCAAAAACTATCTTTCAGTGTGAGTGTCATACTTGTATACAATTTTGAAAGTCTGTGCATTGATCTCTTTAAAAATGCCTATATTCTGCTGTCTGTTATGTTTTGAAACATAGAACACATGAAAAACATTTTTCAAATTTTTGCAGTGTGTGCGATCACACATGCAGTGGGATTCACGGGTGCAAAATACTGCATATGTGCCATTTTTCCCATGAAAAGGACTGTATATGGCTCAAGAATTGTTATCAAAATGTAAAGAATTCTTTATCATGCAAATGTGCACAAGGTCAGTCTGTACTGCAATCAACATGGAGGAAAAAGTGAAAACTTTAGAATAAAAGTGAATTGATTTGGCAATGACCAGTTGCACAAGCATTTTTCACGCATGCCAAATTGGAAAGTTTGCAGAATGCACGGGAGATCTCTCCTACATCCAAATTGCTTGGGCGGCAGTATTTGTGTCACTAAACAATACTTCTATTGATTCCTTTTGTTGTTTTACCAAAATTTCATGGCTGGAACCGTGGCTGAAATTTAAACTGCGCAGCAGAGAAATCGGCCGTGCAAGGCAAACTTTCCAGCCTGGCATGACTGTGCACATTGGGAATAATACTAACAATACAAAGGTCCATTTGCATAATAAAGAAAATGAGCATATCTGATGACTTTAGATCATATAAAACCAGAATCGCAGTTTCTGCAAACCTTCCAGGTAGGAGCTTAGCAATCTCTGCCCATCTGTTACCAAGCACTTTATGAGCCTCATAAATTGTTCTGTCCTCTTCTTCAGTAAATGCATATTTCTTTACATCAGGGTTTAGGTGATTGTGCCACCTGAGAAATAAAATTTGTTTATGACTTCCAATCTGATACAATTTTGAGTTTGCCTCTACTCTACAGTCTCAATGTAGTCTATTTTTGTAACACTTAGCCTTAACTCTAAACCATAAGTTTTCAACACAAGTTAACCTTTATGTGCCTCAGCTACAGGTAACATTCAGCACTGAAACATATTACAGAAATGCAGAATAATTGAACATTTGAGCCATATAAGAATATACTACATTTTAAGAGAACTTTCTTCGCAGATGATAAACCATGCTACAATGTGTTTCAAAGAAAATAATGATTTAATTGGTACATGTTCTTTGGTACTAACCTTTCTCTGCATTGCTTTCCAATTCTGCCATCCAAATGTTGTGCAATAACTGACCATTTTTTTGGCCCAAATCGAGCAACAAGTTGAATGACTCTTTCATCTTCCTGAAATGACATAGATTTAACATTTCATATCAATTGACAGCATATATATTCTTAAACCATGCCTAAAATCAATACACACAACATAAAACATGGTCATCTATGGAAAGAACACTGTTGAATCCTGTGAAAGAATAACAACCAAATTAACCTGCAACTGGGGACAAGCAGTTCTTACAAACTCTATCAGAAAGCATAGCACAGTTTCAAACTTGGATCAGCCCTCCTTACTAAGTTTCTTAATTTACAAGAAAAACAGGAAATTTTTCACTAAATCTTTTGGTGCAAACATCATAAGAGTGTTTTTTCTCATATTCATTGGGTATGTCAGCAGTAACTAGCCAAAACACAAGTTTGGCTATATCAAACACATCTTGCAGTACAACAGGCCTGGTGGACATTAACATGGTTTTCTACAGAATCACATTTAGAATAATTTACAGTCTGTCATAAGGCTCAAGAATCATGATCACAATGTGAATAATTCTTGAAAATTCTTAAGAATTCTTGTCATGTTATTTCTGCAAGGTTTGTAATGTACATTCTGTGTTGTCAGTCAAGAGTGATCAATCTTTAGTCATAGGAAGCTCTACTTCACTTTTGCAAAATTTCTCACCGCTTCTCAAAGATGTTGGCAGAGCAATTACCGTTTTAGCATAATTTCCTTGCAACAAATTGCTATCTTCAGTTTTCGATATCTGTCCGGTTGACATTGTATATTTACCTCTTTTGTCCATGCACCTTTGACAAGACTTGGATTCAAAACTTTTTCCCATCTCTGCTGACACTGCACATCTGTTCTTTTTGCTAGATGACTTGAAACCACACTCCAGTCTCTTGTCCCCAATGTCAGACAAACCTTCTTCAATTTCTCATCCTAGAAAAAAGAATTTCATTCCAGATATGTAATGTAAAAGTTGAGAATTAATAGACAGACATTTTGGCTACTCTACAAAGAATCTTTAATGCTTTACCACAATACTTTTAGACATCTTTATGTCAAAAAGGTTCAATTGAGTTCTGTTGAAGCTCCTATCACTGTGGTACACATTTTAAAATGTATATATGAAATGTATCATATAAATATCATTTGATTTGACTCAAGTTCTTTATAGAATACATCCCAAAAAATTTCAGGCTTCTGGCTGTACCCCAAACTCTGATTCACTGTCAGGTGTGACATACCGTGAATTTTTTATCAAGCCATCCAGGGCCTTATTCAACTTCATACACTCCAAAGCAGGGCTAAACAGAAATGGGGTTTATTTACAAATCAAATGGCAAGGATATATATGATAGCTTTTCAGTTCTTTTACCGATTTTTGGCCAATTCAATGTGCAATATTACAAGTCAAATACAAAATTTGACAGTTTTATCCCAGACCATATTAAAATTAACATGCAAATTTGGTGAGCTAAAGAAGTGGAAAACCCTTGGTGGCTTTAGGAATTTGATGTAAGTTGGGGATGCTTGATAGAGAAGGGGGCTCATAAAAAATTTTGGCTCAGTGCGAAGGGGCTCATTAGCAAGGGGACCTAATAGAAAGGATGTTAAATAGCACTTTTACGGCATTCTCTGCATGAAAATTTTGAAGCACATGAAATTCTTTATGGTACAATGTATATTTTTGCATTAGTTTAGCAGTTTAGCTAACCTCATCCGATGACCATCTTTCTTTGGAGCACTTTTTTCTCTTGATTCTCTCCAATGATCTAGGATGCATCAGGCTACGGAGAAAGATAAGTACCAACATATGGTTCTGGTCAGTCCCATAATCAAATGCAAAACATGTATGTATATATCTATCATTTCACCACAATTACAATAAAGCATAATAAAATGATGTTACACATAGTAAATGTTGGCCAGAGATCTTGTTAGAAAGATAGCATGTTAGAGAAATTGCAATATGATAGTGCAGTTCTGGGACAAACAGGGATTTGAAAAGTGCAAATGGAAGATGTGTGCTAGGTTATTTTTCAAACAATAACTATTTTGTTCTTCCTTCGTTATACATTGAAATTGTGAAATTGTGCAAGGTCTTTCAGACAATCTGAAATTTCAGCCTGCTCTTAAAGGAGGGCACTGTGAGTGGGGCGTTGGTTGCAAAGACATTGGACCAGAGTGAGTCTGAGGGCCTATTTTCAGAAGGTCTCTGGTACAGCAAAAGGACTCATCTCATTCTTGGCACAAATTTTTGGTGCAGAAAGTGGCCTAAAACAATGGGCAATTCAATGTCTCATTGTATCAAAACAACAGATATCAATTATTCTCTGGTGCACAGTGCCGCACAAAACCAATCAGAAATATTTGGCTCGGAGTAGCAGAGAGATTCATCCTTGACAATGAGTAAGCAAGAAGGGCTGGGTCCTCTGTTGTTTATCTATTGTCTGTTTTGAATAAAACTATGCCTATGGTACTTCTTGAGTGTACAAGTACACTAAACTTTCCATACAGGGAGATAATGACTCCTTGAGTTAAAATCTTGGCTTCTTTGGCATACTGTGTAAAGAAGATTGAAACTTCAATGGATTCAATGTAGTAGCAAATATTTCTGGATTTCTAAACCAAGTTGACATGAACCAGACTGCCATTTATGTCGTGCCCACCACAGATCTTCAGGCGCAAGTGCAGAAGAAGAACAGTAGAATAATAGAATCATTGTTAACAATAGCCAGGTGTGCATCGTGTGTGCACAATTTTCAAACTTATCAGTCTGGCATATGACGACAATAGATATGAAATTTTTGTTTCTTCAGGAAAAGTCAAAAGCTTCCCCAGCCCACAGTTACTCAGGCCAAAGCATTGTTATCCTGATGATCCTTAAAATCCAGTGCTTTTCTCTATCATATTATAGAAGGAAGATTTGGCTTTAGGACCTGATCTGTATGCGAAATCACGCCAGGCCAACAAGACCGACTCAAGCCTCACAATCTTCTGTCGATTTACCTTAGGCCTAACCGGACGGAAGATATTGCTTGGCATTTTACGAAACAAAATGAGAAAATCGACCAAAGCAACTTCATCTATGTATACCTTGAGTAATGATCTGTCTTCTGCATGTAACATTGCCGTCGATTATGGTGTTCCATTGCTTGGGATTGCTTCCAAAGATGCGAAGCTACGGCATGATTTTGGCTCACATCTGACAAGGCGCCAAGTTTCCCTGCTACTGCTAAATGTCATGGCTTAAAGGCAGTTGTTAAACATTTGAGTTTTGTTCAGGGTTGTTCGCAGTGCATCGTTGCTTGTCAAACCAAAGAATAGCCTGATACACAGCCCACTAAAGGGAAATTTCCCTTTAGTGGGCTGTGTATCAGGCTAACCAAAGAAATAAAAGAAATTTTATTACCTGCACACAAAATTATTCAAAAATGAATCTCCTCTCATCAGTTTCCTGCTATTTGTTTAGTATCTTATTGTTCAACTGAGAAAAAGAAAAGATTCTGGATTCGTGATTCACTAGGATATTTTTGCCTCGGAAGTCTCGGAAGGCAGAAATACTCATTTTTGGCAAGAAACTCCCAAGAGTCCAAGAGACTGCTCATCAGAAACTCATCAATCATAAAAATATACAATTGATTTCAAAAAGCCTTCCATTTAATTTCTGCGTCGCAAAACGAACACGACTGAATGCACCCTTCATAATATAACAAATGCTGCTAAAATATGTATCATGAAATAGCAGAAACAAGCTCTATGCTTTAAACAAATACTTTTTGCAATCTTTGTAGTCTGTGCAAATTCTTTATAGTAACGCCAAATATTTGGGTAAAAATGTGTTAGGTACTGTTGAAAATTCGATGACTTTCGCAACAGCAACCAAACACCTCTAAAAGTATGACACCCATTTGGTAGACAACTTTCAGCACAGTGCTTTGGCGGCAATGAGAACAAAGGATCATGGGTCAAAACAAAACTTAGGTTGCTGCGAAGCACTTCGAATTATCCGCGCAAATACTTAACTCGAAACATGATTGGTCAATAATATTGGTTTAAGATGCAACTCGCCTTGTGATTGGTTTTACCTTATCACGTGATGGTTTTGGACAAAATTTATGGTATGTTGGGCAAGGAGTCGCTCTGCACAAATCTTTTATTTGCACGCTCACTCGCTATTAAAAAGTACATTATATTGTTTTGTCTATCTAGGACTATCTAATTTGGAATAACTTTACAGTAAACAGCCTGTGTTCCAGACCATCACCTTAGTGGTAATGGTCTGAAACACAGGCTAAAGCAGTAAAGAGACGGAATTCTCAGCGAAATCTGTGGTTGACCACTATTTTTTATTCCGTCCTGTTACTTCCGAGGGTGGCATTTATTCATAAGCCAAAAAATTTCAGGCCACATCTGATTTCCTTGCTAGGTCCATCCCTCCCAACTTCGTCTTCAGCACCTTTTGCTCTTTTCGTCTAAGTCCCAATAAGTCTCAGGGCCTCTTTTCGTCTAAAGGCCCTGGCGACGAGGCTGCGTCCCTCCTTTATAGCTGGCGAGGAACAAGTTTCTGCTACATTACCTTGGGTAGCAAAACCTCAGGGGCTCTGGTACCCAGGGTACTGATACATCTGGTAGGTCGATAGTCTAAACTATTATCTGGTTGTAAAGCTTTCCACTAAAGATTAGGGCATGCTTTCGGAAAATTAAAAATTTGACAACACCTTAAATTTCGGCCAAAATGCTGTCGAAAAGCAAAGGGCTCTGGAAAAAGTTAAAAACAGCAAAAAATGCTTCTCATTCTATCATTCTATGACTAGGTACATCAAATCTACTTGCATATTGACATTTTCTAAAAATTCAGTTTACATTGGCTATTGACTATACATCCCAGAAACACAGCCAAAAATCTTGTCATTACAATTTTACAACCCCTTTACACTTAATTCAGTTCAGTCCAGTTCAGTTCGTTCATTTCAAATTCCTCTACATTGTTATGGGACAGGAATGCCTGATGTTGGCTCTTGCTTTGAAATGAATCGTATTTTGTAATGCTGCACATTAGTTGCCAATACCGACTGAGAGTTAACGATTTCCGTGTAATTAAACATAGGTGTTTTGCCATTAAGGTTCAGTCATTGTTTTTATGCCGCAGAAGAAAGACGCTAACAGGACGTTCTCGTTTTAGTTGTTGTTTTCGAAGATTTTTAAGTTGTTTAGTTGGAAGATTTGAGCCGAAGAGCCGAACTGCTCTTGAGACGATTTGTCGATTTGAAAGTGTTGCACTGCCGAGTTTTAGCGTAATTGCATCAACACTTGCAAGAAATATGGAAATACGAATTCCATCAGTATCAAGCCTGATTAAACAGAGAGCATGTACTATAGTATTCGATTGTCTAAACAATAACATTTGTGAGCTATTTGAAAAGTATTTTGAAAAAACGGAGCATAAGTATGCAACACGAAACAACCTGAATTCAGTGAAGTTACTGAAAGTGAAGATTGAGACTGGACGCAAGGGTTTCTACTTTCTTGCTGCTAAGGCATTTAATGCACTACCCCCCGAAGTTAGGAGCATGAAATATAGAACTGTATTTAGGAAGGCATTAGAAGAGCATTGTAAATAGGCAAAAATAGTTTTTAATCATTTTTACTGTAAGATTTTACTTTTCATTTGACTTTAGGAACAGGACTCTAGTGATAACAGTGTATTTTTGCACTGATAGATTATCCTGTATAAAAATTCGATATTATTATTATTTTATCCAGTGCCGATGAATGTTTAGCTGAAGACGAAAATTGGAATTTGTGACGTGTTACTTTGTTTTCTTTTCTTTGGATTTTTCTGGTTAGCCCGACACGAACCCACACTTGTAAAACCCCCTTTGTAAGTGGTTTTACAACATACAAATACTCTAATATTCAACTATACAACAACTATGATAAATACTTAAGACAATACACAAAGAATAAAACTACCCAAACCGGTAATGGATACGGAAAAGTCGATCCTTTACAAATGACACAACGTTAAAGGGCTTTTATGAAGGGGAATTGTTAGGTTGGAACTCTCTCAGTAGCAACGCTAAGCAACGAGAGAGCACCCCCTTTTTTACCCTGGGTACCAGAGCCTCAAAATTTAAATGAAAGGAACAGGGTACCCCTTTTTAGATAATAATGTTAGAAACTATGTTAGGTAAATTATGACTATGTCTATAAAACCCTTTCAATAATCATTTTCAAAAAAGTAGGTTTTGAGCCTAGAACGAAAGATACTAAACAGATGGTGACCTTTTGATATTTACAGGAATGTCAATCCAGCACTTTGCTCCTCCATAGTAGCTTACTGATCTGAGACAGATCGCATTGACTGATTTTTTTCCGAGTTAGAAAGATATCATCCTTGCCAGCCTGTCTTGTACCATATTGATGAACAGATTCCAAAGATTCTAAAGACTTAAAGAAATTATGAAAGCAAATGGGAGAGATTTTATGAACATATTCATATACAAAACACAGCAAGTTTAGTTTAGCTGAAATTTTATACAGTAAACCCTGTAGACTTACCCCAAGTCTATGTCTGTCCGTCGAACCGTTCCCTTTTCAGTTGTTCCTGGATCCGCCATTCCAACATTCCGTCAAGGCACGAAGAGGAAAGAGAGAGAAAGGAATCTTCCTCTCTCTTTTTCACACGGAATAGTGGAATGGCGGAGCCATGAACTACCGTAAATGGAACAGTTCGACGGACGGAAAACGGTTCGACGGACGGAATGAACAGACTTGGAGCAAGTCCATAAATCCTGCAAACAAGAACATAAGTAAACAAGTAGCAATTCAGACCAATCCTTCTTTAAAAATGTACCCTAAGATATGAACCAAAGCAGACTGATATCTTTCTCTGTGTTCTTATAAATGGACTTAGTAAGAACAATCAACTTTAACAACATCAAAAGTCAGAAATTCCAGTCACACGGAAAATAGTTGCTTTATGAGTCTGGAAATTAAATTTCTAATATGACAACATTGGTTTATAGAGTCTATGTTTAAACTCCAAATACCCAAAAATCTTCACTTGCAAGTAAATTGCTCGGGAAATTTGTGCAAACAGTTTCTGTTGCCTACAAAATATTACAGTTACATCTAAACTGCAAAATGCAATGATGCTTCTCACCCACGGCCGACGATAGGGGGCAGGAGGGGTGATTTGCCCCAGGGCTTCAGGGTCTAAGGGGCCTCATGATTAAGATTTTTAACACTTTGACTGTAGGAAATGCTCTTAAATACGTATTAGAATTACTTATAAGGACACCGAATCTACTTATAGTGAGCTATTGCAGAAGGACTGTGCAGTTACTATTCATACAAAGAACTTGCAAATACTTATGACTGAGATGTACAAAACTAAAAATGAGCTAAATCCTTTATTTATGCGGGAAATCTTCCGTGCAAATACAACTCGCTACAATTTGCGAAGTAATAACGAATTTACTCAACCCAGAGTGAGATCCGTCAGCAACGGGACAGAAAGCGTCCGATTTAAAGGTCCGCAACTGTGGCAAACATTACCACTAACAATACGGAATTCAGAAACCCTTTGCCAATTTAAAAATAAGATTAAAAACTGGTTCGGAGAAAACTGTCCTTGCAGATTATGCCGCATATTTATACCAAACTTGGGCTATTTATAGAGATTGCTTTTAGATTTCCGTTTTAAATTGTATATTTTGATGACATGTAAATATTTTACCTACTATCTTCTTTTGTTGATATTGTATATACACTTTTTAACGTTGGAATTAATTAGCTACTTTTTATTTTAGCTATGGTATTTATATCCAACGATAAATAAATTGAAATTAATTAATTAATTAATTAATTAATTAATTAATTAATTAATTAATTAATTAATTATACAGTTTTAGCCAATCTAAAGGGCGTGATCCAAAAAGTTTTCCGCTCGCTACGCTAACAGGGAGTCGCATTTCGCAGTTTTGTTCTTGGGCCTCCAAAAAACTCTTGGCAGCCCTTATCTCACCTTTGCTTCAACCAAATGCATATTGTACAGCTTTGCACTCATCATAGTCTTAAGAGCACTTGGAATAAAAACTGCACCCTGAACGTAGCAAGAACACCACATGGTCGGTCTTGTTTGCAGAAACGTATGTTCTTGTTTGCGAGGTTTCATTTTATTTCAATACTTCTCCTCTTTCAATTCTTCATCTATCAAATCCAAGTGGTGACTTGTCGGTGTCCATTATTAGAAGGTGGCACCCTGCTCATCGCCTCTGTGAACGACGGAGGGGAAATTGTGGATTCTGGCGGAAGAGCAACTCGAAGTGGAGGAGAAACTGTGTATGGTGGTGGAGGAACATCGGTGCACGCCGAAGGATTTGCAAGGGTATATGAAGGTAATCCTGTGCCATAGTCTCCAATCACAGCAACTGAAGAAAAAGAACATCACATGTCAAAACATACTCGCAGTTTCTTGTGCAATGGGGATTCTGGAGAGGAAGTGGCGGCGGCAGTAGTTGTTGTTGCTATCTAAACCTGGGTTTCTGTCGACTTGCTAAAAGCTCTCTTCTCCAGCACCAGCCATAAGATATACAATGGGAATGGGCTCACAGGGGTGAGCAATTAGGAAAGGAGAGACTCTCTTATAGACGTAGGAACCGGGGGCACTGTTGGCACATGCCCTCCAATATTTTGCAATAAACAAAGAAACACCACGCCCTATTTATGTTTAGAAAATGTCCCATTTTTCTTTAGGAAAAACGTGCCCTCGAAGAATCGTGCCCCCCCCCAAGTTGGAGATGCTTCATATGTCCCTGTAATCACAGTTCCGTGTGTTTCTGCCTTTGCTTCATTTCTCAGTCTATCCGTCCATTGCACTTTAAGCATTCCCCTATAAACCCATATCTTAACAGATGACCACTTATCTTCCTTATTTTCACTCATATTCCAGGTTTCGCAACCGTATAAGAGAACAGATCACACATAAAACTTCAGTATCCTTTTTCTTGTATCGACTTTGATCTTTCTGTTTGTTAATATACTGACTAGGTCTTTAAAGATTTCTTTGCTTTTAAAAATCCTTTGTTTTGTTTTTGTGTCACAATTTCCATCACTTGTCAAGAAATTGACTCTATAACTAAATCAAGGTGTCCCAAAAAAATTGTGCCGTTTGTGTGGCTGCTGCGGAGGAGCTGTAGATTCAATTACTTGGTTTTCACACAGGTGCATTGGTCAGGCTTCAACTTAGAGTTTGAGACCTTGCATTCTGACATGTGGTTGCTGATTTATGGTGGAGAAAAAGCAAAATACGTGGTTGCTTCAAAGACGGCACTACTATTGTTCTCCAGTAATGTCAAAATAAAGTAAGGGTTCTGGAAATCAAAGAAAAGGCACCGTATTTAATCTTTGCTAATTTTTTAAAGGGTTAGCAGTGTTGTCTATACATAGGAGAGCAAATTCTACCATTTAAAAATGTAGTGAAAAGTTTAAGAGGATGCCATAACTCTTCCTTTGAAAACTTACTTTATTTTGACATTGCTGGAGAACAACAGAAGCGCTGTTTTCGAAGTGACCATTAATTTTGCCTTTTCTCTGCCATAAATCAGCAACCACGGGTCAGATTGACTCCAACAAGGTCTCAACCTCTAAGTTGATGCCTGATCAATGCAACTGTGTAAAAACCGAGATAATTGAATCTAAATCTTCACCACATCTGCCACACAAACGGGGCACACAGTTTTGTGGGACTCCGTGTACTTGTTGGGTGACTTCTCCGTTTGATTTCAGATGACATATAGGAGCTTCTTACTTTTTCGATATGACCATGGGCCGCAGGAAACGAAGTAATAGTTAAAAATGTAAACGCAAACATACCTGTGTCTTTATCGTGGTTTCTTCTGCCTTTTTTGGCCTTCCTTTGCTTCCCTGCAGCCTCGCTTTTGCAGATAAATTGAATTACGCCATATTAGGCCGTTACAAACTTGAATCAATGAATTGAGCTGAGGCAGGGAAGCAAAGGAAGGCCAAAAAAGGCAGAAGAAACCACGATAAAGACACAGGTATGTTTGCGTTTACATTTTTAACTATTACTTCGTTTCCTGTGACCCATGATATGACCTGGACTTGCCCAAGTCATCTTATAAGAAAGTCGTCTTCATTTCTTCAAGGACGACTTGGGCAAGTCCAGATTTGACCATACAATACGTTTTCTTTACATTTAATGATAATCCTATTTTTTAATTTCTGTAACAATTTTGTTTATAATATCTTGTAGTTTCTTTTCCGAATCTGCGATCTACAACGTATGCACAGCTAGTGTTTTCCTATCCAGCTCTTAACTATGGACCCTAACAGATACACTTGAAAAACAGATAGATTCATTTCACAGAAAGATGTTAAGAAGAGTAATTTGCATTTGTTGGCCAAAAGTGATTTCAAACGAGAGATGTATGAGGAAACAGAAACGGTGAAATGGAGTGCCATCATCAGAAAGAGCGTAAACTTCCTGGAGTGCTACACTGTAAAAAACGATCTGTACTTTGATGGATATTTTTTCGGGCTATTTCGGCAAAAACTCCAGGCAACAAACGACATTTTGCTCGTTTGGGGACGCAAAAGATCTCCTAAATTCGTTCGGTACTTCGAGATTTTGATCGTTGCGCCCGTTCAGTCGGTCTTTGGCGGAGGAAATTTTTGTCCGCTTTGACAACAGTTGGGAAATTAAGCCCTCAGTGTAATGACAACAACAACATAAATTCAGTTCATTAAGATGAGCGTAAGTTGAGGGCCCTCATGGAGTAGGAGTGAGGCCAATAGACGATTACGCTAAAGATGGCGGCGAGGAACTTTTTACCAAGATGCACTGCGCTCTTTAATCGAATTCCTATAGAATCGTTAAGGTTTCATAATTCGAGCGCAATGCATCTTGGTAAAAAGTTCCTCGCCGCCATCTTTAGCGTAATCGTCTATTGGCCTCACTCCTACTCCATGAGGGCCCTCAACTTACGCTCCTGAGGGCTTAATTTCCCAACTGTTGTCAAAGCGGACAAAAATTTCCTCCGCCAAAGACCGACTGAACGGGCGCAACGATCAAAATCTCGAAGTACCGAACGAATTTAGGAGATCTTTTGCGTCCCCAAACGAGCAAAATTGATATATACTGCGCTACATTCTACAAATTACTTACTCTATGTATGTATGTATGTATGTATGTATTTATGTTAAAATTTGCCACTAAAATATAATTTACATAACGGAAAAGGTAAAAATAAATGAAATAAATAAAACATTTACAGTACATTTTAAATAGCAAAATTGATATATACAAGTTAAAAACACCCCTAATTATAGTGGCAGGGATAGCATTAAAAGATCGAGTTGACCTTATTTCCATAATGCTCCCCTTAGAGGTGGTTACAAAAAACAAAAATGATAGACATTAAAATTCCATGTGCTTTTGTATAAATCAAAAATATGGTAAGGCCGAAGCATAAATGTGAGAGAGGATGCGCGGTTTTATATTAACCCTAACCCTAACCTTTAACTGTGCCAAGTTGTATTGAATTCTGATGAGTCTAAGCAGCTTTCAGAGGGGTTCGAAAGAACCCATCCCCATCCCCCGCAAATGGTAGTTCGAAAAAAGACCATATGGATTAGGGTTCAATCAGTCAATGAGTTGCTCTGCACAGCTCCTAGAATAACTTACTGTATGAAGTTCACAAAAAAACAAATGCAATCGACGGCTAAGGCTGCTAGTCTCTGTGCTTTTTTAAAGAAGTTTGTAATAGTGGAATTTTACTTGAATGGAAACGTTGTTGTCCCTGTATCATCAAAATTACCTTACCTGCACCCTGTACTCTGTCGCATAAAAAATTGCCCAAAAGTATACCCTGTTGCATAAAAATTTTGCCAAAATCCATTGTTTCATGAGAACTCTAAAAGGTGTCCTTCCACATGTACCCTGTCGCATAATTTTCTTATCAATTGTAATACCCTGTCGGATAATTTTTATCAAAAAAGGACACCCTGTCGCATGATTTGTACCGCAAAAGGACATCCTGTTGAGCGGCACATCCCGTCAAGTCAAGTATGGGAATACCCCCCCCCCCCCCTCCCCCGGGAACTGACTATACGAAATTCACAATAAAAAAACAAATGCAATCGACGGCAAAGGCTGCTAGTCTCTGTACTTTCTTAAAAAAGTTTGCAATTGTGAAATCTTAATTGAATAGAGAAGTTGTTCTCTGTGAGTTATGAAAATTACCTTACCTCGCCCTGACTGCAGTTGCTGAATTTCAATTTCTCGTCGTTGTTGTTCCTCTAGAGTTGTTATGGCTACACTTAAAGCATCATGATTATCCCTTGCATCATTTTCAACCCGCTCTGAAGGTTTCAACCAAGCTTGACAACATTTGCAGCAACACATAAGTGCAACGAAATTTCCCCATATTATCGCCAGCCAGCCTCTCCAGTTAATGTAATAAGTACTTCTCCTACAACGCTTGTGAGGTCCTGCATCTCTTGAGTCACTGTACAATTGGTCATAATCAAGAATATGTGGCTGTACTGTTGCACTGGGCGAATCCTTTGGTCTGTCAACATGATCGGGAAGCTCGGAGTCAATCTCTTTCTTTGCACCTTGGAATAAAACCATCAATCATCAATCAGCATAGGTTCCACGTCTTTAAAGGATCTGTTTCATCCAGCATTCCTTGCACGTGCGTGCGGTCTCTTCGTTGGCCTTCCATGAAAATGGCGACAACAAAGGCAAACCAAGAGACGGCAAAAGCAAGGCATGCTGGATAAAACAGACCCCTTAAACGCGCGTAAAAAGGTGCATGTAAAATTATGTTACTTATTTCTTAATTGAATGGCAGCTGTAGATATTTATCCATAATTCTACCGTTGAACTTTAAGAAATCTTGAAGATTTTTCGAAATTACAACGCATTTCATATTTCAACTCACTTGAGGATACAAAGGATTTGACATCATTACCTTGGGCGTTAGAGCCTCGCTAATAATGGAAAGGGAGGGAGGAGAGAAGGGAAAAGGAAGGAAGGAAGAAGATACGAAATGAGAACGGTATCGTGCAAACGGAGTCGCTAATTACAGACTGACTTTAAATGTTGGCATAGAACTTGTAAAAGTTGAACAAAAGCAAAAAATCTCAGTGGCTCTCATAGATGCTTGAATTCACGACAATCGAAGATAAATTACTACTTTCTAAGTTCTACAAAAGCAAAGAAAACAAAATGAACGAATAAGAGCAACAAAAACTAATAAAGAACTAATAAAGCAACTAATAACTGGAGCAACTAATAAAGAATTTTTGAAGGGCCAAAGCTCCCTAGCCCCGCAGCCCGCAGGTACCTCGGTCTTTGTGCTCAACATCAGAAAAGATCCCGTAAGAAAGACTGAAATATCAAATGTGAAACTATACTTTACCTAGTACCCAGGCAATGCTAGAAATGACCAAGGTCCAAATGATAGCTGTTTGCAATTTCATGTTTCTTCCTCTCTTTGGTTGGCCGGTGTGAGTGTAGTGAGAACTTCCACTTCCAGTGATCACATGTCTTTTCATAATTTTCCCGTTGAAATAACTTCCGCAAAGAATTCAAAAAGTAAAGTTATTTTGTGGTTTCTATTCGCTTCATTTTTGTGGGGAAGATCTTTGTGATCAGAATCAAAATCTTCTTAAAGTTTTCGCAAGAATGGTTCGGGAACTTCATTGTGTTTGAATCACATGTTTGATGGCTTCCCATCCCACAATGATAAAAATGATTGTCTGTGTGACCTCGTTCTCATTGTTCTCCAAGCGCAGTGGAGGTATGGCGCAATCGAGGTTATTGTTCGCAAGAATCTGTATCTCACCACTCAAGCAACAGTATACTTTCAACAGACAAGCGCTGCCACCAACGGTGATCTTTCAGCTTTCTTGTACAAATCTCTTAGGTATTGCTCAAAATTACCCTTATTCAGGGCGAATTGAAGAAAATACGCCCAGTGCTTACAAACATACTCTTCCCTGAATTATTCTTTGATTTTCTTTGCAACTTTTTATAAAAATGGAATTAATCTGATAATCATCAGATATTTTTACAGCATCCTGCAAAATAGGCTTCTTCATCGACCATCGATAGTCTGATCCATAGTCGTTAGGAAACACTTCTTCGTTTTCTCTTCCCAAGATGAGATGTGACAAGTATCGGGGGAGTCAAAAAAAGCATTCAATATTTAAAAAACCATAACTGGAAATAGATGCAACTAATTTGTAAAATTTCAATTCCGCCATCTAACTAAGGGCTTTAAATAAGTTTATGAGACCCTGCTTGCGATAGAGCATGATTTAATTTCAACAGCTTTTGTACCAACAGAAGCTTTACCATTTTTGAGGGTTAAAAAAGTGGATAGAATTGAGCCACACACTCATACTGATAACCAAAGCAAATGGAAGCTACTTTTCGAGAATTTTCATTTGAAATTTTGGCTAGGCATTGTAATCATGAACACATCGCATCGGGTATCCCAAATGATGTATCAGGGTTTGCAATAATGTGCTATCTTAAATCACGCAACAGTTTGAATAAAACACCAATCATTTTGTAGCAGAAAACTTAACTTAGATGTAGAAATACATTTTATTAAAATCAGCCACACCAAACTAGATCTACGGGTTATTTTACTTGAGACTTGCTTTGGAAGACAGCTCAAGGAGAATTAAAAATCTCTTCGACGGTTCTTCAAAGACTCAGCTTTACAGGGGCAGGGTCACGTAATATAAACAAACTTCTTTCAAAACGACTATTTTTCAGTATTTCTTGTAGGCCCTATCACAGTGATTTTTCCACTATTTTTCTCAAAATGAAAGTGTTATTTTGAAGATGGAATCTTGTACTTCGTAGAGAAACAAACGAAACACTCATATGTTGTACGATTGCAGAGATATTGGTGGATTTTTAGAAGTAACTTTGGTGTAGATTCACCCCATCCACCAAAATCTATGCAGAACACAATGGCCACGTGTGGGCAACAATATAGATTCTAGAGATAACTGGTTTGCTTACGGTTACGTGACCCTGCCCCTTTAAGAATGGATGCGAGTATGCTAATCTTCAAAGGAGTAAAACGTGATGGCAAAAATATATCTCTTGCACTTCAAGGTACATAGGTTGCTTAGATAATTCTCTTAAAAAGATGATCAATGAAATTTTCATCTCATCACTGACGAAAATCGAATGAAATTTGATCACAATAGTTTAGCGTTTCGCACGACTGATCAAAAATTGCTTCCAAGTAAAGTTGCATAAAACTCTAGAACCATATGGCCAACGTTAGTGAAATAAATTCTTACATCTAAGAAAGCATTTTGGCTTAAAAATGAGAGGTGAATCGTTGAAATCAGCGCATCATTCATGATTATACAGCTCCGCAAACGATGATACATCACTCCGGGACACCCGGTACCCTAAATTTACATAACACCCTAAGCCTGACAACGGCGTTGCAATTTTTCAAATGGATCTTAAGCCTTATTTCCATGGAGCAACAAGGGCAGATTTTGTAATACAATAGCATCAGTTGCTTTGGTTCATTCCTCAATTCAAAGGGATTAACGAATGTATACAAAGCAAATTCTCTCAACCAGTAATTCAAAACAAACACGGCCGCAAAAGCTGCCCCGAAACCAGTAGTGCAAACTCTCACTTGGTGTGGGCAAAGGGAGGATTTTAACAGAAGTTGTGTGCTTAACACGAAAGAAATAAAGAAGCAGGGTAAATTTAAAGTTCTGAGAGGTGAATCGTTGATTTTCTTTACGTGATTCAGAAGCCGAGCAGGGGGCATTAGAATTCTTGCATATTTATTGCTCAAATGAAAACAGTTTCTCCTCAGCTCCTGAGTCAAATAGTCAAATGGACAAAATCCGTCAGACAGAACTATAGATTTACCCTTCTTCTTTCGTTATAAGCACATAACTTCCCTAAGAAACCTCCCTTCGCTCGCAACAAGCGAGAGTTTGCCGTACTGGGTTCAGGGCAACTTTGCGGCTATGTTTGTTTTGAATTACAGGTTGAGAGAATTTCTTTTTGTCTGCCTTCACTAATCGCTCTGAATTGAGGTGTGAACCAAAGCAACTGATGATGTTGTATTACAAAATCTGCCCTTGTTCCCTTGTTCCATGGAGCTGCATTTTGCCGCTCGAGCGGAAAATGCCCGGGAGCATTTCTACAAAGCATTCGCATCAGGCAAAATACCACTTTTCGTGCTAGCAGTGTATACATCTTTTTTACCATCCGGTACAGATGAGAGTACTGCATTCTTTTTTGGATTGATCTTCGCATTCAATTGTCATAGCTCCTTGGCAAAGAAGGACAATAAAGTCCAGCGTTTATAATATATACAAAGTTATCCAAATTAGGTCTGTAGCTTTTCTTTGGCAATGCGGAGTAAGGAATCGGTCTGCCTGCTTTGTCCTTTGGAGGCGCTTCTCGTACTTGGCATAAGGTATACAAGACAGCAATACTCGCTGACAGACTCAAAAGCTCTGGCACATATGATACCGTACCATAAAAAGTGACATTGGCTCTTTCGATATCAACAACAACTTTGCATCTAATCTCATCATAGTTAGTGAGGTCAATCGTAAAAATGGTCTTCTGTGGTCCACTGCATTGAATAGGCACCCATTTTTGTGGGGACAAACCAAGGGTGAATAATTCAGCAGCGAGATGCCCGGCATCAAAAACTTTGCCTTGCCATGCTCCACGCAGAACACCCCAATCGCAATTTTCACTTCGAATTACGAGGGCCCGTTGCGTTTGCGGGTTTAGCGAGACGCATGTTTTTGGGTCAAGCAATTGGTTAGGGGTTGGGAGTGTGCCGTTATCAACGATATGAGCACTGGCTACCATCTCAGAATTAAAATCAGCAACTTCGATTAAAGAAACCTTTGGTTTTAGGCAATGAATGATACGCATGTGAAATGCAGGTTCACCCAAACTGCCAAGGACATAATAATCTGCGTAATGACAAGCGAGATCTTTTCTGTCCATATGAAATGGCACAACGATGCTTGGGAACTGGAGGAGTTCTACGATGTTGTCAAATGGCCTAAATGGATTTTCCTTCTTCTCAATGCGGAGAAAATAGTTTCCAGGCTTTATGGCGCGACATACCAGATCTAAAGTGACGCGAAATTGTTTTGGCATGGGTTTCTGGGGCTGGTTACCCTTCTTGTCAATAAAGGCAGCGAACTTCAAAATCAATGGCAGTGAGAAATCTGTGACTCTCTTACCGACTAAATGGCTTGGAGGAAATTGACATGTTGCAACGTAACTCTCAAAAAGAGTGTCACTCACTTGTTTGTACAATGACACAGACATACCATAGTGGACATCAGTATCAAGCCTAAACCTCGCTTCATCCGACTCGCAATCAAACTTCTTCGACAATGTTCCGTCCGCCTTTTCAAATCCGCTATCATATACAATACATGTTTGTTTCAATTCCTGTGCATTTGCCTCACATTTCATAACAACCCGGTACGTGCCGCCTTCAACATCTTGTACCCGGAGTTCTTTCGGTTGCAAATAATAGGCCTTATGTGAGTATGCAGTATACCGGTCTGGGTTTCTTGCCGGTCTTGGAACGGGTGGCGTTCCCCGGAACATACCACCCGGTACTGCAATGGCTCTCTTCTTGTCTTCCCATACTTTTCTGGCAGCTGCAACTTTTGCCCATGCCTCAGATCCTGGAAGTCGTATACTGTCACTTGATTGGTGCGGTAGGACGTAAAAGAACAGGTCTGTTGTTTCTTTCTTATATATCTTCGGGTGTGCCATATGGGCGTGCCAAATCAAATCATTATCGAAGTATGGTACCACTGGGACTTTCGACGACTCTTTGTAAACACTGAGCATGAACTGGTAGCGCTTTATGGCCTCTGCAAGAAAAGCCTCGTCTTTAAAATGAGGCAACGAAACTTGATAATTGAAAATCATTTCTTGTGACACTGCATGTTTTAAATTGTATTTCAGTGAGCTTCTGAAAGAGTTGTCAACTATGGGGTTAGGGTCATCCAAATCGATGTTGAAGATTTCTCCGGGGTAAGATTTGTTCCAAAGTTCTTTCGTGTATTCAAGCGCCTTTTTCCGCTCCTCGGGTGACAAGAGTTGATGATCGATCACCTTACCTCCTGTTTGAGCTTTACAATCAGCTTCATATGCCTCTGGATTCATCATGTGGACATACCAGACAAATTCAATGTCAAGGGGGGCGGCTAACTTCTTGTGAAGATATTCTGCAGCAAGTGGGATCCATTTTTGCTCATACCTGTAAAGACAAAGGAAATGAACACAACAATAAAGAGAAAATTTCGTCCATACAATTTCCTCCGAATCTGCGCATTCCGTTCTACACTACACCTGTTTTTTTAAGGAACTAAGAATTTTAGCCAGTGAAGCAAAAATTTTGGTGAAATTTGATTATGACTTTAGGCCGTTTTTCAAGTTTCTTGAACGGACTTTCTGAAGAAAAGTCCTCATAATTTTAGACCAGAGTGGCCGTTTTCAGTTGTCGAAGTAATCAAAATTTGTTGAGCATGTCCACTTTTGAATAATAGTCCCGCCGATGCCTTGATATCCAGGAGCGACACAGAGGCATAGCATATCGTAAGGGGATTGCTTCTTTGCTCACATGAGGAAGGCCTTCAAGTGGCATAAAATTGATACCTCCAACTGTTTTGATTTTTTCGAAAAAATTTCTTCGTAGATTTTTCGGAAGCTTGATGTAGAACAAACATGGGAAAAAGTTACCTTTGTTAAAAAGCTAAGAGCCAGAACGACGAAAAATATGGAAGACATGTTTCAATTGATTCGATGATAACAGAGACACATCTGGTAATAACAAATTTAAATACGACTAATCCGTGTTTTTATACAAGTTATGAACGTTTCGACTCTGGTTAGAGTCATCATCAGGAAAGATATAAAGGCGCGAGGGCCTACCTTTGAATTGCATTTTTGACAACGGGAGACATATACAGAGTGTAGTTCTTGTTCACAGTATTTATGAAGTCATACAGATTTCGTCCAATTTCATGGAAATTCAGTTTACTCTGTGGTTTTGCAGCTTCATTGCCCATCTATAAAAGATGCAGAAATTAGTTTTAAAAAGAAGATCAAAGCGCATGGAAATCAAGGAGGATCATGGGAGAATGGACCCCCTGTCAGACCCTCAAATCTCGTGAGAAAGTGAAGTGGATGGGAACATAATAAGCATGCTGTGAAGATAAATTAAGGGAGCTGCCCCCAAGGGGTACATTACCTGGGGATGGACAGGGGTTTGCCACGTCGTTTTTTTAGAAAGCTACCCTTTTCTAATAGCCAAAACTTGTCTTTGTTGCCAATTTCAGCCAAACCAGCCCTCGTCTAAAGAAAATTTGCCAAAAATTGAGCCCCTGTTATATCCTTCAGGAAGCTGCTTCGTGAAAAGTCCATTGTTTACAAAAATTTTTGCATGACAAAAGGGTGGATTTTCACCCAAAAGAAACTGATTTTAAATATTTTTTCTAATGTTAGGGGCAGCCTCTCTCCCAGCTCCTGGCTTGTTGGTGTATGGGAGGGGAGCTTCTGAACTTTTAAGACAAACAAGAAGTTGGAGTCTTTTGGGATTGTTTCTAAAGGAAAAAGGGTGTTTCCTGAAGGCCACAATAGTGCCACCCTTAAACGTTTCCCTGCAGGGCTTCTTGCCTTGATCTCTTTTTCAGCTTTCCCTCTTGGTGTTAGACAGTTGGTGCAAACCATCATTAAAAGGAATAAGGTACTCAAGGGAGATTAACTCCGTTTGCATGGAAACTAAAACCCACATTTGAAAGACTTCAAAAGGAACAAACAGCCTGGCTCTACCAAATTGTAACTAAGAGGATTCCTTTCAACATAATAATGGACAAAAACTCTTTCTCTGGCAGGGCCAGCAATTAAAGACATTGAGTTACATTTTGGGAGTCTGTGTGTACCCAAACACATAAGGAATTAGATTTTATCCTACCTTTATCCCATGAAGTTGATAGTGGATAAAGAGCAGTTCTGCAGGCGGGATTTGAGCCTTGTCTTGCTGTATGTCATCAGGGTTGGTTCAGAAAAGGGTTTCAGGGTAAGTAGGGATTTTCAGGGTAAGTAGGGGTTTTCAGGGTAAGCTGGGGTTTTGGGTAGGTTAGGGTTATGGATTAGGGGTTTCTCTAGGGTTAGAGTTTGGAGGCCCCTGACAGGGGGGGGGGGTTTGCTGGAGCCCTGGAGCCCATCATTTTGAAAGCTTGGAGCCCTGGAGCCCAGACAATTCCCATGGCAACTTTCTCAAATTTTAAGAAATAGAGCCCCTGGAGCCCACAAGAGCATGCAATGGAGCCCTGGAGCACAGCAATTTTGTCTTTGGGAGAGCCCAGAGCCCATTAAAATACGCCCTGGAGACTTGGAGCCCAAGATCCCTTAGAGGGCCTCAGTTTAGTTCAATATCTGCAGATCAAATATGAAATTTGGCACTATCTCCTAAACTTCAGTGGTCTCTTGCTATATTGTAACAGATTTGTCTTTTACTTGCATATGGATGTACACATTGATTGACTGCAGCAGCAGAATATCTATATTTATAATTCATATTGCCACACCCCTCTCTATCTAAGTTACATTACAATTTGCTCTTCATCAACTGATTTCGTAAACACTCTCTCGTTTCTCTACATCTTCGAAATAACAACTCAAATCCTTGACTTGACAAAAAATGTAAACAAATATTTGGTTGTCAACATGAAGTCAATGAGCGTCCAGTGCCGCTGTGCATTTTGATGACGGACGTAAATAGGCACACGAAATTTATCTCTCCACGCGCGATCCAGCCTAGCTTTCAGTTCATACCAAAACACTATTTGCTGGAAACTAAACTACTCCTACTAACTCTTACCGTCAAGAGATTTCTTCGGATCTCCTTGAAAAGGATATCTTACGTAGCAACTCTCGATGCAGTGTTCAACTTTTTAGGCCCTTCCTGTTCATTTTGCCAGCTGCCGGGCTAAATTTAAGAATTTCACTGTATTTTTCCAAACTTGACTCTTCTGTTCCTTCACAATGTTTAAAGGAAACTTCATGAATTATTTGCCACCACAAAATGATATAATCTTTGCGGATTTATGAATGAAAACGTTGATTGAAATAAAGGTGTAGTTTGTTTGCCATCAGCTCAAAAGCTTCACCAGCAACTGTTGACTTTGCAAATCACAAATCAACCAACCAGGAACTAGAATTTTAATTACAACAAAAGAGATAAGCAAAGTAATCGAGAAACAACATGAAAGGAATTTAAGACAAAAAGTACAGGTTTCCTATTGTGTCAGCTGTTATCGTTCCTTTTGTCACTTTCGCAACTGTGCTCTGTAATTCAATAGCATCAGTCCCTTCGATTCACACCTCAATTCAAAGCGATTAGCGAATGCAGAGAAAAGAAATTCTCTCAAGCAGAAATTCAAAACAAGCGAAGCCGCAAAGTTTCCCTGAAATCAGTACGGCAAAATCTCGTTTGGTGCGGGCATGGTGCGGGCAAAGGGAGGTTTTTAAGAGAAGGTATGTCCTTACAATTTTTGCATATTTATTGCTCAGATGTACTGATGTGCACAGTCACTCCTCTGCTCCTGAATCAAATAAACAAAATCCGCGAGACAGTGCAGTGCAGTGGAGTGCTCACAGAAATATAGTAGAAATATTTCTGTGGCAGTGCTGCACAGGCATTGGATGTATTGGACTTGCACGGGCACCAAACAGCTCAGATTTTGATTGGGTGAGATGGCAATCTAAAGACGCTTATGTCCCGATGGAATGCCCCGGACGCAAAATTTCAAATAAATAAAACGAAAATGAATGAATTTTCGCTGATAGCTTGATGAGATTCTCAAAATCAAAATGCATGGTTCGACGCCCGTCTTCCAAAGATGATGGATTACGGCAAAATAAGCCCCGTTGACCGTTCCAAGCCGTTCCAAGGATTTTGCAAAGGGGGGAAATGAAGCTAAATTTGCTATTTCTAGGATCTTACAATTGCAGAAGAAAGTACTACCATTTTTGTGCACTAGAATCTGTCCTTTCCTATTGAAAATTGCGACAGTTTTTGAGACACCCTCTTTGGCCAAAAGGAAAAGAAAAGAAGACTTGTCCTTGGAAACGAATCTTCTTCAAAAGTCTTGTGTCTTTTTAACAATGAGATCTTTTCAAGGTTTCTGTAAAATTACTAAAAGAAACCAGCCAAGTTCGCACGCAGGCCAGACTGACGATATTCCTAAAAAAGAATTTACAAAACTTTCCCCCAGTTTCTTCCGTGTGCAGTTGCACCATCTTGACGTTACCCTGACAA
Organism: Aurelia sp. 3 sensu Dawson et al. (2005); assembly: GCA_964020215.1. Lineage (NCBI taxonomy): Eukaryota > Metazoa > Cnidaria > Scyphozoa > Semaeostomeae > Ulmaridae > Aurelia > Aurelia sp. 3 sensu Dawson et al. (2005). Next base: position 2,016,486 of record OZ026593.1, read on the forward strand.
CCATGACGTAGCGGTCTCTTTTTCAGCGGTTTGAAATCCGGAGCAAATCGGAGAGGGAAGTAATTTGACCAAAGAATTTTCAAGATGGTGTTTGCAATCAGATAACAAACTTTTAAAGATGATTTCTGTCTTATTTGGCGTGTTATTTGTATCCTCTAATGTATGGTTATGTTGTAAAGGTAATGTATAACTGTTTTATGACGAGTTCTGCATTTTAATGATTTGGGTTGTGATCTTTCCAGGGGGCTTTTCGATGCAAGGCTCTGATGACGACACATGCAAGGCCTACTATGTACATAACATTGGATAAATGGAGGCTCGTAAATGGATGCCTGTCAGCATGGAACCGGCAGTCATGATGCAATATTTTGCAGATGAATAAGAAACTCGGCCCCAAACTCGGCTCTTTTTCAATAACTCGGCCCCATCCTATATGTCGGAGATGTTCTTACCAGTTGGCCAAAGCCGGGTTACTCGAAGATCAAAAAACAAATTAAACCAACCTTTTAGAAAAAGTAACAAGGGGCAAAACGGTCTCTCCTACCTAGGACCTAAAATTTGGAACAATCTACACTCTGACCTAAAGTCAGCTGAGAGCGTTAACAGTTTCAAACATAAAATTAAGAACAAATTCTTTAAGGACCTCCAAAATCAAGAAGACAACCCTTATGAATATTACTGAATTTCCAAAATTGCAAAAAAAAACAAGACTCCACCATTACTTTCTACTTTGATACAAAATATACATTTTTTTTTTACACTTTCCTTTCAAGAAAACTTTTCTTTTAATGGCACCTCTGGGGGGACCATTATGGAAACAAGGTCACACTGACCTTTTAATGCTATCCCTGCCATTTTAAACTGGGGGTGTTTTTATACTTAGGTTTTTATATCAGATCTTAGTTTTTTGTTTTTCTTTTTATCATTATTGTTTTTTCTACGCATGTAATTAGCTTTATGTTTATTTTGCAGTAAATTTTATAATTAAGTTTTTAATTTTAATGGCATAATATTACATACATACATACATACATAAACTTGCATTCAGTGGTGTAATGGAGCAGCTCGGGGCCCTTAGATTGGCAAAGCTTTGCCAAATTTTCGACATTATTATTAAAGTGGTATTTTTGTCGGCAAAATCAACGATGGCGAACTAACCCATCACATCAAGATCTCACACGTCCATAACCGGCGGCGTCGGCGGAATCTCGCGTATAAAAATGTACAAAAATAACGCTCGATCCAGGCTCTTTTGCTGAATAGCTAAAAGGTCTATTCTTTCTTCTTTCCCTATATACCATCCCATTCTTTCCCAAATCCTGTCTCTCCTTCTTTCTTTCCCTCTTTGATTTGCGCTGCGGAGCAGCATGCAAATCTTTAAAATGCCCTGAAAGCAAACTCGGCCTATAGCGCGGATGGCTGAACATTGGTAATGCTTAACTACAAAGTGCTGGCTTACGTTCAAAGGACGCAAAACAGACACAGCCGACGCAAAAGGCACGGTCTCATTTGCGTGCGCACATCTCCAACGTTCAGAATAAACATTTTCTTTGTTTTGTAAGAAGTTTGCTTGCAGTTCGGTTGATGAAGCAAACTTCAAGCTTTCCAGGATCATCGAACTCGAAAGGACTTACTATCGTTGTGGAAGCACCCAAGGGCAGAAAGCCAAGCGAAGTAGAAGCGAACGAATTTGAGTGACAGTTAATGCTGAAATATCAACTGTTAAATTTGATACGTTTTGGAAGGACGGCAGCAGCATCTCTACAAAGTTGCTGTGTCCGTTTGAAGAACTGGTGAAGGAAAATGTTGATTTCTAACCGTGCAAAAGTTGAAATTTTATTTTGGCCTACAAGTACACTCACCTTCGTACGCTCCTACCGCAAGGAAATGCAAGATCATGGCCGGGTCGCTCTTCTCCAGAAAATCGAAGAAAATCCATCTGTTAGGCCCTGCACTGCAACTACGCGAGTCAAAGCAGAACTGCTGCAAAACAACATTCCAGTTTGATTGTTGGTCAAAGCGCTGGACCATTGTTCGACAATGTCAGTTGAATTGGTATTGAAATCAACTGACGCAGCTTAAAAGGCGGACTGTGAATGATGATAGGACACCCAGATAAGGGATTTCATGCCCAAAGCATTTACGTTCAAACTTCAAATATAAGCAGACATCAAGGTCGCAAATCTTAAGATAATAATATCTCTTGTTTCCCTTTCCTTTTATCTCTTTTTCCCATTTTCCTTCCTGGGAAATTTGAGCATTTCAGCTACCTTCCTGGTAGCGCCGCTACCACGCTACTTCGTTTTTTTGAGCCCTGGTCACTTCTACAGTCAAGTACCCCCCCCCCAGAGCTATTCTAGCATTTGGCACTAAAACCTTCACCAACAGTACCAACAATTTTACGGTGTCAATAAGACCATATTTACATGAGGAAAATGGGACTGATCCCACAATTTTGTACTATGTGTCTGCACAGGATTGATCCCAAAATTTTGTGTGCTACACAGGGTTGGACCCAACCAGATTTGCTTTGACTGCCACCTATTGTGTATAAAATAACAAGAATTTTGTGCTTTGTTTCACTTCTTTGTCAAAAACAACCCAAAAAAACTTCCTATATTAGTTACCTTATACACTTAAACTATATTAGTTATCATTTGCTTTCCTAAATGCTTTCTACTCATTTACACAAGACTTGATCAAAATAGGATTGTTCCCAAACCAGAAGGCTTTCCTAGTAAACCCAAATTAGAGTGGACATTGGATTGATCCTGGGCATTTCCATATTAAATGCAAGGCTTAGTTTGTACCAGTTTGGGATCAATCCCACTTGGGATCGATCCCATTTAAATGGGGGCTAAAAGTACTAGAAAATGGTTGTGATGTATAGCCCACAGCCTTTTAGCTACAGATGCTAGCTTGTCCAAAAGAAGTACAGGTTGAAAGTCTTGCTATTGATAAGGTTGTCTTTTAAATGATTCATAACTATCCTGGCTTTTATTTTTTTGTTTATCTCATTTTGAATTGTATCATCCTAATAACAGGTGACTATATTCCAAAATGGTCCTGTGATTTTGAGAATGGATTATGTCATTGGCTGCAAGTTCATGATGACCACTATGATTGGAGTCATGTATCAGGAACTAGAGACCTGCTGGATCATACAACAAACAGCATAAATGGTAAGTATTGGGGGGGCGTGTGCTTGAATTTCAATTGAAGGGGGTATGCAGCGCAAGAAACAATTTTTTCATCCAGCGTTGGAATTTTTCTCTCAAAAGCATTTTTTATAACCAATTTTAGAAAAAATGAGTGAAAAGTATACTCCAAAACATAGAGACTTCATAGAACAGCAATGAACGCTTTTCTGTTTACATACAACACTGTTACAACTTTTTGTTCCTTGGGCAAGAATCCTTAAAAACTATAGTATCCAAAACAACGGGATAAACAAGGTGCTGACCTAAATTACAGCATTGTTAAAGCAAAATAAACCAAGCATCATGATTTACAAAGATAATCACGTGACAATTACTTTTGCCCAAAAAATTGGCTGCAGCACTGGCAGCTTTGCAAAAGACGGAGTGGCTACAGTGTGACCGTGTCTTTGTATCGTTATAATGCCGTACTTTCTGACGACGAAGATAAATTTCAAGAAAGTGAAACAAATCAGATTATAACAGTATCCGATTCTAGTGTGACCACAGACATTATCTTTTTGCTCCCCATGGTATCGTTCCTGTAGTGTTGTAGAGTAATGAGAATTTGTAAGTAGAAAGTAACATTATTATCGAATGATTTATGTGAACAATAAACATTGATAGATGATAAATGAAACCCAATTTATTCAATCTTAGGTAAGCTCCTTCTTATAAGCGGATGGAAACTGGATGTTAACGATGAGGCAAAGTTAATGTCTGCAGTTTTGAAGGCAAACAATGGATCATGCAAGGTACTGTGTATAAATGAATTTCTTTGACTTCTTAAAATTTCATTTCGTTGTGTGGCATTTTCACCCATTTTGCAACCAATGAAGTTTCATAAAGTTGAACATTTACCCATGTTTGGCAACTAATGGCAACTCCAATGGCAACTCCCTCCCCCCCCCCACAACCATGAATAACTGTCTCTCATTGCTTCCTAGATGATCTTCTATCATAGAACAAACCGTATTCCTAAATTTGGTAATACTTTATCAACGAAAGTGCATGTGGTTACAAAATCAGCAGATGGAAGGAGTTTATTAAGAAAGTTGGTATTTTCATCGATTAATCAGCATATAGCGGATTGGAGGAAAACAGAGGTCCCATTGATCAGTGACAAAGACTTTCAGGTAAGATGGTAAAATTGATTATAATTGTTGACTTTTTAAGCATGGTAGCCCTGTGCATGTCAGCTAAGAACGCCTGATTTTCACGGGACCATTCCATGACAATATGCTACGAAGTTTATTATCTAATTATATTTTAGATTGCATCTTACAATGCACTTATCCTTTTCATAAGTCACTGTTTATAAAAGAAACTCAACGCTCATTGTTGCCAAATGATTAAGAAACTCCAGCACTGGGAAAATATGACTTAGGAAACTATTTATTTTGACGAATGAAAATCCGTACGTTTTACTTTATTTTCACTCATTTCCAGTATCATGTTACTCGGCAGGTACTTGAGTAATGTGTAAACATTGAAAATGCTTCAAAACATGGCTTGGAAATGTTCTGGTAGGAAGAGGTAGTGATTTTGAAGATGGTTATGAAACCTTGAAGAAATTCATAAGAAACTCTGAGTATAAACTCAAAATCTGAAAATTTTAAGAAACTTTCAGTACTGGCCCAAATTCTTAGTTTCGTATCAAAAATGTGTGTAATGAAAAGAAAGATGCGGTTGCATGTGTGCATTGGAGGGTACGACTTTGACATCCTGTCAATTCTGTCCCAAAGTTTTGCGCTCCCGACAAAAATGGCATGTTATCTCATTCAAAATTTGATGCAAGCAGTGAATTGCCTCATGGTTGTTGAGTTGCAAATGTTATTTACATGTTTGAATGATTTAGCTCTAGAATCATAAAGACAGTACTCATAATCTCTCAAGACAGTAAAGTTAAGCCAGCCCAGTATGTCAACTGTAGAGGTCTAAATGTAACCTTGCGGGTCTTTGAATACCCTGAGAAAGGGGGTAGAATTTCAAGTGAATCTTTGATCCCCCTAACGATCACCTTAAGTAGATATTTGCTTTTTCAGGTTGAAATCAGTGGCACAGCTGGATATGGACGAGAATATGTTGCACTTGATGATATTTTCTTTACAGACAGTTGCAGGACAAATGGTAAGTTTTCACCTTGCTACTATAGGAAGCTCCATCTCCAACTCAGGGGAGGGGGGTTGGAGTACATGACAGGGATTGCCGCCAGGTTTTCAGAAAGCTACCCTCTTCTAATTACTGACCGATGTCATCATACCCACTTTTATGGTGAATTTTGCGGGAAAACTACCCCAAAACTACCCATTTTTGACAATTTTTAGTCAAAGTCTGGAAAACCCACCCATGTTTAAGAAATATGTGTCGAAAAAGGTACCCTTGTTTAGAGAACTTTGGACCCAAAAACCCACCCATATGGGCGGCACATACACGTACCCTCAAGATGTTGTTACCCCCCTCCCCCCCGGGCTCCAACTATTTGTCAAATTATCATTTTGCAGTTTTTGGAAAGGCAGTTTCACACACTAGCCTCACTCCATAAGACCATTAAGTTACTGTCATCTGATTGAGTTGAATTGTTGTTGGTATTGCCGCCCCACTAAGGGCCTTTTTTCCCTAAAGCTGTAAAAACTGCAAGGAATGTCAATCAGCGACAATTTTCTGTCGCCCTGTCATCTACTGGTCAGAATATTGCTTAGTGCAAGGCTATTTTTGCAATTATGGCAAGAAGATATCTTTACCAAAGTACTGATACCTAGTTTTATGGTACAGCAGCTCAGAAAACTAATTTTTAGGCATTTTAGACCCAGTGGTTGAGAGAAAAAAGTAACAGGTAATTTAGTCCCAATGGCTAAATTCTGAAAAAGAATATGAAAATCTCAATGCGATAGGTTTGGTAGGTTTAGATGGCCTTCTGAGCCTTTGCTCCAGGAGGTTTGGTAGACTTCAGAGAGATTCTCATTTTCATTAGCAAACCTTCTTGGTCAATCTGAAAGCTACCATTTGTAACCCTTTTTTGTTTCATTTGAAAGTATACTTAGTATATTTGACATCTAGTATATTTAGTACATTTGACATTTTGCAGATAAATTATGTCTCTGCGAAGGCTTCTGTTCGCAGAATTTGGTAGGTTTAGAATTACCAGTCAATACAACACACTCTTAAACTATTGTTAGATTCAGTGAAACAGCGTATGCAGTTTTTTGAACATCGAGTTTATTTATTTTTCATTTGAACAGAGCAATCATCAGTCAGGATAGTGAAATTAGACTCCTCTCCATCACACAATTTTCCAGAGGGGCTGTTCTACAAACAATTAAATGGCAGTTGGTCAATGGTTTGCACTACTTCCGAAGGTATTTTTTATGTATTTTGAATCTTACACCTCTTTCTGTGTTACATTTTTTTCATAAATTTCTGTCATCAGCAACTGTAAATTCTTTTGTGTATATGCACTAAGTTGTCTTTTGAGTTGAATGATTTTATGTGTTTGTCCCAAAATTATTGTCCCTAACGAAGGATTTCAAGGAGCTGCTTGACACTTGCTCAACAAATTTGTCACATGTTATTTGATTTTATCGATTTACGCTTGAAGATCAGAGGCTTGACTGAGTGGTGTTAAAGGGTCTCTTTCACCCAGCATTCCTTCCATGCGCCGTTTCTTGGTTGGCCTTTGTTGTCGCAGTTTTCATGGGCCATGAAAATTGCGACAACGGAGGCCAACCAAGAGATGACACGTGCAAGGAATGTTAAAGCATGAGCGACAGGCACACCCAGTGTGTAGCAGTATGAATTTATATCAGTAGCGAACCACCTTAACTTATTGTTTTTTTGTGTCTTGAACTTGTTTTCACTTGGTACACAACTACCTTTCAATGTTTCGTAAATCTGAAATTTTCAGTAGTGAGCCACCTTAAGTGAAGATCCACCTTAACTCGTAAAGCTCTTCTTTACCAGTTAAGGTGGATCTTCACTTAAGGTGGCTCACTACTGAAAATTTCAAAATTGCGAAACATTGAAAGGTGGTTGTGTACGAGGTAAAAACAAGTTCAAGACACAAAAAAACAATAAGTTAAGGTGGCTCGGCTACTGATATAAATTTAAACTGCTACACACTGGGTGTCCTGTCGCTCATGGTTAAAGGAAACAAAACCTTTAAAGCTTAAATCACTACGTTAAAACTTAAAGATAAATGACGTAGATATAAGGCAACTTAAATCAGGGGCCTGGGCAATCTAAATATAATCTTCTGTGTTCCATTGTATTTCATCATCTCGATAGATTATCAAAAGAATTGGACAAGTGATGGCAAGCGCCCATCTTTTGTTCTACTTTTAAACGCGACGCAGTGTATCAGTCATTTGTCTTTAAATCACTATTTTACGCATTCGAAACATGTTCAAAGTATATAAAAGATTTCTTTTGACACAGATTCTTTTCGGAATGCCTGAGGTCTCTGGTGTTTCGTCGGAAATACACGTTTTTTTTATAAGAAACTGGTTTATGAGAAACTAGTACTAAGATGGCCAAAATTTTAAGAAACTCTATTACTATGTCAGAGAAGTACTAAGAAACTTTTCAAACTTAAAAGCATGAATTTTATAGCAAATAGATCATTGAACCTTTATTATTGGGCAATATATATCTAACCATTTGTGTTTTCAACATAGTAGAACATTGCTTATTCCAATATGATGTTTTTTAAATATCAAGAAACATATCTGCAGCAGTGTTAGCGACCACATTGACAATTCATGCATCCAGAAAAAACAAGAAACCAATCAAGAAACTTTTAGTACTAAAATGGGCAAAATTTCATTTTAAATCAAGAAAGTTTTAGTACTATGGCCTGATCCTAGTTTCTTATAAAAAAAAGACATGTAGGACAGTACAGAAATAGGCCTTTTCGTTATTCTAAACAAGAATTTGGACCAAACAATATTTTTCACAATTTCTAAGAATCTTCGAATGTGAACAACAATAACTGAAGCTCTATTGCCAGCAGGGTCTGTTGCCAGTCAATCGAGCCTCTCGCATGAGCTATCTATTGATCCAGGTACTTTTGTAGAATGGCTTAATGTAGTCTATTGGAGGACTCAGTATGTTGTCCTACAACAGACCTTTTTTAGCTTTTACAAAAGTCAACGCAGGCTTTCATTGTAACTTTTACAAATATTTGCTATGTCTTCTCTTCCAGCAAGATCAGCCTGCCGTGAGCTCGGGCTTAAAGATGTCCTTGATGGGAAAGGCCGGCATTCTGCCACAGTTCCCTCGAACAACACTATTGTCTCAAATACGACATCTCCCTCGAACGAGACAGTTGCTTCAAGCAACACTACTGCTTCAAACAAGACACTATGCTTGCCGGCAAATCTTACTGTACCAACTGCTACAACATGCTCTGCTAGCCCTGGCTGTTTGAAAGTAAAGCATTGGAGATGCGCTCAAGGTATTCATTTTCTTTGCTTTTCATGTTTCCAAGGATGATCTTGTAGAGTTGTCTGGTTTATGATTATATGTAGTAAAAGGCAGCATATCAACACAGTGGGTGTGTCAGCAAAGTGTATATCTATCATTTGAAAAATTTATGCAGGCAAATCTATGGAACCAATTTGCAAAATTTCATATCCATAACCTTTTTGAGGCGCCAACTTAATTTTTTAGATTTTCTCGCTTGTTTCTTTGCATTAGTTCCTTCAAGAGTAGACCTTTTCGCAATTTGGAGAAAGGAACAGAGGAGAGCGCGGCCCATTCTGACAGTCAAGGCAACAGTAAGAAATTAGGGGAGTGCTGTGAGAAGCGTATGGATTGCGTCTCGGCCGCATCTCTCGGCAAATTCAAATTATTTTCGATTTTTGAACCACTTTATCGCATCAATTTCAGCACAGGGATCCTAGGAAAATGTCTCAAACCTTTCAATGGATAGCGAGGCCCTACTACACAGCCTCCTTTGCGATTGCGAAGCTCTGACGCAATACCAGCGAATCTTAGACGAGATTTTTATCTTTTGACAACCCTTTCAATTTCATCGATAAAAATATTCACTTCAGGTGATCTTTAAGTGCATATCCATCCATAAAAGACGTCTTCAACTTTCCAGTGCAAATACAGTTATTTATTTAAAACCTGCCAACAAGCTTAACCCTTTCACGCCCGGCTAGAATTAAGTTTAACAGGAAACCTAATGTAGATCGTCATTTTCCAGGGGGTATCGTAATCAGTGATTGAGTAAGCAATAGATAAATGCAATGTGCATAGCCTCTTAAATCAATCAAATTCTAAAGGCTTTCCCCCCTGAAAAATTCGCAAATCTCAATGAATACTGCTGGGCCATATGGCCCTTCCGGGGATGAAAGGGTTAATAAGAACCCATAAAGCATACAAATAACAAAACGCTATCAAACAAGAAGAGATGTTTTTTATTGATTACTACTATTCCTTTACGGGTGTCTGTGTTTGCCAAGTGAATTGGAAGAAACGATTTTCCCTCCCGGAATATCACAGTAACTATATTTGTTATTATTTCGCTGGATCGCCCACACGTTAAATTAATTTAATTTTAGGAGTCTTCGTGCTTGAAATTGACCATTTTCTTTTGAAAATATGTGAGATTTTCTCCAGAATTCCCCCTTGAAAATCCCTCAAAAGTGGGCTAAGCTAGTGCCCAGCGAGTAATGATTTGCCCATGCTTTAGCACGTGTTTTGGACTTTCCTCATGTTTAATGATTTTAAGGAGCCCTCCGATAAACATCAATTACAATCCAAAATTTTTTGATTGATTAAAATGTGTTAAATGTAATATAAGCCATGGTAAATATAAAGCAGTGGCGCTTAGGTTGCTGTATTTTGAGTTTTTAGAATTTTTATTTCTAAAGCTTGAAGGCTTGACCATCATTCGTTCTCTTTCCCATTATTTACTTTATTCTCTTTTGCAGTATTTCGTTCATTCTCCCTCGCAGTGTTTCTTTTACTCTCCTTCACAGTTTTTCCTTCATTCCCCTCTGCAATACTTCCTTCATTCTCTTCCTCAGTGTCTCCTTCAGTCCCCTCTGAAGTGTTCTCTTCATTCCCGTCCACAGTGTTTCCTTCATTCTCCTTTGCAGTATCCTCCCTCTGTTGATGCATCTCCTCGTTCATTCTCTCAATAATTTTCATCGATTCCCTATATTCATTCCTGGCAACCTTCAATTCATCTTTGAGTCTGTCAACCTTATCCTTTTGATACCTCAACCTGTTCATCAAATCGCTCTTTATTTTGTAGTATGGCCTAGCTTTGGTAATTTCTTCTTTCTTGCTTTTATGCATTGCCAGTAGTTCATTGTTGATCTTGTCGTACTCTGAAAGGACTTGCTGCAACTTTCTGCGATTTAGATTTCTCACCCCTTTGATTCTTGAAGATTCGAACAGTGCGTGATGCAGCTCCTGTAAAGAGGCAGGCATGTACTAGGTGAACTAAAAAATTTTGGACGTCTGAAAGCGTGAGCGTACGACAAGTTTAAGTTAGGGTAGGGTAGGGATAGGTGTTTGTTCAGTTCAATATCTGCAATAGGAATATGACATTGAGCACCGCCCGCTAAACTAACTTTCCGTACCTAACCTTAACTCGGGTCAAATGCAACAAGGACAGATTTTGTAAGACAATAGCAGCAGTTGCTTTTATTGTCACCTAAATTCAAAGAGATTTGCGATTGCAGACAAAGGAAATTCCCTCAAGCAGAAATTCAAAACAAATGAAGGCGCAAAGTTTCTCTGAAACCCAGGTAGCTATCTTGCTTGTTGTGCATTCCAGAAATGGTTTTTAAGTGCAAACATGAGCGTATATTTAACGAAGGAGGATATATCCAGAAATCTACCACGGGCATTTTACATGTCTGGTATAGGAACCGATTTGGAGGCGATTCAATTCTCGTATTTTTTGGGTGCAACCAAAGCACTTACTGCTCAGCTTCTGAACAGCAAAACTAAAATGCCCGCGGTAGATGTTTAGATATACGTTCCTTCTTTCAATATGCGCTCATTTTAGCTCTTAAAAACCATTTGTTTAATGCACAAAAAGCGAGATAGCTACCTGTGTTTCAGAGAAACTTTGCGGCTTCGTTGTTTTGAATTTCTGCTTGAGGGAATTTCCTTTGTCTGCAGTCGCAAATCTCTTTGAATTTAGGTGTCAATAAAAGCAACTGCCGCTATTGTCTTACAAAATCTGTCCTTGTTGTCAAATGCACTTTAGCGGACAAAGTTTTCAACGAAAATATATTGTTAGAACTGATATTTCTGATTTGCTTAACAAACAATAGTAAACCTCTATCGTCTGAAAAGTTATATATGTAACAAGGGCACATTTTATAATACAATAGCATCAGTTGCTTTGTTTCACACCTCAATTCAAAGCGATTAACGAATGCAGACAAAAGAAATTCTCTCAACCAGTAATTCAAAACAAACATGGCTGCAAAAGCTGCCCCGAAACCAGTAGTGCAAACTCTCAGTTGGTGTGGGCAAAGGGAGTTTTTTGAGAGAAGTTATGTGGTTAAGACGAAAGGAGAAGGGTAAATCTAAAGTTCTGTATGGCGGATTTTGTTTACGTGATTCAATGTAAACAGTTACTCCTCAACTCCTGAGTCAAATAGACAAAATCAGCCCAGCAGAACTATGGATTTACCTACCCTTCTTCTTCGTTATAAGCACATAACTTCTCTTGAATAGGTCCCTTCACCAGCACCAAGCGTGAGTTTGCGTTACTGGTGTCAGGCCAACTTTGCGGCTATGTTTGTTTTGACTTACTGGTTGAGAGAATTTCTGCTGTCTGCATTAATCGCTTTGAATTGAGATGTCAGCCAGAGCAACTGACGCTATTATATTACAAAATCTGCCTTTGTTTAAATAGGTATATACAGAGGTGGAGTCGAGACGCCTTTCGTAATGTTTTCATTCTTCAACCATCAAATCATTATTTCAATTTCTACCTACCTCAAGCGCCTCCGCATTGGCTTCTTCATCCAGTCCCACTTTTTCATCAAAATGTTTTTCAATTTCAGCAAGCTTTGCATTTTTTTCATTGAGTTCCACCTCACATTTCGCAAGCACAAGTTTCTGTTCTTCAACTCTTTCTGCTGCCTTTCTAACCCTCTTCACTGTTATGAAGAACGGCTTCGCTGTTACTATTGCATCCACCCCGATAGTTTGCGCGCACTTTCTCAAGGCATCATATGCCTCTGCCATAGAGCCTTTGAAATATTCTTCGGCATTGCTAACTTGTACACAGTAGTGATTAATGCTCCCTATCGCGGAATTTAGCTCTTCCAATTCATGTCTGACTCTCTCTTCGTAACTGCCTTGTATAGTATTGTTGTGATCTGGGCCTTGCTGTAACAGGACTTCTGCTCTTTCTGCCATAACTTTAGCTAGTTGGAGGTCGTCATTTAGAAAGCATGTATGGTTCATTATGTTGTTAGTATAGAGGCTGGAAATTCGTGTACTAATGTCTCGGTCCTTACTTTATGGACTTTCGTCTAAGGAATTCGAAATTCGACAGAGCAAACGAATTTAGAGCTGCAAGTTCGAATAAACTAAAGCACTCAAAGGGTTCTTCTCAAAAGTAGAAACTGAAAAAGTCCGCATTTCTAACCATAGCGATTAGTTTTAGATACCCCCTCACCCCCAAAACAATTTCGATTTGGAAGTTTATTGTCCTAGTTTTCCAGCAAAGTCGAGGATCGTCCAGTCATCCATGTTCTATTACCACAAAACAACTTTGTTCTGAGGGAGAGAGGGGAAATCGCAAGGCAAGGCAAAATTAGCTGAGGTGTTTCAAAGCTTTTGACAAGCATTGCAGATCTTCTTTTGCCTTTTTTTTATATCCATATAAAAAATTACATTACATGCTACATCTACGTTCTACTATACTTTCTAATCACTCTACAACAATACCACACTACAGGGACGGGACCACAAGGAGCAAGAGACAATGACTACCCTGTGGCCATTAACATAAAGACATATAGATAAAAAAATTTAATAAATTAAGACTAGATACTGATACTAACACATACTGGAATCTGTTCCACATTGGATGTCAGGCTAGCATAGGCGCGAAATGGCAAACGTATGCTGTCAGGTCAGGGTTGAGTTAACGACATCATTGGTCATGGACCTTTTATGTGCTTAACATCAAATGTGAAACAGACTTACAAAAGAAATAGGGAAAAATGTACTGTAAATAGTGGCTGTGTGGCGTAAAACGAAAAGTTATCCAAGCCGACCCGTTTTGTGAATGAAATTTAGAGCAAGTTCGAGCAAATTTACATCATCAGGAATTTCTTACCATACAATAAGTATTGTAGCAGAACGTTGTTTGGAAGGGTATTGATGGGTTCTTTTGCCTTTACAGATTACCTATCAATGTGCCCGAAGCTGACCCATGTCAAATGTACGAGTTCCGTTGACAATCCCAAATGCGTGTCACAAACTCAAGTGTGTGATTTTGTCAGGGACTGCCCTGGAGGAGAAGACGAATCCAATTGCTTGAATCTTAAACGATGCGATTTTCATACAGATGTTTGTGATTGGGTGATTGCTACTAGTTTTAGATTTAAGTGGGAAAGGCATAATGGACCCACGGATACTGGTAAGGATTGTGCTTTGGTTGAATTATTAGGTAATTGATTGATTTAATTTCTCGGCATCGAATGAAATACTGTAGAAACCCGCATAAAAGAACCTAGGTTTTTCTTGGGCAGCCTGAATAGGTTCTTAATTAAGTGGCTGTTACTATAGCCTGCAAGGTTCTTAAAGAGGTTCTTATATACGGAACTCACCTTGCACACATTAATACTGTTCTCAGCACAAGAAATCTAAAGACTTTGAGAATTCTTTGAGAATTCTTGAGAACATTTTAGGTTAGAATTATTGTTAAATATCTCATAGTCATTTATACCACTGAAGAATTTTCATGTCAAGAATTTTTGAAAGCTTGAATTCTGAAGACATTAAACCTGTTTTATAAGAATCTCCCCCAGTTTCGACCTCTGAGAGGTTCTTATTTAGGGGATCTAAAATATTGAATTTCAGCCTCAAGGCTCTTATAAAAATAGGTTCATTTATGCCGGTTTCTTCTGTATGGGATGTGTTTGACTGGTACAAATTCTGAAAACTGTAGGCTAGATTCGGAAACTGTAGGCTAGATTCTGAAAACTGTAGGTAGATTCGGAATTTGTGTTTGATTGACTCTCATATTCCGAAAACAGCAAGTTTGGCAGGTTTGAAAGACCTGCTGAGCCTTCAGCTCCAAAAGGCAGAAGCTTTGGCAGACTTTGGAGAGATTATCTCTCTCATTTGCAGGAATTTGAAATCGAGGTGAATCTTCTCTCGTTGCTACGGTAATCGAGTTTTCGGGTCAGTGCAACTTTGTTGAGAAGCTCCAGACTCGTCTACGTATTTTTCAACTGGAAACCTCGTTCTGGCCAGGATGAATCTGAAACCTGCTGTTTCGAAGAATTTTTGTTTAATTGGGGAATGTTTTTCCATCTCTGCGAAGTCTTCCGTTTTCAGAATTTGGTAGGTTTGGATCATAGAAATGGTTTGGAATTACCAATCAAAAACGCCTATAGAATGTACGTATCAGCAGTTCTCTCCCTGGAATAATGGCAAATAACAAGGGCAGATTTTGTAATACAATAGCATCAGTTGCTTTGGTTCACACCTCAATTCAAAGCGATTAGTGAATGCAGACAAAAGAAATTCTCTCAAGCAGAAATTCAAAACAAACGAAGACGCAAAGTTGCCCTGAAACAAGTATGGCAAACTCTCGTTTGGTGCGGGCGAAGGGAGGTTTTTAAGAGATGTAATGTGCTCATAATGAAAGAAGAAGGGTAAATCTAAAGTTCTGTCTTGGGCATTTTGTTTACTTGATTCAGGAGCTGAGCAGTGACTTTGTATATCTGAGCAATAAATGTGCTAAAATTGTAATGCCCTCTGCTCGGTTTTTGAGTCAAATAAACAAAATGCCCCAGACAGAACTTTAGATTTACCCTTCTTCTTTCATTATGAGCACATTACATCTCTTAAAAACCTCCCTTCGCCCGCACCAATTGAGAGTTGCCGTACTGGTTTCAGGGCAACTTTGCGTCTTCGTTTGTTTTCAATTTCTGCTTGAGAGAATTTCTTTTGTCTGCATTCACTAATCGCTTTGAATTGAGGTGTGAACCAAAGCGACTGATGCTATTGTATTACAAAATCTGCCCTTGCTATGGCAAATAGTTTTAAAGGGCAAGTCTTGGCTTGGTACGATTAATACTACAAAACAAACTTTCCAACTACTGACTCGAATTCTTACCTTTGTTTCACATTTTGAACTTCCCAATTTTCATCAATTCCTTGAATATTGTGATGAATAATAATAATAAGAATATTGTGGCCAAATCGGTCGCTGTTTCGCCATTCTCTTGCATGAGCACGCGATGAAGAGGCTAGCAATGAGTAAGAGGTGATAAAACTATACGACAGCCTCGTTTTCGTTTGAGCAATATGATGTCACTTCGCTCAGTTCGCTTATTTGAATACTTAATTGCACGAAGAGAGGGCAATAAGTATTGGAAAAAGTATGATACACCTTTCATGGCAGTATTGTCATGTATTAAAGTTTTGCTAAGATTCACTTTGCGTCTATGTTGTTATCAGCTGGAAAGTCGCTTCATTATTTGCAATTTTCCTCATCTAGGATCCAACAGTTATTACATGAGAGCTACAAATTATAATCAACCATCAGTAAGCGGGATTGCAAGCTTACGAATGAGACATCAAATCAAAGGTACACATTTTGTTTTTGCCGTTTCTTCAACGAGGACAGCTGAATTCAAAGCGATTCGCAGTCGAAGACAAAGAAATTCTCTCAACCAGTAATTCAATACAAACAAAGCTGCAAGAGTTTCTCTAAAACCCATGTAGCTAGCACGCTCGCTGTGCATTCCAGAAATGGTTTTTAAGTGCAAACATGAGCATACATAGAAAGAGGAAGGATTTAAAAAATGTTTTAAATTTCGAAGGTTTTAGGATTGCCTTTGGGATTTCTAATATTTTGTGAAGATTTTTTAGATTTGTAAGATCTTGCGAGATTTGGGGAATTTTTGAAGATATTTTAGAATTTTCTTTGAAAGTGCACGAGATTTTTGGGGTCATATGTCATTATATAAAACCATCCTCCTTTCTGTCTCGATCGCAAAGAATATAGACCTCGTGCGATGTCACTCTTTACACGTTAAAATGCTCTGTAGCAATGATGGTCTCGTTGACTTTATTGATTTAATCCATATTTGAAGTTGGTATTTACAATAGTAATGAAGAAAAATACTAATTCAAACCAACTCTTTACAAATAATATACATTATGCAAAAATTAGCGGCATATTTCGCTGGTGCGTTTATCACCAGCCCAGTCTTTGATCCTCTTTTTGAAAGCCGAAAGTGTTGGCTCATTTTTGACACTATCATCAAGGGTGTACCAGAGTAGATCTCTCATTTTATTGAGCCATCCGTCCTTCTTCCTATCTCGATTACTCCTTTGAATCAATGACATGTCATTCCTTTTCAGGGCTAGTTAACTCGTCTTGCACAATGCGATTTTTCTACGTTATTCGTCGCAATGATGGTGCAAAAATTAAACTCAATATCAAGGAAAACAACAAGGTTGAAACAATTTGGTCGAAGCCCATCAGTTATTGGCATGATTGGAGGAAGGCCGTTGTTGAATTGCCACTCAACAGAACATACCATGTAAGTGATATTACTGTATCTGGGGCCAGTCGAAAGAGTTAAAACATTGTTTTCTATAAATTTGAAATTTAAATTCAAATCTAAAGAGTTAAATATGAAATAGTCAAGTTGCATATCGTACATTAGGCTGTTTTAGCAAGAAGACGTAAGTCAAGAAGACGCCAGCATAATTCTTTTGTTTCAGAATGTAAATTACAAAGTGAAATCAACTTTAAAACTTTTGCGAGTCTCGAGAGACTAATTGTACGTTCTATTCTGAAAATGACAACCTGAAAAGTATACTTTTGAAGGCCGCACTGCAAAAATAGGACGTCGAGAAGGGAAGCAAAATGCAATATGAGCATATTCATAAATGATGGAGATACGAGAATGCAAACTGTTCTTAGGGAATTTGTCTGTCTGTAAGCAGCTTTCTGGGAGGGAAAAGGCTGCGAAATTAGAATGTTCTAAAAACATAAAAAAGTTGCGGCGTTCTCAAAGACGTCCACGTCTTGCTGCTAAAAACAACCTAATCTACTCACCATGGAGACGACACAAAATGAGGAGCAAAAGACAATGACTACCCCATGGCCAATTCATAAAGACGCACAACATTGAACAAAGATGGAAGGAAATATAATTAAACGAGGTAAAGTAATTACGAATACAAAGTAAACTGACAAAAAGTAGGTGCTAATGTATTGGAGTTTGCAACAATGGAACATTTAAAAACGTTATGAAGCCTCAAGTAGCTTCTTATTGCCGTCAATAATTAACAACTGTTCGTCACCATACAAAATGAACTCAAGTAGGACAGGCCTTTTAGGCCAGCGTCACTTTTTTGAAAAAAGGGAGGGTAAATTTGAACTAAGACTTCATTGAACTTGATATAAAATTTCATTGAGTTAGACTTTACAAACCTCAAGTGTAAACTGCTCCCAGGGGGGGGGGGTACTCAACTAAATTTCAATACGGGGGGGTCAATGCCACTATTTCTTTGCTGACCCCTAAGTGTTAAGCCTAATGTTTTGGGGACCCCAAATATTGAGTCCTAATATTTTGGAGTCCCCAAATATGGTTATCTATTTCTGGGACTCCTATAATGTTTTTAATTATCTTAATTTGAGCTTCTTGATCTTTCTAAGTTTTTAAATAATACCAAAACATTTATTTCATGATTTGCGAGACAAATTCCACGATTCTTCCTTTTTCAGATTTGTGGACCCCAAATATTGAATTTTTGTCCATGTTGTAATTCACAGACACCAAATATTGATTTAACGTAAATTTTCGGACCCCAAATATTGTCACGGATCCGCCCGTATTGAAAGTTAGGGAGTAGCCCCCCCCCCTGGGAAACTGCTGATCTCTTTAAACCTTCTGAAGACACTACTTGAATAAACGCTACTTATATTTTCAGCTGTTCCTTGAAGCATATTTTGAAGGCATCAATGGCCAAGGGGAAGTTGGTTTTAACAATGTATCATTTGTAGGTGGTTGCCAATTTACAAATTACACTCCACGTAAGTCAAATTTTAGTGCCTGAGTACAATTTAAATGCTTCTCAATTGGCTTTATGAATTTGTAGACTTATGATCTTTGCCCTAGTTTATCGCTACTTTTGACTCACGATTTAAGTGCCTTTCAATCATTGAACTGAATCTGTGCTGTTGTCCTTTTATTAGTGGCAGTCACGTATCAGTTCAGGGGAGCAGAATTACACGAAAGTAATGAGTCTATCGTTATCACAACCATGTTGCATTCCTCTCCCAGTTCGTGCTCCTCTAATAATTTTCCTTTCACTCTTTGTCCTTTTTTTTACTATTTTCTCTCTGACAAGTATTTCTCCCACAATTAGTCCTAACTAATCAAGGCTTTTCATTTAGCGTTTTCCCGACCCAAGTGGAATCTACCATTTTCAGAATTTGGAACATTTCAAATCACCAATCAAACACAGCCTTCATGTTGGTAGGCTGCGAATCCCGTCTGAAAGATCTGTAAGGGGAGGTATATATACCTCTGCTATTGATAGAAGCCAATTGTTACTTTGATGTTAGGCCAGGACAGTGATGCCTAGGCCACCGTCATATGAATAAACAAGAATTTGAACGGCTTGTAGTTGTGTCCTATTACAAGAATTTCGTCAAGGGAGATCACATACGTCTCACTTTCATGCTACTCCTTTCAGCAAGGGCAGATTTTGTAATACAATAGCATCAGTCGCTTTGGTTCACACCTCAATTCAAAGCGATTAGCGAATGCAGACAAAAGAAATTCTCTCAAGCGGAAATTCAAAACAAACGAAGGCGCAAAGTTTCTCTGAAACCCAGGTAGTTATCTCGCTTGTTGTGCATTCCAGAAATGGTTTTTAAGAGGAAACATGAGCGTATATTGAAAAAGGAGGATATATCTAGATATTTACCACGGGCATTTTACTTGTTTGGTATAGAAACCGACTTGGAGGCGATTCAATTCTCATATTTTTTGGGTGAAATCAAAGCACTTACTTCTCAGCTTCTGAACAGCAAAAATAAAATGCCCGCGGTAGCTGTTTAGATATATGTTCCTTCTTTCAATATGGGCTCATGTTAGCTCTTGAGAACCATTTCTGGAATGCACAACAAGCGAGATAGCTACCTGGGTTCCCCCTGGGTTTCAGAGCAACTTTGCGTCTTCGTTTGTTTTGAATTCCCGCTTGAGGGAATTTCCTTTGTCTGCAATCGCAAATCTCTTTGAATTTAGGTGTCAATAAAAGCAACTGCTGCCATTGTCTTACAAAATCTGTCCTTGTTACTCCTTTCGTCAATGCTATTTTCATGCCTATTTTGTGACATTCAAAAACCATTCAGATTTGCCTAAAATGCACTAATTTTTGCGTGCTTTTTTACAGCTCTTCCAAACGATACATCGAATATTTTCATTTGTCGCACCGGAGAAGTGATACAGAACAATGTGTTATGCGATTTTCATCATGATTGTTATGATGGCCATGACGAGTCAAATTGCAGTAAGTAGACAGAGCAGAAACTGCGTAAAATGACGTCATCGACCAATCTGAAATAAGGACGTGTTTGAACAGACAAGCTTTTTGAAATGATAAATCAATAGTTCAAGGCCGCAGGAAGCAAATATCAAGTGTTGCCTAAATTTGGGATCTGTTGTAGGGAGCTGAGGGGGCTCAAAGATACGAGTTCTTTGCATGCGTGCGCAGTTTCTGCTCTGTCCAGTAAGTACAAGTATTAAAGGGTTTGGTTCAACCAGCATGCTTTTCGCGTTATATCCTGTTGTATTTATATGAACGTTTGTGATAAAGAAAGTATCTCATCACTTCCCAATTTTAACGATGGATGTTTTAGTCTGATTCTTTAGGTCGAGAAGATAACCTCTTCCGTTTTTCAGCATTAAACTGCATCTTCCATTGCCACGCCCATAATCTCACCTTTTCTAAGTCCCTATTCAGCACTTCCGCAGTCATAGTTTCATTTGTTACAGTAGAAAATAGGGATGTATCGTCAGCAAACATCTTGACATCAGAATTTACATTATCAACTAAGTCGTTTATATAGACCAAAAATAACAGAGGACCCAAGACAGAGCCCTGAGGAACACCTGCAGAGGTAGTACTTCATTGCAAGCCCTTGCCATTCAGTACAACACGCTGCTTGCGATCAGATAGGAAGCTCTGCATGAGGGCGAGGAGATTGCCAGATATTCCACAACATTCCATTTTATACATCAAACCATCGCTCACATTTTGCATAAATTTCATGTGTGGCATAAGTTCGATATTTAGAATTTCCTCTCTGCAGTCTTTACCACAAACGTCCGTCATATGCATCTTTTATCAAATTAGTTTATAGTGTTTAATTTTCAAGTAATTGTCTGTTCGTCTTGTCTTTTATTGTTAAATGTTGATGGCCATGGGGTAGTCATTCTATTTTGCTCCTCGTGGTCTCGTAGGGTCTCGTGTCCCTGTAGTGCTGTGCAGTTGTATAGTACTAATTTGTAGGGTAGATAGTAACTTGTATTGTAAAATTTTATCTGGCTATAAAAAAATGGTTTTCGCGTGTCATCATCAAATAAAGGCCAATAAAGAAATGACTCACCATGCATGCTGGTTGAAATAAACACTTTAACGTCCTTGAACTGTAACAACTATGTAATGGGGCAAAACTTTACCGGTACAGTGTAAACAAAGAGCCAATTTCTTGTCAAAATACGTGTACTTACCTATTTTCTTGCTCGTATATTTTCTTGTGCTCGTCCATGTTCCTTGGATTGCCCATGTTCTCGAGGAGAGCCATTCTTGCTTGAAACAGCCAAATCGCAGCGAACTGCCTGGTTGATCCTTTATAAATTCAATAATTGCGAGTCCAGCTAAGTGACACTGTGACCCATTTCACCTTAGCAGAGTGTTCAACTGAAGCTCTGCTCCGAAATGTCCTTATTTATGTAGAAATTTAATTATGACGTAAAATTTATCGCGTTTTGTAGTCTTGATTGTGACATCAAATCATTGCTCTTTAAAGAGAATATAGTGACGTTTCAGAACCTGATTATCCTGCGTGAATAACTCGAGTAACCCCGGGAATGGCAAAGAACATGGAGTCTACACTTCTGTGAAAGACTTTGGTAGCGTTTTTAAAGGATCAGTTTGGGTACATTTAGCACTCGCTTCTATGGCTGACTTCCTGTCAGTGGAGTCTTCCAAGGGGACGGAATTTTGCATCGTAAGAGATCACACAACCGCAACTTTCTTTTCAACTTCAGAGAGACATTTTCTCAAGCAAAGAATATAATTTCCACCCGCTTGGAAAGTTTCATTGACTGGAAATCAGCCCTTGCATAGAACTCGTTTGAACTGTACCCATTCATTTTCATTAATTCTTTTATTTGTGATTATTTATACACGGTGGCCTCATTTCCCATTCTTTAGGGGTACCTTCGGAATTATGGGTATCCTTTTCAGGAAATTGTTCGTAATTTGGGGGATTACGGCCCAGATTTTCATTCGATTTGCGGAGTTGTGGCCCTAAAATTCTTCAGAATTTACGGAATTATGGGTACAAATCTTTCGAGCAAAATGGGGACATCCCCGTCAGATGATAAGTCGAGAGACCCCCCCCCCCCCGAGTCTTTCATCAAGCAATTTGACCCTAGCATTCAATGCTGGGTAGTAGGCCTCATAGTGTCTAGCTGGACTGATGAACCCTGAAACTGGAGGCAAAGCTGGTTTGTAGCATGACGTATGAGGTGTTGTTGATTCTTCTACTATGTCTCGTGTAAATCCATGAGTCGAGGCTTTTAAATCCTAATTTTCTCTGCAGCAAATACAACTGGCAGATGCACATTTGAGACTTCGATTTGTGATTGGCAATTTGGAAAAGGCGTTAAGATGATAAGAAAAAGATTTGGAACTCCTTCGAGGGGTACTGGACCAAACAGAGATCATACGACCAGTCATTATTTTGGTAAGTACCGGACTGAGATCTCGTATACTTTCCCAAATGAAATCTTGTATACATCCCTTAAAGTTCTCTGGAGCTATAAATATCCTGATAATCTCGAAAAATGATTGAAATTGCAAAAATTTTCACGAGATCCTGGAAAGCCTAAAAGCCAAAGAAAGTCGTAAAATCTTCAAAAATCTTTGAAAAATCCCAGGAGTCTTTTTCATTTTGAAAAATCTTTGGAAACCTCATGAATCGTCCAATTCTTGTAAGATCTTGAAAAACTTTGCGAAAATTCGAAATTCTTTGAAACTCATGAAAAGGTTGAAAATATCAAAATATCAATGAGCTTTGAAATCTTTTACCCTGGGTACCAGAGCCAAAAAATAATGAATTTCCTTTCATTTAAATTTTGTGGCTCTGGCACCCAGGGTATGAAATCTTAAATAGCTTTGAAAATATTAGGATAAATCCCATTCTGATCCATGACTTTTATGTGTGATTGAAGTTCAGATTCAATGCCATTTTCAGTTTCAGAAATAGAATTTTAATTGCAGTGGCAAATATGGAATTCTCTCCAAACTTGCCGTTTACCAGCATGTTCCTAATTTCTAGGTCTAAATGATGAGTGGCTTTTACGAAACAAAATTTTCTCATTTAAGTTAGCTTTTTGCTGATAGACTTAAATCTTAGTTTTGATTATTGGCCACATTAATACTACACATACATTAATATTATTACTACACAGCCCTCTAAATGCATAAACTTTTTTTGACTCACCCGGTACTGTCCTTCGAATTGACTGTCATATTTTTCATTTGCCGTAGGAGGATATTACGTGTATCATGAAGCATCAAATCATGACCCAGGAGTGTATTCTGATTTGATCAGCAGGCAATTCCAGCAACCTAAATCTAAAAGATGCACGGTGAGCCAATAGACCTTAGCTATTCAGCAGAAGAGTCTGGACCGAGCGTTATTTTTATACATTTTTATACACGAGATTCGATCGAGTGGCGTTAGAGCTTCTGTCACTATTGTGCACATTCGAAAATTTTGCAAAATGTAGCAAAGGATCGTTCGATTGAGATTCTTTTTCAGAATAGCTAAATGGTCTGTTCAGTTCGTATTACAACCCTTTCAACCCAAAATTTTGAACCAACGTATTTTTTTTATAATCCAATAGAATGCTACAATATATGTTACGGTCTACACTACTTACAAGAATTACTGTACAATACTACTGGGACGAATATCCCAGGGGAGCAAAAGGCTGTCTCTGCCCCAAGAGAATAAGCGATGACGCTAAAGATGGCCGCAAGGAATTTTTTACCAAGATGCACTGCGTTCTAGTTACGAATCCTTAACGATTCTATAGGAATTCGATTAAAGAAAGCAATGCATCTTGAGAAAAAATTCCTCGCCGCCATCTTTAGCGTAATTGTCTATTAACATAGATAAAAGTGAGAGAAACTACTTAAACGTTTACTACACAACTAAAAACGACACATACGGATAACAAGGACGATTTAATACCTAATTCTGATGCATGTTAGACGTCAGATCAAAGTGATGGCAAGGAAAAGTAGCTTGTGGAGAAAACTTATCTTGAAGTTTCTTTTGCATGTAAAGAAACCACCGCGCACCTGCCGTCCAATTTGTTATTTGATAAAATGTATAGGCAAATCATACCTGTGTCTTATCGTGGTTTCTTCCTGCCTTTTTTGCTTTCCTCTGCCTCCATTCCTCAGCTCAACTCGTTGATTCAAGTTTCCAGTGGCCTGATTCAGTTTCTCTGTAAAAGCAAGGCTGTCCTCGTTTTCGGTTTTGTGATTCAACGGCGCAACGAGTTGAGCTGTGGAAGGGATGCAGATGAAAGCCAGGAAAGGCAGGAAGAAACCACGATAAAGACAAAAGTACGAACGACTCTGATGATTTGCGTATGCATTTTATTAAATAACAATTATTTCGTTTCCTTTCACCCATGCTCATAAATGCTTTTATTAATGAATCTTAGAACGCTGCAATTCCAACAATAACAATGATATCAAACATTTGAAATTCAACGTCGAAATCTTCTCGCTGGAATACGACCATTTGTCCTAATCAATAGTCTTTCGAACGATATTCTGGTTGAAATATTATTGTATGGTGACAAAGACTTCTCTGATGACGTCAACAAAACTATTCTTGAGTTTACTATTAAATTTATCAACGAAACCGGTCGGTTTGATTAGGCTATGTACAAAGCAGCCACCAAGTTCCTTTACGTAAATTTATTTCTTTTGCCTTTGTAAATTCTGTTTCATGTTGGATGTCGGACTTTATCCAACTTAATCCTTTAACGAATCTGCACTGGTGACCTTGTTTTATTTCAGTTTCAACCCAGATCTGACATCCAATGTGAAACAGAATCTAGTAGAGTATCCTTTAGCCGTAAATTGTGAGTGGTGTATAGTTAGTTGTAGGCAGGGGTTGTAGGTAAGTCGTTGTTGCGTGTCTTTATGTTTCAGGCTCTGGGGTAGTCGTTGTCCTTCGCTCCCCTTTGCATCGTCCCTGTATTATTGCATAGTAGCTAGATAGGTAAAGTAGAATGTGAAATTTATGAAAATTCTTATATGAATAGAAAAAAAATTATCAAAAATGCTCTTGCTGGAGTAATGGCAGACGACCTAAAGTCCGCTATGATCTGTTCAATTAAGATAATGGGGCAATAACATTTGCACATTTGATAGACCTTTTGGCGATTGCGAGAAAGGAGCTAAGAAGAGCACGGTCCATTTTGACAGCTTCGGCAATAGTAGTAAATAAGGGGAAGCCCGCCCTTGTGGCTTGGTTGCATCTCCCTGCAAACTTGAGTTATTGTCGATTTATTTGTCTCTTTCAAGAGTCATACGATACTTGTTTGGACCGGTAGATGTTTTCTATGGATTATTTAGCCATCTTGTCATCCTTTTACTGATTGGTAAGTGTATTTTGAGGCACTTTGCTGCACGTATGGGACCTCGGCTTTAAAGCGGCTCAAGTTAGACCGAACTGATCAGCAAGCGTAACTTAAAATTTGAGTGAAAACATGAAGTAAAGTGGCTCAAAATGAAATGCACTCACAAATGGGCGGAAGGATGGGAAGACGCCTAAGTAATCTAGAGAAAACACTTACCATACCAAGCAAGTATCATGCAACTCTTGAAAGATGCAAATAAATCGGAAATATAACTCGAGTTTGCAGGGAGATGCAACCAAGAAGCAAGAAGCAAGGAGATTCTGTAGCCCAGGTTGCTGCGCTCTCCTCATCTCCTTTCGCCAAATTGCTAAAAGATCTATTTAAAAGTTCTGCAAAGATTCAAGCCCTGTGTTCTAACTCGTTAATGACGTTATCTTTATCGACAATCCATTGCCTTTCAGTTTCGTTGGTTCTACCATATGTACAGTACATATACTTATGATATGGGGAAATTGAATATTTTGTATCATGATCCTGCGACTGGAGCTGAGAGCGTCTTGTGGACAAAGCAAAACAACCAAGGAATTAAATGGAAATATGGCAAAGTTACATTTGATGTCAATACTGCATATTTCAAGGTAAATTATTAATGTTGAGCTAGTTTTTTTATACTGGGTATCCCATAAAAGATTGTGCCGGGTTTTGTATGGCTGCTGTGGAGGAGCTCCGGATTCAATCATCTCTGTCTTTTACACAGTTGCATTGATCAGGCATCAACTTAGAGGTTGAGACCTTGTTGGAGTCAATCTGACAAGTGGTTGCTGATTTATGGCAGAGAAAAGGCAAAATAAATGGTTGCTTCAAAAACAGCACTTCTACTGTTCTCCAGCAATGTCAAAATAAAGTAAGTTTTCAAAGAAAGAGTTCTAGCGTCGTATTAAAATTTGTCTACATCTTTTAAAGGGTTAGCAGTGTTGTCTATTCATAAGAGAGCATTTTCTACCTTTTAAAAAATGTAAATAAAGTTTCAATGCGATGCCAGAACCCTTTCTTTGAAAACTTTGTTTATTTTGACATTTTGACATTGCTGGAGAAGAACAGTAGTGCTGTTTTGAACCATCCACTAATTTTGCCTTTTTTCTGCCATAAATCAGCAACCAGTTGTCAGATTGACTCAAACAAGGTCTCAAACTCTAAGTTGCAGCTTGACCTATGCAATTGTGTAAAAACTGAGAACACTGAATGTACAGCTTCTCCACAGCACAGTAGCCACACAAACGTGGCACAATTTTTTGAAACACCTTGTATTTCTACTTAGCATCCAAAGGTAGTTTGAGGATTCCAAGAGGCTAAACTTATCGAAGCAGCATCTTGTTCCTTTCTCTCAATCAGTTCAGTTCAGTTCGGATTTCTCATTTTAACATTCCATTGCATACGAACAATTTCAAAATATATCAACTGAGTGTAAAAAAATGTATATGCTAACAATGACAATGATACAGAAAAAAGCGCACTTGAAATAAGGTAACTGATAAAAATAAATGCCCATTCCTTCTATCTTTGCAGATAATTATCCGAGCGATAACTGGCAGTACTTTTAGAAGTGACATTGCCATCGATGATGTCTCGTTTTCAAGTGATTGTTTCGATGTGGAAAGTAAGTTTGACATTTTTGTTATCTCTTTATCCCTGAGACAAATCCTCGGAGAACAAATCTCATTGGTCCACCGTTGCCCATAAATTTGACTTTCATCTTTCGTGTTTTGAAAATTTCAAATTTCAGATATTATGAGGTTTTAAAAATGATCCATGTAACGTGCTTATCATTTCGTTTTCTTTTCCTTTTATTCCAGAAAAATTGAAAAAAGGGCATGCATCATCAGTTATCTGGCAAAGTTACTCCTGTATCTTAATTACAATGATAGTTGGCTTGTTATGGTCAATTTTTATTTCAGGTGCAATTTTGTGATCCCCTCCCTTTGCAATCAGAACACTCACGGGGACAGGATTCGAACCTTAAGGGAGTTTCCAAAATTGAATATCCAAAATTACTCTAGGACCGAGCAAATTTCTTAAGGGGTCTGTTTCATCCAGCATGCTTTGCACCTTCCATCTTTTGGCTGGCCTTCCATCTTTTAGCCTTGTTCATGACCCATCAAAATGGCGATAACAAAGACCAACCAATAAATGGCACGTGCGATTTTAAGATATATGTATCTTGAGGCTAATTTCTGCTCAGTAGAAGTTTCCAAAGGGACTGAATCTTACACAATAAAATGTTAGTCATTTTAGTAAAATTCAGAGTTACTTTGAGCGATATTTTCTCACGTTAACAAAAGATTTCCTGTCTGATTGCAAAATTCGACTGAGTGGAAATCAGCCTTTAAAGTTTCTTTAGAATTTCTGAATTAGAATCAACAGACAACAACGTCCGTAAGGAATGCACGCTACCATCTGCGAACGGAGATAAGTAGAGGCACTCTGTCTATAGGATAAAGAAAACTCCTATGCATTTTGCTGTTCCTCTGGCTAAACAGTAAGGCCCTATAAACATACACGTGTGAAAATCATCAAATACAGTAGGCTAATAACAGAGTACCCAGATTCCTTACCCGTGGGGCTTTTACTTCTGTTGATTCTCTTTAGATAATGATGAAAACTTTATGCTTGAGACTGTTGGTTGTTAATGGATTAATCAATCAATTAATCAATTTTAATTAAACAATTAATCATTCTTATCTTCTATTTTACAGAGTTCCAGCCAATCAACATTCAACAAAGTAAGTTTGTTGTTATCAGAAAAGTTTTTAAATTGCAACTCAACGGGGCTGTGTATCCTAGTTTTCTGGAATCAGTGATTTTGCTGTTTTTAAAGACAACATCACGCCGATTTTCGATATTTTGTCAAGACGAATCATGGGCAATAATGCGCTGTGTTTGTAGCTTGGAAATTAAAGTTGTTACCTCGATATTACCATTGTTTTCTTCGTTGTTTTCCCTTTGGCCCAAGCCTAACCAGTGCTAGAAATCAAATGTAAATGGCTCCTGCGCGTCTGAACTGTTGGCTCCTACACAGCGTTCATCCTCATTTCAAATTGTCTCTGATCTCTAATATTTATTTCAAGAGGAGTTTTGAAACGAGGATGAACGCTGTGTATGAAGTAACTGTTCAGACGCACATGAGTCATTTGAATTTGATTCCTAGCACTGGTTAGGCTTCAGCCGAAGAGAACGCAACAAAGTAAAACAGTATTATCGAGGTAATAAACTTTAATTTCTTAGCTAAAAACGCAGTGCATTATTGCCCATGGACGAATGATGTGTTGTTTTGGAGCTACGTCAGTTTCTTTTATATATATATATATATATAATCAATTAAGAGAATAAAACACAGAAAGATACAACTACTGTGCCGATCATGGCGGGAATAGACGCTAGGTCATCGAAGTTCCCACCATGAAAGGCACTTACAACTCAATATTTACAATTTATCAGAAAAAAAACTACAAAGGAAAATTTAAGGTCTGTCTCACATCTGATGCCAGGCAACAATATCAGGGAGTATTTAAAATTGAAAGGACACAGGTGCTAGGTAATGAGGAGGGGGCCCCACCCCGGCGATGGGCAGCCGCCGCCCAATGCCGCAAGCGCCATCCCAGTCGGGACAACGCTGAAAACAAAGGGCAGTAGCCACCCACCCGCACAGCAGGAAACCCCATCCCCCACCATCCCGCACCCGCACCCGCACCGAAAGATAATTTCGGTTTCGATAACGTCAGTTTAACTCGATAACGTCAGTTTCAATAACGTCAGTTTCGATAACGTCAGTTTCCATTGTCAGTTTCAGAAATAGAATTTCAGTTTCAATTGTAAGTAAATCATAGACCAGAATTGAACGTGGCATTTTTGTTCCCATACAAACTCTTCACCTGCATTTTCCTAATTTCAAGGCCTAAAAGATGAGTGCCATTACCAAACAAAATATTCACATCTAACTTAGCCTTTGACTGATAGATTAACACTTTATCTTTGAATATCAGCCACCTACTTTGTATTCCACAGCTGGCCAAACTTTTCAGCTTCATTTTACTCAACCGGCAAATAATTGGTGTTTATTAGTTTTGTTCACTAGAAAATCAACCAACTGTAAATAATTGTGACTACCCGGGGGTACGTGACCTGAGGATAGAAAGGGGTCTGCCCCCCGATTTTCAGAAAGCTACCCTCTTCTGATTACCCAAATCTGTCGTACCCGCCTTTATTATGAATTTTGGCAGAAAACTTGCCATTTTCAGCCATTTTGCCGCTTTCAACCAAACTGACTCTACTTCAAGGAAAATTTGCCAAATCAGAGAATTTTTGGCCTAAAACTCACCCTTATGGGCAGCACATACCCGTACCCACAGCATGTTATGTACCCCAAAGTGTGATTATTTACATTTATTTACAATTGTTTATGATTATGATTTTCGCAACTTTCTTTAGAAAATGTGACTGCAATTCGTTTTTATCGCAGATTGCAATGGATCTGGGAAATTCTACTCACAAAGTGATCGAGTTGGCTCTTTATTCTCTCCTGGCTTTCCATCCAATTATCCTAACAATGTGACATGTCACTGGCGCATAACAAGTGACCCAAGACTTCGAATCAACATTACTTCACATGTTTTCCAGACAGGTATATATAAGATTGACCTCCTAAGTCCCTTGTTAGACTGATGCCTTTTCGTCCCTTGTTTCCCTGCGTTCCTTGGTCAAGAGGGACTAATAACATTACTCTTAAATAGTGGGCCCACTTTAGGCCCGCGTAGGGTGGTTCCGTATTCACCAATCAAATCGCTAGAATTCAGTTTTTAACCAATCAGGGACCGCTGTTCAGAATGTTGTTGTTGTTGCTCTTAAAGAACGGTTGAAGAAGCCTGGAGTTCTCGCAGCTTCGATGGATCTATTTTGCTTCTACCGAGGAAGATTACTGTCTGAAAGGTATGCATTTTGCGTTTCGTACGTAAAGACAACATCATTCTTTGTACTAAAAGTTTCCTTTTCAATGTTCGAGCTCTTTAAACCAGATTTTGAAGCGATTTTGTTGAGTGTACGAGAACTCCCACCTTTTTAGGCCATTTTGAAAAAGTGGGCCCATTATATAAGCGTAATATTATGAGTCCCTATTGACCAAGTGATATCAGCAAGTCAAAGAACGCAGGGAAAAAAGGGACGAAAAGGCATAAGTCTAGTCCCTTGTATGCCTGAAATTTTCACTAAGTTTCTTAAAGTAGAAAGTACTCTCTTGTGAATAGACAAGACTGTTAACCCTTTTGAAAATATAGCAAAAATTTTAATACGACGCTAGAACCCTTTCTTTAAAAACTTACTATGTTTCAACATTGCTGGAGAACAATGGAAGTGCTGTTTTGAGGCAATCACTAATTTTTGCCTTATCTCGGCCATAAATCAGCAACCATGTGTCAGATTGACTCAAACAAGGTCTCAAACTGTAAGCTGAAGCTTGACCTATGCAACTATGTAAAAAGCGAGGTAATTGAATCTACAGCTCCTCCACAGTTGCCTCACAAACGGAGCATGTTTGGGACATGCTGTAGACCTTCATAAACGATGACTTTCTCGAAGATTGTACCGTTTCCTCTTAACATTTAGAGGATTTACAACGATTTAATCTCCTCAACGCTTTTCGTAAGCACTTTGAACGAAAAGAAAAATGCTTTAGTTTTGAAAATAATCAAGATATTAACGATTGCCAATGGACAGAGCAGAACTGTGCACACATTTGCAGAAACTTGTAACTTTGAGCCCCCTAGCTCCCTGCAACAGTTCTCGAAATTGGTACTTGATAATTGGCTTTATAAAAGCAACACTTCCTTCCCTGGGCCTCAATCTCTTGATTTATCATTTCAAAACGCTTATCGATCCAAACACTTCCTTATCTCAGGTTGCACGATGACGTCATTTTACGCAGTTTCTGCTCCGTCTCTTGCCAATGAACTCTTTACATGCAGTACCTGAAGTCCCTTTCAAAGTATTAAATCAAACGAATGATGCATCAATAAGTCGAGCTTGTTTGAAGATTGCATTCCTTCGAAGATTGCATTCCTGTTTGAAGATTGCTTCGAATGAAAAATTTGAAAGTTGCATGCGCTTAGACGCCTAACCATTTTTCTGCCTCGCCCGGTAACGCAATTTCACACACCTTATCCTGTTTTCTCCTTTTCAGAGCGAAATGATGTGGTCTCGATCGACGCAGGGACAATAAATGCCACTGTGATTGGTGGGAATTTCTCTGGAACAAAAGGTGCATTCTTCATGGTGTCATCCAATAATGTGGCAGATGTGTGGTTTACCCCAGACCATAGCATCAGTAGCTATGGATTCCTAATCAATGTAACAGCAACTCTTGCCCAAGGTAAATTCTTGTTCAACTCTTACTCGACAGATGCTTGACTCTTGCTCAACTCTTGCCTAACTGTTGCTTGAGTCTTGCCTAACTGTTGCTTGAGTCCTGCCTAACGGTTGTTTAACTCATGCCTAACTGCTGCTCAACTCTTGCCTAACTTTTGCTCAACTCATTCCTTACTGTTGCTGCATTCTTGCGTAACTGCGATGCTTGCTCAACTCTTGCTCAATCCTTGCTCAACCTTTGCTCAACTTTTGCAGGACTCTTGCTGAGCTGTTGCTCAAGTCTCGTTCAGCTCTTCCTTAAATCTTGCTCAGCTTTTCTCAGTGCTTGCTCAGCTTTTCTCAACTCTTGCTCAATCCTTGCTCAACCTTTGCTCAACTTTTGCAGGACTCTTGCTGAGCTGTTGCTCAACTCTCGTTCAGCTCTTCCTTAAATCTTGCTCAGCTTTTCTCAGTGCTTGCTCAGCTTTTCTCAACTCTTGCTCAACTCTTCCTTAACTCTTGCGTAACTGTGCTCAATTCTTACTTGACTCCTGCAACACTTATTTGTGCTCTGACAGGGCATCCCTGCAAAAGTTTATTTCAAAATAAATGCGCATTGATAATGCTTTTTTCTTTTTTGTAGCGCAAGCATACACACTACTGAGAAACGGTAATTATTTTCATATCAAGCACTGGGTAGTTTTATTCCGCAACGGAATCTGAATCGAAAATATTTTATTAGTTTTTTGTGGTAGAAATGTAGAGATCTGACAGATTTTCAGATGTACACACAACAGTGATAGAACGGATAACTCCTCTCGATCGAACATTCCTTACAAAAAGTTGGTGAGAATGTCGCTCGATCTCGACATTTAATACAATCATAAGTCATTCCACCTAGTCTTCTTTTGCTTTTCATAAACTATTTTCTCTTTTATCCATTTATTGCCATAGTATTGAAAATCTTCAGTATTATTTTGAAAATATGTTTCTTGTAGCTTCTGAGAGAGCTAAAATGCCCTTGCATATTGTTCTGTGTGAGGAGTTTCCTTACGGTTTGATCAAGTTTGTAGGGCCTTTTTCCGGTATTTCACTACCAAGAAATTTTCGTAAGTTGAATTTACGAACATTTTCATTGCGAATAAAACCAAGATAAAAATCGCAAAGAAAGTTTGAGTTTTCAGCTTTCAACTAGAATTTGAATCATTCGAATCCATGAAGTACTCGTCTTAGTGCTGCGAATTTCCGAAAGTTGGATCTTTATTCAGACTCACCCGGCATATAATGAAGCAGTAATATAATGAAGTAAGTATATAATGAAGTAGGTATATGATTAAGTAGACGAGATGCTTATGAAATCTAGAAATGAAGAACTGCTGTGTTTGATTCCAACCCTTTTCTTTGCAGGTATAAATCAACCCATCACAGTCATTCAAGGTACTTATAAATCTTTTCCCTTTTATGAGTCAAAAGAGTTTATTTGCCCCATAAACAGCCGAAGGTGGCACAGCTTTAGGAACCGGAGAGCATCGTATCTAGACTTATGCCTTTTCGTCCCTTGTTTCCTTGCGTTCTTTGATGTGTTGATATCACTTAGTGGAAAGGGACTCATAACATCAATCTTTAAAAGTGGGCACAATTTTTCAAAAGAGCCTAAACAAGCTTGAGTTCTCGTACACTCAACAAAATCATTTCATCTACTGAAGAAAGAGCTCGATTTCCTCAGTGCATGAGGTGCCAAGTGGTGACTTAGGCCTCATTGCAGGTCAATAATGCGCAGAAGATGCCAAGTGGTGACTTGCACTTGGCATCAAAAAATTCCAAAAATTCCCAGAGAATGCATGTGTTGGAGCTTTGCAGTTCAAGGCAAGGAAATATGGCCGAGAAAGGCTGTCAATGTCAAGGAAGAGAATTTAATTGCATTTCGAGCTAGGCCAAGGATCCAATCCGATCTAACCCAACCTAGTTGTGTCCTGCCACTCATGCGTGGAGGTTCGTTTCCACACTTTCTTTCATGCTAGTTTTTACTGTATGTTCTTTGGCTTTTTACCTGATAAATATTTTTCAGCTGTTGGTTTCATGAATTTTTCATAAATCTCTTTTTAGACTGTTCTTCGAGCTCTGCTGTCGGAAGAGTAACTCGTCAATACTATCAGTCAGGACGTGGTACAATAACACCTCCTCAATATGGAAGCAACTATCACAGGAATCTAAACTGCAATTACAAGTTTTTCACATCTTTTGGATACAGAATCAAATTCTTATTTACAGATTTTAAAACGGGTGAGTTCATTATTAACATGATAATGAATAAGACGTAAAAATATTGAAACCGCTGACAGGGTGTTGGTATAGACTTACGATGATGAGTCTCTTGTTTCCCTGTGCTCTTTAAATTGATGATGGCGCTTCAATCAAGAGAGACTCATAATATTACTGTGAAAAACCCGGCCCTATTTAAGCCCAAACTTTGGAATTCCTAAAGTACCAATCAGATTGCGAGATTTGTGAATTACTATTGTTACGGTGTAAATGTGATTGAATTTACGATTCGATCGAAGAATTGAAAACACTCCCACAGGATTGAAATTCGAATCCGTGATTCCATCATAATTCCATTGATGATTGAAGAAAATAGGGCCATGTTTTTCACTGTTTCATTATGAGTCCCTCTTGAGCAAGGTTTACCGCAGGGATCCAAGGTACTCATCTTCTAAAGTCTAAACAGGTCCTTGATATCCCTTGAAGTGCTGTATTCAAATGTCCCTTTCTTTATTTTCAGAATCAACACATGATTACATTCAAGTACACAACAATGGCATTCCAGGAGCAACAAGATTCAGTGGCAATAGAGATCCTTTCTCCTTTGTATCGTATCGGAATGATCTCTGGTTGTTGTTTCGTACTGATCATTCTGTTCAATATCGTGGATTCAATTTGGATTTCCAGGTCACTCTTGAACCAGGTCAGTTTTGTGATGAT
Source organism: Aurelia sp. 3 sensu Dawson et al. (2005) (assembly GCA_964020215.1). Classification (NCBI taxonomy): domain Eukaryota; kingdom Metazoa; phylum Cnidaria; class Scyphozoa; order Semaeostomeae; family Ulmaridae; genus Aurelia; species Aurelia sp. 3 sensu Dawson et al. (2005). Next base: position 2,051,200 of record OZ026593.1, read on the forward strand.
TTTTTATCACAAATAAAAACTATTTAACTACAACTAGATAAATATTCTATGACTTTATGGCTGCCATACCTGGAAAAGGACCTCAGTTCTGGAACTGCTAAAGTTCCAAGAGCCTTAAAGGCAGTGTATCCATATATAAATAAGTTGCATGCACGAACCATGAAACTGCTGACACGCTGCTGACATACATGTAACTGTTCAAGAATTTGATTGGCTAGGAGCCGGCTGTTTTAAACTGATCACATGAAAATAAGAGCCTCATTGTCAAGACCATACAAGCAATGGCGGAATGGCGGCAAAGTAAGCTTCGACCAAGCGAACGTCTTTGATGCTTGGCAATGATAGTGACGATACACAGTTATTTTTAAAAACATTATCGTAGGAGGGATGAACAGAGATTGGAAAGCAATGTCGAGCTACCAAAACTATTCCCAATGACAACGAAGGCGGACAGTAGTGGTGGATTCAGGGTGTGTGGCGATTCGAAAACACAGTCACGGCCTAAGCCTAAACAACTGGTCCCATGAAAGCACGACAATAGATCACGTGTTTCCGAGATACCTCCCTCAAAGCCTTCTATTTACATGGACACACTGCCTTTAAAGCCATGGGACCTCAGATCTGGAACTGTTTGCCAAATGAATTAGAATCAGCTGACAATAGACAAAATCGGCTAAGGTTTGTTTACACCCATTTCAAGTCATGTGATCAATCTCTTGATAAAGCATCTTTTGATTTCTCTAACATATTTCGTGCCATGCAAAGATGTGCCATGAATGCAAAAAGTAGAATAATACTGAAACTTCCCAAGAGTATGGTCACATGACTTGAAATGGGTAAAACAAACCTTAGCCGATTCGGTCTATCTCAACAGCTTCAAACATATGATAAAACAATGGGATGGTCCTTCCTGTAAATGCAACGTTTGTAAATATAACGATATGATGAATTTTCTCCATTCACATCCATCCAAGTTGTTTTAATATTTAGCTTTGTACGTCTTTATTTCTTAAGTTTTTTCCTTTTCATTTGCTGTATACTATATTCGATTTAGATTAGTTATGTGTATATATGTACATATAAATACATATAAATATGTATAGCTAAAAGTAGAATCGAATTGAAATAAGGTTACAAGCAAACAAAAAAACAAACAAAGGACATGATGTCATCCAGTTCCAACTACTACAGCCACTTACAATAACGGCAAATATTTGTACAGAGAATTTGATAAAAACAACTACTCGACCAAGCACCTCGGAGGTTAGAAAGAACACCTCCTTTCGACCTTACTGCAGAGGACTGACATTAACGAATATATACGAATAGATGAGACGCCAAAAATATCATGAAAGTTGAAGGTTAGGTTGGTGTAGCAATCTATGACCCATTCGCAGACTTATACCTTTTCGTCTCTTGTTTCCCTGCGTTCTTTGATTTGCTGACGTCACTTGCTCAACAGGGACTCTTAATATTACGCTTAAAACTCTCTTGATATTACTCCTTCTTGTTTTGGAATAATGGGTCTATGCGTAGGCTAGGTGTCAATAAAAAGCAACTGATGTTGTAGTCTTGCAAAAATCTCCCCTTGTTTTCTCCCCTACTTACATCAAATCAAGCTTTACTCTTTGCTTGCTTTTCACAGCTTCTCCTGCACGGTTGATCCATGCCCCTGGTGGTAAGCCTCTTCTTTCTTGTTAATATTTTTGCGTTTATTCCTTGTTGTCAACACTCAGAAGTTTATAAATATTTCCTTTGACATTTACTCGGTTTTCTATCGTTTCTATCGGTTGGATAAGATTGGTCTCATCTGCCTTAGTGACCATTTCAGCTAAAAATTTAAGTTCATCAAACTATCCTTTTTTCTACTGGCTGTCCTAGAATTAATGTGCCTCATTTTTGTACCTGCTGTGGAGGAACCGCACTTTTTATTCCTCCGTTCTTGACACAGTTGCATAGAATACGCTTCAACTTAGAGTTTGAGATCTTTTTTGAATCAATCGGACTGATGGTTGTTATTTATGGCACACGAAAGTCAAGAAAGTGATTGGTTTACGGCACTTCTTTCTTCTCTAAACATGGGTGATAGAACAACCAGTGTGTGGCAGTTTGAAATTTACATCAGTATCGAGCCACCTTTACTTGTTGTTTGTGGTGTTCTGAACTTATTTTACTTGGTATGCCTCCACCTTTCACTGTTTTATAGGCTTGCCCCAAGTCTATTTCGTCAATCAAAAAAATTGGGAACACAGATGACGAAATAGACTTGGGGCAAGTCTAACTGTTTTATGACTTCAACATTTTCAGTAGTGAGCCACCTCAAGTGCAGATTCACCTTTAACTACTGAAGATTCAAAATTACGTAACAGTGAGAGGTGGTTGTATACCAAGTAAAGATAAGTTCAAAACACAAAAAAACAATAAGTTAAGGTGGCTCGCTACTGGCATAAATTTCAAACTGCTACACACTGTTGGTGTCTTATCGTTAATGCTCTAACATTGTCAAAATGGCGTAAATTTTGAAACAATTGGTTCAAGCGTTGTATTTGAACTTTTTACGTTTGGAAATGTGCCAGTGTTATTTGTGTTATCAGTAAACGATACAACAAACCTTTTTAGTATCATAAATCGCAAGACAGCAACAGAACCCTTTCTTGCACTATTTAAGGAAAGTGCTGCTTTTGAGGCAATCGCTTCCTTGACTTTGGGATGCTATAAATGAGCAACCGCCTGTCTCATTGGCTAAAACAAGGCCTCAAACTACGAGCTAAAACCTACCCTATGCAACTATACCAGGAACGGAACCATAGAGCATGCAGCCCTCCGCAGCAGCCACGCGTATTTGACACAATTTTTGGGACATTCAGTAGACATAGCCTTGAAATGTTCTCAGGACTTCTTCAGAATTCTCAAAAACTCATCAGAATTCTTGTGCTGAAAGATAGCCTTCATATGTGCAATGCGTGTACTGTATATCAGAACCTTTTTAAGAAGTTTGCAGGCTGGAATTTAGAATAATAGCCATTTAATTAAGAACCTATTCGGGCTGCCCAAGAAAAACTTTGGCTCTTTTATGCCGGTTTCTACTGTATATACTAAAGAAACACCACGAGTACCAGAAACAAGTGAAAAATAGCCAACATTATACTGTGCATTTCTTTAATCATAAGGAAAAGACTTCTTGAGATTTAAACCGCGAATTGAATTTAGATTGAACGTACAACTCTTCCGTAACAGCAATACAAGCGGGGCACAGCTTCTCGGGGCATGTTCTTATTTATCATTTTTGCATTATTCTTCATCTATTCCAGAGAAGTCGAAAAAAGGGCATTCAGCATCAGTTATCTGGCAAAGTTACTCTTGTATCTTAATTACGATAATATCTTGCTCGTTCTGTTTGATTTTTGTTTCACTTCACTAAATCAGTGCAATATGCTTTGTGTAATTAGGCCCCGTCCACACGTATCCAGATATTTTTGAAAAAGTGTCTTTTTTATCCGTTTTGGGTTCATGTCGACCCGTAGACGGAATTTTCAGTCACCAAAAACGAAGCTTTTCGAAGATGCTGTCCACCAGAGTGGATATTTTTGAAAACGCTGTTTTCCTGTTCTTGTGTAGACGGGTGAAAACTGAGCTTTTCAAAAATGCAGATGTCATAGCGTTGATTAAGGCTGCATTCACATTGCACAATCTTTTGTAAGCTCGTAAACGCTTATGCAGAAATCTGCCATACTAATTCCTTACAGTGTTCAAATTGTAAAAATATTTTGCAATCTGAACACTGTAATGGACTAGTATTGCGGATTTCTGCACGAGCGTTTAAGCACTTTCATAAGATTGTGCAATGTGAATGCAGCCTTACTTCCTTTCAGAGCATGCCCTCAGTTTTTTGGGGATCATGCAAAATGGCATTTCGTTTTGCTGTTTTCTTTCCTCGTAATTTCAAATATTAAATTTCAGATATCACAGCGTTTCCGTATGGACGGGGATTTTTTCGAAAACGCTCCTCGTGCGGACGCGGATCTTTTTTACGTGTATTGAAAGGAGGCGTTTCAAGAATATCTGGATGCGTGTAGACGTGGCCTTAGCGTACTTGTAGCTTAGCCTCACTCCACAAAGACTCTCAACTTTCCGTCATCTCATTGAATCGAATTGATTTGTCATCGCTCCAGTGAGGGCCTTATTTCCCTAGAGCTGTAAAACAGGACCAAGATATCAATAGGCGACAGTTTTATGTCGCCTATGTGTGCTAATCAGAAAATGACTTAAGAGGAATGCATTTTTGCAGTTATGGCTTGAAGAAACATTCATCCATTGTGACTATGATTCATCTAAGTAGCGACAGTTAGTTTTATCATAGTCAGGTTTTATGGTACAGCAGGTCTAGAAAATTGCTTTCTGTAGCGTTTTCGGATCGGTGGCTTTGAGAAAAAGACAGCAGTTGATTTAGGCCCAATTACATGTCATTTAGAATCAGTGCGAGGCCAAGTTGTTGCGTTTCTGCAATTGTAGGGAAATGAGTCGTAGTTGTAGCGCCATCAGTTTAGTCAAAAGCGATACTGCAGCATGTATTAAGTCCACTTGGTAGCTCAGATTCCTTCCCATTTATCAGATTCCTGCAGACTGATAGTACCTGTGTAGCTGAGATTCAATATAGATCATTTAGTTTGTCAATCAAAGTCAGCCTTAGATATATAAGCCTGGTTTTCATTAAATCGTAATTCATCGGCGATTGTCGGTGATCCCGATATAGCATGAATAGTATGTATAGTCTATATAGTATGTAGATACTGAAATAATTCGTTGCGATGATTATTTAGCGAACATTTGTTATTTTGATAACATAGGAGAGTTAGTTTTAGAGTCAACCAAGTTAGTGTAAGAAATATCTTTAATTTGAGTAGGGCGTTCCAGAGTTAAGCTCTTATTACTTTGAGGATGCTATTTCCCCAATATTTATTTCTCTGTACATTTAGTAGACTTATGGAGCACTGCAGACACCTTTATTTTCAATGAAATATTTATTCGATGGTATTACCTTAAGTTTCATTAGTGGCTACTACCTTAACTAGCAGCACAGTGGCCTAACAATCTTGCCGGAGGAGGGCCCTGCTAGTCGCTCCTTCGAGAAGGTAGCTCGCTTCGCTCACAGTTAAGGTAGTAGTCCAGACTGAATATTAAGGTAGTAGTATCCGATAAACATTTCGTTGAAAATAAAGGTGTTAGCAATGCTCGATGGTAGCCTTTGATCTTCCTTCAAGTTATTTGTAGGTTCCCTTGTTAGTTAGACAGTAGCCAGTGATAGAAAATGGTACTTTGTCAGCATAGATTCCAGATGTTTAAATTTGCGTGAGAAGGTTAGTGTAAATTCCATGAATCATGTCTTTGAAGTGAATGACTTGAAAGAAACTTAATTGTGTCTTCGTCAAAGAGTTTAGAAATTACGATGGTTGAGAGGTTTGTCAAAATGTTTCTTGAAATCTTGACAGAGGTGAAAAATTGAAAATTTCCGAAAAGTCAAATAAATGGTAAAGTTATTTAAAAACAATTAAAGTTTTTTTGAAGCCATTCAGTTAAAAGAACTAGGTCATCGTTTCGAGCAGCGAAGAGTACTTACTTGTCAGTCTGTGAGTTAGGTAGTTGATAGATTTGTTTATTGATAATGTCATTATTTTAATGAAGAATAATGTGTTAAAAGCAAACATTTCGATCGTAAATGAAGTCTTGATCAGAAAGACTGTTAGGTAAAAATATTAGGGAAACTTTCTGATGATTTTTGCGTGTTTTTCAAGGTTTCTCGAAGGGGCATTCTAGAGAAAATCCCTTGTAAAATCTGAACGATGTGACCAATTTCAGCCAGGAACAGTTCTAAAATTAATGGAATATATTTGTTTTTCAACGAGATGTTTCGGAATACGATTGCTGATATAGCAGGGAGCAGTAGGCTTTCGAACGCCAGGGGATTTGTTTAGTCACCCGGCATAGATTTCAAGATCTGCAAGCCCGAAAATGAATCAATGACAAGTTCTTTGACCCGTTCCAAATCATGGTGAAGTATGAAAATTAAAGAAACATCTTCATCAGTTGATATTCAATATACAGAGTAGCAAGAAATGCATTTAGAACAGTTCGTTTTGATGATGAAAGTTTTGGCGAATTGAGTAGGCGGAACTATGGAAGATGAAAATATGGTCTTTAAGGACCATCTGCTGATAACGACGTCTTGTGCGCTATCACTGTCCCATAATGCTCCGTGAAACCACGTTTAGATTATCTGAAAGTGTGCGAAGCTAAAACAGTGTTTCTTTGATGGCATGATGGGTAATTGTATTTTTTTTACTGATAACACAATAACACAGAGTTACTTTCAAATGTAGAAAGGGCAAACGCAGCGATAGAACCCTTTCTTAATATATCAATAAACTTCTAACTGATAATGAAAATTTGAAATTTTGACACGTTTCTCATCGTTTACAATTTATTTTCTTTTTCAGCCGTGAGCGTCAGTATGTGTGAGTAAATTTACTTTCGTCCTTTTTGAATTTTGAGATTTCCTAAATGAAATCTCGTATGAAGTTTTCACGTCTCGGTATTCCGCATTAGTCTATCCTTGTTTTGAAAAGTCACTAAAATTGCTCTCAAGTAGAACAAGGGCGGATTTTGTAATACAATATAGCATCAGTTGCTTTGGTTCGCACCTTAATTCAAAGCGATTAGCGAATGCAGACAAAAGAAATTCACTCAACCACTAACTCAAAACTCACATAGCCGCAAAAGTTGCCCCGAAACCAGTACGGCAATTTTTCGCTTGGTGCAGACGAAGGGATGTTTCTAGGAAAGACTATGTACTTATAACGAAAGAAGAAGGGTAAATCTAAAGCTGTGTCAGGCGGATTTTGTTTATTTGATTCAGCAGTTGGGGAATATTTGTTTATATGTCTGCAATAAATATGCAAGAATTGAAATGCCTTCTGCTCTGCTTCTGAATCACGTAAACAAAATCCGCCAGACAGAACTTTAGATTTACACTTCTTCTTTCGTCTTGAGCACATAACTTTTCCTAGGAATCACCCTTCGTCTGCACCAAGCGTGAGTTTGCCGTACTGGTTTAAAGGCAACTTTGTGGCTATGTTTGTTTTGAATTACTGGTTGAGAGAATTTATTTTGTCTGCATTCGCTAATCGCTTGGAAGTGAGGTGTGAACCAAAGCAACTGATGCTATTGTATTACAAAATCTGCCCTTGTTCTGGGTGTCTCCAAAAAAGCACTGGGATTACATAAATAAGAAAATGTGGGTAACGGATATCTTATGGAACAAGGATTGCACATTCCATTCTGGCCCATAATCTTTTTGCTATTGAAGTAAAACTTCTTTTCTGAAACTGACTACGTAAAGTTCAATGCCACATAAATCTTGGTCCAGAATGGAACGTGGAATTTTCGATTCCCATACAAACTCCTTACAAGCATTTTTCTGACTGTTGACTCTCGGAAATGTGTGATTTTGTCAAATAAAATTTTCTCATCTAAGTTAGCCTTTGACTGATTGATTAACGTCTTAGTTTTGAATATCAGTCGCATTCTCTTTTTTTCTGCAGGGTGTTTCAGAAAAAAGGCAACCCACGTTCATTAGAGATTCTTCAGGAAATAATAAGATTTGAATCAATTTGAGGTGTACCATCAGAAAGCACGATCTATCGTCTTTTTATTATTATCTAGTTTTGGTGGATTAAGCGAATTTTTCATTGCTTAGTTGACGTTTTCGTCGGTATAAGTCTTATTTTAAATGCTGGAAAGGGATGGGGAATTTATTACATAGACGATAATCCACCTGTGTGAGAAGATATTTTATCATTATCTAAATGTATCTCATGAGGATGAAATTGTCTTCTTCCTTCCTCAAGGCATCACCTCAAGTGCGTCTAGGCCTGAAATATTTTGGCAGAATTTTTTTCATGATTTTTTTAACGAAAAAAGGGGCTGAGTATGCTTTTGCAACATGGTGTATTTGAAAATGGCCATACTTAAGAAAGTATCAATTTAATGATCTATAATTCCATTAATGTATCCAAACTGCATATCATTAGATAGAAGAAAGATTGTACTTTCAGATGGTATACGTTATATCTACTCAAATTTTGGCAATTTCTTAAGATTTTAAATTATTATTGGGTTGCGCTTTTTTTGAAACACTCTGTATAGCTCGCCAAACAGGCAACTTTATTCAGACTCACCCGGTATAGCTTGCCTGCAAAGGACCGCAGATGATGATGGCTCTTTATTGAAACCCCTATACTTTGTTTCTTATATCGTAATGGCACTTTGATTCTTTCGTAGCCTGCCGTAATGGTTCTTCTTATACACGCACCTACCAAACAGGCAACGGGACAATAACGCAAGGAAGATACAGAAACCTCCAGAATTGCTTGTATCAATTTACAGCCCCTGTTTTCACAAGAATCTGGATAGCTTTTCCTCATTTTGATTTAGGTATGATTGATATATTATCCTTGTTGGGGATTTTTTTCTTTTTGATGTTTTCAATTTGTTTGAGTGGGCTTGTCCGGATTTCTAACCACTGAAAGCTAATTTAGGCACACTGTGTTTGCCGCATCCAGGTATGGGACCCCTAGTTTGACGTCCCTTCCGAAGGACGGCGAGGTGAATTGTGAGGTCAGGCCTCCGAGGTCACCCATCCGGAGATCGACCTCACTCGACCGAGCTTAACTTCAGTCACCTGACGAAGACTGTTTAAGCCACTCACCTCGTAAACGAGACGAGATATGCTTGGTCCGGGGTTAGAGCTCATGCGTCCTTCGGATCCTCAATCCCAAAACACCACTGCGCATGAGCTTTAACCCTCTGCACATCAGTTTCCTCTATTAAAGCATACCTCGTCTCCCAACCACCTTTAAATCCCGGGGGGGTACTTGACCTAAATTTGTACGGGGATGTGCCCATGAAAAAAATTTTTTTCACCCTGCTCCAGAATTTTTGCCTTCAAATGATACCCTGTTCTAGAAAAAATCGGTGAAAAGTATATTCAAAAACACAAAAATTTGACTAAATAATAACCCATTGTAACAAAACTTCCTCTTTTGACATGTTTTGACAACCTGCTCCAGAAAATTTGCCCTCTTTTGATGCCCTGTTCTAGAAAAAATAGGCGAAAACGATACCCTAAAAAACGGCACATCCCCGTCGGACAAATATACTAAGTACCCCCCCGGGCTTTAAATCAGAAATAACATAAGTGAGCTGGGCGATGTGGACAGGGAAAACAAAGTGAATCAACAGCTGGGAAAAATTCTGCAATGGGCTTTTCCTGATGTTGGAATTATTTTGAATTATTTAGTTGAAATTATCTATTTCAGCTAGAGGCGCCGGAAGGAAGACGAAGCGGCGGAGGCAGCCAATAAAAAAGGGTACTGCGAAATTGGAGAACTGACACACAACTCTCCCAGTCACTTTCTAGCATATCTCGGCAAAATTGTTTTTGAAAGAATCTCGAAAACCATCTTTTGACAGAGGTAGAGGGCATTTGCAGAAGCTCAGTAGATCAACAGTTTCAGATGTAGCTGATATGAATACAAGGAAAACTTTTTTGAAAAGGGTATTTCCTGCCCCCGTGCCGTCCCGTACCATCAGGGCAACGGGGGCAACTGGGCAACTGCCCCCGCTGCGTCCGTGCCTCCGGCGTCCTTGATTTCAGCTCAACATTATTTGTGTGAAGCGAAACAAAGCATACTCATGTTGTTGTTTTAAAGGGTCTGTGTCATCCAGCATTCCTTGCACGTGTCGTCTCTTGATGCCATTTGTTTGTCGCCATTTTGATGGCCCATGAAAAAGGCGACAACAAAGGCAAAGCAAGAGACGACACATGCAAGGCATGCTGGATGAAACAAAGCCTTTAAAATTGATAGATTTAAACCACACAAGTGGCTTGGAAACTGATTCTTTCATTTCCTATTTGTGCGCCAATTGTGTGTCTAATTCAATTCATACCTATCTGCAGATAGATAATCAGGTCAAAAATATGAATGTTTTGCAGTTTGTCAAGGAGCATGAGGACACAGATTGTGTCCACTTTGCAGGGCCTAACAAGCTTTGCGAAGGCGTGTTCAGCTATATTTGATAAGAATAAACATCATCTGAAACGCAGGAAGCCATTCAATTTGGTGAAAATTTAGGACCAACGTAAATTTCATTTCATTTTCATTTTATTTCATTTTCAATTTTTTAGGCATGGTAGCCCCTCAGTTAAAGAGAAACTGTTTTACAGGGGGCCATGCATTTAAATACTCTAAAAACTTAATGAATAATTTACAATTAATGAATACAATTAAGATAAAAAGAAAAGAGTTCATGGTTCATGTAAAAGCATAGCATCCAGTTTAAACCTTGCGCGATTTTATCAGCCCTTCCTGGAATTTCCTTAGTGTTGGCGCTCCTTTTAATTCATTCTGCAAGCCATTCCAGAGACGTTAAGTTACATTCAAATAAAAGTCGTTACATTCAAATACTTTAAATTTATGGTGTCAATGAAAGTAACTCATGCTATTTTCTCTTAAAATCTGTCCTTGTTTGCCTGGGCTTATCCTGGACATTGACGTGTTTATATTTTTCATACTTCAGAGAGAAACTACGACTATCTGAGAGTCCTTAACGATGCAATTCCTGGGTATCTACACTCCATATCTGGCAATCGCAGCCCTTTCTACTTTATCTCAAAGACAAATTCGATATCGCTCCGGTTTACAACTGACGGAAGCGTTACAAGGACCGGTTTTGTGCTGCAGTTTTCTGTTACGATCAGGGCAGGTAAGCTTACGCCTCACTCCACACCCGGGGGGGGGGGTACTTCACTATTGGGTAAGACGGGAATGTGCGCCAGTTTTGGGTAGTATCTGGTCTGAAAAGTCTGGGATTGGGGTATACTCTCACTTGGAATTTTGTGTGATTGGGGTTGCTGTTATACTCACAATTTGGCAACCTTCCAACCCAGAAATATCGGACTTACCTCCCCGTATGTTCTTGTGCTGTGTGCGCCCCCTGAGCATTGATCAAACATGAAGGGTAGAAGAACAAGGGAACAGAGAGCGACATTTGCTACCCACAGTAATGCCACGGGGAAGGGTTTATTGGCTAAATGTTGCGTTGTGTAGGGGTCTCCCACGAGCATATTCAAAGTGGTACCGTCGGCTAGAGTGATCTTTAGGAAAATGGTACACTTTCCTAGATCTATTTCTACAAAAATGATAGGCCTACCCTTGGTTAGATTGTTATTGAAGAAAATGATAATAACCTGAACGAGATTCCTTTCCAAGTCTTGTGAGTCAGCACATATCTCAAAATTTTTTATTTGAACGATTTTTTCATTTACTGTTCCATTATCAACAGAAATGGGTTGTCAGGGAGAATTTCCTACTCTGAAAGACTTTGTCGAGATGCCTAGACTACTTAAGCAGAAATTATGACCTGTATTTTCAAATATGATACCCTTGGCTGGACCGAGGGGCACTTTATGCATTCGAAAAAGCCAAGGAGGTTTTTCAGGGCAAAGGATTTTTACAGACTTTTGAAGGATTTTCTTGAAGACAGAAAGGATTTTTGCCAAAGATGTGTGAGATTTGTTGGGAGTGATATGCCCCTAGGACTGGACCTGTCACCGTGGCTGGACCAAAATTGCAAAAATGTATACCCTTGGCTGGACTAGATTTCCGAAAGAATACACCCTTGTGTGCGGCACATTCCCAGGTTCCCTTTAAGCCAGATTTTAATTAAATTGTAATTCATCGCAGATCATTGTATTACAGCATCGGCTTCGATTTAATGAAAACCAGGCTTTACCATGGAATGACCCCCTACAGTTAATGGTATTGTTACAAAATGTATCTTTATTAATCTCCTTTTAATTAATTTTTTCAGCAAGGGCATTAACGGATGATGCCACAATAACAACACGGCCACCACCCACAACAAGGGCTCCTCTAACAACCGGTGAGTATTTTTCACTTCGCACAAATGTTGCGTTTTTACCGGGTGAGCCAGAAAAAAGTTCCCACTTTTGAAAATTCATAACACCAAGACTACTTCACGGATTTGAATCATTCAAATTCTAGTTAAAAGTCGAAGGATCGAAGTATTTTTGTGATTTTTCTCGCTGTCCTACCAGCGCTAGAAGTATTGGTAAATTTAACTTTATAAAAATTTCATAGTTGCAAAATGACGGAAAAAGGCCTAAAACATTGACCAAATCGTAAGGACTCTATTCAAATCGAACAATATGCCATGGGCGTTTCACCTCCCTCAAGAGTTAGAAGACATCGATTCTCAAACATGTAAGAAAGATTTTTAATCCCAAGGCAATTAATGCCTAGAGGACATTTCTCACCCATGAGAAATTGCATTTCCTTCATTATTCTGTGGGAGAAGTCATTTATGCATTGATCGATGTTTTAGACCATTTTCAGTTATTTTGCAACCATGAAATTTTTGTAAAGTTGAATTAACGTATATTTGTAGCGTTGGTAGGACAGCGAGAAGAATCACAAAAATACTTTGATCTTTCGGCTTTTAACTAAAATTTGAATGACGCAAATCTGTGAATTAGTCTTGGTGTTATGAATTTTCAAAAGTAAGAACTTTTTTCTGGCTCACCCGGTATTGTACAATGTTTTTATCTTTAAAACATAAGGTGCTATTGGTCTACTATTAAGGACGGGGATGGCTATGCTGTCACCTAGACTTATGCCTTTTCGTCCCTTGTTTCCCTGCGTTCTTTGATTTGCTGATATCACTTGGTCAATAGGGACTCATAATATTACGCTAATATAATGGGCCCACTTTTTCAAAATGGCCTAAAAAGGTGGGGGTTCTCGTACACCCAACAAAATCGCTTCAAAATCTGATTTAAAGAGCTCGAACATTGAAAAGCGAAGTTTTAGTACAAAGAATGATGTTGTGTTGACCTACAAAACGCAAAATGCATACCTTTCAGACAGTAATCTTCCTCTGTAGAAGCAAAATAGATCCATCGAAGCTGCGAGAACTCCAGGCTGCTTCAACCGTTCTTTAAGAGCAACAAGAACAACATTCTGAATAGCGGCCCCTGATTGGTTAAAAACTGAATTCTAGCGATCTGATTGGTGAATACGGAACCACCCTATGCGGGCCTAAAGTGGGCCCACTATTTCAGAGTAATGTTATTAGTCCCTCTTGACCAAGGAACGCAGGGAAACAAGGGACGAAAAGGCATCAGTCCAGCTGTCACCCACAACGACGGCTCCAACAACCCGTGAGTATATTTCACTTCGCGCTAATTTTGTGTTCTACTCTACGATGTTTTTCCATATCAAAACATGATGAAATTGTTCTACTAATGAGGCTGATGCAAAAATGGCTATGCTATCACCCACTATAATAGCTTAAACAGCAATGTTTTGGTATGTCATCATCATCATCATCATCATCATCATCATCATCGTCATCATCATCATCATCATCATCATCATCATCATCATCATCATCATCATCATCATCATCATCATCATCATCATCATCATCATCATCATCATCATCATCATCATCATCATCATCATCATCATCATCATCATCATCATCATCATCATCATCATCATCATCATCATCATCATCATTTGTTTATTTTAGTAGGCTTACATTAAAAGTAGCTACATTACAGCTAATTAAGGCCTACTGTAATGGCCCGATTGCAAATGGTTTTTCGGGATAAAATCATGATTTTCTGTTTATCTTTAGGTTGGTCAGGCAACACGTTCTTGCGTCAATGTAAGTGAATGGTTTGTTTACCCTTTTCTTATCATCTGCAAGATATTTTGCTCCTATCGACTATCCATTATGCACGTTTCAGCGGATTTGCAAAATTCTGTTTTCTAAAATCAACTTAGGACAGATTTCTCTTCATTTCATCGCTATTTTTTATACCAGGTGAGCCAGAATAACTTCCCTGTTTTGAGAATTTATAGCATCAAGAGTGCGTCCCAAATTTGAATGATTCAACTTCTAGTTTAAAGTTTAAAGATCGAAGTAGTTTTGTGATTGTTATCACTCTCTTACAAGCACTAGAATTATAGGTAATTTAATCTTACAAAAGCTGTTGCAAAATTACTAAAGTAGGGCCTAAAACATTGATCAAATCATAAAGGACTCATCTCAAGTGACAATAAGGAAAATCCAATTCCTCTGCACTTTGCTCTCTGCACGTTTATTGCTATGGCATTGAAAATCTTTAGCATTTGTTTGAAAATCTATGCCTTGCAACTCTTGAGAGAGATGACACGCCCATTGCCTAGTGCTCTGTGTGAGGAGATTCCTAACGATTTGATCAGTGCCTTAGGCTCTTAGACTGCGTTCACACGATGCCGGCACATTTTGAAAACGATGAAAAAAGTGACGGTAGCAAAATTTGAGCTAGCGTTCACACGATGCCGGCACAATTTGAAAACGGTAGGAAATTTGACGATAAAAACTCGTTGCAGGATTTGATGCCAAAGAATAGTACCTACACCTTAAGAATAGACCTGTCTCGATCCAAAAGTGTCGAAAAATGTTCTGTTTTTATCTTTGTTGAGTGTTTAAACGATGCTGTTTCAAATTTATGCCGGTTACGGTTCCGTTTTCAAAATCTACCGTTTTCAAAATCTGCCGGCAAAAAATGTGCCGTTTTCGTGTGAACGGGAGGCCTATCCGTCGAATTTTTCACCGTTTTCAAAATGTGCCGGCATCGTGTGAACGCAGTCTTAGACTCACGAGAATAGTCCCAGATATCGCAACAATAGCAGCAGCAACAACAGTTAGCGATAATTACGAATATGCAATCAGTCTATTAGGCCCTTTTTCAGTCATTTTGCTGAACAACTAATAAGTAAAGTTATGAATAACCAAGTTATAAGTAAATAACTAATAAGTAAAGTTATTTACTGGTCCACGCCTCTGCTCATAAGCAGACCTGCTTGAAAAACATTAAAAATGAGCTACCCGCCAGATTTCAAATCAATTGAGACTCGCAGCTCGACAATGCTCAAACAATGTCAAGGAAATAAAACGAAATACCAACAAAAAGGTAAGCATTTTGATTTATTTGAGAAGTAACATATGGGCAATTCAAAAAACACTTTTCACGTGTCAGAATCACCCATACCTAAACTGACAGTTTTTACATTGCAGCCTGCGGTTATTACACAGGACTGATGACTGGTGATTCGCAATATGGCGCAATAAAATCACCAAATTACCCAATTTCGTATCCCAACCTTTTGTATTGTACTTGGAGTACTAGATACTGGTCATACAGCAGAAGATATGTCTTGTATTTTGAATATTTTGATACAGGTATGAATTAGCTTTTACAGGTATGAAGTAGCTTTGTCAGCGCATGCAGTGAAACCTTTACGATGCGCATCATTTTGTAATACAAGGTCCTCTTTGTAGACTTTTGCCTTTTCATCCCTTGTTCTTTGATTCGCTGATATCACTTGGTCAATCGGGACTCACAATATTACCCTTAAAAAGTGGGCCCAGTTTTTCAAAATGGGCTAAACTACCGGATATTCTCGTACACTCTACAATATCGCTTCAAAGTCTGATCTAAAGAGTTGGAACATTGAAAAGTTTTAGTGCAAAGAATGTTGCCTTGACCTTCTAGTTGCAAAATGCATACCTTTCAGGCAATAATCTTTCTCTGTAGAAACAAAATAGATCCATCCCAGCTGCAAGAACTCTTGGCCTCATCAACCGTTTTTATATGCAACAACAACAACAACTGTCAAAAATTATAGTTCTAGTAATTTCTAGTAAAAATTTTAGTAATTTGACTGGTGAACACAGAATCACTCTACGCGGGCCTAAATTGGACTCACTTTTTAAAAGTAATGTTATGAGTCCCTATTGACCAAGTGATATCAACAAATCAAAGAGCACTTGGATACAAGGGTTGAAAAGGCGAAAGTCTAGACGACAGCTTGATTACCTGGACTTACGATGACGAGTCCCTTATATCCCTGCAGTAAACCTTGCTCAACTGGGACTCATAATAGAACAGTGAAACAGCTGACCCTATTTTCTGCATTCATCAATCGAGCTATGATGGAATCACGGCCTCGAATCTCGAATCCCGTGGGGATGTTATCAGTTCATTAATCCAATGAAAAATTCTATCACATTTGCCGTAACAATGGTAATCATAAACCTCGCAATCTGATTTGTACTCTAGGAAGCTCAGAATTTGGGCCTACATAGGGTCTTTGTTGACCGAATCGCCATCATTGAGTCAGAGGAGCACATGGGAACAAGGGATTCCAAGTCATAAGTTTATTGATTGGCATCAGAATTCAAAGCGATTAACAATTTGTTTTTTCTATCTAGTATACTAGGGCATTGGTTCTTATCTTTAATAGATTATTTGACCTGTTTCTTTGAAACGAATGGCTTCGAAGAAATTGACCCTGTTTGCAATAACTCTATATTTTTGGACTTTTCTGAGGTCTCCAATATTTTCAAAATTAAAGGTAGTTCTCTTCCTTTTTGAGAATTCAAGGAAGGTTTTGAAAAAAATCAAGCAATCGTAGTGTGCAAAATTCTTCACGCACCACAAAGAAAAATTTTCAAGAAGACTTAGTTTTTGAGTATCTACAATATGGTGTCAAGCAAGAATCCTTCACTCTTCTGGTTTACGGTTTAGGAATTTCATTGCGAATGAGCTGAAATATAGAATACGAAATGAACGGAACTTAAGGTAATTTGCTGCAAACCTTCAGTGGAAATCGTTTGATATCTTGATTAGTCTCAAATTGGCGGCACTTTTTAATGTTTAGATGGTGATGTGATGAAATTTCTGAATCCTTGACCAGAAGAGCTACAGATTTCTGCCCGCAACTATACCGTAGACCATCGTAAACTATGGTATTTCTAGAAGATTGTATCAGTTTTCCTGAAGTAGTTTAAGATTTACGATTGTTTTAATTGTTTTCAAAATTTTCTATGAAATTCAAACAAACAGTAAAAATTCCGCCATTTTGAAATTAATCAAGAGATCAAAAATTGCAAAGACAATTTTACAGCAAAGCGCCCTAAGTTCCTGAGGCCATTCGATGAAAATATATTTGATACAATTTTACACCCTTTTTCAGAAAGAATTGAATGATTTGAGCCCTAGGCTTAGACTGATGCCTTTTCGTCCCTTGTTTCCCTGCGTTCCTTGGTCAAGAGGGACTAATAACATAACTCCTAAAAAGTGGGCCCACTTTAGGCCAGCGTAGGGTGGTTCCGTATTCACCAATCAGATCGCTAGAATTCAGTTTTTAACCAATCAGGGGCCGCTATTCAGAATGTTGTTGTTGTTGCTCTTAAAGAACGGTTGAAGAAGCCTAGAGTTCTCGCAGCTTCGATGGATCTATTTTGCTTCTACAGAGGAAGATTACTGTCTGAAAGGTATGCATTTTGCGTTTTGTAGGTCAACACAACATCATTCTTTGTACTAAAACTTCGCTTTTCAATGTTCGAGCTCTTTAAATCAGATTTTGAAGCGATTTTGTTGAGTGTACGAGAACTCCCACCTTTTAAGGCCATTTTGAAAAAGTGGGCCCATTATATTAGCGTATTATTATGAGTCCCTATTGACCAAGTGATATCAGCAAATCAAAGAACGCAGGGAAACAAGGGACGAAAAGGCATAAGTCTAGTTGTATGGCATTTGGTTACTTTATCGTTTCAGAGTATAATAGAGACTATGTTTACGTAAGGGATGGACCCTATTCCTACTCACCGTTGCTCAAAAGTTTATCTGGACGACGTCAACACTCAAAGCCTATCCTAACATCAAGCAGCCAATTTTATATTCAATTTACTTCGAATTACTACCGATCTAACACTGGGTTTCGCGTGCGTTATTCTACGTACCCAGGTAAGCTACACATTTGATGGAAAAACTTCTTACCTTCCTAGGAAGCAAGTTTTAGCCTTGCCCCAAGTCTATTTCTGCAGTCCGTTATTCCAGGATCCACCATTCCAGCATTCCGTCAAAGGTGCCATTAGGGAATGCTGGAATGGCGGGTCCGGGAAATGTTGGAAAAGGATCAGTCAGACAGACTAAAGGGAATAGACTTCGGAGAAGGCTTGGAAAGTTTTAACTAGAATTCTTCCTTCCATCGGTTTATCAATTGCAGCTTATGCCAATTTAGTTGAGCTATTGGACAGTTCAACAATTTTAGTTTCCAGTCTTTGTTTTTTTTCATCCTATCTTCTTTCCATCTTTAGACTTGCCCCAAGTCTAATTCGTCATTTGTGATAAGTCTGCAGCCTTAAATAGCGGAGTCATCATAATAAACCCATGGACGCACAATAAAGTTGCAATCTGCAGGGAGACAATATCAATGCCTGTAAAAGAACAAATAATAAAAATATAAGATGAACCTGTAACTAGAAAGAAAACTATTAACCCTGCAAGAAAATCAAGTAATGACTTACCAACAACGTTATCATAAAAGATTATCACACCAAATACGCGTTTCGTCGCACACTCTACAGTTTGGTTTATTTATTATTATTATTTTTATTTTATTAAACTTTTTTGCATCTGAACCTTCCAAAGATAAGATACAGCGAAACTCCATATTGTATCCTAGTAATTTGCAAAAAAATGGCGTCATCAGTCGCTTTCTGAAAGCAGAGGATAACTTCAAAACGAGTTGAGTTGTCAAAAAAATTTAAACGGGATCTTCCATCATTCAACAGTGTTATTCCTTTGTAAAGATAAAAATTTTCGCTTCATGCCACCTCTAATAACAATTCTGTTCTTCCTCTAGGGTGCTTTTACTGTCGCTCCGGCTTTATCTACAGGATAACCATTACCAGTACGTATAGTTGCTGTTTTAGCACCAAGCACTGGGATTGCAGAAGTAGCTAAGCGCTAATCAAGTCCGCTACCTCTTGTCATGACGTTCAAGTGGTGGGGTCCTACCGGTTATCGAAACCTGTCCGTGTGACTGTTCTGTCTGCAAAGTGAGAGGTTTACACCACAGCGCTACATAGATTTCAAATCTCTAAATCAGCGTAAAGGAGTGGTTGTAAAATTCTATGACCAAATTCTTCAAACTGAATGGCTTAAAAGAAACTTTAACTACCTATCCATAATTCTACCGAAATTTTGAAAATTTTTTGAAAGTACAGCGTGTTTTAAATTTCAGCTTGTTTGAAGTTGTGACGTCATCAAATTTGTAAATCATGAACAACTAATGTGACAGACTTTTGCTAGATACATTGTTGTAGGCATGCATAAACCATGGTTTTCTTGGAGATTATTTCCTGTTGCGTCAAACAGTTTAGTAATTACGATAGTTACATTTTACACCCACCTTTTTAAAGATTTGGAACCTATGCTCCACAGCGCCACAACACCTACATACTGGGTGAGCCAGGAGAACTTCCCATTTTTTGAAAATTCATATGACCAAGACCACTCGAAGGATTGGACTGATGCCGAAAGATTGAAATTTTTTTGTAATTTTTCTGGCATTTTTATGAGCACTGGAAGTATGGGTTAATTCGATTAGAGTTTTCATCAAATCCTTGAGAAACTCTTGCCGGGGAAAATAGAGAACGTACAATGCTTTAGCTTTAAAGGGAGTGCAAAGAGTAAGATGCCTTGCGTGAAGTCAGCGACTTGCTCTGCACAGCTTCCAGAATAACTCACTGTACGAAATTCACAGAAAGAAAGATAAACGATGGCAAAGGCTTCTGGTCTTTGTGCTCCCTTTAACAGGTTGAAATGCCTGAAAAAAGGGCCTGAAAGCACAGAGCTCAAATCTTTTAAAGGGTGAGTGTAAATTCTATTACATTTTTCTTTGAATTAAAGTGCTTGATAGGAATTTTGGGTAATTTGCTGTAAATCTGCCGTGGCAATTCTTTGATTTCCTGACTGGTTTCAAAATGACGAAATTCATTAATTTTGAGGCTGTGACGTCATCAAATTTCTAAATCCTCAACCAGAAGAGATTCAGATTTCCGCTTGCAACCACATTGTAGACTAACATAAACTTTGGCTTTCTTGAAGATTGTATCAATTTTCCTCAAGTAGTCGAAGATTTACCATGATTTTGAGTTTTTCAAAATTTTTGATGAATTTGTACAAAATAATAAAAAAATGCTGTCATTTTGAAATTAATCAAGATATCAAAAAATTGCCACGGCAGATTTACAGTAAATTACACAGACTTCCTTTCAAGTCGTTCAGTTCATACCTAAATTATGACTCAATTCTACACGCACCTTTTCAATGATTTGAAAAGTTTGAGCTCTATGCTGGGCCTAAATATCATATGGTGGGGTCCTACCGGGTATCGAACCCACTCCGCCTGACTGTTCTGGCTGCAAAGTCAGAGGATTACACCACGGCGCAAAAACACCTTCAAAGCTCCTCTGCTGCGGGTAAAATATTTTTTAGACGCCCTGTGGCTTTTTTTTAAAATTGCTCTTGAAAGTTTCATATAGTCACTATTGCTCCTTTCTGTTTTAGCAAATCCACTCCACTGTATGCAAAGATGTAAAAGCTCAGGATATGCGTATGTTTACATCATTGGTGGATCGTCGTGCTATTGTGGTGGATTCTATGGAACTTTTTATTCAAATCCTTGTACTTTGAAACACCCAAGTCAATGTAACAGATGTTCATATCCATACAGCAATTACAAATGTGGTAGCCACTCTTATGGCAGCATGTATGCAATTGGTAAGTGACTTATATGAAGTGGTTGTTTCGCTATTTGCCTATACGTGTACAGTAAAAACCCACATAAAAGAACAAGTGGATTAAGAACACTCAGGCTGAAATTTGGTTGAAAAACACCATATACATAAGAACACATTCAGCCTGAAAAATGAAAATTGTTCTTACATATGACTTATTGAGTTAGGTGTTTATGCTTTAAATTTCAGAGAACATTAGACATAGTGTAGATTGTTTTACTGCTGCTAAGGGATTTTCAGGGTAAATTGTTTTTGGACTTTGTTAAATAAAATCATATACTAAATTAAATGAGAGTTACCTTACCTTCTCTGGCTTTTGGCAATCACATTTTTGATCAAGAACACGTTAAGAACACTTCCAGGCTGTTTTTGCAGAAACATCCTTGTAAATAAGAACAAAATCAGCCTGAAGTCCAAAATACGTGTTCATTTATGCGGATTTTTACTGTAGTACAGTTTTTAAAAACTAGGTGAGTACCAGAGATGGGCAATATCTTATCTTTTTATCTTGAAGATAGTCATTAGATACTGAAAACAGTAACAGTTTCTTGTAATAAGATACTTCCCATACCCAGTAATTGTATCTTGTAATAAGATACTTCCCATACCCAGTAATTGTATCTTGTAATAAGGTACTTCCCATACCCAGTAATTGTATCTTGTAATAAGATACTTCCCATACCCAGTAATTGTATCTTGTAATAAGATACTTCCCATACCCAGTAATTGTATCTTGTAATAAGATAATAATTTGGCTGAATAATAGTATCTTCTAATAAGATATTTTCAAAAAACAATTTGAAGTTACAAGATACTTGTATCAATCAATTTTCACGAATAAAGCTGAAAGACTTTTCGGCTTTAGAGGCATAAAAATGCATCTAAGCGAAGAAGGCTTGATCTAAGAGACTCCTACTCCTAATATTTAAGGCAGACAAGAACTTGTATTGAAAACTTTGAAACCACCTTTGGTTCATTTTATGAAGACTTCATTGTGCTCTATCTCCTGAAATCATTTTATTGACTTGTCTCCCCAGACCAAAAACGTCATGTTCGGGGTTTCCTTGCCTCCACTGCGCTCCTCGGCAGCATTCGTGGATGCTTTTGGAAAAATAATAAAATGCGGCGAACTTGCCAGGAAATTTCAGGGGCTAGTGAACCAAAATGGAATATTTCTTATAAATTCAACGAATACGCTCCATAGGAATGTCGTGTCTCCACAATAATGGAGCATGAGAGAATTTTCACATGATTTAGGAGTTAGGAGTAGGAATGACCAAATGCACTCAGTTAGACATTACTGCAATACATATGCACAAGGAATTGAAAAATGTGCCACCTATAAAGGATAATGGTAGAAAACATTGGTCATGCACCCTTTGGCAAAGTATCTTGTAACTAGTATCTTGAAACATTATCTTAGATACTTTTTTCTGAAGTATCTAGTATCTTGTAGTAAGATACTTAATTTTCCTAATAACAGTATCTTGTAATAAAAATGTTTCTTAGAGTATCTTGCCCACCTCTGGTGAGTACATAAAGACTCCGGAACACAAGTAACGATGGAATCGAGGATACGGAGCACTTCTTGTTGCTCTGCCCCGCTTTTGGTGTTCAAAGGACTGATCTCCTCGCTGGAATATACTCTCTTGTACAACCATATGGACATGTAAATCTTGCAAATGATGTTCTGTTGCAAATCTTACTGTACGGCGATAAGAATTTTCCAAACAATCTCAATAGAAGCATCCTTGAGGTAACAGTACGTTTTATACATAGTACTGGTCGCCTTGAATAAAGTACGTCGCCCCAATCCCCCTTAGTAAGCCAACAATTATTTAGTTCATAATCAGATGTAGTGCCTGTCTCAAATTATATATTAGGTGAGATCTGTGATAAAGCAAAATTACTCATAACGCAGCGAACATCTTGTCTGCTATTATTTTCGCGGACATTTTCACCTGATATCTAGTTTGAGACAGAGTGTAGTGTTCTTTGCTTCTTTTTCATGTCTTGTACCTTTTTGTTTTTGTTTTTCCTTTTATAATTCATATGTAAATCGTCTTAGTTTTTGTAATGCCACGGAGTAGTCATAGTATTTTGCACCCAGCGGCATCGTCCTTGTAGTGTAGTTAAGTATTCTGTAAGTAGTGTAACTAGTAAATCCGTATTGTAAATTTTTATTGGAATGTTAAAAAAAAAATAAAATAAAGACTCCCCCAGTAACGACCCCGCCGGACATTGAAAATACAGCGGGGAAATTGCAAAAGCATACATTTTCAGCGGGGATTAGAAATGCCATGACGGGGAAATGAAACATTTTGCTATTATCTATGATGGAACTTGTATGATTTTGACGGGAAAGCAAAAACTTTAACGAGGAAACAGCAAAAACATGGCTGGGAAAGTGTTTAAACTCAAACTTAGCCGGGAAATGAATTTTCATGGCGGGTTATCCTTCAACCTTGGCGGGGCAAAGTTTCAGCGGGTTCCTTACTGGGGGATGTATAAAGGCCCGGGTAAGTCAATAAAAAAGCCCAGCGTTTTGAAAAATGTTGCTCCCTGATTAT
This sequence comes from Aurelia sp. 3 sensu Dawson et al. (2005), assembly GCA_964020215.1. Taxonomy (NCBI): domain Eukaryota; kingdom Metazoa; phylum Cnidaria; class Scyphozoa; order Semaeostomeae; family Ulmaridae; genus Aurelia; species Aurelia sp. 3 sensu Dawson et al. (2005). The sequence goes on from OZ026593.1 coordinate 2,074,551, forward strand.
CAAAGCTGCCATTATTGAGAACTGCCCATATGTCAATATGGCGCTATGCAAATGCAGTCGATTTGGGACTAGCGAGCCTTGTTATTCATTTATGCAGAGCATTTTTGAATTACGCTCTTCAACTTATTCTTTCAGAAATGCAAATAATTTGGCCCATTTTAGGCCTAATCAAACAACTTTTGGGTCCAAAGGTCTCAAGTCCTTTGGGCCGCAGATTTGGAACGGCTTACCTAGTGAACTGAAATCAGCAGAAATCTAAAAAGTTTCAAGGTTCTGATAAAAAAATGGGACGGTCCCAACTGCAAATGTAGCGTCTGTTCTTGCCTACCAACTACTGTGTAAATTTAGAAAATCTTTATTTTGTTTCTTTACTTTGCATATTCGATCTTGATTAGTTGACTTGTATATATTTTAGAATGTATATATTGTTGGCTATTGTATATATATATCGAATTGAAATAAATTTACAACAACAACGTGAACATCCAAAATTGAGGCTACTACAGAAGATATCATCGATACACAGATGATGCACAAAGTAAAGGCCTAATGCTGCTGATGCTTAACAACAATATATTAAAAACATTCCACGTTCACCAATACCCATGGTTGATGTCTGTGGAACCAGTACAACCCCAAGGCACAACTACCATATTGAAAGTGGGAATCAACAATGCCTGTGTAAAGAGTTATCATTGTCATAGGCAGAAAAGGATTTAGCATTTATGTTTTCGTTAGAAAGGATTTGTGTTTCAATGTTTTAAAGCCATACTTTTTATCATAGATGCTGAGTTAAGTACGCCCCGACCAGTTACGACTACTCCATACACTCCATTCAATCCATGGTGGACTACTCCATACAATCAATGGCAAACTAATCCATATTGGGGACGCCGAGATAAATCAGTAAAGCATTCGTCCACTGCTGGGACTGTTATTGGTTCTATATTTGGTGTCTCAGCTTTCATCGCTATTTTATGTGCCATTTGCTATGTGAGATACAAAAAGAGAAGGCTGCCGCAAACTCGAACAACAACAGGTATTTGCATGGGTTATGAAACACCATTTATGTGCAGTATGTCCCAAAAAAATTGTGTCCCGTCCGTTTGGGTGCTGTGAAAGAGCTGTATCTCTATTTTGCTCGTTTTGCATAATTGCGTGGGTCAGGCTTCAACTTGGAGAGTTTGATACCTCTTTTGGGTCAAATTGAAAAGCGTTCGCTGATTTATGAGGAGGAAATGCAAAATTTATGGATGCTACAAAAACAGCACTTCTGTCATCATTCAGAAATGTCAAATGTTTGAAAGAAAGGATTCTAGCGTTGTATTCAAATTTTCTGTACTTTTTTCCAGGGGTCCACAGTGTTGCTCTGCGGATGAAAAGCTCTGTTAACCCCTTCAAAATGCAGAAAAGAATTACTCTCGAGTACCGAATAATCGTCCCCCCCCCGCTTATTAATTTTTCAAAAATTTTCCAACCCCCCCGCTCTTATTCCAACCTCCCCTTTATTAATTTTTTGAAAAATGAAATGGTAGTAAACAAATTTTCTGAATAAACGCAAGAAAAGTTTCAATAAATGCATTCAACAGAACCAGAGTTCATAAGTAACTGTATCAGTAACATCACTGTTCACATGAATATGTAGAAGATACGTGTTTACCTAAGAAAACGACTATTTTCTATTTCTCCAAGCACCCCCCCCCCCGATTATTCCAACTCCCCCGATTATTGCTATATCGAACCATTTTGAACCCCCCCCTCCGATTATTCCCACCCCCCCCGTTTATTCGGTACTCGAGAGTATATACAACGCTAGGACTCTTGAATTTTACTTAATTTTGATATTTCTGGAGAACAAAACAAGTGTTTTTTTAAGCGGCCACTCATTTTGCCTTTCATCTGCCATAAATCAGGAACCACCATGGGTAGTTCGGACGCTATTGGTGTGCTGTCTGAACTAATCATGAAGTAATAATGATTCAGTACTCACCCAAGCCAAGCAATGTTTGTATTCTGTTACAACATCGTATTTTGGTTAGGCCTGAGCTTCAAATTCTGAATCTAAATTGGACTGCAATGACATTCCACCCCCCCCCCAAACTTAACCTAACGAAATGCCCTAGCAGCGACGAGCCCTTGAGAGAAAGTTTCTCTCAAGGGCTCATCGCTGCTAGGGCATTTCTGTAGGGTAACTTTGGGAGGCAGAACGTTGTTGCAGTTCAGTTTGGATTCAGAATTTGAAGCTCGGGCTTGACCAAAATACAATCTTGTAACGGAATACAAACATTACTTGGCTTGGGTAAGTATTGAATCATTATTGTTTAAAGGGAGAACAAAGACCAGCGGCCTTTGCGATCCTTTGTTTTTGTTTTTGTGAATTTCGTACAGTCAGTTATTCCAGAAGCTGTGGAGAGCAAGTCGCTGACTTTGTGCAAAGCATGCTGGTCTTTGTACTCCCTTTAATGGTTAGTCCATACAGCACAACAATAGGGTCCGAGCTGCCCATGGAACCACTTGTCAGATTGACTCAAACAAGGTCTCAAACTTTAAGGTGAAGCCTGACCTATGCTGCTATGTAGAAACGGAGACAATTGAAACAACAGCTCCTCCACAGCAACCACCGAAACGGGGCATATTTTTCGGTTGGATTTGCGCTGAAGTTGCATTTGCATTTAAGATGTATCTGCACTTAAGATGCCTTCGCATAGGAAACAATGCAAAGAACAATTGATCTGATCTGATCTGTGAAAGATGACATTTATGAGTGATAGACAATCTTATTGAGAAGAAAATTACTTTTGGCTACACAAATATTGCAAAAATTCAATTCTAACCTTTTATTTTTACAGGTCCATCTACAGGAGGTGCAAATACAGCTCACAGTCAACAAATGCCCGTTGCGTACTTCGTGCCCGCGTCCACACAAAACGGTAAATTATTCGACCTCCTTTAAAAGCTGACAGTTGTTGTGTGACCCTTGTTTTTCTAGCCTGCGTGCAGACTCCTAACTATACCCAAGTAAAATGTATAGTCTGCGTAACGCCGCTCACTTTTGTGTAGTGCGTGCTTCAGCATTTATGTGATAACAAAGAAAATGCATTGTTGTAACAGCCAATAATATCGCTTTCCTGCGAAACAAGAAAGCAATCAGATTCGAGAACGGCTATCATGGGATGAAATCTCAGGTTTCGCTTTGTTCTCTAAGCAAACTACGTTAGGGCCATTCAAACAGCTATTGAAATGAAATGCTGACTCATATAATACGCGATATTGAGCGGCGTTGCGCAGACCATACGTTCACGCAGGCTATTATATTTCATGCTGCCTGATCGAATTATCGTAAAGAAATTCACACAAATTTGCACGAATCTTTCTTCAGCACTGAAAGTTCTATTTATTTCAGGGTAAAGATCCTTCCAAGATTTGTATATTTTGACCGTATTCCGAAGAAAAATGTTCTCACAAAAAAGGGTTGCCCTTATATTCAAAGCAAGATAAGAATGACCAGTATAATCCTAAAATATTTGATTATTCCAAATCATTAGTGGATTATTACTCGAAAAATAATTCGAATAATGATTTGTCATATGCGCATACTAGCTGGTTTTGTGTTGTACAGGAAAATATAAAGCCGAGGTCTTAAATGTACAGACTGAGGTTGCGAGGAGCTTCCGAGTCCTTGTCAATCTTAAATTGCTTGAGAAAGAATTTAAACAATCTTCAAGGAAATCATAATTTATGAAGGTCAAAAATATTGTGACATGCAGAAATTCATAGCTCATCGACAGAGCAGAAACTGCGCACGCATGCGCAAAAACTCGTAACTTTGAGCCCCCTTAGCTCCCTGCAACAGACCCCAAAATTAGGCAACACTTGATATTTTCTTCCTGGGGCCTTGAACTCTTGATTCATCATTTCAAAAAGCTTATCTGTCCAAACACTTCCTTATCTCAGATTGGTCGATGACGTCATTTTACGAGATAAATGCCGCTATTTTGAAGGAAACATGGCAGACTTACAGGAAATTATCCAAAGTTTCTTTGAAGTACTATAATTCAAAGAAACTGTAGCGGAATTTTACCCCCACCCTGTTAAAGATTTGAGCCGCATGCTTGTGTAGTCTCTCCAGGTCTTTCTTTTGTACTGAGATTTTTGATCATTCTAGGTGCTCCCCCGTCGTATACTGATGCAATGAATGGCAGAGTATACTTCTTCAACAATGTTTACGGGACACAGACATTGATGAAGCCGGTTTCCCTGACACATGAAGCTCCTCCGTCATTTGTTGAAGCGACTTCCGGGCAAGCTGGAGAGAAGCCACCCATTTATGATGCCGTCTCAAATGAAATGTGAGTTATTTCATTAGGCTTTAATTTCTCAAATTTGCAATGTCCCATCGTGTTTATCAAATGTCGAATGTTTGATATAGTCAGAACATACTAAAAGCAAAACTTCATCACAAATTACGGAGTAAAGATATCAAATGAAACTCCGACTGAAGTACGAGACTCTAAAAGCTGATTTCCACTCAGTAGAATTTTCTGAGCTGACAGAATTTCACACAATAAAGTGTTTGTCACGCCTAACTTTCTATTCCAGTTCATTATGATATTTTCTTACGTAAACAGTAGATTCCTAGTCCACTTGGAAAATTGGAAAATTCTACTGAGTGGAAAACAGAAAATGTTTGCTGAAAGATACAAAACATGGCTACTGAATAGTTACAATTAAAAATTGATTTCTCCTATGAATCGTCATTACAAAACACTCGAAATTGACTAAACTCCAATATGGCCATGACTGTAGTAATAGAACGGTGTTTCTTTTCTTTGATTAGAATTTTCATTACAGACAGAGGCATCGCGCGCGTTGCCTGAAACCTCATTAGAGTTCTTTCGAAGTGTCCTCAGCTACAAACTTATTATCAAGTCAGTTTGAGTTAAAACTTGTATTGAAAACTCGTATTTGAAATTGTGTTGACGTTTCTACGAGCCGTAGATATGTTGTACTTTAGTTGATGGTTTGAAGTTTCGATGAATTGCAATTGTAGAATCTTAGAAAGAAAGAACTGCTAAATTAGTGGCGGACACTTGGCCAAATATTGGGGGCGAACGTTTTGTTTCAGTTGAAAAGCATTTTTTATTTCTATTATCTTCGAGCAAAAGAATATTGTTCTAGCCATCATTAGGAAGCGATCGCACCCACTCGCAACCAAGTGTCCGCCATTGTGCTAAGGGGTCAGTCAACAGCGAGTCAACATGACTTGTACACGCCACCTCTTTGTTGGCCTGTGTTTTCGATTTTTTGGTAGGCCATGAAAATTGTGACAACAAACCCAACCAAGACATAGCAAGCGCGAGGCAGGCTGGTTGAAATAATAAAATTTATTCAACAGTGAGGAAGCTATAAAATGATATTTTGGGGAGCCATTTAGAATTGCCATAGATTGCCATTTAGAATTGCCCTTTGTCTTCGATTAGTAAAAGTTTTCAACATCTCTTCAATTAGGTCACAAGCAACTACCGTCTTGGTACAAGGAGCTCAAGCAGCTGAACCTGTGCGAAATGTGAGTCCCATCCCACCAAAACCAGACAATGGATTTCAAGGTAATAGATTATTCTTATAAACGACCTTACTCAAATTTGATACCAGTTAGGTGAATGCTGCGAATCCCAGTATTAAGATATCTGCAGTATGCCTTTTTTGTTGTAAATTCACAAGCAAAAGTATTTCATGCGTATCTTTTACCCACATACCTTCCCGTACGCGGACGTGCCGCTGACTAGCGTATCATTTTCAGGATTCCGACTCCGAGAAAGGGTATCATATTTGTAAAAAATTACCCCTCCACGACAGAGTCCATATTTGTCATTTTTGAATCCGAAACATCGTCGTAGGCTATTTGCACTCTGCAAACGTGAAAAACTGCTTGGATGAAAAAAATTTCCACATTTTCCGAAAGACTTCCAACGAATTTCCAGGGAAAGGCACAATATTGTCTGAAGAAACTCAAGGAGAGGGTATTGTTTAAGAACGTTGTACTCCGGGCAGAGTATTATTCTTCTCAGGAATTTGACTCCAGGACAGGGTAGTTTTTCAGATTTTGCAGCGGCATGTCCCCGTATGTTCGTAGACCAAGTACCCGCCCCTTAGGGTGTCTAACCACCACCCATGTTCTCATCAACTCATTTCCTTTTTTAGTTTCAATGCCTGGAGTTGAAGAGCCAGCAGAACGACCACCCTCCAGAAACAATGAATATCAGTCATTGACCAATCTACGTGAAGCCACAGACACTGGATCCTATCAGAGGCTTATTGCGCCACCACAACGAAACCCAGCAAGAAGCTTGCCACCCATTCAGCGCGTACGAGCTGTGCACAACACAGCTTTTGATGAGGATGTGTAAGTGTAATCATAGTCATGTGTAATGATGCACGGTGGTTTTTAAGACATAGGTTCGAAATCTTTACAAAAGCGTAACATCCTATAATCTATTTTGCGAACATAGGACTGTAAAATGTTATTCTATATTTCTTCGAGCTCAGCGCCTTTGACAGGAACTGAGGATACTTTTCTGTAAATCTTTCTTGAAAGAATTCATTGAAATTTTGAACAAAGTGAAATAGTCATAAATCCTAAATCGGTGGAGGAAGAATAACACTGTTGACTGAAGCGCCATCTTCAAGTCAATTAGCACAGGGAAACAAGGACTCCAGGTCATAGGTCTATCATGGTGGCAAGCAGAAATCTGTGACGTTTCTGGTTTAGGACTTCGAAATTTGATGACGACATTGCCCCAGATATGATAAATGCCACCAGCTTGAAAGCAGTCAAGATATCGAAAAAAATTCCACGGCAGATTTACAGCAAAACATGCCCTAAGTTCCTTCCAAGCCATTTAGTTCAGAGAAAAATGTAATGGAATGGTACACCCATCTTTTTCAAAACTTTGAGCTCTATCCGACCTTTTTAAAAATGATTTTGCAGAGGGAAGAAGGTCACTTCTTGTCTTTTCCCGCTGTGGATGGAACCTGCAATATGTATTTGTAGTTAAGGGCCTGTTTATATGAGGAAAAACACCTCACCTGCCAGACCCGGGGCTGAGAGATGAGATTCCACCTTCCCATAGAATCCTTTGTATTTTCATTTCGCGTTTACATGACGAACGCAACACCACCGGTATAGTGAAGTCCCACCTCAGCAGAGGTGGGATCTCACCTGGGTGAGGTGAAATTTTTCCATATAAACGAAACACCACCGGTATGGTGAGGTAAATTGAAATTATTCGTTGATTCTTATTGGTCAGTTCGATCTGATTTCACGGAAGAGAGACTTTACTCCATATCGCCTCTCAGCCCCGGGGCTGACAGGTGAGGTGAAATATCTCATATAAACAGTGGCTAAAATTTACCTCGCCTCTCAGCCCCGGGTCTGGCAGGTGAGGTGTTTTTCCTCATATAAACAGTGGCTGAAATTTACCTCGCCTCTCAGCCCCGGGGCTGACAGGTGAGGTGAAATATCTCATATAAACAGTGGCTGAAATTTACCTCGCCTCTCAGCCCCGGGTCTGGCAGGTGAGGTGTTTTTCCTCATATAAAAAGTGGCTGAAATTTACCTCGCCTCTCAGCCCCGGGGCTGACAGGTGAGGTGAAATATCTCATATAAACAGTGGCTGAAATTTACCTCGCCTCTCAGCCCCGGGTCTGGCAGGTGAGGTGTTTTTCCTCATATAAACAGGGCCTAAGTTAGTTTTACTTGATGAGCTTCATGCTTACTTATCGAATTTAATGCTTTGAAAAAAAGTTCAGCTGCCTTGTTCTGATTCTACCGTTGGACTTTTCAGAAATCTTTGATTCCTTTTGAAATAACAGCATATTTCATATTTCAACCCATTTGAAGATGTGGTGTCATCAGATTCCTAAATCACGAACCAGATGAGCCAGAAGAGTGAAAATTCTTGTGCTTGATACCATATCAAATTCGTAAACTATGGTTTTCTTGGATCTTATTCGATGTTTTCTCAAATATATTGCAAGTTGTGATGATTTCGACTGTGTTTCAACATCTATCTTTTAAAAATCATCTAAATTATGAAAACATTTAAGATTTCAAAAAATCTAACAGTTAAATCATGCAAAATAGGTAACTTGTCTTTACAGTCGTTCAGTTCGTAGAAATAGATTATGGAATCTTACACCGATTTTTTTAAAGATTTTGAACCTATGCTGATTATGACACCTGTAGTCTCTTCCCTAATCTGATATTTGTATAGATGTCGCTTTTGCAAACACAATGTCATATAGAAATGTGCTCGATTTTCAAACATTATATGATTATTTCAACTATTGTGTAGTGATACAGAAAAAAAAACCCGCGTATAAGAACCTAAAATTTTGCAAATCAGCCTGATTAGGGTCTTATATATTGAGTATTTAGTGGGAAATTAGGCCGTTCAGGTTCTTAAGTTGGTTCTTATTTCATTCAGGGCTTCCAGGTATTTCTTTTGTTAAGATTGAAGCTTCAAGCCCATTATCTACTGTCAGTTGAGAGGCACCTGAGTTCATGAGACCTTATTCAAATTATCAGTTCGTGGAAGAATCAGAAAGATTACAGAATACAATGAAAAGCTTTCGAAGCGTCTTTGGAGCTCTTTGCAATTTGCACATATGGCAGAATCAGTACGTATCGGCTCAACGACAAAGCAGCTAGAGTTGATCTAGTTTGATGATCTCCACAAATAAGAACTTATTTCAAATTTCAGGCTGAATAGGTTCTTATATATTGGAGGTTTGATTTCAGAATTTTCATCCTGTAGGTTCTTAATCACTAGGTTCTTATACGCGGGTTTTTACTGTAGTAAGTAACCGCCGGAGCTGATCGACTAAATTTTGGCACAGTGAGGTCATGAAATCGCTTAAGGACAGGTTCAGTAATATACGACTAAGTAATACTTACAGATGTACACAAATTTTATACCACCTGCCAGTTTACTGCATTAAAAATGTCTATTGAATCCTCTATCAGTTACACAGACTCCCATTTGTATTCATTAGGCCATATATTATACTTTGTTGTTGCAGTTGCATCGAAAATACACACTGTATAGTCAAAAGAATAGTCAAAGAAAAAAACAATGGCGGATTTTGTAATACAATAGCATCAATCGCTTTGGTTCACACCTCAATTCAAAGCGATTAGCGGATGCAGACAAAAGAAATTCTCACAAGCAGTAATTCAAGACAAATACAGCCGCAAAGTTTCCCTGAAACCAGTACGGCGAACTCTCGCTTGGTGCAGGCGAAGAGAGGTTTTTAAGAGAAGGTAAGTGCTTATAGCGAAAGAAGAAGGGCAAATCAGTTTCAGTTTCAGTTTCATATATCTTTAAATTCCACTTCATAAAATTTATATATAATTAACTATACTTAACAAATAACTAAACTACAGGGAAATAAGACAACATTACAGAAAATTAATACATTGATACGGAAAATTAATACAATATACAAATAAAGAGAAACGAAATAAATTGTATGGAGGGAATTACTTAGAGGAGGAGCTCTCTCAATAGGTAAACTAATCGAGGAGAGAGCCCCCAAAGTTTCGTCTGGCAATTTTGGTCTATTTGACTCAGGAGCTGAGAAGTAACTGTTTACATTTGAGCAATAAATGTGCACGAATTGTGATACCCTCTGCTCGGCTTCTTAATCACGTAAATAAAATCTGCGAAAGAGAAGTTCAAATCTACCCTTCTTCTTTCGTCTTAAGCACATAACTTCTCTTGAAAGCGTCCCTTTGCCCGCACCAAATGAGAGTTTGCCATACTGGTTTCAGGGAAACTTTGTGGCTGTGTTTGTTTTGAATTACTGGTTGAGAGGAGTTCTTTTGTCTGCATTCGCTAATCGCTTTGAATTGAGGTGTGAACCAAAGCCACTGATGCTATTGTATTACAAAATCTGTCCTTGTTGTCAAAGAATAAATTTCACACCTTCAATGCAGCAAACAATGCAGTTAAGCAACTCTCTTTATTGATATGATCCATTGCTTTCAGAGGTGTTAAACTCTATTCTTCGGAAAGGCAAGTCGCTTTGTCTCGTTCACAAACTTAAAATCGTTTCAAAACAGCAACACCACAACGCGACGAACAGTTTTCAAACTTATTCACGTGTTTATCACCGCAAGCATCCTTGTATCCGACGAGCAACATTAGTATCGTGTCCTTTTCTTTTTCGATTTGAACTTATTTGTTTTGCAAAATATGCTCCTGACTTTTGGAAGGCCTAGGGATGCACTGATTTACAAGAATCGCTTGCAGTTTTTCAGATCATCGGTTATGAAGGATGATTGCTTACATAGTAGCTATGGTAAGTGATCTCAATCCTTGTTGTATTTGATATGTATTCATTTTAGTTTCTTTATGTTTTCACTTTGTTTTCATATATACACATTCAGTGGCCCATCTTACAAGTCTTTTCACAGAAGCAGAGATGCAGAAACAGGGGGACATTAGGACTGAGAGTCCTTTGCCCTGCCCCACCACGTTCTCGATAACTCCCTGATTCGAAGTTCGGGGCCATCGACTTTCGATTATAGTATTTTTTAACGGCATTTGGCTGTTATTTGGGGAGGGGGTCGTACCCTTAGGCCGTTAAGAAAATGAAAAATCGTACGGAAATCTCCGTAAGGGAATTTTTTCAAAACGTGGATGAAAAATTTACACATTATGTATAGAGTGCAGAATAGAACAGTTTTATTATGCCTCCCGATAAGGCGTATCTTCGGTTGAAGTCCAGCGAGTTCCACTAGACATCTGTTTACTGCTCCCTAAGTCTTACCTAGGCCGAAATTTTAGGCCGATAGGAGGCACTGTTGGCAGGAGGCCGTTAACGGGAAGGAGGTGGGGGTTCCGATCTTAACGGCCAAATGCCGTTATAAAGTGCCCTTCATCTCAGCCTTTTTGCCACTTATTTGGTATTTAAAACAGGCGAGAACAGGTCCCTCCTTTTCTAAATAGTACGTTTCTTAGAGTTGTACTGCCCCCCCCCCCTTTCCTTAAGTTGGATTTGTTTTCGACTACATACATACAAATTTTAGTATACCTGCTTTTTGCAACGATCCATTTTCTGCATGTGACAGGACTTCGAGATGGACCGTAAATAGTCTAGAAACAATGCATGAAAATAATGTAAGCAATAGAATTAGTGTTTAGAGCACTTTATAATCATTAGGGATTGTATATTAAACTCACTAAGTATTTAAGGTATGCAGTGAAGAAATGCTTAGGATTCAAAGCCTTACGGTCTGAAGCAGACTTCCCGAGAATTAATTTGGTCTGAGGCCGTACACATCTGGAGCCCCTTGAAATCCTGAGATAAGCTGTAAAATTGGCACAAGGTCGAACGGTTCCTAGACTGTTTGCAAACCAGGTGGTGAAACGCCCTTTCTTAAACTCCCTTTCCTAGCTATCGTAACTTTTTGTGGCCCCTCTTGTGTTTGTCCTTAGGACAGTCATCCTGATTGCCTCCCTTTCGGTGGGCCTAGCCTGAAGGTATATATGTACACATGTAAACTGCATATTCAGCGACTTAAAGGGGTTCCGTTTCCAACTTTTTGCCTGAATGATGATTTGTAGTTTTGGAAAGCAATATCACACAAACTTTTCAGCTTTTTTTCAAAATTAAATCACAGCTGGCGGAGAATGGTTCAGGAAGACTTGCACGATTCAGTAGTAAATACAACTGTACTAAAATTTAATCATACCTGCTAGTTAACTGTTTTAATTTCTCTTGAATCCTCTACAGTTACACAGACTGCCATCTCTGCATCTCTGTTCTCGTTAGGCCATACATTGTGTTGTTGCAGTTTTACTGAATATACAAAGCATATATTAAATACAACTGCAACAACACAACACAATATACGGCCTAACGAAAACCGAGATGTACAGATGGGAGTCTGTGTAACTGACAGAGGATTCAAGAGAAATTTCACAAGAGTCCTAAATTCTAGCAATTTGATTGGTGGGTACGAAACACGGGGGAGGGGGGTTCTTCCATAGTAAAGGTACCTGGGGATGTGCCGCCCGCAAGGGTATGCTTTTTCAAACATTCTAGTCTAGCCAAGGGTATACTTTTTGCCAATTTCAGTCCATTTAGTCTAGCCAAGGGTATACTTTTTGCCAATTTTCGCCCATTTAGTCTGGGCAAGGGTATACTTTTTGGCAATTTTGGTCAAAGAAATGTCAAACTTCGGTAATTCCTGTAAAGAAACCCAAATTTTTTTCAAATTTTGGTCCATAGAATGCAAAAATTTGGCAAGTTTTGCCTCGAAAATGCCAATTCATGGCACTTTGATGTAGAAATTAGTCTAGCCAAGGGTATCATTTTCAGAAAAATTGGTCTAGCCAACGGTGCTATTTTGAAACAGTGGGCGGCACACCCCTGCCCGAAATTTAGCCGAGAACCCCCCCCCCCCCCCCCGTGGTACGAAATCACTCTGCGGGGGCCTACATTGGGACCACTTTTTAAGAGTAGTATAATGAATTCATTTGACCAGGTAACGCAAGGAAACAAGAAACGAAAAGGCATAAGTCTAGATCCACAGTACAGAACAATACAACCAAAAATACATAACTTTTCTGTCTTATCATCTACTTCATTGCGGATTCATGGTTTCAGGCCAAATTTGATTTTCAGGTAGTCTGAAACTTCAGCGTGCCCTAGAGCACAGTGGCTGACAATGGCTGCTCTTCAAGAGTAAAATTCATTCGTTTCAGTTAGAAGAGTTGACATATTTTAGATCGGGCTAGCTTCCTCGATGATGATTTGTATATTTTGATCAATCATGATATAATCGCAAAGCTATTGATTTAACTTTTTTTATTCTCAGTTCCTTCTCTTTGTTCCAAGCCCCGATATGTCAACTCAAGGGGCCCAAGCGTAAACATGCGTGTCTATGAAATCTCTGAGAAAGGGGGTAGAGCCTCCACTGAATCTAGGACAGAGAAGCCAAGAAAAATGGTAATGATTTCTGCTATCAAACTCCAAAGAGTCTTCTTCATACTTCTGAAGAAGTAGAATTGCAAGGTAATAATATCATCTAGGTCTCGATATGTTCATCCAGGTATTTCTCGCTCTACTGTATAAGCTCCATTGTATATACTGTCAGAGAATGCCTTGAAAAAGAGGTATTATTTTCCACATTGTCAGAGAAAAGCCCGTAAAAGGGGTCGATTTTTGCAACCAAAAGGAGAGTAAAGGATCAATTTGAAAAGTTGCCAGACAAGCATGGTTACACTTGGACCCCAAGAGATGACTCACCGGGTTCCAAGCCAACAGAAAATGGTATGCTGCCACTACGTAGCAGCACCGGGTGATTCAGACAGGGACGTAGGAAGCATCTCAAACTTAGTGGGCACGACACTTTGAGGGCACTTTTTCCTAGAAAAATCTTCTGAAAATAAAAAGGGTATTTCTTTGTTTATTTCAGAGTCTTGGGGGCACGTGGTTGCTTCAAAAACAGCACTTCTATTGACCTCCAGCAATTCCAAAATAAAGTAAGTTTTATAGCGTCGTATCAAAATTTGTGGTAAATTTGTTAAAGGGTTAATAGTGTTGCCCAGTTATAAGAGAGCACTTTGAACCTCTTAAAGCATGTAGTGAAAATTCTGATCGGATCCTAGAGCTCTCTTTGAAAACTTGCCATGTTTTGAAATTGCTGGAGGGCAACATAAGTGCTGTTTTTGAAGCAACCACTTCTTTTGCCTTTTCTCTGTGATAAATCAGCAAATCTTGCCAGATTGGCTCAAATAAGGTCTCAAACTCTAAGTTGAAGCCTGCGCTATGCGACTGTGTCAAAACAGAGGTAACTGAATACACAGCTCCTTCACAGCATCCACACAAACGGAGCACAATATTTGGGGCACCCTGAAGAAACACGTTGAAAGCACATTTATCACGCTCTAGCCAAACTTAAAAACACTTGTTCTGATCTCACAATTATTTCAAGCTTTTTGACAATTCTCTCCATGAGTTCTAGAATGTGGATTTTTTAGTGTAAGAAGTTCTTAAATTTAGTTGTTTCGCGCCTCGTTAGTGACAAAATGTGCAGATGTTGCCCTAGGTATGGCAGTGACCGCGGCATGTTTTCACCCGTTTTGAAACGTAGCAAACAGAGAATGATTATCATTCGGTCCGATGTTTCTTTCATGAATGTCCGCTCTAACAAAGACAGAACTGTGTTTTACCACCTTTTAATGAGAATTGTTTTGCAAGACTCAATACGAAACCGATTCCAGAAGGTTCATTTCCCATTTCCCATTTGTCTGAGGCGGCAGAACTTTCGCAACTTTGACAGCTTTCTGTCGATCAGGAATGGGTATATAAAACAGTGCAGATGGCAAGAATCGAACGAGTTGAAGTCTACACGTAGCTGCGCATGTATCTGCAACAGTAGACACTAATGATAAAATAGTTAAAGGAAAGTAAAGCTCACGACATACTGCTGCAGAGACAAGTGCTACTCAAGAGCTCTGTCACAGTGATATATCCGTTCGTATTATCATAATCATCATTTGCCTGTTTACGATAGGGAAAATTGAAAATGCTTAATCTAACGGCTAATCAAGACCAATAATTGTTTGGAAACCTACTGGAAAGCAGAAAGAAATTAGGACTTTTGTCCAATCTGGCTTTGACCTGATAGCGTCTCATGGCATCAGAGGTAGAAGGTTGTTTTAGCACTCAGTGGTTCGACGAAACTGAATAACGTTGACCTCAGAAAGTTTTAATGCGACAGACAGCGTCTTACAACAGAAGGGACAGAAGAGGGTTATTTTAAGATTTCGTTACTTTGACGTGGTTTGCAGTTCCATAGGAGTACTTAAAAGAATACCTTATTCACGATGGACCTCACAAATTGCTGAAAGTCACAGACCGCATCGTGTACCAGAAGAGGCAGCTGTGGAAAGTTTTGAAAGTTCGTTGACTTATTTTTGCCGCGAAACAACGATGCTTGAAAGACAGATTTAGCTGTCCCTTTGTTTGGACAATAAAACGGTGAACTAAATGCTGAGTAGGGAATGATCGATGCACCTCATTTCTAAATAACTATTTCCCTTATCAGTGCAAGAGATAATGGATATGCAGTTCCCATACTGTAAAATACCATTGCTAACAACATCAATTGCTGCAATTATTGGAAACACATTAATGATAACACTCGCTTGCAAAAGGCAACTATTAAGTGGTTCTATAAGATATCTGATATATAATTTAGGCCTGGTAGATAGTTTGTTCTCACTGTTGATTTTTACACGCACAATGATTACGGCTGTGAAAGGAGCACACGGACATGAGATGCCGTCAACTGGACACCTCATATTCCGATTCATCGGATTTACATTCACAGTTGTCCAGCTGACAACACAAACCGCAATAGCTTGTGAGCGGTTCATCGCTGTCAAATTCCCGATTATATACCGTAGCATGGCCAATTCTAGTCGAAAGTGGATTCTTGTGTCTGTGTGGCTCGGATCTGCTGCTGTTGGCCTTGCCGTGGTCATTCCATCGATCTTTCTCGGATACCCAAGAGCCATTTCGATTTTCTGCTGCGGAGTATACAGCCTCGCCATAATCCTGACAACAGGGATGTATCTTTTCATGCTCAAGGAGTTACGAGATAACAACAAGAAAATGAGGAAAACGGCTGATTCAACAACAGATGCGAGTAAAAAGCGTCAAGAAGCAACCCGTGCGCAGGAGCAAGAGATTTTCTACCTAGCTGTTGGGATTGTAAGCACATATTTCTTTCTGAACACGCCGTTGAATGTTTACACCGCGTTTTATGAGAGTTCCTCGCGGGTTGCATCCCTTGTGGCGCAGCCTTGTCACACGACAAATGGCGTGTTTGCAAATGTAGCAGTTGGCCTCGCATCATTGAATAAGTTTTTCGACCCGATCTTGTATTTCTACATGAGATACCGCATGACGAAGCGAAGAGAAAATAAAGCTAAAGCCAATGAGGCCTCGAGGTTAGCAAATATGACTGGACCCTCAGCAAGATTTAAGACCGAGACGTTAGGGAATGCTAATGGTGGGTATGTCGGAATGAAGGCACAGGATGGCGAGGGACGGGACCAAGATCGGAAGGTGATTACTGTTCAGAGTGAAGAGGCTGCAAATTGTGACACTAAGAATGTTGGATCTATTCGTACTAAGGAAATGACAGCCAAGGATAATACATCAATATATCATTAGTGTAGTTCAAAGAAAAATCAACCGGAAGCAAAGGAGCAACCTTCCACGAAATTTTCACGGTAGTTGAAAGCATGAAAACGAAGGAAGTCAGCAGTTATGCAGCAAGATGAGGAAGAAGCAAAACTTTTTGAAAAGAAGTAAAATGCAACAAAAAAAATGGAGAGTACGGCTGTTTTTAGCGATAGAACTATACGATTATTTTCCAAAGCGATGCAAACCAGATATCACTCGAAAGAACTTAGCGAGTGGAACCAGATTCTTGACAGTGTTGTGAAATTTTGCTACACAAGGGGGCTTAGTCCCTAGGAAATGTTAAGGAGTTTTTACCTCTCCTATATCATTCGAAAGCGTACGTCTTTGCAAGCAGTAAATGAAGTTAAATTTTGCTTGCTCCTTTTTGCTCTGTACTTGCTTTAATGAAATTTTACAGAAATGACTTCTACCAGGGGCCTTTCTGAAGCTCACTTTTTTTCATAATGATTGACTCTTTCCGAACTCTGCTTGCAGATTCTAGACTGATGCCTTTTCGTCCCTTGTTTCCCTGCGTTCCTTGGTCAAGAGGGACTAATAACATTACTCTTAAATAGTGGGCCCACTTTAGGCCCGCGTAGGGTGGTTCCGTATTCACCAATCAAATCGCTAGAATTCAGTTTTTAACCAATCAGGGGCCGCTATTCAGAATGCTGTTGTTGTTGCTCCTCAAGAACGGTTGAAGAAGCCTGGAGTTCTCGCAGCTTCGATGGATCTATTTTGCTTCTACAGAGGAAGATTACTGTCTGAAAGGTATGCATTTTGCGTGTTGTAGGTCAAAACAACATCATTCTTTGTACTAAAAGTTTCCTTTTCAATGTTCGAGCTCTTTAAACCAGATTTTGAAGCGATTTTGTTGAGTGTACGAGAACTCCCGCCTATTTAGGCCATTTTGAAAAAGTGGGCCCATTATATAAGCGTAATATTGTGAGTCCCTATTGACCAAGTGATATCAGCAAATCAAAGAACGCAGGGAAACAAGGGACGAAAAGGCATAAGTCTATGCAGATTCCTCATCACAAGGCATCACAGTTTCATAAGATTACAAATTAATTTGCATTTATAAACGAAACTTAAAATGATTCCCAAGGTTGATTTGAATCAACAACTTTCGAAAAGATTCAAGTTCCACATTCAACATGTTCTAAATGATATCTTACTTTCAGTATTTTTGCAATACAATCGTTTTTCTATTACCAAAAACCATTTAACTCCAAATGGAGTTTGGTTATACCTTAACTGTCCTTTTCACGCGGAAAACTGATCAAGAACAGTGATTAACTGGGATTATCTGCATTAATTTTCATTATCAAGTGAAAATGAAGAGTTCCCTTTGATAAACTAAATTTCTCACTTCGATAAACCCATCACAGAAATGTTCATAAAGTCAGTTTATCAGTTGATAAACTTAGTTCATTTTAGTTTATCAATTTAGATCATAGTTAGAACTTCAGCTCTGAGCTCTAAACTGATAATTTTAGGTCTAAATATTCTTAACATCGCACAGAACCGAATAGTTGCTTTTGACCTGCAAATAAGATATGTGCCCTGCACTTTACACTTGCCGGTAAACAGGACGTAACGATTTGCGACTTACGACATTTACGACAAACATTGGGGATGCCTCATCTTCATTAAGAGGCTCATTGTGAAAATGAGGCAGAAACAAAATTTCATTCTGACTTGAACTTGAATGTAAACACACTTCCGACTCAGCTGGAACAGCAAATCAAACAAAAAAAATCCGGGAATAACTCATCCCAGGAGGAGAAAATCATGGAAATCGTTGGAGGTATGTTGAATTGAAAGACATCAATACAAAGAGGATAGTAATTAGGATGAATAGCTTGCATTTTGAGCTCCAGAAGGCCAAACAAAAAGCCAATTTCCAGTCCAGCGAAAACGAAAAGTGAAAGAAAAGCCTTACCTTAAATCCTGATGAATTACAAAACCCTGGGGGTCACGGAAGGTGCACGCTTAGTGTAGTAAAGACACTGCATTTTACACTTGTATCTTAGTTGCATTTCGCAGGCATTTTACACTTTAAGGCAAAAGCGAACTTTGTGGGTCAGCCGTGTCGTAGCATTTGTTTATTTGTTATTTTTAAGGGGTCTATTTCATCTAGCATGTCTTGTTGTATGTATCGTCTCTTGGTTTGCCTTTGTTGTTGCCATTTTCATGGCCCATGAAAATGGTGACAAACAAAGAGACCAGTCAAAAGATGACACATGCAATGGAATGCTGGATGAAACAAGTAGATGTAGGTATATCAGCCTATATATGTATATGATGTATGTATGTTGTATGTATGATGTATGGGCGCTATCCTAGAATCGCACACCTCTGTTTAACCGTAATGTTATACTCTCTATTACTTTTATACTTATATCTTTGTAATTGTATGTGTGTTATACATGTGTCATATAGGCCTATCAATCGATAGCCCAAAACATGGGGATTAATTTGATATATAAATCATAACTTCTAACCTCAAATTCAATTGTTTATTACCAAAGAAACATCACTCAATAGCTTTGCGAAATCTTCACTCCGTCCGCCATTATTGCTGCACCTCAATGTATCGGTCACGTGACCAAGAGCCTCCAGCTCATTCCAAGAAAACCCTCAAGGACGGGGGCAATCCCTCATGTTCTTCTACAGTTCCAAGAAAACAATGCCCAAAATAACTGCTTTTTATATAATAAGCACAAGTCACAAAAAGTTTCTAAAAGTCATTCCTACGAATTTATTTATCTTTCTGTTGGCATTTAGCGCAGTGGCCATACAGTCAAAGAGCG
This sequence comes from Aurelia sp. 3 sensu Dawson et al. (2005), assembly GCA_964020215.1. Classification (NCBI taxonomy): domain Eukaryota; kingdom Metazoa; phylum Cnidaria; class Scyphozoa; order Semaeostomeae; family Ulmaridae; genus Aurelia; species Aurelia sp. 3 sensu Dawson et al. (2005). The sequence goes on from OZ026593.1 coordinate 2,093,633, forward strand.
GGGGCATTTATTGCTAAAGGGCACTGCATTTAGGGCTCTAACTTTCTAAAACATCGGAGCGGAAGAAAAATACTTTTTGCTTTGCCCTTCAAGGAGTCGAAGAGATAGGGCTCTCTCTCAGCGAGAGGTACTTCCTTCTAGCTTAGCCCTTTGTAGAGCCGGGAAGATAGGGCTCTCTCTCGGTATGTATGCATGCATGTATGTATGTATTGCATCTTTGCCATAGAATGAAATTACAATTAATGATAAAAAACAAAGGGGATTAATTTACAGATATTCAAAATTTACAGGCAAGAAGCTAAATGATTAATCTAAAAATACCCCAGATAAAAAATGGCAGGGATAGCATTAAAGAAGTCAATGTGACCTTTTTTCCACAGTGGTCCCTCCTAAGATAATAAAATGTGGTCTCAAAAAGGAAGGACAAGCTAGTGAAATATAGAGATAACCATGATTTAAAGATAAAAATCATGTAGCATTGTCAAATCAAAACATTTGATTATCCATCATCGCATGAATGTTGTGTCAGCTAGGGCAGTTCTCAAATTATGAGATGTTGACTTCGGGTATTTAGGATCAAATTATGTTGTGGGTCTGTTTTTATCCTAAATGAAGTACGCTATATTGTAAGTTTGTTAGCAAGACCATCAAATTTGTTAATAATCATGCTTTTTATTGAAAATAAACTGAAGTGAGGAGGCATTAGTCTCTTTTTGTGGATATGGTTTAAAGAGATGTTATGATAAAACCATATCATTTTACAATGAGATGTCTTTGCAAACAAATCCATGCATCACAGTAGATTGAAAACCCAAAGGCTGGATAATAAAACCTATTAAATGTGATGGCATGCACAGGAAATGAAAAGAAATTTACTGAGCAGAAGCTAGTCTTTTCCTTCTGGTGTCCACAGTACAGTCCTTCCCACATTAAAATGACAATAAGTTTCAAAAAGTCTTAAGGTTTTCAATGATTCTTCATATTATGAAAAGAAATCTTGAGTGATATATGAAAGACTGCTTTTCCAAAGAAATATATTCTTAATTTTTGCTTATTAGATATTTGAAGACTCAATGAAATTGACATTCTTTGTAATTTCCTTCCAGGAGATGTTGAACTAAATCCCTCTAGCAATAGTCCATCAAATGGAAAGAAGGTGAAGAACAGGTCAAGAAATTTAATAAAGTCTCAGTCAAAGGTTGTACCAAGCAAAGTAAACCATGTCAAAGATGAAACATCAATTCAAGAAAAGGCAGTCCAAACTATGCTATCATGTCCCCCAGAAAAGACAACAGAGGTAACAATAACTTTTGAACTTCAGCCCTCATGGGAGAATATGTCTGGTGACATGCCATCAACAGCTGGTACAAGTTCTCCTTCCCGTGAAGCAGACAGTGAAATAACAAGAAAGAGAAAATCACCATTCAAGAGCAAATTAGCAAATGTACCATCAATGGTTTTAGCTGAACTCTCATGGCATGCAGATGGTCCTGAGAAGCCAGGACATGGGAGTGCAAATGATGAGGAAGATAGCAACAAGAAGAGGGAAGATATAGAAGAGAAAATGTCTGTTGGCTGCACTGAAGATTCAGGTATACATCATTCTCTCACTGAATGCCAAATAGAATCACAAACTACTTTGAAACCTTCTGCTGATAGCACTTGTCCATACTGTGGTAAAGTGTTCACTAAGAGTTACAATTTAAAGACTCATTTACAAATTCATTCAGGCAACAAACCATTTAAATGTAATGTGTGCAGGAAAAATTTCTCTCAGCTTGGCAATCTGAAGAGGCATCTGCGCTCCCATGATGGCATCAAGCCTTTTGAATGCGAAATTTGTGGAAAAGATTTTGCAGAGAAAAGCAATCATAAAAAGCATGTTATGACTCATAATGGGCTCAAACCTTTTATCTGCGAAATTTGTGGGAAAGCTTTCAATCAAAGTGGCTATCTGCAGACTCATATGGAAATTCACAGCAGTGAAAAAATGCATAAATGTGATATTTGTGAGATGGGTTTCAAGCAACGGAAAAGTCTTAGACGTCATTTACAGGTGCACAAAAAAGAAAAACCTCACAGTTGTGAAATATGTGAGAAAGACTTTGTTGAGAAAGAGAGACTTGCGAGGCACGTAGCAACACATCTCTGCAAACGAGGATTCAAGTGTGACTCATGCAAAAAGGTGTTTACCAAGTCAAATGAATTATCAGAGCACCTTCGTACACACATAATTGTTTATCCACACCATTGTGATGTATGTGGTAAAGGCTTCTTTGCAAACTGGCATTTACAGGCCCATAAACGATCACACAATGGACTGAGACCATTTAGTTGTGAGAAATGTGACCAAACATTTGCTCATCGGAGTAATTTGAAGAGGCATCAGGTAGTCCATAGTCGCAAGGGTGCGTATGAATGTACTTTGTGTTTGAAGGATTTTAGTGACATTATTGTCTTCAATCAACATGTTGAGACTCACCAATTTAAGAGTGAAGAAGGTGAAGGTCATCAGGTTTTAAATGAACAAAGTGAGACAAATCAGTTTCAAAGAGAGGAAATGGAAACACATCAAAGTGAAGATGAGCAACCACCCATGGTCCATATAATTAAAGAAGAACCAGACGAGAATTCCAGTATAGCTAATATTTAGATTTAATTTTCAGATTTTTCTCATATCACATAGCATAAGATAGGTTCCAATTTTAAGAAAGGTTTGTGCACAATTCTCATTTCTCCTAATTGAATGGCTTAAAAAACCTAATCTTTCCATAATCCTACCCATGGACTTCTCAGAAAATTTGAATATTTTTTTAAATTACCTCTTATTTATAATTTCTTCTGAATTGAGACTGTGACATGCCAGGGGCGGTGCCAGCTTTGAGAAAGTGGGGTGGACTACAGGTAAAATTGATTGCCAGAAGGTAAACCTAATATGTTTTATATTGCTTTTGCTTAGGACTAAATACGGACCTGAGGAAAGTGGGGTGGACTTGTCCACCCCGTGGCGCCACCCTCTGACAACATCAAATTTCTCAATTATAAACCTCAATCAAAAGTGATAACTTTTTGCTTGACACCAAATTGTAGATATTAATAAACTATAGTTTCTTGGAAATTTTTTCATGTTGTTTCAAACCGTTTAGAAATTCTGACCGTTGAATGTTTTTGTGAAAATTTTCGTGGAGTTCTTGAAATATAAGAAAAACAGGACTGTTATTCTGAAAATATTGAAGATTCCAGAAAAGTCCAATGGCAGAATTATAGCAAAATTCTTTGAAGCCGTTCAGTTGAAGGAAAAATAGGTAATCGAATCCCACCCCCACCTTTTTAAAGATTTGGAACATATGCTGAACTTTATGCCATTTGCAGATAGAAACTGGTTGGCCCAAGAAAAACTTTACGAGCTAGAGCTCCCAGAGCTGCCTGAAGTCAAAAGCTGTTGTGAAATGCTTAGTATCTGCATAGGTTTCAAATCTTTAAAAAGCTGGGTGTAAAATTGTATGACCTATTTCTTTCAACTGAACGGCCTCAAAGAAACTTGATCTCCCAGGGGGGCACTCAGCACATGGACATACGGGGAGGTAAGTCCGATATTTTTGGGTCAGAATATTGCCAAAAGTGATATTTTTGGGTCCAAATAAAACTAAAACCGAGTAAAACTATCTTCATGATATTTTTTGACACCAAACATCGTTGAACTGATATTTCTGGGTTCGCTAGAGGCAATCCTGACCTTTACTTGCATTGTTTCAGGATATTTGATGTTCATGTATAGGTTTCTAAATATAAAATGAGCTGATATTTTTGGGTTGAAATGAAGCTGAAGTGATATTTTTGGGTTGCCTGATATTTTCTTGGACTGACCCCCCCCCCCGTATGTGTATGTGCTAAGTGTCCCCCCTGGGCTTGATCTATTTTACAGTGAATCCGCCGTTGAACTTTTCTGGAATCTTCAATATTTTCAGAATTACAGTATTTTCTTCTTTTTAAAGAACTGAAGAGAATTTTCTGAAAAAACTTAAAACAATCGTAATTTCTAAACCTGTTGACGAAAGATCAAATAATTTTCAAGAAAACCATAGTTTATGGATTCCTACGATATGGTATCAAGCAAAACTCTTTCACACTTCTGGTTTATGATTTAGAAATTTGATGACTTCACTTCATAAAATGAGCTGTAATGTAAAATAGGCTGTAATTTCCATGAATATTCAAGATTTCTGAAAAGTCCAACGGTAGATTCGTAGAAAATTGGCTAAAGTTTCTTTCAAGTCATTCAGTTTAAAGAATGGTCGATTTAAAGATTTGGAACCTATCCTCTTAGTATCACAGTATAATTGATAGGCTTAGCTATCATTATAGATGCTGCATGATCATTTTGAGCAATCATTACCACCTGAAAAACCAGATTCAAAGAAAATTTCGAACCCCAGATTCCTCATTTTGAGTAAAATCATCGCCACCATTTCCCAGCTTACCCAGCCAACATTTTGTGAAATTCAACGTAGCGATGGATTTGAATTTGTCTTGGGAAAATTTTTTGTTTGCAAAATGATTAACCTCTGTTCCTCATTCATATTTCGTGCTCCAAAGCAAATTTGGAATTCAGTTTTCAAGCCTTTTTTGGGTCACCCGCTATACATTACGGGAGATTTATTACAAATTACTGAAATGAAGTGCGTGGATGGTACTTCAAAAATTTTGTAATTACTGCGTAAGGAACATACGAGGAAAGATTACGGCATAACGAACAAGATTCCGAAATTACAGGAAGAACTTTCAGAAGTAGATTCTCTGTGTGAAATTATCGGAAAATTCTGGCAAATAACTTAGGTATCCGAGGTTTTCCGTTTGAAATGAAGCCATACACGTTTTTTGTTATAAGAAACTGGTTTATAAGAAACTAGTGCAAAGGGAAAAGTTCAGAGGGAAAAGACAATTTTAGTCGACTAAATTTTTCGATGGTGATTCACTTATTGGAAAAATGCAGGACGAACCGATTTAGAAATGTAACTTTGAGTTCAGTAGTTTTGTAAGAGGAGCAAATCACAAAAATCTTTCAGACCACAAAAACGTCCCCGAGATGCCTCAAAAAATCTTTTTTTGAAGAGAATCCAATGTACTGTTTTGGATGTAGGTGATTTGCCCCTCAATCGTGTATCAGTAATTTTGTGTGTTGATATATTCGTTGTTGTTTTTAATTCATAGTGTTATTGAGGGTCCAGGGGAGGCTACTTGACTATCAGTGGTACTGGGGTGTGCACTCCGAGAAATAATTTTTTCAACGGGCTTTAGAATTTTTCCCTCGAAAAGATAGCCGGCTTTAGAAAATATCGGCGAAAAGTATGCTCCAAAACTCACACGAAAGGAATAAGATAACACTTTTGGCACCGGATTTAGAACAAATGCCTTCTTTTGATACCCGGCATTAGAAAAAAGAGTCGAAAAAGATACCCAGGTAGGAGTGCACCAACCGTCAGTAAAATATGCTAAGTACCCCACCAGGGTTTAGGGTGTGTCTGATTGGATATTCCTAACCATCAAACTCTGTAAGCACTAGACTTTTCAGAGACGGAACCATATTTCCAAAACAAACGCAAAACTCTTTAAAACTGTTGGTTTGGAGTCACCATAGTGGTTGCAATTCGCAGGTGAAAACGAAAATCTCTCTGAAGTATGCCAAACCTCCTGCATTTAGGGGCTGAAGGTTCAGAACGCTTTATAAACCGTTGAATTTTGGAGTCGATCAAAGAACTTATGAGTCTACCACACCACAGTCTACCTTTCAGAAGTTGTACCAATCAAAGACAACCTATCTACGTTTTCAGCAATATTTTTCATGTCACATTTCAATCGATGCCCAAAAAATACACCGTAAAGTGTAAGTGGATGAAGATGCAAAACTTGAACCCTCAGTCAGTTTTATTGGATCCCAACGGGATCCCAACCTCGTCCCCATGCCCCAAACGGAGGGCCCTGGGAACAAGATTGATTTGATCCCTGAATTGTGACCATGGTCAGACGAAAAGGTTATAGTTCGCTGAATTGCGTTTGTTGTCTTCAAGGTTCAAGGCTGTCGTAATGTTTAATCGTTGTATTGCATTTTGTATGCGAATGTAGTTGAATATTCCGATATCTTGTGATGAATTTAATTTAATCTTAAATCATGAATTATTGTATTATGAATATTGTGAATGAAAATAGGCCTAAATAAATTGCGCCGTTTCTTGTTTCAAGCTTCTTATGTAAACAGGATTCCTACGTACACGTGCCATTTAACTGCGCCACAGTTTTGTAATCTAGTCAATTAAATTAGCGAACGCGTTGTATTAAAGGTGTTATTCGACTGTTTCAAAATGAATGTACATTGTTGAAAAGTTAGAAACTTTGCTGCCCCCTTTTCGGGGTGCAAATCTCATCCAAATTTGGTGAATTTTCACTTCATTCGACGCATAATTAAATAATCTTACCAATGATATTTTTTACAAGTTTTTTTTATCTCCAGTAGACGAGGAGAAATTAACCTCAAACTTGGATTAAAACCTCGAAAGACCCAGTTTACACAATGACAAAAGTATTAATTTGGCAAGGTACAAAATGGCCTAAGTTGCTAGCAGTTGACACAGCCGATCGGTGCTTGTTGTGTCGTGTTTGACGTCATCTATTCTGATGATAAACAACAATCCTTCCCTCAGGAGCATTTCATCCCCAAAGGTGTGAAAACTCTTTTCAAACTTAGAACTGACTGCATTGTTTCAAAGTAAACCGTACCGTTCAAAATTGAATAGTGATTGTTTCACAATTGAGGGAAATGTTTTGCCCTCTTTTGAGCTTAAAACCCCATCAAAAGATGCGAATTTTATATCAATCGATGCAGAATTTTGTCGCCTTTCGACTCATATTTTTTCCAGATTTTTATCGGCAGTGCTTTGGAAATTATCAAACGATTTTTGCGATCTCACCCTCGAAAGACCCAGTTTACACAATGGTGCCACGCTAATTGGCCTCGAAAAGACAAAGGAAATCCAGTTTTTCGAACTTAACTCATAAAATATTCATCCTAAAAATATGAAACAAGTTTGAGAAGATCGGCCATCTAATTCTTCATCGTTTGATGTACAAATCGCATGGTTTTGACCAAAAATGAAGGAATAAACGCCAGATTTCTGTGAACCATGAAATTGGCCGAGAACAAAAGAATCCTAAAAAATTTTCAACCAAAAAGCATCACAGCGGCAAAATGCACTAAACTTGGCCTCTGCGAAGGAGTACCGTGGGACCCTAAGCACAGTAGTGCAGAAGTTTCTTATTCAAATCTTAATATTTGGATTTTTTTTACAAAATTTTGTGTTGTCCTTTTGAGAATGTTGATGTTTATGCTTATGTTTTTGAATAATTCCTCTTTCCAATCGTATTTTTTGGGAATACTGAGCAATCTTTCCGATCCGATCACGGTCGCGGAAAGAGCGTTTTACACAATGCCTTCCATAGGACATTTTCGGAGACAACCAAAGAAATGAAATCATATCTATCGAACTTCACTCCTTGTCTGTTTCTTGAACTTGACTTTGTCTAACGTTTCTTGCCCCGATTAGTGTCGGACGAAAAGCTTTCAGTTTTTTTGTGATGGCTTCTATTCCAAATGAATCTCACTCAAGCATTTAAAATTAAGATGCCTCAGTAATTCCCAAGTTGAAGAACGTTGCTGGTCTTATAAATAGCGCCAAGTATTAATTTCGCAGTGGCCTAAGTTGCTAGCAGTTGACACAGCCGATCGGTGCTTGTTGTGTCGTGTTTGACGTCATATATTCCATTGAGATATACTGATAAACAAAAATCCTTCCCTCAGGAGCATTTCATCTCCAATGGTGTGAAAACTCTATTCAAATTTAGAACTGACTACATTGTTTCGAAGTAAACCGTACCGCTCAAAATTGAATAGTGATTTTTTCACAATCGAGGGAAATGTTTTGCCCCCTTTTGAGCTTAAAACCCCATCAAACGATGCGAATTTTATGTCAATCGATGCAGAACCTTGTCTTCTTTCGACTCATATTTTTCCAGACTTTTATCGGCAGTGCTTTGGAAATTATCAAACAATATTTGCGATCTCACAAATTGTTTAACCTTTGTATCGATGTGTTGTTTGTCTGTTACAAATTCAATGGCTTTTGTTGCAAGATCGCGGGGCTTGTTTCGCCCCATTTTGGGCCGAAAGCCCTTCGGATCAAAGCGAATTTTACGTCAATCGATGCAGAATTCTGTCCTCTTTCGACTCATATTTTTTCCAGATTTTTATCACCAGTTGTTTGGAAATTATCAAACAATCTTTGCGATCTCACCCTCGAAAGACCCAGTTTACACAATGGTTCCACGCTAATTGGCCTCGAAAAGACAAAGGAAATCCAGTTTTTCGAACTTAACTCATAAAATATTCATCCTAAAAATATGAAACAAGTTTGAGAAGATCGGCCATCTAATTCTTCATCGTTTGATGTACAAATCACATGGTTTTGACCAAAAATGAAGGAATAAACGCCAGTTTTCTGTGAACCATGAAATTGGCCGAGAACAAAAGAATCCTAAAAAATTTTCAACCAAAAAGCATCACAGCGGCAAAATGCACTAAACTTGGCCTCTGCGAAGGCGTACCGTGGGACCCTAAGCACAGTAGTGTAGAAGTTTCTTATTTAAATCTTATTTTTTGGAGTTTTCTTACAACAGTTTGCCTTGTCCTTTAGAGAATGTTTATGTCCAACGTGTAAAGCGTAACTTATGACTGGATATTAGTAATTTTTTCGACGAAAGTTAGCCCTGTAGAAGTGTATAATAACTGCAAATACTTTCAGGATAATTTCCAATCTATTATTTCAGATTATAAACTTTTGAGTTGCTGGAAATATGTTGTTTCTCTCACTATCTATTTTCTCTGTTTGGAATTCGTTTCTTCCGTGACTTTCTGCTTTTCCGGCGTTTGTTTACGTTTTCTTTGAGGGCAACAAGCTCCACAAGTTCCCTTCAAGGGTCTTCCAAATTCTCTGGAGCTTTGAGAAAATAATTTTGCCAAAATAATAACCAGTATAGTGAACCATGAATTTCGAGTTATTTTAAATTCTGTGAAAGAAGACCATATTTATTTTAACTTTTGTCGAAGATTTCAACAAATTTCCAACGGGTTTGAACAAATAAGATGTTGAAAAATGGTAAGAAACTTTTATCAAAACTAAAACGAAAAATTCTGAATTTAGTATCAGACGATAGAATACATCACGGGCTTCCCAAAAATACCAAAGTTTATTTTTTTGGTGCAATAATTGCGGAGATATTCACTGATAAAAGATCTGGTATGGCCTAAGCGGCTGTGCTGCAACCTATAGAAAGCGGCGCTTTTGATCTTTGAAGTATTGTGTTCAGAGTTTCTCGAATAAATCAAAAAGTATTACTCGTTTTTAAATTATTTTAATATCAAATTGTAGAGCTTGAAACGCTGCATCTTTTGGTGCAAAAAGCGCTAAAATCGGAGCAATAAATTCGGAGAAATTTGCAAGTTTCTTAATTTCGTCACGCTTGAGTAATAATTGCATGTAAACAAACCGAAAAACAGCCCAATTTTTACCAACTTTTGAGGATCACTCAAGAAAAATCGAGCTATTTGGGTTTGTTTACATGCAATTATTACTCAAGCGTGACGAAATTAAGAAACTCGGGATTTTCTCCGAAACCATAGCTCCAATTTTAGCGCTTTTTGCACCAAAAGATACAGCTTTTCAAGCTCTACAATTTGATATTAAAATGATTTAAAATAGAGTTTTAGTTTCCGATTTATTTGCCAGAGTTTGAACACAATACCTCAAAGATCAAAGGCGCCGCTTTCAAAAGGGTGCAGCCCTGCAGCTTAGGCCATTTCGAAAACTTTTTATCAAAAACAACTGCGATCTTCGCACTGGGAAAAGCAAAATTCGTGCCAAATATGGATTTATCTTTAATCAAATCCTTTTTCTCATTTCACATCAAATTTAGAAGTTTATTTTTCTAGTTTTTGCGAAAGGAGGAGATCAAATCTTTACCCCTTTATCAGTATCACTATCATAGGTTCTTATACCCGAAAATAAGAGCAGTCTTTTGTTTCTATTAAAAAACAATCCGAAATAATGCGAGGGTAGCTTTGGAGATACTGAACTGATGAGAATTTAAAGAAAGGTGCATTTCACTCCCAAAAAATCTCGTACACCTTTGGCAAAAATTTCCAATGAGCGAGGTGCCCCTCGTTTCACTCTGAAAAATGAATACCCGATTTTTAAAAATAATTAAGATCAAGGGCTTTTTACGGATACTTCTAGAAAGAAATGTGATTTTTGCCTACAGCGTAGGAAATGTTTAGGGGGTGAAATGCCTTTTCATTGAGAAGCTCAATTTAGCAGAGGACACAAGAAGAATTTCGTTTATTCTCTCAATATTTTCATTGATTGATACACACAAAAACAAGGTATCTCTGTACGAGTATACATATAATATATTACAACACAACAGGCTCGATAAATCATAAATTTTAGCAATATTCGACTCCCAAATAACTTAAAGGAACAAAGTAAACACTGAAAACATTGAGAACGACGAGGACCGTCCTCCGCAGAGGCCACCTCTGATGCACTTTGCCGCTGTGATGCATTTTGATCGAGAATTTTTAAGGATTCTTTTGTTCTCGGCCAATTTCACGGTTCACAGAAAACTCGCATTTATTCCTTCGTTTTTGGTCAAAACCATGCGATTTATACATCAAACGATGCAGAATTAGATGGCCGATCTCCTCAAACTAGTTTCATATTTTTAGGATGAATATTCGAGGAGTTAACTTCGAAAAACTGGATTTCCTTTGTCTTTTCGAGGCCAATTAGCGTGGAACCATTGTGTAAACTGGGTCTTCCGAGGGTGAGATCGCAAAGATCGTTTGATAATTTCCAAACCACTCCCGGTAAAAATCTGGAAAAAATATAAGTCGAAAGAGGACAAAATTCTGCATCCATTGACATGAAATTCGCATCATTTGATGGGGTTTTAAGCTCAAAAGGGGGCAAAACATTTCCTCAATTGTGAAACAATCGCTATTCAAATTTGAACAGTATAGTAATACTTTAAAACAAAGCAGTCAGTTCGAAGTTTGAATAAAGTTTTCACACCTCTGGGGATGAAATGCTCCTAAGGGAAGGATTGTTGTTTATCAGTATATCTCAATGGAATAGATGACGTCAAACACGACACAACAAGCACCGATCGGCTGCGTCAACTGCTAGAAACTTAGGCCACTTAGTACCTTGCGAAACGAAGATTTCGCTTTCTTTTCAGACCAGCAATGTTCTTCAACTTGGGAATCACTGAGGAATCTTCATTGTAAATCCTGCAGATTCTTTTGGAATAGAAGCCATCACAAAAAAATGAAAGCTTTTCGTCTGACACTGATCGGGGCAAAAAACGTTAGCCAAACATGATTTCTTCTGTTGCCTCCGAAATTGTGCGATGGGAATCACTGTGTGAAACGGTCTTTCTGCGACCGTGATTCCAAAGATTGCTCAATTTTTCCTTAGCTATTCGCGATAAAAATCTGCAAAAAAAGTGTCCCGGATATAATGAACAACGCTTTCGATTTGAGGTCTGATGTGTTTCTTATAAAATTAGATTTGAACTTCAAATCAGGGTAAAGTTTCTTAAGTTTCTTATTAGAAAAATCATGTACTATCAATGAACTGCATAGACACGAGCTTTATGATTGTCATACAGAACATACTGATTTCATTTGTATTTGTAAATTTTCACTACCAAGAAAGGCTACATGTGCTCCAGGAAGGTCCTTTTTGATTCATTTGCATGCGAAAATCTTGTTTTCATTTCAATAGGCAAAGACTGATTCAACTACAAAGCTGAATTTTTCAAGTTTTTCAAATTTCTAATGGATACATATTTTTTTGAATAAGAAACAAGCCTTTCTCAAACCTGCATCAGTTTCTTATAAGAGGCGATATTATTTTGAAAATCAAGGCCTGGCGTTTTTTAACTTCATGTTTCTTATATGCGGGACACTACTGTATGAGAGGACAGAGAATATCATTTCGCATCGAACGATATAAGAATGGCCGTAATACACAGTTTTTCTTTTATAAGAAACCTGGATAAGCACCTTGTACAAAAAGTTTCTTAATTTGACATGAAAATTTCAGCGTTTTAGTATAAAAATTTCTTAATTTGTTTCTTATCTTTTGGATGGATGTATATTTCTGTCACGCCACTTATCTGTTTCTTGACAGACAGAGCAAATATTTAGCAAGAATGAGAGTTCTTTAGGGGTTCTTTTGGACTCGGAACATAAATTGTCATGGCTGTAACGGTAATAAACGACGACGAACAAAGCTCTTCTCAGCCAACAGGATTTGATAAGAAAGGGTCGCATTTTAGCATGGTATAACGTTCAGTAAATGAAACATTTTCTGTCGAACATTTTCTTCTGACACTGGTCACAATGAATCATCAGACAAGCATACGGCCACACGGAGACTTTCAACATGATATTCTGTAAGGTTTCTTGTGACATCGCAAAAGAGTTTATTCGTATCTCCCTGCTCACAAAATCAGGGGAGCAAGGGGTAACCTAGCCTGCGTGCAGACTTTTATCAAAAATTGAAAAGAGGGAGAAAAGTAGAGTCTGCGCAGCCGAGCCACTATTCTTGTTCGCTGACGTCAGCATTTCATTATGTTACGAGATACGGTTATCAAATCCTTTTGTTTTCCGTGTAAAGCGAGATTACACTGGTGAAATCGTACCTTTCCTCATGACCCTCCTCTTTACAGAAATCACAATGAATCACACAACTGAGAGTGCCCTTTGAAAAGCGACATAGAAGCTTTAACGAACTGAGGAAGACAATAGAATGTTGCTAAACTAATCAAATTTGGTTCCTGGATTCCGAGGAACCGGTGAACAAGAATAGTGGCTCAGTTGCGCAGACTCTCCTTTTCTTCCTCCCTTCAATTTCTTATCAAGGTCTGCATGCAGACTAGGGGTAACCATATTTGTTCAAAAATCTCTGCACATACTAATTTTTGCTACACACTGACAAAAATTCTAAAGCATACATCAAAATTTAGTTACATAAATGAATTTTTCACACTTCTTGTTGATAGATTGTTCCACCAAAGCGCCATAGCTATTGCGTCCCAGATTTAGTCTCTTCGTATAATTGCCTCACATCTTTCTCTGTAAGCAAAGACCTCCAAACTGCAAAATCGTCAGCATATAGCAAACACCGGCCACCACTATCCCAATGAAATCCAATTCTAAGCAAATGATTTTTCACAGGTAATACCTTCGTCCAATAGGAGTTTGCACAAGCATTACGTTTCCCATTGATGTACGCACAAATACCAATGTCTGGGTGAAAGGTTACAACAATGTGATTCCATTTCAAAGGATTCACGTTCTTGCCAAACTGGCTTAAACCCCATGCCGTCCCTGTTGCCCCAAACACTTCAAAATTGTATCCTTTGCCTTGTTTTAAACTCAGTTGGATTCCTGTAGATATCCAAGCACTGTAGCCTTGTAAGATTGAACAAGAAGCGTGCTCTTTTCTAAGCTTGACCCAAATGCTGTAGGTTGATCCATTGGTGCACTCAACCAAAGAGCTAGGATGAACAGAGGATGATAATGAAAGTTATGCAAATTCTAAGCAAGGAAGTACAGGAGAAAACTAGCGTCTTTTTAAAACTTGCTGGGTGCAAATCTACCGTAAAGCTCCATCAAGCCCCCGGGGGCTTATTTAATTTCGGACACTGAAGAGGGGGGTTGTTAGAGATGGGGGCTTATTAGAGAGGGGGGCTTATTCCAAAAATCAAATGACAAGGGTATATATACATCAGCTCTATCAGCCTTTTATCTCAAATTTTGCAGATTCAACATACAATTTAACAAGTCAAATACATATATTGGACATATCCTCCATCCTAAACACTATCAAAAGCCCGGGGGGGGGGGTACTTGGTCTACGAACATGAGGGGAGATGCCACTGGAAAACCTGAAAGGCTACCCTGTCCCCTGTTCCGGAGTAAAATTTTCTTAAACAATTCCCTGTCCTTTAGTTTCTTCAGATAAAATTGTGGTCTGCAAGGAAATTTGTACGAAATCTATTGAAAAATGTGGAAATATTGCCATCCAAGTGATTTGAATCACATTCACACAGGGCAAATGGCCTAAAACGACCTTTCTGAGTCAAAAATCACAAATATGGACCCTGTCATGGAGCCGATTTTTACAAAAATGATACTCTTTCTTGGAGTCGGAATCCTGAAAATGATAGCCTACCCCCCTCAGGATCAAAAGTCACATGCAAGCTTGTCTAGCGAAATATGTCACAAATGGGTGGTAATTTCTGGAATCTGATAGAACTGGGGGCTTGATAGAGAGGGGGGCTTATTGTAAATATTGACTCAGAGGGGAGGGGTATATTAGAGAGGGGGGCTTAATAGAGAGGAGGCCTTAATAGAGCTTTTACGGTATTTGGAATTTTGTAAAGTAAAATTTGTCGATCAGTTCAACGACTGCAGTGTCGCTCTACAAGTTGTTTCAGAAAAAATGCAACCCATAGGTTTCAAATCTGGCATAGGTTTCAAATCTTTAAAAGGCAGGGTGTAAAATTCAATGACCTATTTCTTTGAACTGAACGGCTTCAAAGAAATTTGAACTACTTTACAGTAAATCTGCCGTTGGACTTTCCTAAAATCTTCAATATTTTCAGAATTACAGTGTTTTTCTTCCTTTTAAAGAATTCAAGAAGAATTTTCGACAAAAATTTAAAACTATCGTAATTCTTAAACCTGTAGACGAAAGATCAAATAATTTTCAAGAAAACCATTGTTTATGGATGCCTACAATATGGTATCAAGCAAAACTCTTCACTCTTCTGGTTTGTGATTCAGAAATTTGATGATGTCACATCATAAAATAAGCTGAAATATAAAATAGGCTGTAAATTCGACAAATATTCAAGATTTCTGAAAAAGTCGAACGGTAGAATCGTAGAAAAACTGGCTAAAGTTTCTTTCAAATCATACAATTTAAAGAAAAAGGTCATTGAATTTTACACCCGCCTTTTTCGTTGATTTAAAGATTTAGAACCTATGCTTCAAAATTTTTAAAAAATTGACAAAGTTTGAGTAGATGTATGTATACCATTTGAAAGTACAATCTTTCTTCTTTCTTATTATATGCAGTTTGGAAATCTTAATGGAAATATTTACCATTTAATTTAGATTTTATTAAGTATACCCAATTTCGAATGCAGCATCCTGCAAAACCAAAATCAGCCCCTTTTCTGGTAAAAATTATGGATAAAACTTTTTCGAGGTATTTCAGGCCTAGAAGCACTTGAGGTGACGCCTTGAGGAGGGAAACACACAATTTCATCCTCAGGAGATGCATCTGTAGATAATGATAAAATATGCTCTCACAAATGTTGATTATCGTCTATGTAAATGCCCTATCAATTTCCAGCATCTAAAAATAGGCCATACTTACGAAAACGCTAATAAAGCAATGAAAAATTCAATTAATCCAGCCAACCTGGATATCAATGGAAAGAAAATAGATTGTACTTTCAGATGGTATGCGTCATATTGATTCAAATTCTATCATTTTCTGAAGAAACTCGAATGATAGTGAATTGCGTTTTTTCTGAAACACCCTGTATATTTTCCACTACGGTCAAATTGATTTTCAGATAGTTCTTTCAGAAATCTCCTAAAAAGTCCTATTTGATTTTCAGACATCATGCCTGAAAGGACCTTCGGTGACAAAAGCTCTACCGGTGAGGCAACAAAAAGGCCTTGCGTTCGAAAAAATACTTTTCCCTGAGCATCAAAGCAATAATATCAAAAGCTGACTTGGTTCATTCCCGATATGTCCAATTAGGTACAGAAATTTACTCCTTCTTCAATCAGCCATTCCTTCCCGTCGATATGGGGGTTTTCTGAGAAAAGCTCCTTTCAAAAACCTGCAGAAATGAATGAAAAAAACGAGAAAATTTCATTTTATTTTCCTTTCTAGCAATAATGGTACTCACATTGATTCATGTTTTTGTTCTTTAGAGAGAATTGAATCTCCCTGAATAAGTTGTTTATAAAAGGCGAAGACTTTTTTAATCCCCCAAGAAGATACTACGTGCTAAAGAGTGCTCAAGTCATTTCTGTAAAGTAAACAAATAGGGAAACCTGCTCGTGATTTTAGTATCTTTTTTGCAGGTTTCTCGAAGGGCGTATATTCAGCAAACCCATTGCAAAATCTGAACGGGTAACCGATTTCAGCCATGAAAAATTTTTTGAATAATTAATCATGATAGCTATTCAATCAAATATTGCAAAATATCATTGCTTATATATTCAGGGAGCTGTAGCCTTTTAAACGCTGGGTCTTTTACTCACCCGGTAGACTTATGCCTTTTCGTCCCTTGTTTTCCTGCATTCTTTGATTTGCTGATAGCACTTGGACAACGGGTGTTGTTTTTAGGTGTAGGTTGCCTAAAGTGTTAGGTTTTGTAGCTATTGCTGTTGTTTATCATATATTTAATTGGACAGTATTTGTCAGCTAGTATTTGATTGGACGGTAGTGCAGACTATTAGATCACGTGACATTTTAGGAGAGGGAAGTTGTTGAGTGAACACGTTGAGATACGGACGTGGTTGTGTAGGGCTAACCAGAAATTAGGCCAGTTCTGATTTTGCTGGGTGTGAGGCTAGTTCCCGATCGTTCGAATTAGTTGTTAAGATTTGATGAAGAGATACACTATTACTTTTGACAAACTTGTACATATGTAAATAGACAAACTCGCTATCGCTGAATTTCGTAGTAAATATTCGCTGATTTTGTTGGTCATACTGGAGTCGAAGCTACTTGCACTATAGAGACCGGAGTAATACAATACAGGGACTCATAATATTACTCTTAAGAAATGGACCTAATTTTTCAAAATGGCCTAAACAAGTACCAGTTCTCGTACACCAAACAAAATCGCTTCAAACTCTAGTTTAAAAGAACTTCAAAACTGAAAAGCAAACGTTTACTACAAAAGATGTTTTCCTAACCTACAAATCGCAAAACGCATACCTTTCAAGCTGCAATCTTCCTCTGTAGAAACAAAATAGATCTATCGCAGCTGCGAGAACCCTTGGCCTCATCAACCGTTTTTGTACGTGACAACAACATCAGTCTAAATAGCACCTTCTTATTGGTTGAAAATTCAATTCTAGCAATTTGATTAGTGAACGCGGAATCACTTTACGCAGGCCTTATGTGGGTCAATTTGTAAGTAGAAACACCGCAAAACGATGAAAACAACAGCGAATGAGTCGGTTAATGAGTATATATATATTGCCAATAGTTCGTCTTGCCATGTAGGACTTCTGCAGGGCTGTTATACGGTCTATCGTATGACAACCCTGAAGAAGTCCTGCATGGCGGGACAAAATATTGGCAATATATATACTCATTAACCGACTCATTCACTGTTTTTTCGTCGTGAAGCGGTGTTTCTACCTACCAATTCATTCGTTATTCGTCATCCAAGAATCTGCGGACCCGACGAGCGACGTTTATATTGTGGCCTTTTTTTTCGATCTAAAGTGGGTCCACTTTTTAAGAGCAATATGATGAGTCCCTACTGACCAAGTGAAATCATCAAATCGAGGGACGTAAGGAAAAAAGAGACGAAAAGGCATAAGTCTAGCGGTATAAGCAAAAACTGACAGTAATGATACATACTTTATACAGGGAAGTGGACCGTCAAAGGATGGGCAAATTTTTCCGACGTCACATGTAGCGACTAGACTTGGGCGTCCAGGAACACGAAGAGTCTTTGCATCAGCTGTGAATTGATAGTTTGGCAAATTGGGATGTTGCCAACTCTTTACAGCCTCTGGGAATTGATCAAATCTCCAGTAGTAGTCTGCAGTTTCGAAGATGGCTAAAATAGAAATTGAAGGAGGTTTATCAATTTGCGTTAGCATTAAGGCCTAGGTTCACACTAAGTCGTTTGGGTCTTTAGGTTCGTGCAAAATGACCCAAAGAGAAAGACTCGGAGCTTGGGTCCTTAGTCTTTTGGGCAGTGGCGGCGCCAGCTCTGAAAAATCCAAAAAAGTGGGAGGGGGGATTTTGACGTAATTTTTCAACCTAAAGGTATACCCAACAAATTTCATGCCATTTTTCTTTGACAATTTTTGCTGACTATTGGGATTTGGGGGGGGGGACAAGTCCCCCAGTCCCCCCGTAGCGCCGCCACTGCTTTTGGGTCTTTTTGCACGACCTTAAAGACCCAAATGACCTAGTGTGAACCAGGCTTAAGATATTGCTCAAAAGGAATCACCGTCACTTGGCACGAAAAAGTGACTCTGATGAAATTCCATTGAGATCATCTTCAATGCTAGATACAATTTTACAGTGATAAAATCTCCGTTATTTATTATTTCGGGACTTGTTGTTTCCCCCGTTATTAAAGAAACAAGATTTTCCAAAATCTGCAAACCCATTACCATTTCTTCGCAGGTAGACAAAAATATATCGGGTTTAGAAGTAAAAGGAGCATAGCTCTGGATACAACTAGAGTAGAGGTCCTTAGCTATATACATTGCACGTTGGCGGCTAAGTGGCTAAGTTGACTAAGAGTTGCCTTTTTGTAGGCTCGATTCTAGCCCCCGTCTGCAAGCTAGAATTTGGAAAATATTTCATGAAAATATTACACAAATCCTCCTCTTTCGAAAAAGACCTTAGCTCTTACTATTAAGCAAATCGAGCCGAAATGACATCTACTTTGCATAGTTTCACTCTGTATAGTTTTTGGTCGTACTTTAATGGCGACGAGATTTGGCCTAAATTATCAAAATTTTTAACGAATTTACAGCTGCCATGAACGTCAAAATTTGAAAAAAGTTGACAGTTTACGGTACCACTTGGTAACTTTGTTTTCTAGCACTAATTTCACAAACCCCGAGCATAGGTTCCAAATCTTTAAATCGGTGTAAAAAGGCGGGCGTAAAATTCAATGACCTATTTCTTTAAACTGAATGATTTTTAAGAAACTTTAGCCACTTTTCTATGATTCTACCGTTGGACTCGGTTGGACTTTGCAGAAATCTCGAATATTTGTCGAAATTACAGCCTATTTCATATTCCAGCTCATTAAATCACAAACCAGAAGAGTGAAAGAGTTTTGGTTGATACCATGTAGTAGACATCATTAAACTATGGATTTCTTGAAAATCATTTTATATTTCGTCAACCGATTTAGAAATCACGATCGTTTTAAGGTTTTTTCCAAAATTTTCTTGAATTCTTAAAAAAGAACAAAAACACTGTAATTCTGAAAATATTGAAGATTTCAGAAAAGTCCAACGGGAGATTTACTGTAAAATAGTTCAAATTTCTTTGAAGCCGTTCAGTTCAAAGAAATAAGTCATAGAATTTTACACCCAGCTTTTGAAAGATTTGAAACCTATGCTCAATTTTTGAAAGATTTGAAACCCCAGATATTTTGTCCTTGGAAGACAAAGCTACAACCATTTCTTTGAAAATTTATTCAATTTGACATGGCAGAAAATGAGATAGAAAATTAGATAAACTGAGATGAGATGAATCAACTCACGGATAATTTTCTCACAATGCCTTCCAGTTGTTATGTATGTGTTGTTACGTACACAGTCGCAAGAATATGAGTCATTGACATATGATGGCTTGCACACTGCATTGTTTTTGCATGGATTTTTACTGCACTGAGTCTGCAAAAAAATAGTAAGTTAGAAGTGATCGGAGTATTGGCAGGAAAGCGGAGGTTGATTGGGAAACGAAGACCAAGAATTGTGATGATAATCATGTTTGTTATTATTTCATTCCAAATCCAATCGTGACAAATCCAAGATAGACCACTTTATTTCTTAAAAAAGAGGTTTGGATCGAGCGTCCAAATATCGTAAATTTGTAAAGAAAAACAAAGCATGACCCCCGTTCTGCTAGCTGTGGCTAGAAGTTGCTTCGGATTTCAGAACACTTTTCACAGAGTTTATTATCGAAAAATTTGCGCTTAAATGATTTAGTAATAGTTCAGTTTACACATCGGCAAGTATTTATGGTCTTTTTTTGCTTCTTTTCTCGTTATTTTTATTCATTGTAAGCTGACATTTCTTTCAATTGAGTAACAACGGTCGAAAACAGCAAACTTCCATTTGCATTTGAATTGCGTGTGTCTAATAGTTTACTTATAACAACATCAAACAGCAAAGGACCAATGAGAGATCCTTGTTACAAAACATATAAATGTTAGTATGAACATGTAAAAACTTGCATGGACCAATGAGTGACAGAGCAGTGCATGTCTGATAGTTCGTTAAAGAGCACAGAGCCAAGAACAGATCCTTGTCGCACAACTGTTTGAATTTCAATGTTACCGTTTAATCATGAGATGAAACAAAACTAAAACATAAAATGCCAAGCAAAGTACTAACCTCGATGAACAGATGAATAAAATCAGAATTCACAACCACTCGATCGGCATGTGAGAACATGTTCTCTTCCAAAATTTGGCACTCATATTTCTGTGCAATGCTAATGTTGATATTCAGCGAAAAACACTTTGGTTCCCTGTTGCATAGGATCTGGCATGCTGTTATATTTTCTACAGTATGGTTGCTTATGGCAGTCGTGTTGAGGTAAGCTTTTTTGAGCTCGTTCATACCCATGTATTTGATTTCAGTAGTCTTGCAATAGAACCTTGAACTGCACGTTAAAGATGTTACAGAAGTCAGGAACGTTGTGCTGACGGCAAAGCATAACCTAGCAGAACAGAAGAAATATCACTGGTTTGTAATGATGAAAATGAAAATGTTGACATCTAAAGAAGTCGCAATCTTTAAAGCATTACAAACCGAAGGAAATGAACCTTACTTTTTGAAACATTGCACCGCGAACCATCGCAACAAATTTGAAAAATCCCGAATGCTCATTGTCTCAGCGAGGTCACTGTATTTTTGAAAAAGTGCGCATTTATGAAGAGGATTACAATAATTAGAAACAATAACTTTGGCGGCCGTGGCAAGCGTTTGCTCTTTGTTTTATAGACCCTTTACTCTCTTGGAATAATGGGTCTACGCGTATGCTCATATTCAAGCGGTTTAATCGGCTGTCCTTTCGCAATTTGAGGCTTTTAAAGCAATTTTACCGTGCCGAAAGTTAACTGATCAATTTGGAACGTCGTTTACCAAAGCAAAGGGCTCGAATCTTTGGAAAACTTTTAAATTAGATTTGTAAAATGTTATTACCTTATTCTTTCAACTAAATAGATCGAAGGGAACCTTAGGTTGTTTGCCATGATTCCAGAAACAGCATGTTTGACATCATCATTACTTTCTGAGTTACAACATTTTTAAGATTTCTGCTTGTTTTCAAGTTGTGACGTCATCACATTGTTAAATCATAAAACCATAAAAGCTGCATACGTCTGGTTGCTACTTTCTTCTAGATCTTCAACAATTGAGTAATTCTTGCATTTGTCATCTTGACTTTCCTCAATCAGTTTAGATTTTATGGAACTTTTACCGCTTGTTAAGTCTTCAGACACCTGCTCTGGTACAACGTTTCAAAGAACTTAAAAATGCTATAATTCCAAAAATAACAATTATATCAAAAATGCTCTTTCTGGAATTATGGGAAATGACCTAAAATTCCCTTCAGGGACGTAGGAAGCATCTCAAAAAACTTGAGGGGGGGCACGACACTTCGAGGGCACTTTTTCCTTTAGAAAAAAGGGCATTTCTGAAAATGAAAAGGGCACTTCTTTGTATATTGCAGAATCTTGGGGGGCACGTGCCCCCAGTGCCCCCCGATTCCTACGTCTATGCTTCCCTTCGATCTATTCAGTAGAAACAATCAAATGATAGCATTTTACACATTTGATTTCAAAGATTGGAGCCCTATGCTGTTTACCAAAGATAAAATATAATTCAGCTAATTGACAAACTTACCAAATGATTCTGTTGGATGATACCATCTTTTCTGCTACGAGTTAGCTTTGACCTGCAATCGAACAATGTATGTCAGTGCTTCAAACAAGAACTGAAAGTGATTGTTGCAAGGATATGCTAGCAAATCATAAAGATTCTAACCACCCGCACAAAGATCTTGCTAGGCATGCGCATCAGTTGAAATGTTTCTGGGCATGCGTATCGATGAATGGCAATGGATCTTGCCTTGCAGCTGCTGATCAAAAGGGCCTGGAACGAAAGACGTCTTTCTTGTAATTTGGGAAACGTTTGAATGTGAAACAAAACCCGGTGAATCGAAAAGTCAACACGTTTGTAAGAAAGCATATAGTTTTAATTTTCTTGTTGGATTTCTTGAAACAGATAATTATTGGTTAGCTAAATCAATAAAAAAAACATTTAATTGATAAAAGGCGGAATAGAAGTTGATCAAGGAATTTATTTTGGCCTGCTTTAAAAGGATTCCTATACTACACCTTTTCATAAAACTGCTCGCATAAGGAGAGACCAACAGAAACTCTGGCATGGCCTTTAGTATTATTGTTTATATCAAATGGTAGCCATGCCCATCATGCTCCCAAATGTATCGTCTTTCTGATATGTTTTGGCTAAATCCTACATTTTCAGATGGTGTATAAAAATTGCTCGCAGCTTGAGAAAAACACGAACGAATTTAAAGCCACTGAATCTTATCGCCTAAATTACCGAACACTAAGCAATGATTCTCAATTTCAATAAATTCGATGAATAGTTAGAAGACATCATGATTTCCAATATTTCAACTTTGTTCTCTCACTCCATGTACGACTTAACATTTCTGACGTCAAAATTACTATTTGCTGTCCCTACCTAAGAGACAGCTTCGTTTTGGCCATTTGTTTTGAAGCTGAAAACTGAACGATAGTTTATAGACATTTTACGTCTTTTTTGTCAATAGCTTATGACTGAAAAGTTCGGTAAACAGCCACACGTCTTTATTCACTCAGACCTGATCAGGCACGATTTATTAACAAACACTGTTCTGTGTTACTTAAAATGAATAAATAAAAAGATCGCACTGTGTTCCTATCAATTTTCAATTGTTTCTTTGCAGTAACTGATGCAAGTTTAAGAATTGGGCATTCATTGGACAATCGCTGTGATAAGTGAATTTCTAATTCTGTTCGTGATGATTTAGGCGGATCAATTTGATATCAGCATTTTTGAATGCGTTGAACTGGCCTGAATCTGTTGAAAAAGCTTAAAATATTTATCAAATATATCTGGGTTGTGCATTCTGTGTTAATTGCGAGTTTGTAAATTAGGCATTCAATACACAGTCATTACGAATAACAATCGTGAATTTGTTCATGTCACGTCAGGCAGCAAAAGCACTGTTCTTTTTAAACAGAATATCTGCGAACCGCATTGTTGAGTGTGTCAAATAATTACTAACTTTGTGAAAAGCGTTTAATGATTTATTAAAGACCATTGCTAACCATGATTCTTTGTGTGCCGAATGAAAGCAAGGCAAAAGGAATTTACGCCAAAAAAGACTTTCAGATAATACGAAAGTCGACGTTGGCGCCACGATTAAGCCTGGTTTCCAAATGATCGCAAGGATCGCCCGTAATGCGAGGATCACACAAATTTGTCACCAGCAAGTCTCAGCGATCCTTGCGTTATGTAGTTTCCATTTATCACAACGATCGCACAAATCTTAGAACTTTTGGCGCCAAAATCCAATAGAGGATTGCGCTAAAGATGGCGGCAAGGACTTTTTTACCGAGATGCACTGCGCTCTTTAATTGAATTCCTATAGAATCTGTAAAGATTTGTAATTCGAACGCAATGCATCTCGGTAAAAAATTCCTCGCCGCCATCTTTAGCGCAATCATCTATTCTCACAATGGCGGTAAAAGATAACAAAGAAATATATTTTGAAAGAGAGGCCTCAATCGCTGAAATTCATGCTCAGTCGGCTTACCTTAGCCTACGCGTAGACCCATTATTCCAAAAGAAGAAAGGGTCTACGAAACAAAGAGCAAACGCTTGCTACGGCCGCCCAATTAATTATTCTAATCCTCTTTTCAAATTCCCTTCAAATTATTTGTGAAGCGCGTCTAAACAAAGGCTGCATAAATTAAGTTTCCAGAAATCCAGAAACCTCGTAGCAAGCTTTTGCTCTTTGTTTCGTAGACCCTTTCTTCTTTTGGAATAATGGGTCTACGCGTAGGCTAGCTTCCCTTTGACGCTTGACGCAAGGATCGTTGCGATCTATCTCAAACGCAAGGATCGCTGGCAACGCAACGATTGCCGGCAAACTGAACAAGACAGTTTCCATTTCGACGCAACGATCGCTGGTCACAAACTTGTGCGATCCTTGCGTCACCAGCGATCCTTGCGATCAAATGGAAGCCAGGCTTAACTTGTAGCTTTGATTTCCCTAAATTGCTCAAAATACAAAAGCAATGTAAGTTGATAATATTCCACATACCTCTAAAGTAATTTTATATCTCCAAGTAGCAGTATACTTGTCCAACATAACGTGAGTTTCATTTCAATAGTGTCTTTAGGTTTCACGGTTCTTCCTGGGCATTCTATACAGCAAGCATATCTGAGCTTTCGAAGTAGTATTATGGCAGTCTTTTCCATGGTTCTGAGCTGGAACTCATACCATAAAAGTGGAGGGGTTCTTTCAGTACTATAAAATTCTTCATCGCCCTCTCAAGGCGGGTATTTTCATTTCTGTACTCGACGAGAAAGTCTATCCTAGTCCATTTTGTGAATATAACACCAAATTGATTTTCCAAGCAAATCGTCTCTTCAAAGAATGACAAAAGTAATGAGTTGTTTCAGGACTACCAAAATTGTTCATCAATCTGTCGAGGCAAATATTCTGATTTTTTTACTCCGCGAGAAAGCCTATCCTAGTCCATTTTGTGAATATGAACATCAAATTGATTTTCCAAGCAAATTGTACCTTCATAGAATGGCAAAAAAGTGATGGGTTGCTTCTGGATTACAAAATCGTTCATCGCTCTGTCGAGGCAAATGTTTTCATGTTTGTACTCCACGAGAAAGTCTATCCTAGTCCATTTTGTGAATATCAACGTCAAATTGATTTTCCAAGCAGATTGTCTCGTCATAAAAGTGATAGATTCTATCGGTACTACCAACACCGTCTATTGCTCTATTTACACTAGTCCCTTCTTTTCTGTATTCCAGCAGACATCTGTCTTGATTGATATTGTGAAATGATTTTCCAAGCAAAATTGTCTCGTCTAAGAACGGCTGATCATTCGTGCAAATGAAACTGTTCAATACAATAGAGACCCGCATAAAAGAACCTAGGTTTTCTAGGGCAGCCTGAATAAGTTCTTAATTAAATGGCTGTTATTCTAAGTTCCAGCCTACAAGGTTCTTAAGAGGTTCTTATACACAGTACACACCTTGCACATATTAACACTGTTTTTAGCACAAGAATTCTGATGAGTTTTTGAGAATTCTGAAGAATTCTTGAGAGCATTTCTGGGTTAGAATTGTTGTTTAAAAATCTGATAGTCTTTTGTGCCACTGGAGGATTCTGATCAGAATTGCCAGAATTCTTGAAATTCTGAGAAGTTCTGAAGACAAGAAGCCTATTATATAAAACCTCTCCCAGTTTCAGCCTTATTTAGGGGGTTTAAAAGATTGAATTTCAGCGTAAAGATTCTTATAAAAGCAGGTTCATTTGAGCGGGTTTCTATGGGTTTCTATTGTACACAATTCAAAATCTGGTAAGAGAGACAAATAGCACGTCTCATAAATTTTGTATCAGTTGATGCCGAGTCTGTCTTTCATTTGTTTCATTTACTTAATCTCGAGATGACCTAACTCTTATCTAAAACAGTGGCTAGTTGGAAGTTGACAAGTGCTTCAGTGTAAATATATGAAAATAAAAATCTTCTCTTCAGTTCAAGGTAAAAAAAGGTTCTGGAACTGCGGTCAATCTAGACATACATGGAGAATATTCTGTCTCAGAAGCCTGTCATAATTTCTACTTTGTGCAATTTTAACAATATTTTCCATGACGGTCTCAGACATATTTTTTTTCCTGAATCTCTCCCGCGCATATATGCAAACCTCTGTTCTATAACTGTGTCAGATCTACTGTTGTTGCCTGCGTATTTCCTGTGGTAAAGGTCAGTTCTACATTACCTACTGTTTTTGCATCTCCTTCCTCAATCAAGTGTAATTCCCCCGTCGCATCAGAGCTTTCTTGGACTGCGAGAACGGTAAAATGAAGCTCTTCCGTAACAACTGCTGGTGGATCAGGATATTTCAATTCCGACGCCGCGACGAATGTAGGGGCCTCTGTTTTATTGACTTTATGAATCTTTCGATGCTTATTAAGTGTGCTTGTCTGCGCAAAAAACGTCCCACAAATCTCACAGCCATACGGTTTCTCTCCTGTATGCGTACGCATATGGCCTTTTACATGATCTCTCCTTGAGAATAACTCTCCACATACTTCACATTTAAAAGGTTTTGCTTTCGTGTGAGTTAGCTGATGCCTAGTGAGGACAGTCTTCTGCTTGAAAGCCTGGTTGCATATTACGCAAACATATGGCTTCTCGTTGGTGTGTGATCGCATATGACTCTTCAAGGTCCCGTTCTGCGTAAAACTCTTCAGGCAGATCTCGCATTTAAACTTCCGCTCACCTCCATGCGTTATAAGATGTCTATTTCGGTGCTGTCTCTGAGAGAAGCATTTCCCACAAGTCGGACAAGCGTATGGTTTCTCTCCAGTATGTATCCGCAAATGACATTTGAAGTTGGTACTCTCAGCGAATGATTTTCCACATGTTTCACACGTGTAAGGTTTCTCGCCCGTGTGCACACGATGGTGGCATTTCAACGATGTGTAGTGAGTGAAATCTTTCTGGCAAACTTCACATTTATACGGCCTAAGGCCACTATGAACACGTATATGCATATCATGGTGTGTTCTTTGTGAGAACCGCTTTCCACAAACTTGGCACTCATGTGGCTTGATTTTATCATGAACACGCATATGTGACTGCAAGGCACTATTTTGATAAAACCTTTTCTCGCAAATTTCACATTGATATTTACGCTCCCTCTCAGAATGAATTCTAACATGTCTCTGCAAGTCTCTCCTTCCTTTAAATTCTTTGTTGCAAACTTCACAGGTCTGTGGACCCTCGTCAACATGAGTCAGGAGATGTGCTCTCAACCTGCCCTCGAATTTAAACACTCTTCCACAAATTTCACACTTATGAGCTTCCTTTTCTTCATGTCTACGAGCATGCTTCTGTAGCTGGTCATGTTGCTTGAAAACCCTCCCACATACGCTACATTTATGGACTTTCTCTTTATCATGTTGCCGTACATGACTTTCAAGGCCAGAAGCAGAGGCGTAAATCTGTCCACAATCTACACAGACAAACGCTTTTTGCAATTTATGATATTGGGAATGTTTATTGAGATTTTCCTCACTCTTGAAAGTCTTCTGACATGCACCACATTTAAATTCCTTGTTTTCTTCATGCAGCCTTACATGGAATTTGAGACTGCTCATCTGGTTGAAGGACATCCCACAAGCATCACATCCGTAACACTTCTTTTCACTGTGAGCCAGAAGATGCGATTTGAGGTACTTTTGCGTGGAAAACATTGCTTTGCAGACTACACATTTAAGGAACTTCTTCTTTTCTCCATTCAAGTGATCAGTTTGCATCGATTCATTCACTTCATTCTTTTTCATTTTCACATCATGGATTTTAATATGCTGCTGTAAATTCTTACTCTTGCAGAAACCTTTATCGCATTTGTAACACTTAAACTCAGTCTCTTCATCATGAACTCGAAGGTGGCAATTCAATGTACTCTTCTGCCTGAAAGCTTTATTACACTTATCACACTTATACGGCCTATTACTCTTATGAACTCTCAAATGCAACATTAGTCCTTGACTTGTAGCAAAGTGTTTTGAACATAGCATACACTTAAGATTTCGTTCAGTCACATGTGTCTTGATGTGTTTATTCAAAGAACGAACATGCTTGAACGTTTTACCACATTTGTTACACTGCAATATCACATTCACTGCTTCACCTTGTGAAATCCGTTGTAAATTATCGGTCCTAATTTGACCAGATCTAGCAGCTTCACATTGTTGTTTTGAATATTCCTTGCTTCTCGTCTCAACCTTCCTTTTGCCATGTCTTTTAACATGCGTTGCAAGCACTTTTACTTCTGCAAAATCAAGCCCACAGATGCCACATTTATACGGCCTTTCCAGAGCCTCTTCTAAAGCACTTTTAGAAGCTAAATTATTCCTTTCCTCGTCAAGCCCATTTCCTTGCCAATAATCATCAGCTTGGGTCACTTCAAAATGAGAAGCCTGATGTTTCTTGAAAGGACCAAGTCGGGTGAAACCTATACCACAGATATCACATACATGCTCTTTTGCCCGACCAGGTTTTGGTGATTGATCCACAATAATTTCATGCATATTGGATGATATCTTTAAGATTTTATTTTTGCTCTGCTTTCGTCTTCTTTCATTTTTCCGAACTGGGGTAACGTTGATTTGGTCACCTGTACGAAACAATAATAATAACATTACCAGTCCCAGGGGGGACACTCAGCACATACACATATGGAGGGTCGGTCCAAGGAATTTTCAGGCAACCCAAAAATTTCACTTCAGCTTCATTGCAACCCAAAAAGATCAGCTCATTTTATACTTAGAAATCAGTACATGAACATAAAATATCCTGAAACAATGCAAATAGAGGTCAGACTTGCCTCTAGCGAACCCAGAAATATCAGTTCAATAATATTTGATGTCAAAAAATATCATCAACATAGTTTCAGTTTTATTTGGATCCAAAATATCACTTTTGGCAATATTCTGACCTAAAAATATCAGACTTACCTCCCCGCATGTGCATGTGCTGAGTGCCCCCTGGGTTAACAGCAATGTCGCTGCATTACAGCCACATTATTCTCAAGATACCGGGTGTCCCAAAAAAGTACTTCTGTTTGAAAAATAACCAAAATTTAATTGTATACTTGGCCGATCTTTAAAGGGTCTGCTTCATCAAGCATGCCTTGTACCTGTTGTCTTTTGGTTTGCCTTTGTTGTTGCCAATTTCATGGGCCATGAAAATGGCGACAAACAATGGTCCACCAAGAGACAACATGTGCAAGGAATGCTGGATGAAACAGACCCTTTAAATTTGTTTGTTTTTAGCAAGCCAATCACAGACCAAATTATCTTTCAAGTCATAGTTAATCTTGTCATTGGCTTTAAACATAGCAAATTTAGTTCTTCTTAGGACCGCCTGGCTTCTTAGGACAGAAATTATTTTCTTGCTGTATAAAAATCTTCTAGTTGGGTCACAAAATGCCAGAAAGAAATACAGGGTGTCCCAAAAAACATGTGCGTCGTTTGAACGGCTACTGCGAAGGAGCCATAAATCAAATTTTCCTGTTTTACCAATTTATGAATAGAAGAGACTTCCACTTAAAGTTTGGCACCGAGTTTGACTAAATCTGACAAGTAGTTGCTGATTTATGGTGCAAGAAAGTCAAATTTACTGGTTACCTCAAAACCAGAGGATTTGGTGTTCTCCATTAATGTTAAAAACAAAGAAATTAAGCGAAAAAATGAGCCTAGCCTAGTTTTCTAACTTTTTATAAGTGAATCAGGTCGTCATAGATTAGATTTTGTGAAAACTAATTACAAAATCATATCTAGGGCTGCTAAAAATGGTTATTTGCAGGAACAGTGCTGCAGGCCATGGAACGCGTCCATCAGTAACTTTTGCTTCTCCAAAGTCACAAAATCGATTTAAACCAACAATATTGCTTTCCAATGACGTCCTTGCAAATATTCTTGAGCCTTTTGGTCATTTATTACTCTCAAGAGTGTTTCCTGGTAAAAAAGCAAAGATGAGGTCCATTTATTGCTAAAATTCAAGTTATAAGGTTCAGTACTGAGCCAAAATCCTCTGGTTTTGAGGCAACCATTAATTTTGATGTTTTTATTCCATAAATCAGCAACTACTTGTCAGATTTACTCAAACTCGGTGCCAAACTCTAAGTTTAAGTCTCTTCCGTTCAAATATCTGGAAGACAGGAAAATTGCATTAATGGCTCCTTCACAGTAGCCACTCAAACAGCGCACATGTTTTTTGGGACACCCTGTACATTACTTCAAAAGAAATTACTTCAAAGTAATGGTAAAAGTCATAATCAGTGACTGTTTTGTAAAGGCATTTTTGTAACTTTCAGAGTTTTCAATAAGTTTCAAAGCCTTACCTTTAGGGCTGACACAGGCACCAGAAGGGTTCTCAGCACTTCCACTGATAAGTTCAAACTGTTCTTCCACAATCTGCTCCTCCAGAGTAAATACTTGACATTGCTGCTCCGCAGCATGCTCCTCTATATTCTGCTTTTCCTCAATTGGCTGCATCTCTCTGACATCAAGAACTTCTTTGTCAATTGGTGCTACACTTTTCTCTGCCAGCTGTTCATCTGTCATTCCTGCTCCTTGTTCACTACAAAGGTACTCCTCTTCCTCACTATCAATTATGCTTTGGTTACTTTCTTCATCACTTTCCTCAGCAAATCCCCCTTCACGTGCATCTAACTGTTGCAAGGCAGATTCCACATATGTCTGCTTCTTCTCCTTGTGTGTGCCATCAATCTGTGATTTAGGTTGCTGCTTTTCTTTTTCAGCCTTATTAGGGCAATCTTGCTCAGCTAAATTGGTAGACAAAAAATAACATTAGCCTTCTAAACCTTATCTTAAATGACATTGAAATAAAGTGCAAAAATAGACAAAATTGACAAACTAGGTTTGTTTACACCCATTTCAAGTCATGTGATCAATCTCTTGATAAACTCCTTTTGATTTCTCTAACATATTTTGTCCCATGCAAAGTTGTGCCATGAATGCAAAAAGTAGAATAATACTGAAACTTCCCAAGAGTATGGTCGCATGACTTGAAATGGGTAAAAAAAACCTTAGCCGATTAGGTCTATGAATTGCTGGCTCATTATTCTTGCCTTGGATTCATATTAGCTTGTTTCCCATAATTTCTCTTGGTGCTGAGAAGAGCTTTCCCGACACACTTGAAATGTTACTTCAAGTGTTTGTTTATTTCTCGATTTATTTTATCCACCAGTGTTTTTTTGTATGATTCATTTACATCTCAAAATGTCAATCACGTAACCTGTCTCCAGTGTTTTTCAACCTCTTTGAATGAAATATTTCAAGAAGTCCTCCAAGTTGCGATTTCTGTTTTTGGTTCAGGGAGTTTCTCTTCCAAAGCAAGTCAATTGGCTAACAATTTCTGTGAACTGCCTTAGTGTGTAAAAACAGTCTAGCATTGTGAATAGCGACCTCTCCTTTTTCCGTTGGATGACTTTATGAACAAATACAGGTGGGAAACAATATTTTGATTCTAGGAAAAATTTCTGACATTGGTGACCTCTCTTGGAGTAAGGACAGGAGCATTTTGAAATAACGTAATGCTTGTAGTATGTATGAGCAATTAAAATGGGGGAGGAAGGGAAAGGTTTAATTTTCCATCTGATCAAAACGCAATGAACATGTAACCCTAGCAACCAGCTTTTCTAACAGTAGAGTATGATTTTCCTCTGGGATAGCTGATTGCAGTAAAATGAGACGTGGTGGTTCAGGGCCACGTAATTTATTAAAGCCAACTTTACCATTGCTCCTTTGAGCTGTTGATGTACGTTGAAAAGTACAGGGTGTCTCCGAAAATTGTTTGACGTTTGATTAAATACTAAAGAATAACAATAGGCTGAATGGGCACTTGGTTAAGTAACCCAGCGCCTGAGGTTTTAATTAATTTTTGACACCAGAATCTTGCAAATCTGCTAAAACTTTATGGAGTTATAAGCCTCTGAAGTTCAAGTTTGTGCGAAAACTGAAACCAGAGGTCTCAAAATGCCATTTTTGGTAAAAGTCCCACGGTCCATAGTTTCTGTTGTATCTCAATAGTTTCAGGACAAACAACATGGGATTTAAACAAAATTTTGATAACCTAACTTTCAAGCGTATGTCTGCTTTGAGGAAAAAGATTCAGTCTGTCATTGATTATTTTTAAACTTTACTGATTTTTGATACATGCAATCTTAAGCAAATTTTGACAATGATTGTAAGCATTGGATTACTTTCAAAGTTATATTAGGTTTGGTTTGATATCCAGGAAAGGTATGACAGTGGTTGACCATACCTCAGTCTTTGAGCTTTTTTGCATTACAAGCAATCTAGGTGTCTCTGGTTTCAGCAGTCACATATTTTTGGTCTTTGAAAGCTCATAACTCAAAGAAATTTTAACTGATTTGCAAGATTCTGGTCTGTAAAATTATTTGAAAATCTTAGGGACAGGGTTACCTTTCCATGAGCCAGTTATCTTATCGTTGTTTTTAATGTTTATATAACCAAACATCAAACAATTTTTTGACACACAATGTACTAAGATTTAATTGATGAGGTGACACAGTAAACATTATGAACTGAAGAATCTTCTCATGGCAAATTACTGTTTTAAGTCCCTATCATATGCTAATAATTGGTTTTTTATCTGAAATGTGGCAGTTCAGGGTGATGGTACTCTATCAGTTTTGATACTGAGAATTTTCTGAATAAATTATCAACATTTTTGGTATGCTTTGGGTCTCTAGTGCCAAGTTGCACATTCCAAAGAAATTTTATGAAACCATGACAATTTCTAGCCATTACTTACAGTATGTAGCCAAGTAATAAAAGGGCTACCCTGGATCACAGTATTTTTTAGAATTAAGAAAAAAACTCATAAATTTGAAAAAAAGTTTAGAATTTTGACTAAATTTAGAATTGAAAAAAAATAAAAGATAAGGAAAAAAGAAGAAAGGAATTTTTCCTTCCTCCTTTCTGTTCTCTTTTTTCTTTTATTTTTTCAGATTTTTCAAAGGTACTTACACGATACTCTGATCCAGGGTATAAAAGTGCAGCAAAAATTTGGTTGTGATAGGAACAATTCCTGGAGAAATATTTTGCTAGCACTTACATTTCTTAATTTTCTGTTGATCTGAGAGTTGAGTTTCTTTCAAAGAGCTCTTAGAAAATTACATCTGTGGAGTGATTTTGATTGTGTTTTGATCAAGTATTTATGACTTCAACTTAAATGGGAAACCAGGGTGAATCTGAGTGCCTATTTCCATACGATCTTCGGCACAGAGAAAGAACTTATTTGGCTTTATTTGTCTTTTGGCACACATTTGGCGCTGAAAGAGGCTTGGGTCATTCAATATCTTATTGTATTAAACAATAGATATCAATTATTCTTTGGTGCACACTGGCGGACAAAATTGCTGTGGTCCAAAATGTTTGGAGCAGAGCAGCAGCAGAGCAGCACAGAGATTCATCCTGGGTGGGAAATGTCAATCATCCTTTTTGCATCTATTCATAAGAAATTCTTTGTTCTTTATGAAAGAAGAAACCCCGAATCTCAAGATCACTAACAAAATCAAGAAACTTTAGTATATAAATGGACAAAACTAGTTCAGAAAACTGTTTTATTCAGTTAAGAGAGTTTCAGTTCTGTCTGGGTCAAATTTTTAGTTTCTTTTGACAAATATAATAAAACATGTGCTTTTAAAAATTCCCAGACTGGAAAGTTTGTATAGCACGTGCAATATCTTGCACACGCAGGAACGTGCACTGTTTTCAACCTGTGCCGCCCTGTTGGCAATAAACAAAGGATCTATTGTTTTAATCTATTATTGTTCTCAGCCGCGGATTTTCCGCGCAGTCTTACTTAGGCCATGCGCAAGATACAAATTTTCCAGTCTGGAAAATTACTATTACATCTGAGATATTTATACTCGACACAAACAAACACTAGGAGACATAAAATTGATCGCTTCAAACAAAATTGATCTGATTTCTTAACAATGCATTTGTTTACGTTAGGTAACCAACAATTTCGCGCGAAAACATCAAATCCGTGCGCACGCCGTGGAAAGGACACTTTCAATGGCCTAGCCAGACAAGGGCGGAGCTGTGCTGGCACAAACACGTTCTAAATGCACATTTTAGACCTTGTACAAACTATTTATTCCCCAAGGGAGTACTGGAAACAATAGTTTATATAATTTCGGTAACATACCTGAAGTTTCTTGCATAGTCAGGCAATTATTTGCGTTTAAAATTGCGTGTTTGTTTTCGTTACTTTCAGCTCAGCAAACACGAAGGGAAAGGATGAAGAGTCCCAATCCCCATCCACATTGCAATGCATTCTGGGTCTTTTGTTATGCAGATTATCAATGGACCCCAGGAATAGGAACCAGGAATCAAAGATCGAATTATGGAGCTTTTTCGCTTTTTCAAATGCACAAATGACAAATTCTCAGTAAAGACCGATTTCTCAGACGGAAAGAATTTTTTCCGAGAAGTCATTTATGATAAACTGGCTTTCTATGATGGCCAAATATTTAGTACCCTGGGTAACATGATGAACAAGGCACGTTGGAAGAAGTTCTAGCTGTAGTCAATTGAGTCAATATCGAAGTTTAAGAAAAATATCGCTCGATACAGACTCCTTCATAGAAAAAATTGTGTTTCTAATTGTATCCTGACAAATCTAGGGTTGTAGGTTTAGGATAGGGGTTCTCAGGCTGGGGTACACAGAATCAACAATAATTTTTGGCATAAATCTACAATCCTGGACAAAATATATTGGAACAACGAAAAAATTTACAATTCTAATGAACCACCCCCTTTTACCTCCGATTCAATGTTGCTAGACGTTTTTCAGCTTCAAGATGCCAACCAGCATTGCTTTGGGGGTAAAAGGGGGAGGTGGAAATACGAAGATGAGAAGAACTGAGATAGTCAGCGATGATAGTACTTTGTTCCAAATATTTTGTCCAAGATTGTAGACCCAAAAAAATATTTTTTCTCACATGATATTCCCACAAATTTTCAGTTCAGCATCTTAAGTCTATGGAAAAACACCTCCACACAGATTTCATGGAGAGTAGTTACATCTTTGTGTATTTCAATTTTAGTTGTGTTGCTTGATTTTGGTTTTGTTTGTAAAAATTAAAGTTTCTCTATCATTTTTACTTTTTTCATATTTGAGACCCAAAACAACAAGCCAGAATTTCAAGAAACCAACAACATAACTGTCCAAATGACTGACCCAAAAAATCATTCTTGCATAAACTTTAGACTCAAAATAGCAGCCTGAGCACCCCTATCCTAAATATACAGGAGTACCCCTCCCCCTCCCCTGGGCACTGCACAGTCCCAGGTGCAGAATCAAATAACACAGAAAATAGCTTTAAAGATTGTCATAAAAAATTTCATTATAATTACATTTTCCAGATATTATCAACAAGGATTCTAAGTCTAACATCACAAGGACAACAGCATCTAAGTTCTACAGATCTGGCCTGCATCAAATCAGCTGTAAAACTGTAGCAATTAGCATACAAACTATGAAATAGCCTTAAATAATGGACTCATCACAATAAACCCATGTATGTACAATAAACTTGTGACCTGTAGGCCCTCTAGGGAACACTGTCAGCTCCTCTAAAAGAACAATAATCAAAATATAAGATAAACCTGTAACTAGAGAGAAACCTGTTAAACCCGCAAGAAAATCAAGTAATCATCTCATACGAAATTATCATATCAAATACGCGTTTCGTCGCGCACTCATCAGTTTGGTTCATGCGAAGAACAGATAAATGACATGAGCCAAACTGGTGAGTGTGCAACGAAACGCGTATTTGTTGAGATAATTTCGTACGATAACGTCGTGATTACTTGATTTTCTTGCAGGTTCAACAGTTTTCTCTCTTGTTACGGGTTTATCTTATATTTTGATTTATTGTTCTTTTACAGGAGTTGACAGTGTTTCCCTACAGATTACAAATTTACTGTAGCTACGTCCATGGGTTTGTTGTGATAGTTCCGCTACATAAAAACAATGAAATCGTTGCAGGAAAATCTGAGAGAATTTTGTAAATTGCTCA
Source organism: Aurelia sp. 3 sensu Dawson et al. (2005) (assembly GCA_964020215.1). Lineage (NCBI taxonomy): Eukaryota > Metazoa > Cnidaria > Scyphozoa > Semaeostomeae > Ulmaridae > Aurelia > Aurelia sp. 3 sensu Dawson et al. (2005). Next base: position 2,129,751 of record OZ026593.1, read on the forward strand.
ATTTTCTAGAACTTTCTGTATTCGCTGTGTAGATTCACCGGGTGCACCAAAGAAAAGTTAAAACATTTGATGGACTGTTGAATAAAAAGTACGTGATCAGTATTCAAAAGTAAAACGTTAATCCAATTAAAGTGAAACGCTAACTCACATGTGAAAATTTTTTTGGTAAATTACTCGTCTTTTACACATAGAAATTAGAAACATGCTGGTAAGAGGTTTTCATGGGAATGAGAACTCCACGTTCGAATTTGGGTCCATGATCGAATTCAATTTCTATGTAACTTGAAACAGACAATTGCATCGAATTTACAATTCCACGGCAAGCAAATCATAGATCAGGATCAAACGCAGAGTTCTTTTCTCGTGCAGACTCCTTATCTGCATTTTTCTAATTTCTGGGTCTATAAGCTAAGTGATTTTCACCAAACAAGTTTTCGCATCTAAGCTAGCCTTTAACTGATAAATCAACGTTTCGATTTTGAATATCTACCACACATTTTACATTCAACAGCCTGCCAAATGTAACACAAGAAAGCTCTTTAATCATGGTTTTGGGCGCAACTTAGAATCAAACAGTTTCCATCATTTTACCCTTTGTTCATAAATGAAGCGTTACTACCAGCAAAATGTAGCATAACTAATTAATGCATCAATCATTTCTTCGCTTTCGTAATAACCCAATTTTTGCAGTTAAACTAAGTTTCCGTACATTCACATTCGCTTTAATGTCCACTCTCTTTTCATTGGCCTCTTTTTCAGATAGCCTCTTCTCTGAAAGTCTTTCACTTCGTTTGAAGAACATATCAAGGGCATCCTTGTCTCCCTTGCCACCTTGTCCTTTACTTTCCTCTGACATAAAATCCGATAGTGTATCAGTGGTAGCCATTGGTAACGGCACTGGCATCATTTCTTTAAGTTCCTCCTCCATTGCATTAAGCTGCTCCGCAGCTGCCACGTAAGTGTCGTTGAATATAAAGTACCGAAACTTCAAAATCAAAATTTGATGGAATTTCTTCGTCCGTTGGTCGGAATCTAAATCATCGTAAAGTTTATAGTCTTTTCTATCAATCCGTTTCACATCAACTGGCGAAATCGCAGTTAACGCCAAATCAGCCGGTAAATTTTCACCATCCGGTAGCGAAAATGCGAGACCATCCGGATAAATTTGTATTTTCATGTCCAATGCTTTCCGTTTCGGGAAAGGTAACGTAACTAGTAACGTCGCACCTTCGACAAATTGTGAGTTTCGATGAATCCATCGCGAGCTGCCGTGTGCAGTGAGTACGTGCGAAAAGTTCGAGAATGGTTGACTCGTTACGAATAACGCGAGTGTTTGGTTACGATCTCGTAATAATGTTATTCTGTTTACTGTAGCTCCAAACATTCTTTTAAGTAAAGTAACTGGAGAATAATCTGGTAGCTCTAACAGTATTCCCAAGTTTCTATAATTTCCTCGTTTGACGATGAATATTCGAACGTGAGCTTCTTCGAAAGTCTTGATGTCTGGTGATCCTGTAAAGCAACGATGGAAATTAATGGATGTTGATGATTGGAAAGTTGCACAAAAGGCGTTGTAAATTACCATTTTAGCTTAGAAATTAATGTTTATTACCTCGATATCACCATATTTTTCTTTGTTGTTTTCTCTTCGGTCCAAACTTTGCCAGTGGAAGAAACCAAACTCAAATGGCTCCTGCAAGTCTGAGCAGTTAGCTCCGATACACAGCGTTCATCCTCGATTTAAACACGTTCATCCCCATTTCAAAGTTCATTTTGAATTCAGGGTGAACGCTGAGTAGGAGCTAGCTGATGAGGAGCGCAGTAGCGATTTGAATTTGATTTCTAGCACTGGCAGAACTGGTTGGGCTTGGGCTGCAGGGAATACAGCAAAGAGAGCTATGGTGATATAATATCGAAGTAATAAACTTTAATTTCAAAGCTACAAACAAGGTGCATTATTGACCATGTTTTCACTGTACCAGTGCAATGCAAGTTTAAGATCATTTAGAAATTCTGAAGGTAAAATACTGAATTTGTAAGGAGATAGAGGCAAAGAAACAAGACTTTGAATCAGCACACTAAGGCCTTTCGAACCTATGTTTGCTTCAGAGTTGACTATAGTTGATTTAAATCAAACCAAAAATTAGAAAAATGGAAATTTTAAGCCGTACAAAGATATATTCCCTGGCTTCCAGAGCTTCAAACGTTACGAAGAGAAAGTTACAATTTTTTCAATTTTTATAAATTTATCTGAGTTTCGAGCCTTGGAACCTTAGGGTAGCAGTATCTAGACTTATACTGTATTCACACTGACATTGTTAAACCAGCTTTATCTAAACCAGTTTAAATTTCAACTAATCAAATGACTGGATTTGTTTGATTGACCAATCAGAAGGCCTTATTCGAAAACCTGGTTTAACTAAGCTGGTTTAACTTGCAATGTGAATTGGGCATTAAAACCATCCATAAGTTGCAACTTTTCCTTACCTGAGAACACAAATTCATAATTTCCAGCTACAGCATCAATTTTTCCACGGACTTTCATTCTTCGTAATCGAAAATTATCAAGTCCAATATTTTCTAATAAAATTTGCACACCACCAGATGGAAGGATGTCTACATCAAATTTCTTGCCGATTGTCTTGATTGATAGACCTATAAACAAACACAATCAATCAATCAATCAATCAATCAATCAATTAATCAATCAATCAATCAATCAATCAATCAATCAATCAATCAACATGCTAGGGATATGTGAAGGAATACGCTGAAAGTGCTATTAGACATTCCTAAGAACTCGAAGGCTCGAAGGCATGATGCTGACTATCGAGAGAATAAAATTTCTCCTGGCATCCAAAACTTTCGCAAACTGTTCTCCTAAGAACAGTTGCATCTGTTAATGACTTTTGTGGTGACACAGTCATTCATATTAGCTGAAAATCGTTTTGGCCAAGTTTTGAGCTAAAGTCGCTTGCTTTTGCTTTTTATTCACCACACAAACGAGTATGGGATTAAATTTTCTGCAAATTAATTGATATAACTTGCTGCGAATTTTCAACCAAAGATTTGTAGCTCTAGAAGACACATAAAATAAGTGCGCATTCCACAAAAAAGGAAGATAAGCCGTAACAAATGATACTTCAAAACGCTGCTTTCTTGTGTAATTTTTGGAGCAAACATTTCAAACAGCTTTGGAAAATAGATTGCTTTTTTATCATACAGGTAAGCTGAATTTCCTTTCCTTTCTATTTGAAAATAGTTCAGTAATGTAAACTCACAGTTCTGCGCCAAATGTGAATATATTACTGTAAATTCTGGCATCTCTTAGAGAGCCACTTTGAAAAAAAACAAAACACTTTCAGGAAAAGATCTTCACGTGTAAAATGTCTTGTCACCATCAGTATTCAGATAAATGACATTTTAAAACGAATATGTTCAAACAGTTCTCACTGTAAAAATCTTCGTTTTTAATGCTAATCAGTCTAATGTTAGCATTTCTATCTATCTTTTAATGATTTCAACTCTGCTAAGTTGCAAAATTACCTTCAAATAATGATCCTGACAATGTCATTTCTCTTGAGATACTCCTGGTTACTTTTATTGTTATATCTTTCTTTCCAATTTTCCAAATTCCTCTAGCTGTCATTTCATAATCACCAAACGGAAACGGAACGGATAAATCTGCAACCATAGAGTCGATCTTCAACACTAAAAATAAAAACATTGTCGATGTAAAAAGACTACAAAAATTGTTTCGTGTCGTCTGTATAATAGGTATCCTTATAAAAGCTAAAATCTCCTACTCAGTGTATGCAGCAACACAGATTCAAAATTCTTGAGATATCTAATATTTTATGAGAGCTCATTTCACAGTAGGTATCCATAAAAGTTGAGAAATAAATGCTTTAGGTTTGTCAAAATATTGAATCGTACGGAAAAAGTGGGGGTCATCAAGGGGGTTAGAAATCCGTCGTTCCGCGCAATTTTCAATTAAAATCCGCCGTTCCGGTCATTTTTAGCCGAAATTCCGCGTCCCGCCACTTTGTTATCAAAATGATGGCACAAATTAGTATTGTTAGACATTTTTAACCATCCAGGCGGAAAGAGGAGAGTGGTAGTTAAAATTCTTGTGCAAAGCTTTGAAAATATTCTCATAGTGCTGATCAGAAAAACAAAGATGCGACCACGACAATGTCAGATGCGACCACGACAAGGTCTTTCTACAAGACAACAGATGAAGGAACCGCAAATCCATACAATTTCATGAAAATTCCGCATTCCGCTTATTATTTTCGAGAGAATCCGCGTCCGGTAGGGATGGAGAATTCCGTCGTTCCGCCGAAAAATTGCTAGAATTCCGTATTCCGCGACAAATTTTCCTCAAATTCCGCTGTCCCGCAAACCCTGATGACCCCCACCAAAAACTAGTTACAATGTTGATTAAAAAGAGAAACAATATGAACAATTAAATGATAAATCAAAAGTAGCTGTATACGGTATAGTCGTGCAGTTCATGCTCCTTCGCAGCGTCTTTCGGATTTCGTAAAATGACTAAGCAAATTTGTGAGACAACGACTGCAAAAGTTAAATAAGTAGAATGCTGCGGAGGAGCGCATAACATACTCCAAATTTAAAGTAGACATGGTGAGGGGAAGGGGGCGGGGCAAGCTTGGTCTCATGTTCATAGTTATTCCAGACCGTTGATTGGATTTGCAACGAAAATTTTCTTTGACTATTACTCATTTGTATTCGTGGAGCAAGGAAGTCGCTTCCCGAGTAGTGAGTAGGATTTAGAGTTCAGTAGGTGCAGGAAAATATAACACAAATGTGGATCCCTTGATTGCAAAATATCAACATGGTTTGTTTCAGTTTCAGAGGACAAATGCTGTCATCTTGAGCTGATCGTTAGATAAATATTGGACTTGCCCATTAGAGAGAAAGAATCCTCTTTCTTACAGGACGACTTGGGCCAGTCCAGACAACTATGAATGAACTGTCGACGAGAAATGAGAATTATACATCGCTTATTCAATGCTAAAAAAGCAGTCAAAAGTGGCTACTTCCAAACTTAAATTATCGCTGACTTACCTGGCAGGACTCGCAGCTCACCATCCGCACTGGTAACAAATGTAACTTTAGCAAGACAAGTGTTGATATAAAACACAGTAATACTGATAGGCAAAATATCTCTGATTTGCTTCGTAGATAAACTGATAATGTAAGAAGGTAGGATATTCCGAATGACTTTGGCAAGGGTCAGACAATGAGCTCGTTGTGGTATAACTCGATAGGCGCAGCTACCGGACAAGATCTTCACCTCGCAATCACTGATTTTGTAAATTTTTGATAAATCTGGGTGTTTCTCTCCAAGAAATGTCGCTATTTCAGGGAATTTAGCTGGTTTTGTGTGATCTACAAGAAATTGATGAAAAATAAGATTATAAATTTGATACCAATCGCAAAAGGAAAAAAACAACAAAACACACGAGAAACCATTCTTTTCAAAACAGTCTGCTTAGTCACGGGGGGGGGGGGTTCTTCCATAGTAAAGGTACCTGGGGATGTGCCGCCCGCGAGGGTATACTTTTTCGGCCTTCTAGTCTAGCCAAGGGTGTACTTTTTGGCAATTTTAATCGAGTTAAGTCTAGGCAAGGGTATGCTTTTTGGGAATTTTGGTCAAAGAGATGTTAAAATTCGGTAATTTTGGTAAAAAACCCAACTTTTTTGGAATTTTGGTCAAGAAAATGCGAAAATTTGGCAAGTTTTGCCTAGAAAATGCCAATTCAGAGCACTTCTGAAGGAAAAATTAGTCTAGCCAAGGGTGTCATTTTCACAAAAATTGGTCTAGCCAACGGTTACATTTTGAAACTGTGGGCGGCACCCCCCTAACCGAAATTTAGCCGAGAACCCCCCCCGTGTGCTTAGTATTCCCTTAAAAATTCTGAAGTTTCTCATGTACAGGGGTACCATTCCTCCTGAGGCGGCGCCAGCCCAGAAAAAGTGGGGTGGAAAAGAGATAGAAATGATGGCCAGAAGGTATACCTAACGATTTTTATGTCGTTTTTGCTAAGGAATGAATCCGACCTGAGAAAAGTGGGCTGGACATGTCCACCTCAGTCCACCCCGTGGCATCGCGCGTGGCATCAACGACATGAGTTTGATGTTTCTTAAAGAGAGGTTTCTTTCTTGCGGGTTCTTGCTGTATGAGACAGAAGTTGCTTCTTCCGAGGCTAAAACGTAAGTAAATTAAGGAATCTTTTCGTACTAAAAGGATAGATTGGTACAACATCTATCAATGCATTATATTGCAAATCCTCAGTGATTACTAGGCACCAGGTCCATGGATTCAGACAGCTAGAGCGAAAGAACTCTACTTGTGGGCCTCTCCTTTTATACAACTAAGAACCACATCGGTAGAGATCCTAGAAGCTTTGAGTATAAAATGTTTAGTCCCTTTAATTACCCTTTAATTATCCTTAGAGAAAAACTTTCAAAGGGTTCGGGTCTCCACAAATGAGGTCAAAGATGGTAGATTTTGTGGCATCTTTAAGCCTTTCCACACCACAAACACAGTTGGTAAAAAATGAGGATTTAAAAATTTAAAAGAGGTAAAGAATCTGAATGAATATAACTTTGGCCTAAACTTACCATTGCAAAATATTCTTTCAAGCAACACAGCAAACAGTACTAGGCACCAGGTTCCATGCATTCAGACAGCTAAGGTGTGCACCCTGCAAGATAAGATTGGTTCCTTTTGAGGGTTCAAACTGAAATAAATGTAAAATGATATTTATGGGGGTCGTGATGGATAATGGAAAATCTCGACATATTGGCTCTAGGCAAGATCAACGATATATTAGCATAGGTTCCAAATCTTTAAATCTACGAAAAAAGACGGGTGTAAAATTCCATGGCCTATTTCTTTACACTGTATGACTTGAAAGAAATTTTAGCCACATTTCTATGATTCTACCGTTGGACTTTTCAGAAATCTTGAATATTTGTCGAAATTACAGCCTATCTTATATTTCAGCTCATTTTATGATGTGACGTCATCAAGTTTCTAAATCACAAACCAGAAGAGTGAGGGAGTTTTGCTTGATACCATATTGTAGGCATCCGTAAACTATGGTTTTCTTGAAAATTATTTGATCTTTCGTCAAGAGGTTTAGAAATTACGACAGTTTTAAGTTTTTTTCGAAAAATTTCCTTGAATTCTTAAAAAAGAAGAAAAACAATGTAATTCTGAAAATATTGAAGATTTCAGAAAAGTCCAACGGCATTTTTTTCTTTGAAATAGTTCAAGTTTCTTTGAGGCTGTTCAGTTCAAAGAAATAGGTCATTGAATTTTACAGCTAGCTTTTTAGAGATTGGAAACCTATGCTCGATATATTATTCTGAAACGCCCAGTAGCAGTGGGTTGCATGTACAGTTTGGACATAGCAAAAGTTTTCAGAATATCAACATTAGAGCACGAGTCAGGGAGGCTGTGAAGGAGGCAACAAAATCCCCAACGTTGGAAAAATTTGCAAAAATAATCCTTGCAGCAAAATCGGCAATAATTCGGGCAAAAGTTTTGTTCAAAGATGAACTTTTTATCGAGCAGCCCAGGGGGAACTCGAGTCCTTACCCTAGGTACCAGAGCCTCAAAAAATGGTACCCAGGGTATCGAATACATTTTAGGAGAAGACCCATATTTAAGGATTTTCAGTGGGTTTTCACATCCATTTTAAAGGCTTTTAGGGGGAAAAGCCTGTTGAACTCCCCAGAAACCAAGTTTCATTTTACTTCAAAGGTTTCATCTTCCCGTGCGTTCATGAAAGTTGCCGTAAATTGACAAGCAAGAAGAAAATACAAAGTAAGTAAGTCTCTGCCGGCAACAGTCGATGTTGTTTCTTTTTCGATGCCCCCAAGTAAATAACCTTATGATTCAAATACTCCATGTTTTACTATACTTTAGAACAGACTTAATGACAAGCAAATAATTCAAGACGCAGCCTGTAACTTTCTAGGAGACAGTATTTAGATTGTTTTTGCGTGAACGCAACTTCGACATAATCAGACTTCTAATTTTGCAAGTGGATCCAAAGTCCTTGTAAGCTTTATGAGCATGATCATCCGTGACAGGACATGCGTGATAAAAGTACTATTCTTAAATCAGAAAACTTGAACGAAAACAGATCGTCCTCTTGTAAAAACCTTTCAAGCAGTAGTAGCCAGATACTATCAAGTATAAAGTCTGCAGGAAGGCAGCACAAATTAAAAGCAATGAATATAACAAGAGGTAAATTAGGGGCGTGACGTGAAGGCAATGCTTTCGTACAGTAGAGCACATGAATTAGCGGCTAGAAAAGACCAGGCCCTAGCAATGACAAAGCTGTTTTGCTTAGTTTGAAAACCTAGGGTATTCAATGAGATTTTGGTGCAATTTGTTGTGATTTCAAAAGTTGGTGGTCCTATTAGAGGAGAACAGTAATGGTAGAAAAACAGGGGGGAGGGGGTTGGCTGCGTTACGGAAAAGCGATGTAGCTAAAATTTCAAGCAGAATTTTCGACATCTTGAACAACAAAGCTCTTGCAAATAGGAAAAATTTCTCCGCAATTTTTCGTCAAACAGAAGTTAACTTGATGAAGTTAGCTTACAAGGCCTACTAGGACGAGTAAACACTGCAAATAAACTAAAACGAGGCTGCAACAAACAAAATAATTTTATCAAAGTCTTACCTTTATCTCATGTCGCAGTTCACAAACAACTCCGTTCCGACAAGTGTCCCGTTTCGACAAATCGGCGAACGATCGAAAAAACTTCGAAGCGTGATTCAGGAATCGCCTTTCGCGTCTTATTTCAAATTTCCCGTAAACAACTCGAGGTTTGCTACCATGCTATCTTGAGTCCCGCTTGAGACATTACATCACGTTACGGTTGATTAACCATGCGCTTGTTCAATTTTCGACCTCTCGCTTCAAGTGCGTTGATCCGTGTAAGGAGTCTAGCGTACCGTCGCATCTAAGTGCGGGTTTTGCGCAAACTAGGCTTATATCGCGTCTTAGGTTTTGCTACGGAGAGAGATTTTGAATTCAATGCAAATTTCAAACTGTCATAACAAAGATTAGAGTGAAATTACTTGATCAAGGGAACATTTTGAAGACTTTTGGAGAAGCAGATAATTTGAAGTTTCTATTGATGTTAAATGGATAATTAGTTTCACTAGCTGACAGCTCATTAGTACGACAGGAGCCTGGATTTTATCTTAATTAGCTCTAAATTACGGGAGAAGCTTCCAATCTGAAAAAGGCCCTTGCAGTTGAGGTTGATTAAAGTTGGTCAAAATTCTTTAATCGAACCGAACCCGAGAGCCCAAACTGCCTTCATCAAGGGTCCGAAGTAGAATATCGGCGTCCGGAATGTACAACATAATCTAATACACTGGTTTCAATGAATCATCAGTTATAATGAATTTTGTAGTTGATATGAAAGTTTCAATAACTTATAATTACTTGGTTGGCATGAAATTTCAAATCATTAAAGTCGTTAAGCAACGTGCGATTGTGCTTGAGAGTTGGATTTGAAATTCTTCAAAACAGACTAGAAATATCAACGAAATCTTCATTAATTTTCAGCTACAAACACAGACTGTGAGCAAGAAAATTTTCTGCTGGGAAAAACGGGCAATGAATGCTTCCTCAAGTCAAAACATCAGATTTGTAATCATCTTAAGCTAAACTGGAAGAACATTTGTCGTAATCTCTGGCAGCTTTTTATGTATTTCCGTGGACGATAATGCACTGATTTTGGGGAGGGGAAGACCATAACTATGATGGAATTTCCTACCTATCATTTACCTGGTTCTCTAAACTGCAGCTCTGTTGATCAATTTGAACTTTCGTCGTTTCTCTTCGGTTCTGTCCCCTAAGTTTAGGCACACGAGTGATTGACAAATTTTCAAGCCCTCTCTTTTGTTGCGACTTAAAAACGGAGAGCATAGACATTACCAGTTGCTGGTGGGCCTAAATTTAGGAAACGAAGCCCATAAAGAAACGACGAAAGAAAACTACGTTTTTTGTGCAAAGGTTACTTGCCTCCTCCACTCTAAATGATCAACAGAGATGCTTATTAGAGAAGTGGACAACTAATAGGTATGAAATTCTATTTCTATCGTCTTACCTTCCCAAAAAATCGGTGCACCATCACACATGGCATTTTGGAAAAACCTATCAAAAATTGAAGTTTCACGGAACTTCAGAATGATAAGAAATATTCTTGAGGAATGAATTCTCGCATATAGGCTAGCTTTCCTGCCAAAAATTGATTGATAATAGATTAGAATTTGCTTTTAGTAAAACTTTTATAAAGCAAACAAATAGAAAACGAGACTCAAATGACTGATTCTCTAGGCAAATAGTGCAAAATCACGTTCCATCTCAATTGTTCAGACTTCAAATGGTCGTTCTGCACAACAAATCTGGCAAAGAACAAAGATCTGCTTATAAAGGCAGAGGCTCTTTTGACTAACACGGTAAGCTTTATTGCAACATTTATATTCAATTGTTTATCCAAGTTAAAAAATAGTGAAGAAGAGATTTTTAATTTAAAAAAACACATACACATGTCGGGAAACAAAACCTATATGATTTTCACTTTTTAATAAGTACACTCCTATGTCTACAATAAATTTTATTATCAATTTTATATGCAATAAAACAACTGTACTGGATAATATTGTGACTATATTGCACAAAATAATTTTACAACCCAGTTTTACTTTCAAATAAGAAGTTGAATCAAAATAAACAAATAAAGAACTAAGGAGAAATCAGACTAATGGGTAGTATATAAAAAAATCACTAAAAGTTAGTCATGAAAAAATTCGAATTAGAATCCAAGAGATTACACCTGATGATTAATTTTCAAATTACACAGCGGATTGGCAAAAATTGTGATTTCTAAAAATCAATCGAAGGTGTTAGGGGTAGGGTTTTTTTTTACAAATTCGCCTGTTTGTTTTTGTCATATTTCAAAATTTAAACAAACACCCAAAAATGTTTAGGACATCCTGTAGGAAATTAACACTTGCCAATTTCATTCTCTCTTGTTGCTTAAACCGTTTTACGTTAGTGATTCCCAGATAATTTTATTTGCTTTATTCGCATGAAAAAATAAACAAACTCGTCTAATAATTAAGGGTAAGAATCATATAAAAATGAGTTACGATATCATCAAGTTGGATTTGAGGGCCATTTCAAGAAAATGTTAAGAAATGCGCTCTTGGATACAAAATAAAGCAAAACAATTTTTTCACCCAAGAGTAGGAGTCTTATGAATATGAAGCACTAGGCTCACAATAAACCCAGCAATAACATTACTCTATCTAACTAACTGTTTAGTAGACTTATCACCTGTAATCAGTCTAAATACTAGGTTCATTAAAACTGTCATCTGGCGACCGAGATGATCCATGTATTCCTTCTGAGGCAGCTTTTTGCAGCGCATCCCTCAAATCATAAATCTGCTCAAAAAATTCAACAAGAAATGGTTCTGATAACACGCAAGCAATGAACTGTCTATAACCAATACACCAATTCTCATTAACGGCACCAACTTCTCCTGAAGCTTGCGAAGGTAAAGGTTCAACTCTTGTCTCTCGCTTTTCGATAGATATCGGTGTCGCCATTATTGTTTCGCCTCCTTCTGATGACACACTGGCGGAGATCCCAGATTCGAAGTCTTCATATAATATTTCAGGGGAATCCCCAATACATGAGGCGATGTCCTTGTAGCTCGATCCATACACTGTCTCAGATTCTGTCCTTTTTAAATTGTTCGCTGACGTCATAGCCTCGTTGTTACTATCAACGTAAACGAAATCGTCACTTTTTATGCTTTCAGTGCGTCCTGGTGATGAAGTGAGACTCCGCTGCGCATCTGCAAGCGCCTCTGTCAACGACATACCTCGTACAGCAACCCTTAATTCCAAGTCTTCCGGGCTGTCACTTCGCGGCGAGGCAGGACTAATAGATCCGTCTGCCTTTGGTGCTAATTCTGGACGCGCATCCATCGCTTGCTTTAGGATACTTTGATCATCTTGACGCTCGACAATGTCATCACCACGCGCAGTTGCGTCAGTTTCACGCGCGGCAGGATCAATTAACTTTACATCCGTAGATTCTTGCTTTGGATCGAAAGCAAGCGTAGTACCTTTTGATTCTACGTTACCTGAAAAGTCCAGTTGTTTAGAAGCAGAAGCCAAATCAGATGCACTTGTGCTGTTTTCATCTTGGCTCGCTGCATCACCAATTTGCAGCAAAAGTGTTCCCGCCCGCGCAACTGCTTGATACAACTCTTGTTCCTGATCTGATGATTCTCTGAATAATGAGTATAAACTTCTCCAAAGATTTATGAATTCGGGCTGAAAAGAAAACTTGACCGTGGTAATTAAATAGCAAAGACAGTATTGAATTTAGATGTCAATACCATGGTTGTTCAAAATCTCACTGCTAGACACCGTCAAGCTGATACATAAGAGCGCAGCAAGAATAATAAAAAACATTGTTTTGAAAGATCAGTTACCTTTGATTCAAGAATTAGGATAGCTCATGATCAGAAAACTTGTCCATCTGAACGATCTGAAAAATCAAATTTCCCGAAAGAGAACAACTAATGGCCAAAAATCTTGCACTTATCGGCGCCGATATTTGGTGGAGCGATCCTGATTTAGAAACAAAGTGAAACAAAGTTGGCATCCTCTATTAGTTCTTCAAATCGAGACTGAAAAATGACGATGGTCTCTAACGCTGACAACTGCGTTCTTTCCGTTCTCCAGTTCTCCAGTTAACATAACATCTACAGATTGTAACTATATAAGTAGATCTAACAAGCTTATATTGTAAGAATGCCTGTTCCAACTTGGCAAATTGTAAAGGATTTTTCAACTCTGGATTGCAACCCTGTACAAGGAAGTATCAAATGAAACAATGTCCCTTCGATGCTATGCAGCGGTGCCTCAAGTCAAAATATCTTTGACAAGGAGTACTGGAAGAAATTCTGTCAGATAAAGCCTGGTTTCGAGATGGCTGTAAGGTGCCGTAAGGTTGCGTGCCATTGCTCTCCGTCATCTGCCATCTTTTATCCTCCCAGCATCGCAGGCAATCATTTTCTAATGAAAACGTTTTCTTACAGTTCCGCAGGCAGGTGTTTGAAAAACCGTTAAACAACCAGGAGAATGCCGTAAGAGCTGGGGAAAGTAGCACACGTTCAACTTTCTCCCGGTTGTTACGGCAGTCTAACGGTAGTTCTAACACGTGGCTGCAGAACCGTTAGAAAACGTTTTCATTAGAAATAATTGCATGCGATGCCGGGAGGATGGAAGATGACAGAATCCAACCGCAGGCAACTTCACGGCACTTTACGGCTATAAAGAAACCAAGCTTTAATGATAGAAACACTTTTATGTTAAGAGATCATAACATAAGAAGCAACAATTATAGATTATCTTTATTTGTTACCAGAAACAAAATCCTTTGCTAGAAAATTCAAACCTACCTGTGACATATCTGGCATTTCTTCAACTTTGTCTTTTTCCTTCATTACCGAGGCGACAAAATCTTTCACTAACTTCTTTGCTGACTTTGGGGACTTTGACAAAATGTACTTTGTTGTATTAGGACTTAGTGGTCTCCCTTCTGCATCATCTTGACCACTACGAGCCTCTTTTGGTGTATCAGAAGTTTGGTTGGCATCTGCAACCGAGGCCAGTTGAGTATTCGAACTGGATTTTGGAATCTCACTTTCTTCAAGTGATTTCGTGGGTATCTTATCACTTAGTTCTTGCACTTCTACGTCTGCCACCGCGTCTGCTGCCAAAAAATCTTTACTGTTCTCTTTTAAACTCTTAGGCCAAAGGTCCCCTTCTAGCATCTCTGATGTGGGAGTCATGATTATCTCCCCCTCATCCTCTACAGTGCCCGCAACTCCTATATCACTAGGAATGACTATCAATGTATCCTCAATGCTAATTCCACAATGTTCAATTTCATCGATCTCCTCCACAGCTTCTGATGCGCTTTCCACAACATCGAATAATTCCTTCGTCGGGGAAGACTCCGCAGTGCTAGTAGCAGTCTTTGGCAATAAATGCATTTTGTATAATAATTTCAAACGTTCGTTAAATTCACCGCGACAAACAAGTCCACAGAGAAGTGAAAATTCCTTGAAGTTGATCAACCCATCACCATCCTCGTCTATTACCTAAAATAAAATGAAAGGAAATGAAATTACCTGCGAGAAGTTGCTTCTTCAGAAACTTCAGAGCAGAGAAGCAGAAACACTACAAACTTACAAACCTGGTTTGGAGAAAGTTTCAGCATAAAAATGAGGAAGGTTATTTGAAAAAATGAGAATTCATAGTCATATCATTTACTCATATGGGGAAATTGAATCTGCAAGGATGGGAGTCACTCTAAGCCAATGTGAAGGTTGATTTCCTCAGAAATTTTATTACCAAACATTAATTCGTAGGAGAACTGTCACAAATTGTAATGGTTTCCTACTTGCATTGGCAAATATTGGATCGAGAGAGGCATTCTAAGCTAAACTAAGGAGTGGCTACTAAAAAGTTCTTGAAGCTGGTGGTGATTCAAGTAAAACTAGAGCACTATCGCCCTTATCAGACCACTTTTCAGAAAACTAAGATTTTCGGAGAGGTCAAAGAAGTTCTAGAAGGGAACTCACCTTGAATAGGCGTCTCAACTCGTGCTACAAACCTCAAAGTGAGAGTTGTTCCATCCGTTTCCTTGTTGTCATGCTGGAACCACACAAATACGGACAGGTCTGAAACGCATAAATTAGGCCGTATCGCCCTTATCAGACCACCGCTGAAGAACGATGAATTTAGCATATCAAAATCTTTTCAAGGCCGTTGACAGTTCAACAAAGTATTTTTTACTTTCCCAGAAAGCCAGAAAGTTACATGACCAATCCTAATTTGATTGAAAATGATTTCAAAATATTGTTAATTTCACTCCCGCCTTTAACTCTCTTATTTTTGACGTCAGTCAACTCTAACCACGCGATGTGTCAATAGTCTACAAATCGAAAGGGTTTCACGCGGTGGACGCACCTGGGGACATAAATGTCAGTTGCAGTGCTCTTCCAAAAAGAACCGTAGGTCTCGCAATTTGTGTGCGATTCTCGAAACTTCTTTGGATATGAAACGAGAAGAGTTGGAGGAAACATTCATGAAGACTATTCTATGTTAACTGAAAGAGATATCGAGAAACGACACAAAATAGACAAAGTATGTGGAAACATCAAAGGAAATGTGAATTGTACTTACACCTTCGTGGCAGGTAGGTCAACTTCAAAACTTTATTGCAAGTCTTTTGAGCAAAACAAAACAGCGAAAATGAAGAAATATCAAAGAGATGACATCAGCAAACAATTTTCCCGCGCTTTTTGGATTAGCTAGGCCCAAGCTTCCTTTTAACTTTAACATTTTATTCAAGTCCGTTGCACAACACGGAATCGATGGTGGTCTGATAGGGGCGATATTACTCTATATCAAATTTGTCAAATTTTCCACTCTAACACTGGGAAACATGAGATCAAGAAGGGCATTCAAAGCCAAAGTAAAAGTCTTAGAAATAGAAGAAATATAGAACGTATTCTTCACAATTATACAACACTGAAGAGTTTCAAATACAGTATTACCCCACCAATTAGAACCTAATTTTTTAAAACCAGGCTGCTTGGCTTCTTATAAATGGAGAAATAAAGATAAAACCGGCTGAATAATTTCTTATAATTAAAGCAAGAAACTCATCAAATGTGCATCAAAAGAAATCATGAAATTTGTTATTATGTGGGTTACATTAAACCAAATGTTGGACAATGATTATTCAAATTCAGTTACTGTAACCTTAACTTGACAATGCCCTCGTGTGTAAAATAAAAACAGTAGAAAACATTAACTACATTAGTTACTAGCCATGTGATATTTTTTTAATTCTAAAAGCAAGCTGTCAGATTGTTTCGTTTGTTCGACACATAATAAGTTTTGTATTATGAAGTGCTTGAAAAATACAATTTTTCTAATCAAAATTATTTTTAAGACACCAAATTTAAAATTTCAGGCTAATTGGTTTCTTATATCAGGGTAGATGTTGCGCCATCTGGCAGGCTTCAGTTTCTTGTAAGTCAGTTTCTAAGTGGCGGGGTAATAATACAGCACAAGCACAAACCTTAAAGCATCTTTCTGCCAATTCACGACCAAGATCTCCTTGTCCCCAAGGCAATATATTTGTAAACAAAACAACAAATCTTTCATCATCAATCAAGAAATTTTCATGAGGATCTTTCCAGCCTTGTTCACTTTTTGGGTCTTGGCTCTTGAATGACGATTTGCCCCAATATTTACTCTGTAAATGACCAGCCTAAAATGCAATGATGGTAACGCAATGACATCAGAGTTGTACAGAATATTAAGATATACAGGGAGTCCCAAAAACATGTGCGCTGTTCGAGTGGCTACTGTGAAGGAGCCATGAATCCAATTTTCCTGTTTTTCAGATTTATGGGTGGAAGAGACCTTAACTTAGAGTTTGGCACCGAGTTTCAGTAAATCTGAAAAGTAGTTACTGATTCATGGAGCAAGAAAGTCAAAACCAATGATTTCCTCAAAACCAGAAGATTTTAGCGCAGTATTTAACCTCATAACTTTAGCAATAACTAGACTTTATCCTGCCAGAAAACTTTTGGGATTAATAAATGACCAAAAGGCTCAAGAATATTGCAAGGAAAGCGACATTGTTGGCTCAGATTGATCTTATGGCCTTGGAGAAACAAAATAACTGATAAGCGCATTTCATGGCCTGCAGCACTTTCGCTGCATATAACCATTTCTTGCAGCCATAGGTATGTCTTTTATCAGTTTCCCCAAAATCTAATCACTGATTACCTGATTCACTTATGGAAAACTAAACAACTAGCTCATTTTCACTGAATTTCTTTGTTTTTGATATTGATGGAAAACATCAAATCCTCTGTTTTTGAGGTAACCAGAGAATCTTTTGCAAAGCATTGAAACAGCAAAAGAAATTAAATGCAAGTCCTACCTTGAACAGCATAAAAAGTTCCTCTAACTCTGCAGCAGTTAACGATGAATCTGAGCATAAACTACGAACAACACTTCTTTTCATACTGTCTTCCAGGTACTGAAGAAAAATAAACGGAGTATCGTATCTGATAAAATAGTGAGAATCAGAGTGGTTGATCTTAGAGCAATGAAGTAAGGGAAAGAAATATGAAGAAGCTTAGTGGCAAATCCCAAGCTCAACTTTGTTCTACTTATCGAGATAGCAGGTTCCACGAAATAGAAAAATCGGTGCTTCCTAATCGCATTAAAGGGGCAGGGTGACGTAACGTAACAAACTTTTTCGAAACGATGATTTTTCAGGATTTTTGATAGTCCCTATCACAGAGATTTTCGACTACTTTTCTCAAAATATAGGTGTTATTTTGAAGATGGACTCTTGAATTTTCTAGAGAAATAAACCAAACACCCATACGTTGTAGGATTGCAGAGATATTGGTGGATTTTTACAAGTAACTTTATTGTGGATTCACCCCATCCACCAAGATCTGAATGGAACACAATGGCCACGTGTGGGTAATAATATAGATCATAGAGATAACAGGTTTGTTTACGGTTACGTGACCCTGCGCCTTTAAAGGCAGTCTGTCACTCATTCGATTGGGTGATTCGGACAATACAAAGAATAGGAAATTACAATGGCTGCTAGCCCTCCTTTGTTTCAAATACATAGATTCGCAAAGAAGTCAGTTGTGTTGAGCGCTGACTTGTCGCGGCCAATAAGAGATGTGACAGATTGCCTTTAACGAATGGTTTATTGGATATTACCTGTTCCATAAAGACCCCGTTTACATGGGATCAGATCCGTACAGATCCAATCCTAAACTAGCTCATTTAATCGTTGTGTTTACACGGGACGTCACATCCGATCCCATTTGGATCTGCTATCCATACCCAAACGGGATCGCTTTCGAAAGTGAGCCCGATTGGATGCGATCCCAGAAACGACTCGTGTAAACAGGTGGGATCGGATTCAAACTGGTATGGATATGAACTGACAAAGAAAATTCAAAAGCCTTTGTTGACACTTCAAGGAGGGAAATCAGAGATGAGGCAAAGAGTCTATCAGAGATGTATAAACCTAATTGGATTTCAAGTTAAAAATTTATTTAGGGTTTTCGTATTATTTGGTACAAAGCTACCTTGGATTCTCCTTTCTTTTTTGCTTAAGTATCAGAATTGTAAGTGTCATCCAAAGTGGGGACCAGATGACCTTGTGTCTATCCCAGCTTTGGATGGCACAGTAGAATGTAACAAATTTTTGTGTTTTAATCTTCTTTATATTGATAGAAAAAAAAGTCTATCAGAGTGCAAAATTTCAAAGTGTCTAAAAATGAGACAAAAGGTTGTTTACCAGGCGCTCCCAAAAGCTCATAAAAATCCTAATGGATTCGATCCTGTGTAAGCAACCTTCAAAAAGGTGGAGCCGATCCCAATTGGATACGATCCCGTGTAATCGAGGTCTAGAACCAAGCATTTTGTGGACAACAGGCAAAGTAAGTTTTTGGAGCATTCAAACCTTCCAGACGCTTCCTTCTTAGAAAGCTGCTCATATACTCTCATGAATATGCTCACACAGTATTTAGCTTCCCTTCTCGACGTTCTTTTCCTGAGGGGCCTTCAAAAGTACTCTTTTCAGTGTTTCACTTCACAATAGAACGCATGCGAAGGCTCTCGAGACTTGCAAAAGTTTTAAAGTTGATTTCGCTTTGTGATTCATTTCGTCTAACAAAAGAGTTTTGCTGGCGTCTTCTTGACTCACGTCTTCTTGCTAAAACAGCCCAGTATATAATTCTTGGTAACAGCATTTAGTATCAATTATGTCCAAATAAAATAGATCTAACATTATCATCATAAAGTGCTACCTGCACAACTTTCAATCGTTGCGAATTCCGAAGCTTCTCAATGTTTTCTGCTGTGATGAATCCAAATTTCTGGTACGACATCAGGATCAAATCCGCAACATCGATAGATGACCGTTTCTAAAAGAATATGACAAAAATATTATAATTTGTAAGGTGCATGCAATTAGCAACAACTGAACGGGGAGCACGTAAAACTATTATTCTTGAAGGACAAGTGTGGAGTTGGTATAATTGTTGATTATTCAAGAGATTATACTATTGTGAATGGTGTGTAGTACTTTTTTCAATTTTTTTCTCTTTTAATCTGCGAAACTACATATTTCAATCTGCTAAGAAGTGCGAAATGACGTCATTATCTATGACATCACTTCACGTTGACCTGAACGAGGCTGCCAAATGTGTTGGTATTATACCACTCACATTGCTAGCCTCTTCATAGCGCCTTCGCACACTGGTACAAAATACAAAATGGCGACGATATTTGGCCTAGCTTACGAAGATTCATTAAACAATTTACGAAAGTTGGAGGCATCAAAACTTGGAAAGAACTCACGATTGCTGTTCAGCAGTTGGTAAGGTTGCTTCTTAATAATAATTTCATAAACCCCGGACCTGCCCTTTAAGACACGCTGATAAATAACTGGACAAGATATTGGGTATAAATAATTTGCAACGTTGATATACCAGGGATGCAGAGTTCGATACTGCTGAGATGCTAAATAAATTTTAGCTTACCATAATATCAGCTTTGGTATGTCTTGTCTTGCTCAATACGGCTGGTTCATCTCTGTTGCTAACTCTTTCCAAATAATCACTTAAAATCGTCATTGCTTCCCCGTCATCTGAACATTTTAGGATCTTCTCTTTGTTTACTTCTAAACATGTCAAGGCAACTTGGAACAGAACCTAAGGAAAATAAATTCCTTTTCAGGGACGATAAATCAATGCTTAAAAATCAAAAAGTTAATGAATAGTATGCCAGGGTCCACTCAGGTAACTGGTCAAGCAGGAAAATATTTCTTAATTTCAAAAAAATTTTCTTCGCTCATCATTAAACTTCTCAATGTGATCTGGGTGATGAAACAAAATTTTCCAAGCATACTATTTTGCATTAAATTCAGTGGCGGACACTTTGCCAAATATTGGGAGCGAGCCTATTTTTTCGGTTAAATAGCATTTTTTATTTCTATTGCCTTTCAAACAAAATAGCATTGTTCTAGCCAACATGGGGAGACTAAAGCACCCCTTCGTCCATCCCCCCAAGTGTCCGCCACTGACTAAATTCATCCTAAATTCCAACATTGCACAATTTTCGTTGCAGAATCGTGCCATTTCAATGTTTGTTGACCTTGAGAGAAATCACTAACTTTACTCTGCGTAGTTAATCGAGGACCAACATTCTAGTTGTATACTTTGCTCAACTTGCCACGGGAAATTCCACGATTTCGTTGGCGAAGAATATCTACCGTGTCTAATCAACATACTTCCATTGAACTGGATATGAAAAAACTTTCTGACGATTAGATTTCAATTATGCCATTAGGCAAAATGTAAGACTATTTGGAAAAAGAAATGTCAGTTTTGTTTTATATGAATCGCAACATTTCATCCGGAGTCAAACAGCGGAAATGGTAAAATCCGAGGATATTATGAGGCAGAGAGAACATGATCCTTACCTTTGCACCATCGTAAAAGAAACAATCCATAATGCTTACAGCACTTGCAACAGGCATAACACTAAAATCAGACCAGAAAAATCGTTAGCAGAGATGTAGAAACATAGTAATAAAACTCCATTTCGAGAGGTAAATGTGTGCCCGTATGTTGAAAGAAGAATACTGAAACCTCTGTGGACCCTGGAATTAAGGAAAATTGATTTCTTACACAGACAAGACAGGCTTTTTTTTGTTTCGAAATTCGAAATCATATACCATTTTTGAAAGTATTCTAAACGGTACACTATTTTATCTACCTGCTTCTTATTAAGTTTCCTATATTCTGTATATCAAACCTTACCTGACGAAAATTGTGAGGAACCACGAGAGGGATATTAGACTAAGAACACCCAATTTCTCCAAATGTGAATGCAAATCGGCCATGTGTTCTTGAGTCAACTTCTCGAAAACACCTGCAATTAACAATAAATCTGAGTGAAATGTCGGCCTTTTTTTGAATCATGATAATAAACATTGAAGTACCCTCATGTGATTAGTTATCCTCACTGCTACAGCCATACTTAGAGAGAGACCACAACGCAATAATGAGCCTAGCTCGAGTTTGTACAGAGCCTGAGGCTTAATATTTTCTGTATTGCCAGAAAGAAACAGTTATTATATAGTTTATCACCAGACTGAAGTTTCAAAAACGAGGCAATACAGAGTCCCACCACTCCAATTGGTTAATCGTACATTTCCCGCGGGTTTCCCGTAGCCTTGTATAATACGATACAGGGACGCGTTTTTGTCGCCACAGCAACTGCTTTAGGCCTGTGAGATTTACAGTAAACTCAAACGACATAACTGCAACAAAATGTGTTTGATTAAATGATGTGAGTGAAGATTAGAAGCTGTCAGGTAATAAAACTCATACTAACCGGTTTTGTTGTTGTACAGGAAGATATAAAGCCCTCGGTCTTAATGCACAGACCTCGCAAGCTCGGTCTGTACTTTTAAGACCTCGGGCTTGATATTTTCCTGTACAACACAAAACCGGTTAGTATGCGCATAGTGCTTCAGGATCAGAATCAAACAAGCTAGAATCAAACTTGCCTCGCATTGATCTAAAAGTTATCCCTAGAATGACCAATAAATTTATCACAAATTCAAACCTTGATCAACAAGAGCGCCAACAACTTTCGTATTGTAATAATCTGGTAGCATTCGTTCACAAATTGCAGTCAATAACCAGAATGCCTCTTCTTCAGTGCAGTAAAGCAACAGCACGGATGATACTATGTTCATGGCTTGGCAATAACCTGGAAGGAAAACATAAGAAACAAGTTTGATGGCAGTGGAAAATCGTTCGACAGATTAAGGAATCTGGTGCGTGACTCAAGATGAACTATTGGCTTCAATAGTCATTAGTTTACCTCTAAGCTACGAAGAGAACTGACAAATCTTTTTAATACCCAATATAAATTGGTGCAAGGTAGAAAGTAAAGTTGAGTAAATACTGGTAGTAAATTCTTAAATACAGAAGATGAATTATGCAGCACAACGACTGGACAAATCACTTAGCTTGAAAGAGAATAGAGAAAGAGAAAGAGAATGGACAAGAACGGCCCAACAATTGTGGGTCCTTTTTCTTTACAGGTGAGTAGCAGTACTTACCAATCGTGGGGTTTCTCCAGGCATACGCAGTAAGAACTCTTCTCAAAGCAGTTATTCCTACCTCAGATTGAAAAGCAGGATGACCAGGAAGTGACCTAAAAGAACAGGAAATGAAACGTTGTAATTTCGCAACAGATTGAAGCATATCTATAGGCCCAGTATCGCTACAGTAACTTAAGTCACTGGACAACGAAGAACAGAAATATGTGCAAGGATAAAGCAGAAAGGCGAATGACTGAAGGACTGTTATTCTTTTTCGTGATAAATTTACCTGCAATCTAACGTGAGGCAAACTTTATTCCTTGCTATACAATTGTTGAATTGTAAGCACCATATGCAGTTGGGACCGGATGACTTTATGTCCTTTCCCACTGTATATGGTACAGATTAAAAAAGTCGATTTTCCTTACTTATAGTTTTAATTGATGATAAATAAAAAACTGTCACAAAAAGTATCGCTTGAAAGGAAACAGACTCTTTAAGCTCCTAGAGTAACTTTTTCATCTCGGCTTAAATAAATCTTTTGTTTGCGATCTACTGCCTATTTGACTTACAGCCTCTTCCAGGCTTCACTTTGAACTAAAAACTCCTTAACGAAATACCATCGAATGGATGAATGACTATTGAACGGCTCATTGACTGAATGTCTACACTATCAGCTGATTCAAAACACATTGGAGAGTCGATTAATTAATCCTTACCTATGTAGGTCTCTTTCGATCTCTTCTTGAGTCATAGACATCTTGCCAATGCTGTCCTCAACCATTCGTTTGTAATATCCAGGATGAACTGCGATCTAACGAAAAATACAAAATGTACTTGTCAGAATAACTATGACTGTTGATAGCAACTTTATGATTAAGCATTCGCGTAACCATCTTCATAGATTGATTAAAAACAATCACCAGAAAGCAAGGACAAACCAAATAGCTTCTAACCTCATTGATAGCTCCAGAAAACAGTATCCATGTTTCTCCTCTGAACTTATCAGGAACTCCCCGTAGAATTAGTTCATGGGTCTTTGGTGTTCTGTACATACACATACCCCTGTGTGGACAGAAAAATATGTTATTCTAGCATCTGACTGCAAATTATCGAACAGGATCTTGTAAGCAATACAGCTGCAATGAAAAGTCAAAGAAATTAGGCTGATTAACAACCTGACAAAGGAAGAAGAGGAAGCAAAGATTTTAAATACACTGTTGATCACTCGTTGATATCATAACAAGTAAATATTTTTCAAAATGAGACTGATAAAATATCCTAAGGGTTGATATACGAAAATATATCAAAATCAAATGTCTAATACAAAGAATCGTTCACGAGCAACATGGAATGTAAAACATTTCTGAAATAGTTTTCAACCGCGAAAGACATTTGTTTAACCCAATCTCAGCCGTATCTTATGAAGCTTAAAACCAAATTTGTTTTCAAGGCTCTACTAGGGGAGCTTTGTGATCCAACTTTTGAAAAATTTCCATTGAAAGAAGTAAAGGATCACGACTGATGGGTGTCTTTCCACGAAAATTCTGACTTTTTCGAGTGGCATGGCATCAAAAATTACTCCATTCTTGATAGATTCTAGTAGCTTCCCGAAATACATTTGTGTTTGAATCTTCATTTCCACGAACTTGGCTTTCATAACCGTTTTCATTTACAAAACCAACAAACTTAGGCAAATTATTCGGAGGCTGAAGGCCCCTCTCAGCCCCCACTTCCAAAATGCCTGTATGTTAATACCTTCCATATTCAGCAAAGTGAAGATTCCAAATATGCTCTTTGACAGATTCTTTTGGTGATATTTCTCCTTTCGTATCATCTGTAAAAACATGCTTCAGTGCTTGTTGAAAGGGTATTCTTTTGTCACTCTCTCCATTGTAATTTTCAAGATATTCTGGAATCATCCTAAAGGAGGTGAAAGAGGATCATAAAAAAGTGGAAACAAGGGCCAGAAGACGATATTCATGTGGCCTTAGTGGCGCCTTAACATTGATATGGGTCAAGTATTGATTCCCAATCAAGTCGTTGTGCAAGTGGTTTGTTTTTCTCCGCTTCTTCTTCTCTGTTGTCCTCGATGTAAAACAGTTCGTAGGCCAGCTCGGAACAAGGCAACTGCATACCGCTAGTCTTCTCCTGTGCAGTGAAATAATATCTCTGCGCTGCGCATGTAAGAATAAGATTTTAATGGTGGCATGCAGTTGCCCTGCTCGGAATTGGCCTGCAAACTATTTCATATCGAGGAGGACAGAGAAAACGAACCAGAGAGAAAAAAATCCACTTGCAAATCGACTTGATAGGCAATCAACACTTTAGCCATCTATATCAATGTCTAAGTGCCACTTAGGCCACATAAATATCGTCCTAAAGCGCTTCGTGGAACAAGTTGTTTAGTCAGTCTTTCTTAGTCTAAAATTTCTCCTTCTTTCTCTCTGCAAAATAAAGAAGTAATGCCACTACGACCTGCCACTACGACCTGCCACTACGACCTGATAAAATTTCAAGCAAGGTAACATTTATATTAGACGATATAATTCAAGAAAGCTAAGCTTAAGTTTAGGTATCAACTTACTTGACAGGAGGAGTCTTTGCTAGGAAATCTGAAATCTTTTCCATAAGAAAATCACGATTCCTCAATGAAGCCAACAAAATGTTTGTCTGTTGGAATAAAAAAGCATTGACTTAACAATCTTTATCGTTGGAAAAATCACAATAAAAAGGCCGAATGACATAGTTGTTTGATTAATTTAATGCTTTGGTTTTTACCAGTTATTTAGCAAATTCAAGCTGCGACAATATAAAAAGAGACACATGGACACGCCCAACAAGGCATTGAATATTGCTACCTTGCTACAAGCATTTTGGTACCCAGAGAAGGAATATTGCGAAGCAAAAAGATCACATTTGAATATACCCTACTTAAAGCACTGACAATAAGGAGATTTGTAAAACGTAACTAATTTTGGTACGTCCTTGTTTGTTTGTTTGTTTGTTTTCAATTTGTTTTGAGTGGGATTGTCAGGATTTCTAGCTGCTGAAAGCTAATTTAGGCCCATGTGCATGCCGCATCCAGGCATGGGACCCCTAGTTTAACGTCCCTTCTGAAGGACGACGAGGTGAGTTGTGAGGTCAGGCCTCCGAGGTCACCCATCCGAAGTCTAACCTCACTCGACCTAGCTGAACTTCAGTCACCTGACGAAGACTGTATAACCCCCCCGGCCACTCACCCCTTAAAATATAGATATCTCCAACTTTCACCTGGCAGCTCATCATAACTTTTGCTAGCCAGCAGAATCATGATCGTTGTGGCCAAAAACCGAGAACGCAATTGCGCACATCTTAGTCCGACTAGTGCAAATTGTTTGTGCGAGCAGCTATGATTTTTCAAATGTATACGAAGATACTGAAACTACATAAAAATAAGCAGCCCTGAATGTAGATTAGTACTTTTTTCAGAAACTTCATTGAAGGGTTTATCAAACATTCCCACACACAAATGAATACTTTTTAATAAGCAGTGAAATTACCTTTGACTTGATAGTAATATGAAGAGCATTCGGTAACAACGATGTGGTGTCCATTTTTTCCACTACAGAAATCTCCCTCATAGGGATAATAACAATGCATAGGTCTTTGATCCTGCTTTCAAAACAAAGGTAATTAGGTGACACAAAGAGAGTTCCCCAGATGTGAGCTTTTGCGAATGGACTCCATATTGTGCATTCTTGAGTTCCATCAAGTTTCTCTTCTTTAGGCAGTCGAAATACATTCCTGGAAAATGAAAGAAAAGAAATGACATCTATTACTGAAAGGCTTGGCATTGTGTAGATATGAAGGTTGGAATATCCAGCTTTCAAGCCAACTAGTACCAACTGATGAAGAAAAAGATGGGGAAATAAGAGTGTCCTGCCAACAAACTAAGGACTGGTTCACAAATCAAACTAGGTCGTTTGGGTCGTTAGATTCGTGCAAAAAGACCCAAAAGACAAAGACTCGGGGTTTGAGTCCTTCTTCTTTTGGGTCTTTCAACTAAAGACCTACCTGTAATGCTCGCTCTTAGCTCTTGCTTCCAAATCCCTCTTCAGAGTCGAATGGACTTTCTTCTTCACCTTTTTGCCACGTTTCATTCTAACAATTCCAAAGGGAAGATATTTCATGTCAAATGCTTCACAAATTTGGAGCAAAATTTGAAAACAATCTGGAACAACAGCGTTATCTCCTGACATAGAGAAAGCTGTTCGTGTTACTGTCGTTTCATCAGAATATGAAAAGTCAGATAAAAACCGAAAGATGTAATTCCGTTCCTTTTGAACAATGCTCACGTTTCTTGCCACCAGAAATGTGTTCAAATGTCATGTCTTTGATTGCAATGATTTCATAATAAGAGCCGTGTTGCTCTTCTCAACAACAATAAATCTTTTGTTTTTCTAAAGAATGATCTGAATCGAATGATGTATCTATACATTTTCAAGATTTTTTGAATGTGCAAAATAGTGAAAAAGGCTCTAATGCAACACAATCGAACCTCTCATATAATAATGTATAAAGAAATGGCTCGATCCAGACTCTTTTGTAGAATAGCTAAAAGAAACTCATCGCTCTCTTTAAACAATATTCACAACTTAAAATATTTCACGAAGGAGAAAACAAACAAAATGTAAAGGCCTCTTCTCTTGGGCCCGTCGGGGACTTGCTCCCGGGAAAAATTTTCATGACAACGCTCTTTAGGTCGTTGGAAAGCGCCCTATTTTTGGAAAATTTGTCATTGAAGAAGCAAAGGATCACGACTAATAGGACAGAGCAGAAACTGCGTAAACAGACGTCATCATCCAATCCGAGATAAGGAAGTGTTTGAATAGATAAGCTTTTGAAATGATAAATGAACAGTTTAAGGCCCTAGGAAGAAAATATCAAGTGTTGCCTAATTTCGGGATGTTTTGTAGGGAGCTAGGGAGGCTCAAAGTTACGAGTTTTTGCGCATGCGTGCGCAGTTTCTGCTCTGTCGACTAATAGGGGTCTTTCCCAGAAAGATTTTGAAAATAAGACTTCAATTTCACAAGGAAATAGATTGTTTATGAGTTAAATCACATTGAAAGTGTGCGTTGCTTGATAGATTCGTGTGACTTTGTCGATGATAGATAAGTTGAATCGTCATTTCCATGACCTTGCGTTTCACGGCCTTTTCACTCACAAAGTCAACTAACTTCAGCAAATTATAAGGGGGCTGAAGTCCCCCCAGCCCCACGCTTCCGACGCGCCTGTTTCTTTCACCATTAACTTTTCCGAATCTCATAATGGTGAAACCACATTTAGGACACACCACTACTCCTTATGACGTAAGAAACATATCGAACTAAGAAAGAAAAGATAGCAGCTTTTTTGAGGTCCGGGGAAATTGTACTTCTTGTGCAGTAATGGGAACGGAGTATACATCCACCGTTCCCGTTACCATGTGAGTTAGATTTTGGTCCAAAATGGAAAGATTGGCAACTTTTCTGAGGTCGAAGGAAATGTCCTTCTCATACAAATTTAGAATAAACCGCACCCCTTTAAAAGGTGGCCAATATTTTGAGCTAATAACGAAAAACAACACAAATCAAATTTCATAATTTTCTCACCTGTGTGGAGTAGGTAAAGATTTGTCCTGTTCAAATGACTCTTCAGATAATAACCTGCGTAAAAGATAAACAAAGGCTTTTGTTCATTTGATAACTTCGTATATCACAATGCTGGGAATCATTAAGCTATACTATATATCATGATATTTTTCACTTATCAATTGTTGATCTGAGCTGAGCCAAATGATTTTTGAATTTGTATGAATTTGTATGAGATTCATGTAAGAACCTTACTTATAAAGACTTTATATGTAAGAACCATAACATAAGTGCATAGGAAACATTTCAAGCTGTTACAGGAAATCACAGGCTCCTTTATGCGGGTCTTTACCCCCTGGCTATCACTGGTTATGTTTAGAAAAATGATTTGTCAAGAATCCTGGCATCGATCTTGATATTTTCTGAAATATTTTTGCACTAATAGCACATCACTATCTGCCTTTAAAATTTGCTAAATCAGCATGTAAGACACTGGTTAAATCTTACCTTCTCATTCCAATATTCGCCAGCTGTTCCATCAATTTAAACGTCTCCGAGACATGCAGCAGCAACGAGAAATAATGCTGTAAAAAACGGAAAGATTTCAAATTGAAAATTCAGACCTTATCATCAAATTTGCAAGCTCTAGATCTAGAGGCACTAGCAACAAACTAACGTTCATTTGGAAACCATTACTGAGATAGAAAATTGCACTGGCAAATGTAAACTTAACCTCATTCCAAAAGGATCCTCTCAGCTTACGCCAATCGGTAACAACTTTTTGCCGCTCTTGTGTGTCAATCAGACTATGGCTCAGGGTCGGAGGAAGGCGTTTTTGGCTAGAAAGCAACCTTCTAAGTCCTGATAGCTAGTTTCATGGTACAGCAATTGCAGGAAACTGCCTTTAGTGGTGTTTTAGGCTAGGTAATTTTGAGAAAAACCAACGGTGATTCCAGCCCAACTGTTTAGGCCATATTGAGGGCTGTTGAATCAGTACAGAGATAAAATAATTCTGAAAGCGTTGGGAAATGAGTCGTAGTGTTGTAGCGGTATCATTTCAGTTAAAAGGCAAAACTATGACATGTACCGAGTCTAATGTCAACGCACCTCTCCATCCCTTGTAATGACCTTAATAGCATCAGGTAGAACCACACTATTCGTCCGTTCTAATCCCTGAAAAGAAAATCGAGAATTTATTTGAGATGATTAACCAATATGATTAGGAGAAAGCAACAGCCTTGCTAGATATCAATTGAACGAAGTTGTTGACAAAACCTCTTGAGTCATTTTCAAAGTATTTCGTTGTTATCCTATTGTAGTTTTTGCTTGAAGAGGACCTAACTACTCAAAGAAAACGATGATTTGGCCTTGCACTTTTTTTGTCACCTATTGCTGACTATTTTCGCACATTACAGCATCTTCAAAGCAACCCCTCAGAATAACATGAAAAATCACTATCCATCATTTGTGATTGTAAGAGAAACGAAAAATTTAGAAACGCAAATAGTTGAGAAGACAAGTCTAATGGCTGTCAAACAGAGAAGAGAGTTTTTTGGCACAGTGCTAGGTTTGATCACATTTATAGACACCTGGTCAGAAGCGCCGGGAAGGGGGGGCAAGGGGGGGCGGTCGCCCCTCCAATGTTCTCCAGGACCAATTTTCTAATTCTTCTAATTCCGGCTTAATAATTGTGGGGGGGGGGTAAGGCCGATGATCTTGGCAATTACAATGTGTATGAGTATAGGTTTCTACAATCTTGCCATTTTAATTCCATTCTCCCACGATCTGTACAGCATTTCTCGTGCCGAAGCACTCAGATCCCCGTTCGCTCCACGTTTTGTATATGTCATCAAGATACCTTCTTGAGGACTTAAGTCAAAATCTTTTTCACGAACGAAGAAAAAGATTTTGGTAGTTGGGTATAGATAACGAAGTGCATGTTAAGAATCTTTCGGCGAAATGCTGGAAGGTTGCTGGGAGACTTGTGTTAAAGCCATAGCATAAGTTGGCTTTTGAAAACTTTTCAAGACAAACTATTATTGAATTTTCCAAGACTTATAGTTTTTGAGGCCATGGAAATTGTATTGTGAGAACCGTTCTAGGACAAAGTAGAGTGTGTTTGCGCAAACATTTTCCTGTGGATGTGATTCATTGGAAATAGTTACAACATTGTGAAAGTTTTCGTTTTGGTCTTGCTAAAGATGGCATTCAGGATAGGCATTCTTAGCCAAAGAATACCATGTTTAAAAATTTTACTGGAGATGCTAATTTAAATGACAGTTGCAAAGTGATCAACAATTCCAATGTAGCACAGGCTAAAATGTGATCGGTAGAAGTGTTCTAAGCCAAAGTAAAGAGCGTATCCACAAAAATTTTCCTGGGCAGACCCCCTCAATGTCTGCTTGACCTTGAATTTTCCACTTAACCCGATGCCTTCTTTTTCACAAACCATATACACTGCGTATTTCTGAATCTGAGAGTACATGATAAACTCTTTTGACCATTCCATTACCGAGTGGCGCATGTTAGATTGGTCGCAGAAATTTTTGGGGATCCAATAGTTGGACGCTCGGTCCCCGGTTGGACGTCATTTTCTATTTGTGGTACCCTACTCGTGTTATTTAACAGACTCATTCATCTTAAGGTCAATCCATAAAAGGGGCGTTGGTCGCATTTACAGCCAAAGTAGAGGGCGTGGTCCAAGAGAAAATTTCCTGGGGCTCCGCCCCAGACCCCTTTTTTTTCGCCGCTCCAATAAAAAATCCTGGCGGCGCCACTGCACCTGGTACATTTATTTTCAGGCTGAAAGTGGAGCAAATTGCAAATAAAGAGTCTTACCAGTATGTCGGTCCATCTGATGACTAACTTTGTCTCTTTGCCAAGAAGATAGGAATAGAAACATATGTGGTTGACAGATAAATACATCCATCCTTGCCGAGGTAGCTTCCCTTTCCATATACTGCATGAATAGTCTAGAAAAATTAGAAGAACTTGCAAAAGAACTTACGACAGTCTTAAGTTTTCTTCAAAAATTTTTCTTGAATACTTAAAAAAGAAGCAAAACACTGTACTTCTAAAAATATTTGAGATTTCAGAAAAGTCCAACGACAGATTTACAGTAAAATAGCTTAAGTTTCTTTGAATCCGTTCATTTCTGAGAAATAGGTAATAGAAGTTTACACCCATCCTTCTAAAGATCTGAAACCGATGCTCATCCAATTTGAGACAAAATTTAACTTACAGTTGACAAGTTTTTCTTCTTCAGGCATAGCAAATAATCTTTTAAATCTCGAGCAAGCTGCTTGGAATTTCGTACTCTCATTATCACCAGATGGTTCTGCAGCAATTCCTTCAGTGTGTGTTGCTAATAGACTTACAACTTTGGCTTTCACAAATTCTTTAGCATCATCCGTGGAGTCAAAGTTCTCTGCAACAAGACAGTTAAAAAACTGAATATATAATATATGAAGTCCCTGCTGAAAACAGGCATATGAAAATGAATATTAGACTGCATCGCTCTGGGGACCTAACCTACTTGACCAAAATTTGTACGGAGATGTGCCTACAAAAAAATTTGTTCACCCTGCTCCAGAATTTTTGCTTTCTTTGGATACCATGTTCTAGAAAAAATAGGTGAAAACGCCGGATCGCCCCCCTCCAGGGGGCATCGCTACATGTTGTTGTGAGAGCCATCTTGTACCATTATCTTTGTGATCTTGCTCAGCCATTTTAAGCTACAGAATGACTTCCCCAAAATGTTCTTAAAATATGCAGATTCATTTTACTCCCCAGTCTAAGCTGCACTGTCACCATTTTTATCCAGTCCAATTCTAGCAAGATGCAAGAAACAGCTATATATTTTTTAAAATGGCATTAAGCAAGAAATTTCTACAAGGAGCAGAGATCAATCATGTTGTGAACAGAATATGCCCCCCCCCTGCAATTCACTATAAATTGCAATTTCTTTGTCAAAACTTTACAAAACTTAAGTTGCATGCCACCTGGCTCATAAAGTTTTACTTGTGGTCATCCTCAGCCAGTATGGGTAAGAAATACTGACACAACTTTATTTTAATTCCCAACTTAGGACCTTTTCCTGTGAATATTTCTATGAAATGCATAAATTATGAGGACTGCAAGAATTTTGCTGGATGAGGAAAAACATTTCAATTAATTTGCAAATTCACATCGCAGGCTCTGAGGTTGACTCTTCTTATATATACAAAAATTTACCGTGCAATTATCCTGCCTAAGAATTATTTTCTACAAAAATCTACTGCACAGTCTTCACATGCCTCAAGAATTCTTATAATGTTGATTTGCCTCAGGCCTAAAATGATAGATCAAACCTAAACCTTTCTTATTTCTATCATTAGTTTTAATCTTGTAAAATGTGTCTTGCAAAGTCTGGCAATTAAAACATCCATTCATAAAGGTGTATAAATATTGATTTGAAATTATGAAAATCTGCAATGACCACCTGCCATGTTTTAGTTTTACTGAAATAATAATTTCTTTCTTGTGCAAATTTGACAAGGTGGTCCCACATTGTTCTAGGGCACCAAAGTTGTATTAACACAAGCATTGCTGGAATCATATACTTAGGCAAAACTATCATTTCAGAAACAGGTTGGTAACACACAAGCCTTGTACACATTACATGGTAAAACAGCCTAAGAACTCTCTGAAAATTTTTTTTCTATCTGTTTTTAATTTCTTAGTAGTTTTTCTTACAGAAAGTTTACAGTGTTCCATATGGCTCAAAATTCTTATCAAAATGTGAATAATTCTTGCAAATGCACAAGGAGTCTTGAGAATTTTCGTAAAGTCAATGTGCACAAGGCAGTATTGCAAATTACACAAAACAGGTCTTGTGTACAATAATGCTATTTTGTTGCATACTGTAGGAATTCTGGTAGGCAATCTGCCTGCTGCTCAAGGTCTGTTTAATTGATCTTGCAAAGTATTCAACAGACAGTGATTAAACTCCTTTGCTATGGAAAATGCCAAAAGGCAACTCTTGGAAGTTCTTGTTATGAAATTCCTGGAGTACTTCACATCTCTCCAGGATTTTTATGGAAATGACAAAAATTCTTCCAAAACTTTTGAAAGAAATGTGGCACTTCAATACAATAAAATTATTTTGACAATTTTCTTATGAAAACTATTGAGGATTTTAAATTTCTTTGTCAAGACATTTCCTTACTAAAACTAGATTGAATTGCATCTATATACTCTTCTCCCAGATCACAGAAAAATGGACAAGGGAACTACGGAACTAACAAAGAAAAACAATTTGTTTATTCAATAAACCTCAAAGAAGAGAGTAGCATCCATACCTAGAGTATTCAAAATATAAGTCTGCAGCCAATTCCAATCATCTTCAATTGACTTTCTTGACGTAGCAGTTGCAATAACTATGAAAAATTTGATAGCATTAAAATCACAATACTTCTTCCTCTTAACCTATTTTTCAAAAGCTATTGTTCAAAACACTCAACTACTTTGTGCTAAGCAATTGCAACTGAAGTGACGGGCAAGAAAACCTACTTGATCGTGCAACCAGGTGGTCCATGGAAATTTTCAGTTCATAATTTCTAGCAGGAAATTTCGTAAATTATATTTATTTTGTGTATCATGCACTGTTTTCTCATGTTTCATAATGAAAATTACATATAAATCAAGTAAGTTACTGAGCACAACTCTTTTTTATATTTATTATATTAGCTTGTATATACATTTTATGTGGCAAATGATACATACATACATACAGGTTGTATCTCATATACATATAAGTTGTACTTCTACTATGTGTTTTTGCAGGAACTTTAAGCATTATTTTTGTTTGGTTGCAGGAAGGGAAATATTTTTTCATGCCGTCCTGACGTGCTAATGCCAAAAGAGACCTTCTTCATCATGAGATCTAACAGTATTTGAAAACCATCATCTGCTTTGCACCAAGAAGATCTAATCTTGTTATTTTCTACTACCCTTAAAAATTCTTATGGAAAACACCATGTTTTTCAGGGCAAATTGAAACTGCAGACATTGGACCAATGTCAGAAATTAATTCCTGTAATGAGAGGGGAGACTTCCCAGATCTTTGCAGGTTTACAGTCAAATTTTCATATCAAGAAAGAGATTGCCATAAGAAGTTATGCATGGGTCAAAGGTAGAACTTACCATAGCATACATCAGAGTCCCCACTTTGAAGCAATATTCTAAATGGTGGGGGCTAAAATAAAGAGATTCATTACATAGAAATCTGTTGGACAGTTTGATGGTCTGGTAATCTTGAAAAATGGGGTAAAAAAATTTGTTTATCTCAATGACATTTTATCAGTGAAACCTTATCTTTTTCAAAATAAGCAATAACAGGCTCATAAAAAATTTTGTACAAGGTACTGCAATATATTCACTCTTGACCTGGATCTTTATAAAATCTATTCCATAGCCCTGCAGCATCTTCCACAAAAGAACTGTAGCAAGAGATTCAGAGAAAAAAAGCAATGTGAACATTGATTGATGTTGAATTCTATTGCTTTACTCCAGCATGTGTTAATTGTAAATACTTACTTTATTATCCAGAACATTGTCTAGGGTTCCAATCAACATAGATGCTAGTCCACTTCCTCCATGGCCTTTCCTCCTTTGTAAACTAAAGAATGGATTTGCTCTTTCCGTTTCCCTGTGAAATACAATCTACAATGAGCAATTTCAACACACAAAATACAGTATAGATGAGGTGCAGAACAAATCTTTGGCCAAACTCAAAAGCTATTTCCGAGTGTGCAATAACTTTATGCACAAAGACTTTTCATTTTTTGATCTTGGAAATGCATTAGCTAAAAAGCATCACATCATTTTACAATTGTTTTCAACCCCTTACGAGGAAATTAAATCTTTCCAGCCAATTTTTGGCCCATAAAGCAATGTGCATACCTGGATGCATTCCCAGGCCCTCCTACAGGAGAAATCCGGTGGAAAGCCATCTTTTGATTTTCTCACGCCAAGGTTTTTGGCAGAGAAATCTTTCTCGTTGTTGTCTGGCCAGCAGTTGGTCTGGTGCAAGTGACCATCAATTCAACTTAAATTCAATGAATACCATGGAATAGAGGCAATATTTTTCTTCACTCTTTTGTTCTCTGTTCTGTTTCTGGACTTGTCTCCAGAATCTGTTATCTCCCTGTGTTCTTTGTCAATTCCATCAACACGATCAAATTGGCACTTGCGGCAAATCCTGCTGAGCCACTTCCCTGGTGAGAACATCCAGCACAGAGGGAAAAACTAAGAGCACTACTACATAAATAAATATAAAGGCCTACTATATTTCCGACTGTTACAAAACATCACGGGTTATTTTAATTTTTATGTGGGTTTTTACTGCATTTGCATCTTTTTCCTTGTTCGCGAGCTCCAACCACTGATCTTATTAGACAAGAGTGTAAACCCTCCTTATCAATCCCTTGAAGTCTCTGGTGTGTGTGTGTAATAACCAGAGATGTCTTGATGCTCTTTGTGTGCATGCAGCACAGGTCTTCAATTTTATTTCGTTTTTCAAAAAGGACTGCAAACAAGTTTAAGAAATGGTCTGTTCAATATATGCCCTAAATAATTCTTCAAACTTCTATTTCCTTCTGGCAGGCAAGCTTGTCAACCAATTGTATTTAGGCCTTTCTAAAAATCTTTGGAGCCCTTAGTTTTTATTTAGGCCGGTCGGTGGTTAGGTCAACTGTGACGTGTTTATATCAGCAACATCAAAGCAAGAACCGCTCTTACCAAAATGCATTTGCAAGTAGGACTTCTTCTGGCTTAACCCACATCTTTTATCACTTCATAGCTGCTACTTGTTGAATACCTTCGCTTGAAATTGCGCCAAAAAAGCTGCAGTGAAAATTTCTTTCCGTGTTCACGTTTTGTTTTCTTCCATTGTCAAAAAATTTTCAAG
Organism: Aurelia sp. 3 sensu Dawson et al. (2005); assembly: GCA_964020215.1. Lineage (NCBI taxonomy): Eukaryota > Metazoa > Cnidaria > Scyphozoa > Semaeostomeae > Ulmaridae > Aurelia > Aurelia sp. 3 sensu Dawson et al. (2005). The sequence goes on from OZ026593.1 coordinate 2,165,636, forward strand.
TTCACCACGCATGCTCAATTCAAAGTTTTGCACTTCAACCCCTTGTTTCCCTGTATCTACTTATTTTTCGCAAGATAAATTTTCGCGTATTGGCTGTTTCGAACCGGAAGTGCATTTTCCCTGTATTCTTCATGTTACACTTCCTATAAACCACTTTCTGTGACTTTTAATGCATGACCTTTATGTTTTTCACTTTTCTCCATTCCTCTATCAGCTTCAGGATGTCCTAAACCCCCCCCAAAACTCACCAAAAATAATCACCAAAACTCGATTATGAAACCCATGATAAAATTACTGCCCAACAACTAATATTTTTGAGATATTTTATTTATCCTTCAAGTTAATAAGGATAAAAGCTTGGTATACAAAAAGAGTTAATCTGGAAACCATCTTTCTGCCATGTGTTCTAAAACCAGGCAGCCTAGCCAACTTTCCTAAATTTGAAAATCGATCGCAAGATCAGTTATCCCTCGGATAATAATTTGGTCTCTCATCTTCTTGCCCAATGAATTCAAAGATTCACTTTTTCTCAGCAGAGGCTTGATTGATAGATTTTTTGCGGTGCGGCAAATGCTCAAAAATCTTTTTTGAATCCTTGACAAAAATGGAAAGCACTCCAATTCTGAAAATAATGAAGATTTCAGGAAAGATCAATGGTAGAATCATTGCGAAATAGCTAAACTTTCTTTGAAGTCAGTTCAAAGAAATATGTCATTGCATTTTACACCAATCTTTTTAAAGATTTTGAACTTATGCTTTGTTGGGTTTTATTTGAGAATTTATGGCACCAAAATCTTTGAAACAGACCTCAGCTCCAAAACAATAACTGCATAAGATGCGATGAAATGAACCCAGGGGGGGGGCACTCTATAAAATTTAAGATAGGGATGCTCATTTGGGCAGATTTTCAATCTACCCAAAAAAATGACAGGCCCAAAATTTTCAAACCCAAAAAAATGACGGAATTATTCGAGAGCCCCCATAACTATCCTTTTTGTACAACAAGTTAAATTGAGAAAATTGCACCTTACAATTCTGCACAAGATAGTAAAACTGATATTGAATTTGGAGACCATCACAGCAACTCTTATGATTTGTCTAAATCATCATGCTAATGACCAACTATTCTTTCCAAAAACTATATCAATGAATTGACACATAGAGTAGGTAAACTTCTGATTCAGCATAAGTTGGAAGAAAGAATTATTCAACAACCTATAGCACTTCCATTAATTGATTGAGATCATAATTTTCTAAATACAAAGTTCAGTAACCCAAAAAAAATGACGCAAATTTTCAATTAACCCAAAAAAATGACGGCAATTTTTTCAACCCCACAAAAATGACGCCAACTTTGCGAAACCCAAAAAAATGACATTTTCGTAAATTTCAAACCCAAAAAAATGACACGAGCATCCCTATCAAAATTTTCACAAGTGCCCCCCTGGGGAAATGAAAAACACGTTGTCACACATCATGACTATATATCTTTATAAAAACTTGCAGCTTGCAATAAAATACATCTAAAAGCTCTGTATGATACTATTTACTTCTTATTCTCACGAAAATATGATTAAAAAATTCTTCCCTTAAAAAGATATTCTTATATCGAAATATACAAGCATGTAAGATCAGTAGATGTATTACATCGTCGTAGTTACGCTCTTTGCCAGCACTGATATACCGCAACAACTACGTCTCATGATCTAACTGCAAGTTGAGATGACCACTGTTGTAGGCCTAAGCTAAATGATCGAAAACACCGATGCTAGAGCGCTTCAAAATTCACGGTTCTGGGACTTGAACATGAAGAATGTTGTTAGAAATACTTGAAAGAATGTTTCTTTGATCAAAACAGCATAAAACCTGATTTCTTTCGGAATAATCTGCCTGTTTAGAGATATATTACACCAGGAAAATCTCCTCGAAGCTGCGAGAGCCAACGAGCGTCAGCAGCGTTGCCTCGGTCAATGGAGCTTGAAGCTGACCAATCAATCAGACAACAATGTCCAAGTTTTATTTGCCAAATTTGGCTCTGGACTTCTCTCGACAGTAATACTGCTCTCTGACTGGTACCATGAGAGGGCCTAAAAGTGGCTTGGCTGGTCGCCTCAACAAACAGTTAGATTATACGATCAAACAAACCCTTTAACAATTTAGTAACAGGCATTCGAAGTTCGAAGGTAGTCTTTTAATCTTCGAACAATCTTTCCTTACTTGCCAGAAAAATGACGCTCATTTCACGCCTTCTACTAAATAGATAGAGGGTCTACTTAGCAATCAATCAATCTATCAATCAATTCCCTCACTATTCTAAGTGTACATTTTATTTACAAGTTTAAAAAACTACATTAGAGACTCTATAAGAAATGCTTCTTTTCACTACAGCATAAGTTTGTAAAAAAAATTAAAATGACTTGAAACTGGTAAAAAGCTAAACTAGATGTAAATAGTACGACTTTGAGCCCCACAGCAAATCATTTTGAAATTGCTGGAGATAGATAGCAGTGTTGTCTTTGAAGCAATAACTTATTTTGTCTTTGCACTGGTATAAATCAGCAACCATTTGTCAGATTCACTTAGACTGATGCCTTTTCGTCCCTTGTTTCCCTGCGTTCTTTGACTTGCTGATATCACTTGGTCAATAGGGACTCATAATATTACGCCTATATAATGGGCCCACTTTTTCAAAATGGCCTAAAAAAGTGGGAGTTCTCGTACACTCAACAAAATCGCTTCAAAATCTGGTTTAAAGAGCTCGAACATTGAAAAGCGAAGTTTTAGTACAAAGAATGATGTTGTGTTGACCTACAAAGCGCAAAATGCTTACGTTTCAGGCAGTAATCTTCCTCTGTAGAAGCAAAATAGATCCATCGAAGCTGCGAGAACTCCAGGCTGCTTCAACCGTTCTTTAAGAGCAACAGCAACAACATTCTGAATAGCGGCCCCTGATTGGTTAAAAACTGAATTCTAGCGATTTGATTGGTGTATACGGAACCACCCTACGCGGGCCTAAAGTGGGCCCACTTTTTAAGAGTAATGTTATTAGTCCCTCTTGACCAAGGAACGCAGGGAAACAAGGGACGAAAAGGCATCAGTCTAAGATTCACTCGCACAAGGTCTCAAACTCTAAGTTGAAGTCTGACCTATGCAACCGTGTAAAAATCGAGATGTTTAAATCTATGACTCCTCCACAGCATCCATACACACGGGGCACAATTTTTTTGAGACACCCTGCAGTCTAAAAGTTGGTTTCTTAAAGGGGCAGGGTCACCCGGGGGGGGTAACTTCAATAGACGGGTGACGGGGGTGTGCCATTTGATGTCTGAAACCGCACCCTAAAATTTATAAATTTTCGCGAAAACGATACCCCAAAATTTACAAACCATTGAAAATGTATACCCTAAAATTGTGACAGCCATCCAAAATCTTAACCAACTAAGTGAAAGTTGATCAAAATCAATACCCTAAAGAGGTATTTTTCTAAAATGACACCCCAAAATTTATGACTACTTGTGATTTTACCAAAAGTGATACCCCTAAATTTATTTTCTGCTCGAAAAAAGGCACCCCAAAAAATGACACATCCCGTACCTGCATGTATGGTAGTTACCCCCCCCCCCCGGGAGGGTCACGTAACCGTAAACTTTCATTTTCATTTTATGTTTGGAAAATTCCCCTTTTTCTTAAGGAACAAAGTGCCCTCGAAGTGTCGTGCCCCCAAGTTTGAGATGCTTCCTACGCCACTGATCTTGAAATTATCGTTTCTCATTAGGCACGGCATTCATAATATGTAGCAAATTACCTTATCCTGTCCGGCAGGCTAGTTTGGGGTACAGTGGATCGAGGGATGAAAAATAAATACCAGGCTTCTTTGACAAAACATTAAAAAATAAGATAGTGGTTTGGATAGGCAGCCGAATAAAATGGGTGGAAGGCAAATATGTTTTAAAGTTATCGCATCGGCCAAAAATCGACTTTTGGTCGGGGCATTAATTTCGAAGAAGGGGAACCAAAAAATATCATACGTCATTCAAGGATTGTACCGTAGCCAAAGCTATAACGTTTACTATACAATTCCGTGCAGCCACTTTCTCAAAATTAAAGCAACTGCAAAGGGCTTCAACATATGTTTAGGGTCACCTTTCGACTACGTTCACAGGATGCTTGCACACTTTGAAAACAGGGAAAATTTGACGGATAGGTCTCCCATTCACGCGAAAACGGAGCTTCTTTTACCAGCAGATTTTGAAAGCAGTAGACTTTGGAAACGGAACTCTAACCAGCATATTTTGAAAAACGCCATCATCTTAACACTCGAAAACGATGAAAACGGAATATTTTTCCAAGCTTTCAAATGAGGCTGATCGATTCTTAGGCTGTGGTGCAGATGCATTTCTTGGGCATCAAATTCTACACGAGATAGCATTGAGTTTGTTACAGTAGAATTTCCTACCGTTTTCAAATTGTTCCGGTATGGTGTGAACGCAAGGTAAAATTTCGTCATAGCACAGATTTTACTGTTTTCAAATTATGCCAGTATCGTGTGAATGTATTCTTAGTGTTTGTTTGGGATAAGGTTTTCGAAATTTTGTCACTGATCCACATTTACCTCAAACTATAAAATAACCTAATATCTCTTCAAATGAAATTACCATACAAAAATAAATCGACATAAAATTAAATTTTCTCATTTTCATTGACTTATTAATGAGTATATGAAAGTGATGGTAAGTTACTACCTTTTCTATTCATCCGTATGAATTCATGTCTTCGAAGTTGTTCTGCAGAACATCTTTCTTCAGGATTTCTAAGAAAAGAGCTTCGGTTCTCAGAAAAAAATTATCTCTAAAAATTCAAGCAATGCTCAAGGTATTTCACTTGTGGCTACCCCATTCACATTTAAACTAGCTTTGTCTAAGCCATATTAAATTTCAACTGGTCAAATGCATTTCTTTTGTTAGGTAGACAAATTAGTATGGATTATTAGTGATTTCTCTAATTGAAAAAGACAATCGCCACTGAGGTTCTTTTTGCTGAAAGACCCGATGAATTTGGCAACGTGAGTAAAAATGTGTTTCTTTTGCCTGCAACTGTGAGAAACTAGACTAATGGCATAGTTCCAGTTATCTCAAAGATGACGACAACAACAGCATTTTAACTTTTGCTCAACTGGGACTTATGGAGTTTTTCATACAAAAAATTAGGACGGCTAGGCACAGATCCATCTGTGCCCTCAGGAGAGAGGCTACGGCATAGTCTCAGAAGCAAGGCAAGTAGTCTTGGACAGATAGAAATTCTCATCGCTACGGTGAGGCTCATGGAAGGTAACTGATCAAAGGAATGAGAAACTCGTGATTCACAGTGAAACGTGTTTTGTTGATTCTTGGATTGAGGAAACATTTCATACGAATAATCAATTTAGGGAGAAACATCGCGAGTGCATTTTTAAAGGTTTCGTTTAATGGAAACAAGGCAAACTTACATATTTAAAATGACTTGCTTAAAATTGGTCATTTTGCTAATAGTTATGGGAGATATTGTGAACTAATGTGTCTCTAAGAATTAGAAAAATAATTGGAAATTATAACTGTACACCAATCACCTAATGCGGTACTATTCCTCCAGCAAGATGTGAATGCACTAACATTTTCAAGTCTACCAGTTTAGTTAAATTTTTAAGTACCTTTTCAAACACGAAGCGACAAAATCCCTTGCTACTTCTGAAAATTGATCTGGCAAGCTTGGTATCTCTGTATCCTCACTGGCAATGGCATACATCGCAGCATATGGACAGCCATACCTGTAAATAAGAAACAATGTAAATTGACGAGAGATGGCTATGGTATTAACAATGCGGGTTCGAAAAATGATGCAGAGGAGGAGAGAGTTGATTGACGAAAGGAATCACGATTTTGTTGCATTCAAGATAAATATGATGATGATGATGATGATGATGATGATGATGATGATGATGATGATGATGATGATGATGATGATGATGATGATGATGATGATGATGATGATGATGATGATGATGATGATGATGATGATGATGATGATGATGATGATGATTATGATGATGATGATGATGATGATGATGATGATGATGATTATGATGATGATGATGATGATGATGATGATGATGATGATGAAGATGAGGGAAATCTAAAACTGTCTAAAATTTCATTGTTTGGATACCATTATCAAAAGCTTCACTTTACAAGTTAAAATTAATTTTATTGGACATAAAATCTTATACTCAAGACTTTCTGAGACGTAAACTTCACAACAAAGGGAAATAGACAAGAATTACCAAGCGCAGGGATCAAACAAAATTAAAGGTATATACATATATACCTTTAATTTTGTTTGATCCCTGCGCTTGGTAATTCTTGTCTATTTCCCTTTGTTGTGAAGTTTACGTATATATAGATAGATACTCAAAGAAAAACACTTCTGGTAAACGTTTCGGCGTAAGCCTTCATCAGTAATAACTTTTCCAAATTCAACAGAGCATACATATAGATTACGAAATTTAAAACAATAGCCTAGGCGGGATCTTACCTATTACAATACGTATTGAAAAAGTGTTAAAGTAGCGGTAATGACAAAGGTGGCAGGATATATTAGAGTCTAAACTTACCAAGGAGGTTTTCCGGTTGCCATTTCAAAAACTGTGCAACCAATGCTCCTAGGGAGGAATCAAGAAAATTCAGAATGTTCCGACTAATATTCTACCTGTGAGATCGAGACTATTTTGAAGATTTTATCATGACTCGCACCGTCTACTGAGCGAGTCACAAAATGTTCACATGTTTGAAACCGTGTGGCTCTGAAAACAGTTACTTTTTCAGTCATTTTGTAACCATGAAATTTTTATAACGTTGAATTTACTGATACTTCTAGTGTTGGCAAGACAGCGAGAAAAATGACAAAAATACTTCAGGCTTTCGGCTTCTAACTAGAAGTTGACTCATTCAAATCTGTGAACTACTGTTGGTGCTATGAATTTTCTAAAGCGGGAACTTTTTTCTGGCTTATCCATCTGGTACTCATGAAAATGAATTATTTGCCAGGATCTCTTACCATATATCTGATTTCCTATCATGTCCCGTACTTCGTATAACCTCAGGAGCCATCCAATATGGAGTTCCTTTGCATGAATGTAGTAACTGCGATGATTTTGTTAAGCTGAGGTTCTGAAATTAGAAGGAATGGGTTCTAATATCCTGTTTCCTGGGAATCAACGAAACGGACTTACGAACAAAATGCAAGATATTCTAAAACTTATATGTGCAAGGGCATGCATACATGCTCAAACCACTACAATTCCTGACAGTTCAGGATCCTGGAATCCCAGGCAAAACTCATGAGAAACTTTACTTTCTGGAGGAAATGTAAGATTGGGATCCCTCCGCCCCCCTTGCAATGTTGGAAGCTGATGGATTTTAAAAGATAAAAGTTAAACTTGGTTCCACTGTAAATTTTGTGTTAGAAAGATTTTGTTCTTCAAAAAGTGTTACAACTGACACCGGTCTACCCTGCTTTCTGAAGCTGAAATGAAAAGATACACTTACCAGGCGCTTTGCACATCCAAAGTCTATCAACTTGACAACACCCCCTGACGTAAGCATGATATTCGCTCCTTTGATATCCCTGTGAACAATACCATTGCAATGAAGATAAGCCACAGCACTGACAATTTGACGGGTGTAACGTCGAAAGACTTTCTCAGGCAAGGGCCCAAATCTGAAAGACAGGAAAGAAGCTTGCTGCATATGAATTACTTCTAGCTTATCCTACAGTGTTAGCTGACCTACAGTGTTAAAATTTAATGTGCAAATTTCATCTAAAAATTAAATAAAGTGAAAAGACAATATAAACACAACATAATGGTATTCCAATAAAAATATTAATGAGAAACTGGCAATAAACGTGCTGAAAATGAGAAATGCTGATGTCAGGACAAAATTTGTAAAAATTCGAGAAAATATGAAAAGAGTTATTGCAATGACATAGAAATTTGGGTCACAGAATTATGCTACAAATTTCAAAACGAACCTTTTGAGAACAAGTGCCAAAGAACCACCTGGGACATATTCCATGAAAATGTTTACTGCATTGTCTTCCATTGTGGTACCAATAAACCTAGAAAGCAAAGTTGATGCTAAATATCCAGCAACAAAATAAAAAACAAAAAAGTCGCTCTGTTGTTTTATACAGTTTACTGCAAAAGATTTACAGCAAGGGGCAAAACATTCTCTAGTAATCTCGCAGACTTTCAATGGAAATTCCTTTCTTTTCTCAAGAAATCCTTGAAAGCCTCCATAAATCCTTCTGTTCTCCTGGAAATCTCATAAGCTGTTCGAGGGAGCGATACATCCCTTGGTTTACAACACAACGTTACAAAAATTTGGTACATTTTAGCTGTATCTCTATTTCAAATATATTTGACTGCAAAATGAATGCTGGAAATGCCATAAACACAATGCCTATGAAACAGGAACACGTAGAAGATGTGAAAATGCAGAGTAAAAAGTAAAAAGAAAATGGATATGATTAAAACTGAGCTTACTTCACAATGTATCTGTGAGTGAGGCATTTCAGCATCGTAATTTCCTCTTGAAGTTTCTTGTATTGCTGGATGAAACAAAAAGAATCTAATTAAAAGGTAACATTTGGTCAGTTTGAAAGGCACTGGAATAGAATGATCTCTATTTGCAGCATAATATCAAATTGATAATTCATTTCGAAAACCAAACATATTGATGTAAATGGTTATCTTCATGGCCCCTAAAGTGATCAAATGTTCATAAGAAGTGAACTGACATGCTATTTCATTCTGCAGTGAAAAATCTGTGAGACAAGGCGTTTGGAAACGTTATCATATGAAAACTCAAGTTTCGTCTGGCTGCAACTCTTGAATTTTACTTTTTGCAAAATCAACTATTTCGTCATCTTGCATACTCAACGATTTGTTGATTCTTTCGGGCCTATGGTAATGAACCTTCTGCAAAATACGACAGTTGGAAGTTTTTTTTAAGTTTTCTTTTCTTCTCGGAGTTGATCTCTGTACGATAGTTTCCATTCTCCCTGCCAGTGCTCTCGTGCTTGTGGTTTGGTGGGCTGTTTGTGCGGGTTTTGGGGGTACTTCAGTTTGGACTTAGCTGTCGTTTTTGTTTTGTTTCTTTTTCTGCAATTAATAAGGTGGTTGCAGGAGAAAAACTCTAACTTTTTTTGATAATTCTTTAAATTCTGAAAGTTTATTCCTGCAACCACCTTAATTTAACGTTGATATTTTGTAGAAAATTGTGAGTGGCATTTGCAGGGAGGACCCGGTGACCTTGTGTCTTTCCTCGCTACAAATGTCACAGTATTTGTATCAAATTGTTGTTTTTCAAATTTTAGATTGATAATAAAACAATAGGCCCACAAGCTTGACAAACAAGGATACACTTCTCACCTTTTCAGATTCTTTTGAATGCGTTCTACTCAGCACAACTTGCTTAACAGCAACCATCTTTCCTCGACCAGTCAGGGCGAGGTAAACGGTTCCATACGCCCCTTGATCAAGCACGTTTCCTTTAACCCAATCATACAGCTCTTCATCGCCAAACTCGGACCCGTCAGTCGATGTCTGCGTTGAGATGCTACTTCGCCCTATACTGCCGCAATTTGAGATTCTACGACCTGATCCAGTACTTGAAGCTCCGTCAATATCTGGTGCAAACATTATACGGGTCATTTCTCTAAAGTTATTGTTATTATTTGGATCAACTTCCTTGTTCTCCTTTAAATTTGATTCGATGTCAGACTCTTCTTGAACAGCAACGGTGGTTATGTTCTTCGTTTGATCATCTTCCATTTTCTCCTTTCTGCCTGATTCTATATCAGACACTTCTTGAACACTAACAGTGGATTCAGTCATCTCCATAAGGTTGTTGCTACAATTCAGATCAAGTTCAATTTTCTCCTTTGTGTCTGATTCAGCGCCAGACTCCACCTGAACAACAACCGTTGTGAGCTCCGCAGAGTCAGTTAATCCCTCGTGTCCCTGTGATTCGATGTAGCCATCCGCAATACTGCTCATTTCATCATAAACGCTAACAGAAGTAAGGACCTCCCTTGCTGGTCTGCCCTTGCAGTTATTCACATTCCCCCCTTGCGCTCCACATTCTTTCCAGTTATCTGTTTCACCGTTATCACTAAACTTTCCTTGTTCTGTCGCAAATATACTTTCTTGGGGCAGTTCATTAACAATAGATAACTCCGGGTGTCTAGCACTCACTCCAAGAAACTTGAAGTCAATAGAACTCCGGCGCCCCCCTGTGGCTGGTCTTTCTTGGCCTAAATCATTATCATAAAAATCGAGCAAACTCTTTGATAATCTATTACACTGATCAGGACAAATACATGAAAACGTGGGACTTTCAGAGCATTTCTCAGGCAGTAAATCACACTCTGTAGGCTGTGGTCGGCTGATGTCTGTCGCATCAACTTCTTGAACACCGTTGGAAGTCACTTCAGTCTTAGACGCAAAACACTCATAAACAAACATGTCCTTCAACTCGTCATCATTTAGGCAATTTTCAAAGCCAGGCAAAAGACTCAGAAACTCTAAATTCACTTCTTCTGGCTTTCTATCCTTTAACTTCTGTTTCTGTCCAACCAATTCCTTTTTACATTTCTTCCCCTTGCCGGTACAACGTAGTTTCTCTATCTTCTTTCCCGCGTTAGGCATCTTAACTGATGAAAACGACTTTTTGGTACTAGCACTAGCATTTCGTGTTAATTTCTGCGGTTTCTTCGCCATCCCCAAATTCTTTGGGACAGCTAGAGAACTCTTAGGTTTACTTGAATCATTTCGCTTTCCAAACAAGTCTTCAACGATATTTTCCCTCGCCTTTCCATATTTAACATCGTCCATAAACGCAACATTTTGCTTATAAATATTTTCTTTGCTTGTTTTATCTCCTGTCAAAGGAGGGAATGGCTCTTTTGTTGGGCTGGACTCGGGTGACTTTACAAACACATCTGGTATCAAAACAATGCTATCGTGCTCCTTCGAATAACTAGGCCCTTGGACATTCGGTAGCAAAGGTAGCTTCGAATCACTGACAAAATCCTCACCAGAGCTCCCACTTGGCAGCAGTTTTCTTCTTGACTCTTGTACAAAACCATCTTCGCAATCCTCTCTTACATCAACAAACTTATCGCTTTGCAAGTTCCCCGCATTTTCATACTCGTCAACGATTTTCTGCATTGCTTCAAATCCAGTCACAAAATCTTTTCCAATACGTAGACCAGTTTTTCCGGACGCCTTTCTGCTAGTTGAAGATGGTTTATTCTTATTCGAAGCCATTGTTTTCTCTTCCAGGACAGTACTTTCACCTGCAATTTCGTCTCCACCGGAAGTTCTTCTGCTCAACGCTGACTTGGATGATGCTGCACTAAACGATCTACAACTCGATCTACGAGACACCCCTGACGTTCTTCTATTCCCACTGTTCACTTGAGATGTATCATCAGAATCTCCAAGCTGCAACAACAAGGAATGTATCGGAACGGCCGCTTCTTCGTTGAGACACGAATCTGAATCTGCAAAGACAATTATGAGCAAAGATTAAGTTATTGGGTGATTTACTCTGGATGCGTTTCTTGACGCTGTCTGAATAAAGCCAGTGTTTTATGACGCATTAGTATCAAACGCATGCACAGGTAGGTCATTGTGAAGGAACGTCCTGTAGGCATAGGCTGCATTTTCAACTTCCATGAAACTAGATTTGCGAGCTAGATTATGTCTCTAGAAGAGGAGAGAATCGATCAACAAATGTGCGAAGATAGGAATTGGAAATTTTGTGTCGTTGTAGAGTCATGTTGTGCATTTTTGCATCGTTGTGCGACATTTATTTCGATTGAAAGCATGATCGAGGGGTGAGGCATTTTTCTTTGAAATTGATACTTTGAAGTCCTACAATGATATATTTGAGGCGTAACAATAGACTTATTACTTCAGTCCAAGTAATCATTACCAACCACCCACCCCCTAGCCCACCATTTTCTTATCGCCCTGAAACCTGTCCACAGGCTATGCGATGTCACCCTGAGTTAACTCGCATCAGCAAAACAAGGGTGTTTGCCAGATATAAATAGTTACAGAAGTCCCTTTGCAATGCGGATCCAGCTTTACCAAGGCAGCATCAAGCCTTGTTTGGGCAGCGACTGAAAACGCTGTGAGCTACAATTCAACTGTAATCAGATTATGAAAGCATCAATTTTTCATTTGACTAAATACAATACATAAAGCCCACGACGAAGTAAACACAATTTTTGAAACGTCATCAATGATCTCAAGATAAAAATGTTGATATATTTTGTGAAAAAGTCACAGTTGGCTAACCAAAGGTCTTGAAACCCAAGCATTTAAAGCATGATCATTAATAATTAACAAGAAGATTAGAAGCTCAGGGTCATATACTAAAACCACTGAAGTCGTCTGCCCAGCGACAGGGGTGGTACCAGAATTTTCTGACAGAGGGGCTGGAGCTTCCGACAGGGGGCTAAAATCACTGAAAAATGGAGTTTTCGTATGTCATATTGCCAAATTTTCGCCGACGAAAACTCAAACTTTCCTGCGACGGGTGCTAGATGCCTCCGATGGGGGGAGGGAGGGGGCTGTAGCCCCCTAGCCCTCCCCTAGCACTAACGCTGCTCATCAATATTTATCTAAGTTTGAATTGAAAAAGCAATCCCAGATTAGAAGCAAGACGGAATTTTGAACTGCTGCCGGATGAGTTAAAAAAAACAATGTCAATTTGAAGGATCACTGCTCCTTGGAAATCAAGACTATAATGTTAGCAAATATATCATTCAGTGGTGGACATGTTTAAATCCATTTTAAACTCTACTTGACTGAACTCTGTTTTGAAATTATGAGGGAATTTCCTAAAAACATCCTCTAAAAGCCTTGCAAATAGGCTTAAAATCATGACTAAACTTTCTCCCTTTTGCAGTAGTGACTGTTACATGGTTTAGTGTCATCATGGATTTTGCTAAACAGAAATGCCATGCTAAAGGACAGTAATTAAAATGTGAATGAACAAAGCTATGAAACAATACCACACAAATAATACCTTGGAAATTTTGCTGGCATTCCGATCTTTCGTCGTATTTCTCCTCTAAAACGAAGCTCAAATCAGGCCCATGCTTCTGCAACGTCACCCCTGATTGAGCAGATCTTGTTGGAAGCTGTGCAGGAGCTGGTACGTAGGGGCTTGTTTTCTTTGGCGAATCAGGAAGAGAGAAATGACTTTTAGCAGTACGGTTGAAAGATGTGTCTTGATTTGAGTCTCTGTTCTGAGGTTTTGAAGACGTACTTTGAGCTTCATTGAGTTGTCGAGATTTAGACTTAGAAGTTGTTTCTTGCGTTGCTTTTCTGTATAGACTCTTAAGTCTGGGAGATGTATGTTCAGCTCCGTTTTTGTCTGGACTTTCAAGCTTAGAAGATACGTTTTGTTGAGACGTTTCGACAAAAAGTACTTTGTTAGCTGAATTAGCTCCTTGGGGCTCGCTACCTAGAGAAGGCAGCCTTCCACTAGGATTTTTAACTCTTGGGGTGTCTTCAAATGACTTTAGTCTTTCTCGAGGAGTGGCCGATGGGTCATGTTCAGTTCCAAACATTTCTTTAGGGCTTTTGGTTTTGGGAGACGTTTCACCAGACAGCAATCTTTCACGAACTGTTTTGCGCGTTGGAGAGTCGCTGATAGAGGGTAGTCGTGTTTGTTTGCTTGGTACCTGATTTTAATTGAAGAAAAAACATCCCTTACTAATGACAGAGAGGTGCAAGAAACTGAATCACTCTGGTTGAACTTGATTTATAATTTGAGTCGCAAACACAGGGTAGGACAAAAAAGAACTTAAATCAGTTAGAATTCTTAGCAAATTCAATTCTGCATCTGATACGATTCCAAGAGCTTTCATAATGAGTTCAAGTAAACATCAAGCATGATGTATTAAAATCCGGGCGACGATTCTCTCAAACACAATAAAAATGAGCTGCAAAATGATAAAAATTATATTTCCCAATGAATTTCTATTTGCAACAGAAAAAATAAGTTAATAAGGACCGTATTGCTAATATGCGCCATTGAAATCTTGGTCGCAAGAACATTCAAAATGTCGTATGATATAAACAAGGTAAAATAGAATGCTAAACAGAAGTTATTACCTGTGGCAACGATTGTCCATCCGTTTTATTTGCTGCATCACCAAGTTTCAAATTCGGTAAACTCTCAGATGTTGATTGTTTCCTGGCAGAAATCATGAGATTATTATAAGATGGCCTCAAATGCTATCACAACAACAAAAACTTAAGTTCCACAAGGCTCAATCCTAGGTCCTTTGCTGTTCATTTTCCTAATATATGGCAGCTTCACTTTGTAAGCATTCGCAAGATCAGCGTATTCATACAAAAGGATTATTTGTAAACTAACAATATCCGTTCAACAACAGGTACGGGGAACAACTAAAAGGTGCCCTTCCACAAAGCTCGATCCTTGGTCCTTTGCCATTCAACTTCGTAACATATGGCTGTTCATCTTCAATTTGTGAGCACTCGTAAGAACAGCCGTTTGAAGAAACTATATGGAAATGAACTATATCGGTTAAACAAGAGAACCGAGAAAACAACAAAGTGTTGTTCCTAAAGACTCTCTCCTGGGTCCCTGCTATTCAATTTGTTGATATATGGCAACTTTCCTGCTATCTGTAAACACTTGCAACGTCATTTTATTTATACAAATAAAAAATGGCAAACAAACTTTATAGGTTAAAAGAAAGGATCCGAGAAAACAACAAAGCAGTGCAGCTCCAAAAGATTCACTCCTAGTTATTCTCCTTTTAAAGACACGATTGCTTCTCTACAACAAATATCAGTTGGGTTACAAAATAAATGACATAAATATGAAAAATACCTTTTTTCATTTTTGTAACTGGTCAAGGAGACTTCGTCCAGTATCTCAATTGTACTCCCTGGCGGTAAGAGAAAGGGGCATAAGAACGCTTCGAACAACAATGTCGATACACAATGAAAATCAGTTCATGAAAAACACGAATAAACAAAAACGATTAAACCGCCTCTTACAAGAAATAGTGGCAGAATATACGACAATCTCAAAAGGAACTGACTTTTGCTTCCAGTGAAACGGACGACTAACTTTACTGTACATTTTGTACTTAAATAATCTAATGTTTGTATTACTTTTTAAACGTCGTAAATTTTCAATCACGAAAACCTCTCAAAATTTTGTGTTCCCAAAAAATTCCCCACAGCTCTGCGTCCTGAAAGTCTCCCAAATTTTTCTATACCAGACACTTTCCCGATATTTACCTGGTGTGAATAGTGACTCAGGAAGAGACGTCGAAATCTTCGCACTGTTTCCTCTTGTCGCAGATTTTCTCGGAGAATGAAGTGATTCTCTGGCATGAAACTCCAAAGGACGAACTTTATATTCGAACGTAGATTCTCTTCTTTCTGATAATTCCGAGTCCCTGAAATGAAATAAAAGATACCTTACTGACGCTAATCTTGTCAAGAAAGGCAAATCTATAAATATCACCAAGCCACAGATTTTGCAAGAAAATTAGATCTATTCTTGTGGATGCTTTAGAACTAAACAGATTCTTATGTTGGTTTTGCAAAAATGAGGATGCTGTTGTAAGATTGATACTTGTGTGACTGTTGACAATTAGAACAATTCTTGGCCAACAACTTTTGGTAAGAAAAATGTTCTGTAACTAAGTGTGTATTACTCAAGGACATGGGTGCAATGTCATTTTTGGGGCATCTTAGCTACAATAAGCAATGGATCTTGTTCTAAAGAGTTCCTTCCAGATAGTGCACCAGTAATCTACTTTTTGTGGAATACAGTATAGTCCCGCCTTTAAGAAACTGCACTATAAGAAACTCAGGCCTGATTTTGCTGGATAAAGTACCTCTCTAACAAGAAACTAGCCAGGCTGATTTATGCTCAGTTTCTTTTACAATGGTACATAGGAGTATCGTATCGCTTATGTAGTTTAGATGTCTCAAATATGTCTTAGGCCCCGTTAACACGATATCGGATCCAAATGGATCCGTACCCGAAGTGTAACGGATAGGCCTTGCGTTTAAACGGGACTCAACGGATCCGAACCCATTTGGATCTGCTATCCGTACCCAAACGGGATCACTTTCGAAGGTGATCCCGTTTGGATCCGATCCCAAAAAGGTCTCGTGTAAACGGGTGGGATCGGATCCAAACTGGTACGGATAGGAAATGACACGATTAAACTGAAGTCCTTTGTTGACATTTCAAAGAGGGGAATCAGAGATGAGAAAGAGTCTATTAGAGTGCAAAATCTCAAAGGATCTGATTGAAATAAGAGAAAAGGTTTACTAGAGTGCTGCTAAGAGTTCATAAATTCCAAATGGATCCGATCTCGTGTAAACGCAAACAATTCTGGATCCGATCCCGTGTAAACTCCCCTCAAAAAGTGGATTGGATCCAAATGGATCCGATCCCATTTGGATCTGATCCCGTGTAAACGGGGCCTTAATAATGTCTCAGAAATGTCTCAAGAAACTTTCAATACTGGTTCAAGTTCTTAGCTTCTTTTACAACAGTGAATATTCTTAACAGAAATGTTTTATGACAGATGTTTGGAATATACAAGTGTTTCTTATATCATAGTATACAAATCCTGCTTTGCAGAAGTATACTTTTACAAAAGAAGCCAATCAGGGTTTCTTTAAGGTGAGTGACCGAGTGGCTTATACAGTCTTCGTCAGGTGACTGAAGTTAAGCTTGGTCGAGTGAGGTCAGATTTCGGATGGGTGACCGCTGAGGACTGACCTCGCAACTCACCTCGTCGTCCTTCGGAAGGGACGTTAAACTAGGGGTCCCATGCCTGGATGCGGCATGCACAGTGGCCCTGAATTAGCTTTCAGTAGCTAGAAATCCTGAGAAGCTCACTCAAAACAAATTGAAAACAAACAATAAAAACAAACAAACAAACAATGTGGGACTTTACTATAGTCTTGTGCTTTGGCCCACACCGAAACAAGTCCGCCCAACACATAAATCTACATTCACTTACTCTTCCCTGTACTCATCATTCGATAGATTTCGTTTAGTGGAAGATTTAATGTTTTCTGCTTTTGAAGTTGCGTTTCCATCTGTAGAAGAAACGATTATGAAATGATCATATTTTATTGTTAAGGTCAGCTTGTGAGAACTAAGAATGTAGCAGAGGAAGTTGCAGCCAAAAATAATAGTTTTCATGCAATAGTGTATCAAAGTTTCCACCTTTTCAAGATCTTGCAAGAACAAGATATCCAGCGTGTTTTCTTGAATCAGAAAATTTCAGTTTCTTCTGGAAATTAATAGCACAGTGAAGCAAAAAGATTCCTCCTCACAAAATAAATAAACTGCCGGTTCTTTTATTTCAAAATCAAGGATGATAGGAATTCCAGTTCCACCTAGTAATTTCATTTGGGCAAGTTCTATTACTGCTTTTGTTGTTCATTTTGTAAATGATATCAACCAGCCCGGCTAATAGCAAGGTTGCTACAGGGGGCAATTAAGCCAAATTTCCACCTCAACTGAGCAAACTGGAACAAACAACACTGCAGCTTCACAAGGCTCGATCCTTGGTCCTTTCCAATTCAGATCCTTGATAAAAAGGTGGGTAATTCTACTTCAAACAGGGACAAAAAAGAAAAAAATTTAACGCTTTACTCTCAGATTTTGCTGATTTTTTGTTTGTGATTTAAGTATGATGATAGTAGCAACATATCCAAATTTCAGCTTTCTACCATTTGTCGTTCTGGAAATATCGTAACTCAAAGTTTTGACATTTTTGGGCCTAAATCTTTATTGGCAGCCATTTTGAATTTACACTTTTCATAAAATTAGCTATCTTTTGATCAACTTCTCAGAATTGCATCATCCACATGTGGTTTCCATACAAATGTGAGGTGGCAAGCACAAAAATAGCCTGATAATAGTGTTAAATTAAGTAGATATGGCCATAAATGCACAAATAAATTTTGATTACACAATTTGCTTTTGGTAATATTTCATTAATATTTTTCATGTTGCTTGACTTTGACCAAACTGATCTTTTGCAGGCTCAAAGTAGACACATACACCTACTTTTGTGGAAAAAATTTTCTTGGACAAACCTGTCATTATGGATTTATCCATGTTTAAACATTTTTGTATATATTTGTATTGCGCGCAACAACAACAAAATTACATCACAACAAAATGCTAAAATACAAACATAGTTGTTGTTGTTGTGCGCAATACAAATACATACAAAAATGTTTACACATGGATAAATCCTTTATGACAGGTTTGTCCAAGAAGATTTTTTCCATGAAAGTAGGTGTATGTGTCTACTTTGAGCTTGCAAAAGATCAGTTTGGTCAAAGTCAAGCAACATGAACAAAATTAGTGAAATATGAACAAAAGCAAATTGTGCAATCAAAATTTATTTGTGCATTTATGGTCATATCTGCTTAATTTAACACCATTTCCAGGCAATTTTTGTGTTTGCCACCTCACATTTGTATGGAAACCACATTTGGATGATACAATTTTTAAGAGTTGATCAAAAGATAGCTAATTATATGAAAAGTGTCAATTCAAAATGGCTGCCAATTAAAATTTAGGCCCCAAAATGTCAAAACTTTGAGTTACGATATTTCCAGAACGACAAATGGTAGAAAGCTGAAATTTGTATATGTTGCAACTATCACCATACTTAAATCACAAACAAAAAATCAGCAAAATCTGAGAGTATAGGGTTAACAAGCTGTCCCTCATTGACATGGAATTATCCAGGTACAAATACGTCATAAAGGCTATATCTTCATTAATTCAAACAAACGATGTTGCTCTCTGATTGCCGTCATCTTGAAATTAGCCAATCAAATCAAATAGTTGAACTGTATTGCGTGTGACGCTTTTGCACCTCCTTTGTAGAATCTAACTCCAGACTTAAGTAATATTCTTCGTTTTCTCGAAAGACAGTATACTATCAACCGTAACAAGGAATACATCATTGAAAAAGATAACTTTTACCCAACTTACCATTTGCTATCTGACTTTGAGGGTCATCAGGAGACTGCGGGAGAAAATTCAATTCAATTCAATTCAATTCAATTCAATTTTATTCGTAGAATACAACAGCCTAATACAATGTAAGATAAAAATATATGTATTCTACACGACCCAAGAGAAGCAGAGCTTATCTGGCTTGGGCCGTAAATTAAAAAGAAAAAAAAATCTCTAAAAGGCTATAAGAAAGTGAAAAATAAGATTACATCATAATACAAAGCAAGGGATACAACGATAAGATATATTTTTGTTAGTAAGGGGTGTTACTGGTTTGTAAGCCTTAATCAAGAGTTTTTTATCATTAATTTTGATAAGTGGATATGATGCTTTCTTTAAGTTTTTTACTGAAGTTTTTCTGTTTTGAGATTGACTTTAAGGCAGGAGGAAGGTTATTCCACATGCGAGCACCAACGTTTTGTACAGTGCAGTTACGCCACTTTTTGTTAGATTTAAATATTTTATAATCTGATTTTTGCCTGGTCTCGTATTTGTGAGAGTTTTCATTAGTTTTGAAGTAGTTTTTAAATACTTCAGGTAATCTTTCTTTGCTAAAATGAACTTGATGCATGATTTTTAAAATTTTTATGCGGAAAAGATCATGAACTTTAACTATGTTAAGTTCTTTATGTAGGCGATTTGTAGGATGCGATTTGTAGGATATTTACGTTCTTTGAAGTGAATTATTTTGAGAATTCTATTTTGTAGAACTTGGAGTTCATTTAGTTTCTTAGTCTCAGTTGAACCATATGCCTCGAGCCCGTAACCAATCTTAGAAGTTACAAGGGAGTCATATAAGGTTAGCAAACATTGCTTAGGCACGAAATGTCTAAGCTTAGCAAAGATAGAAGAAAATTTTATGATCTCACTTTTGACCTTATTGATATGGGAACTCCAAGATAGCTTTTCGTCTATTATTACGCCAAGGTATTTTATCTCCTTAGCCCTACTAAGATTATCGCCCATTGATATCGCACCAGTTGACGGTTGACTGTTTTTGGAAGGTACAAAGATGGAAAAATTTGTTTTGCTAGTATTTACCAATAACTTATTTGCTTTCAACCCATTCATGGAGCATGTTTAGTTCTTTATTCATTGTTAAAGACAACTTTGCAATGTTTGCATGAAAGGAAAAAATACATGTGTCATCGGCAAATAATCTTGGTTTAGCAGAAGTTGCATTTGGCATATCGTTTACATATAAGGTGAAAAGTATGGGCCCTAATACTGACCCTTGAGGCACTCCTTTATAGATGTCTTGTTGGGTAGACTTGTTTCCGTTCACACACGTATATTGCTTTCTGTTTTGTAAATAGCTTGCAAACCAGTTATGAACTTTGCCTCGAAAGCCATAATGCGATAGTTTTTTAAGGAGTATATCATGATCTATGGTATCAAAGGCTTTTGAGAGATCCAGAAAAACACCTATGCAAGAGTTGTTGTCGTCAAGATTTTGATATATGCTATCAAGGAGTTCTAAGAGGGCATGAATAGTTGAGTGGCCCTCCCTAAAGCCGAATTGTAGTTCATAGAGGATTCTATTTTTCTTTAGGAATGAAATTATACGTTTTGCTAACAGGCGTTCCAAGAGTTTTTCAAAACATGACAGCAAAGAAATGGGCCTGTAGTTATTTGGATCGTATCTTTCACCATTTTTGAAAATCGGGATTACCTTTGCGATTTTCCAAATACTAGGCATTACTCCAGTCTCAAAAGAGGCGTTAGATATGTGTGTCAAAGGTTTGGCCAAGACAAGGCAGGATATTTTTATGATCATGGGTTTTATGCCATCATGGCCAGCACCTTTCTTTGTTTTTAATTTGTTGATCTCACTGATTACTTCATTTACGTTTGTCATTTCTAAGTAGAAGCTTTTGTCTTGAGGTGTTTTAAGAAATGAGGAAAAGTGGAACTTCGCATTTTGAATTTTTGAAGAAACTTTACTTCCAATATTACAGAAATGAGAGTTTAATGCATTTGCAATGTGCGAATCTTCTTTGTACGATCTTCCATCAGAAATTATTTCTTTGATAGAGGAACTTTGGGATTTTTTGTTAGGGTTTAGCATTTTTCCAAGAACTGTCCACATCTTTGTAATTCTTGTGGATTTCCTATCAAACAGTTCTTGAAAGTACACCTTTTTGGATTGTCTGATGCAAGAAATCAAGATGTTACGATATTTGGAGTATTTTTGTTTATTTTCAATGGTTCGGTTTTTTGTGTATATGTGAAAAAGATGGTTCTTTCTCTTAATGCTTTTCTTCAATGAAGTAGAGATCCAAGGTTTGTCCTTTATTCGCTTACTTGAAACGAGTTTCAAAGGGAACGATTTTTCGTAAGCGTGGCTAATTACAGTGTTGAAGAAATTTGCGCAGACATTTGGATCTGTTTGTGAATATAATGGTTCCCATTGAGTGTGTAGCAAAATTTCGACGAAGTTGGTTACATTTTTCTTACCGAAAATTCGAACTTTTTGTCTTTGTTGACGACCCTGAGGATTTGCATTTTGACATAAGTAAAAATTTGCAAAGTGGTCTGAGATGTCGGTAAAGATATTACCTGAGTGGGACTTGTCAGCTGGATTTCTTTCTCTTACAAAGATATGGTCAATCAAAGTAGCTGAGTGATCCGTTATTCTTGAGGGTAATGTGATGCGCGGTAGGTATCCATGGGAAAGCATCATGTCTAGGTAATCTTTTATTCTTGTTTTACCAGGTTGGTTGTATTTTATCAGGTCTATATTAATATCTCCGATGATTATGCATCTATCAGTGTTAAGTTTATGGATTTCTTGGATTGTTTTTTCTAATTGATCGTTGAAGTCTGCAATGTAACCACTTGGGTGTCTATAGATCATACCTATGATTGTATCTCTTTTATTTTTATTCAGGTTAACCCATAGATTTTCGCAAGGGTTTTTACATGTTAGATCTAGCTTATTCAGAACATCTAGTTTGATGTGCTTTTTTACATAGATACCGACACCACCTACGTTAGCATGTTCAGGAATTATAGGGTGGAAGACATAATCGTCTAGAAGAGTTTTAAACATATTGATGTTAGTTTTATTTATCTCACTAAGACAAATGCAGTCATGAGTTGTATTCCACCTCTATGCATGGAGTTTCATTATCTGAGATCCCAATTCAACCCTTCTTCCACAGCATTCACGTTTCTTGCTTCTACAGTATTTCAAACTGTTCCAAGGGAAACCTCCAGAGTCACGCAATGTCATATATTTCAAACAAATTTCAAGAAAATAGTTCGTAATTCCACTTACATCAGGGTAGACTGTCCTTTGTCGTCGAAGTTTAGAACCTGCTTCAGCATTTTCCAATCCTTCCTGTGTTTGCCTTCTTAAAACTAGAAAATGTAAATGCCATGGTATGAAATTTAACAAGAACATCGGAGGGGCCATTATAGTCAACAAACAATTTATATATATACTTGATTATATACCCATGAAAGACTTCTTAACTGATTCACGTAAAAGCTCTCTTAATTGCTCTCCCTAATAAGCCTCTTCTTTCAACCCACAATTGTAAAGGAGCCCCTTCTCAAGCAAGTCCCCCCCCCCGCATATATGTGGCACAAAAGGCTAATAAAGATTTTTCAGTCATTGAGCTGAAATGATTTCATTTATCACTTCATTGAACTTGTATGTTGGGCTTGCGAAATAGCATGTTGATTCCGAAGAATATAAAACAGAAGTTACCCAAACCATCGTTTTCAGTCGTCACTTTTGGCTTTCTGAATAAGCCCCCTCTCTAACAAGCCCCGTCTCTCTTAAGTCCTCTTCTGTAGCATCTCAGGTCTCCCGTAAGTCCTCTTCTGTAACATCTTAATGGAGCTCTAGCGGTAGGACAAACGGGAAACCTAGAGCCTAAACGTTCTAAAAAGTGGATTTATAGCACCTAAGAAAATTCAACGAAAAATCAAAGGAGCCAAAAAAGTTTATTGTCAAGACATTTCTTATTAGTATGTGAAAAGAGGCTTAACTCACTTCGTATCAAATGTTTATTTTTCTGATCCTTTGCAATATCCAATGCTGACAGACCTGAAAATAAAGGAATACAGTAGAAAAAATCAGAAAAGTGTGCATGGACTAAAATGGAAAATTACTCCAAAGAATAACTCAAAACAGCGAAATATGTTTGAGATAGCTTGAAATATGGATGATCGGATAAGTCGTAACTTGATTTTCATCAAATGATAAATAATAATAACAAATAAAATCACCTCGATCATCACAAGATGTCGGATCAGCACCTCGATGCAACAACAACTCCGCAACTTTATCGTGACCTTCGATCACCTGCAAGGGGCAAGGATAAAGGAATATACAGTAAATCCTCGCATATAAGAGCCTACCAAAATAAGAACGTAGAGG
The DNA here is from genome assembly GCA_964020215.1 of Aurelia sp. 3 sensu Dawson et al. (2005). Classification (NCBI taxonomy): domain Eukaryota; kingdom Metazoa; phylum Cnidaria; class Scyphozoa; order Semaeostomeae; family Ulmaridae; genus Aurelia; species Aurelia sp. 3 sensu Dawson et al. (2005). Next base: position 2,189,189 of record OZ026593.1, read on the forward strand.
CTGCTTTTCCTAAATTATGTGCCTTGCAATTAAGAACCTGTTTCAGCTTGATGAGACAAAGGTTCTTATTGCAGGGGTTGCAAAGTTGATCTTTGATTGCTGTTATCAACGCCATTGTGATACCAGTTGGCTTTGAAAGTTTTATTCTCCTCCCCAATTACTTAGGGCTGAACATCTTTGCGAGTCTCTAAAGGGGACTACATGAGGCACTCTTCAACTAAGAACTTTTGTACGTTGAAGTTAGTCTTAGTACCTTTGAAATAAGAACCAATTTCAGCCTGGCTCTCAAAAAAGTAGGTTCTTATACGCGGGGATTTACTGTAGGCGATGGAGGGCAAGCGCAAATGGTCACATAGACTAAAGTTCTGTCGCCCACTGTCGCCCACTGTCGCCAGTTTCCTAAGAAAGGAATTACAGGGCTTGATAAGGGGCTCTGTTCGAAAAGGCGTTCTTAAATTGATTCATATCAAATTGCCTGTACTTACACCCACCCTTTAATTCTCAAAAAAGAGGTTGGAATCGAGCGTCCAAATCTGGTAAATTTGTTACGGAAAACAAAAGCATGACCCCTGTTCTGATAGCTGTGGCAAGAAGTTGCTTCGGATTTCGAAACACTTTTCACAGAGCTACAGTAAATCCCCGCATATAAGAACCTACCAAAATAAGAACCCAGAGGCTGATTTTCCTGAATTATGCACCTGGCAACTAAGAACCTGTTTCAGTCTGATGAAACACAGGTTCTTATTGCAGGGATAGCAAAATTGATTTTTGATCTATGTTATTCAGTTAATTTTGGCCCAGGTTGGCTGTTAAATGTTGATGCTCCTCCCCCAATTAGGTATAGGTCTATAAGAACCCTTCAAACAGAAACAATATGCCTGAAAATCATTGTTAAGACTCTGAAAGGGCCTACACGAGCCACTCTTCAAATAAGAACCTTTTTACCCTGATATTAGTCATAGTGTCATTGAAATAAGAACCTATTTCAGCCTGGCTCTCAAAAAAGTAGGTTCTTATATGCGGGGATTTACTGTAAATCAACAATCAATCTTTCTTTGTTTCTTGCTGTTTTCATTCATTGTTAGCTGATTTTGTGGTGAGATAGTTATAGCTCAAAAGTGCAAGCATGCAAGGGTTTTATATTGCGAGTAGTGATGCGAAGTTTGCTGTTTTCGATCGTTGTTATTCAAGGAAAGAAAAGTGATCTAAGAATGAATAAAGATTACGAGAAATAAAACAAAAGACTACCAACACTTGCCTGAGTGTAAACTGAACCATTACCAGGTCACTTTGCGAAAACTTTTCGATAACTCTCTCAAAAGTGTTCTAAGTCTGAAGCAACTCCTTGCCGCAGCTCACAATGTTTGTACCGATTATAGAGGTCATACTTTTGTTTCCCTTCATAAATGTATCAAATTTCGACGCTCGATCCAAACCTCTTTTTTAAAAGTAAAAAGTTCTATTGTACTACATGCAATGAAAAGAATTTTAAATGCAGTCTGTCATGCAGTCGATTGGGTAATAAGAATAATACAAAGAATACAAAATTTGAATGGCTGCAAATCTTCTGACTTTCTACGACCGTCAATAGTCAAGACGACTAACCCTCCTTTGTTTCAAATAAACAGATTAACGAAGAAATCTGTCATGTTGAGCTCTGAATGTTGCTTCCAAGCAGATACGAGAGAGACTGCCTTTAGGACAATATATCAGTAACTAGAATTCTTATCACAAAAACTTTAGCAGGTAAAACTTACTGCAAAATGTAGTGGTGTCTTCCCACTGATATTCTTATAAGAGACATCAGCTCCATTGTTTAATAACATTTCAACGATTTTTACATCGCCAAGTTTGGATGCTGTATGCAGTGGAGAATTTTCATTGTTGTCTCTACGATCTAGAGGATAAAAGTAGCATGAGGTGGATATTGCAGCAGTCTCACCACAGGTGGCGGAGAATAGTTCGGTAATGCTTGCACAATTCAATAATATATACAAATGTACTAAGATTTAATCATACCTGCTAACTAACTGTGTAATTAACCAAATTCTGTTGTGTTGAAATTCTGCTGTGTTGTTGCATTTGTATTGAATACACAATGGAGATAGGATTCAAGAGAAATTTAACACAGTTAAGTGGCAGGTATGATTAAATTTTAGTACATCTGTATGCATTACTGAATCGTGCAAGTATTACTGAACCAATCTCCGCCACCTGTGGTCTCATGATAAATCGGAGGGGAGTACGATGACAAACGAGTCATGCTCTCATGGTAATTTCACCACATCATTTTCAAAGATGACAGAGAACATGGCAAAAGTAGGATAAATCCAAACAAAATGGCAAATCATGGTTAGCTAAGTTTAACGTCAAAATGCCAAAAAACTACAATGAAAAATTCAGAAAATCATTCCAGATTTTTGTAGTTATTTGGTTTTGTTATAAATTACAGTCAAAGAGAAGGAAGCGTACTACTTATATTTTCAATATTCAAGTACAAGAATCGTATCGTAATTGGATTTTGTTTCTTTGCGTGACGGCTCCTCATCACTCTTATTCATTGTGGCTTCCGGGGGAAAGAACTCCTATTGTGATCCATTATGCTCCGCCCCTAATGAAAAAGATATTTGAGTCGAACGGAAAGAAGCAATAGAGCAATCTTCGAATAGTCATTCAAAAATGAAAATCGCTTTTCAAGTATGCTTCTAATTTTCTTGGTACGCTTCTTCTACTTTCACTGTAAAAATAAGAAGTGAATACTAAAATTTGGAAATTCTTCAAAAGGAGTTTCCGTTACTTTGGTATGAAAACATGGAATACATTCCGTTTCAAATTAGAAGCAACTGTAAGATTTCTACACTCAACGAGAATTGAAGGATCGGTTATGGATCCTGAATCACAATCTCTAGCGAATCAAGTTTTTAGCTATTGTTATTGTAGCATTTATCGCATTACGATTTTGTTGTTGTTGTTGTTGTTGTTGTTGTTGTTATATTAAGGGAAAGAGGTTTTTGTGAGTTAACATTTGACATGGAAAAAGAAACGAAGATTATACAGCCTTTACAACTGAATTGCAAAATCCAACAATTTGATCCAATACTTACTAATTTTTGTTGTTTTTCGAAGTAATTGTTTCGTAATTTCTTTGGTGGCAAATCCAGTATTTTGGACAACATGATGTAATATTGATCTACCATCAAAGTCTTCAAGGGTTACATCCCTAGGAGGCAATAACGTAAGAAATGCATAACTTTGCTTGTCTACAAAACGTCCTTTCCATTTACAGAGCCTGAAACGTTTTCTTGAGATGCTAACAGTGCTAGTGCAACAAGGACAAATTTTTAATACAATAACAACACTTACTTTAATTGACACTTCAATTCAAAGCGATCAGTGACTGCAGACAAAGGAAATTCAACACGGCTGCAACCAATAGGGAAAACTCTCGCCTTATGCAAGTGAGTGGTGGTTCTTAAGAGAAGTTATTTGTTTATAAAGAAAGAAGAAGGGTGCATCTAGAGTTCAATCTCGCAGATTTTGTTTATTTGGTTCAGAAGCCGAGCAGAAGGCATCATAATTCTCGAGTATTAAGAGCTTAAGTGAAGAAACTGCCGAACAGCTCCTGAATCAAATAAACAAATCTACGAGACAGAACTCTAGCTTTACCGTTCTTCTTTCATTATAAGCAAAGCAACCATACACTTGCACAAGGCGAGAGTTTGCCCTATGAGTCTCGGAGCAAGTTTTATGGCCGTGTTTGTTTTGATTTACTGGTTGAGAGAATTCGTTTTGTCTGCAGTCGCTAATCGACTTGAATTGATGTGTCAATAAGAGCAACTGTTGCTATTGTATCACAAATTCTGTCCTTGTTGGTAAGTACACAAAGCTGCCAGAAACTAAGTTAGTTTTTTAACCAAACATTTTGCTATTTTGACAAAAAGATAGGCCAACCTTCTACAAATCACCTATCTATAATTCCAATGTTGGGCTCCCAGAATTTATGATGTTTTCTTGCAATATCGCATTTTCCTCCCCTCACCAATGCTAATGTTCTTCAGCCTAGAAATACTTCCCCCTGCTAAGCAGCAACAAAAAACAATGATATGGCCGTCGCCTGAATTGATAAAGGGGACAAAAGTAAAGAAATCAAGGGGTCCAACAGTTTGATAAAAGTCTTGGATATTTCTGAGCTCCCGATTTAAAAAAAGCTGGGTAAAAAATTCTCACTGCATCTTGCGGCTATTATTAGACACTCTGTACTCTAATGAATGTTTGCCAAAAAGCTGTCAACATATTTACTAATGCTCTCAAAGGGGGACAAACATCTTGTTTCACAGTGTAATACAACAAAGGCAAATTCATAAGCTAGAATATTTCACTTACACGTTTCGTTCAAGCAATGCCTTTACCACTTTCAATGGTTCATAATTCTTCATGAAGTCCACTAGAATAATGAAGAAAGACCCAGATATAAAAGAAAACAATTGCAAACATAATAACCTAAGTTTCAATAAGTTAATGAATCGAATTTTGCCCCAAGATTTCATTGTAAAATTCAAAGTTTGAAGTTGTGGTCCAGTCGACATGCTCCAAGTCTATTCCGTGGTATATCAGCACTGAGGAAAATTATACCACGGAATAGATTTGGAGCAAGTCTATGGTCCGGCAGAGGTATGCCGCAAAAAATGTTGATTTGGGGTGGCGATACGAAACAACATATTCTGGCAACAAACATCTCAAATAGCTACCAAAAGACGTCTGTTTGTTTACTATTGAGTGAAGACCAAAATGGGCAGCAGTAAATGGATTATAATTTGGTAGTAACATGAAACTTTTGGTGACGATTCAAGCTTGCATATATTTTAAGACATCAAGCAAAAGCATGGGAAATATCATGAGGAAAATTTTGAATGAACACTGCCTTCATAACTTACACGCTTCGAAAAAATTGATATCCCTTGTAGCTAGCAATAAGGGTGTCATTCCTTCCAGGTTTCGGGAATTCACATCAACATCTCCAAGCTGCAATAAAATTACGGGCGTAAAGTTTGCAAACTGAGTCTCAAAGTGCTCTGGAGAAAAATTACCTCACAATAAACTGCAATGACCTATTGAGGGTAAGGCCCTGTTTATATGATGAAAAACACTTCACCTGCCAGACCCGGGGCTAACAGGTGAGGTAAATTTCAGTTACTGTTTATATGAGATTTTTCACCTCATTTGTCAGCCCCGGGGCTGAGAGGCGCGGTGGAGTAGAGTCTCTCTTCCGTGAAATCAGAATGAACTGACCAATGAGAATCAACGAATGATTTCAATTCACCTCACCATACCGGAGGTGTATCGTTTATGTGGAAATTTCACTCACTCAAGTGAGATTCCACCCCTAGTGAGGTGAGATTTCACATGTAAACGCAAAATGAAATTCCAAGGATTCTATTGGAAGGTGGATTCTATTGGAAGGTGGAATCTCACCTCTCATCCCAGGGTCTGGAAAGTGAGGTGTATTTCCTCATACAAACAGGGCCTAAAAGTCAACATATTATTCCTTCATTGGGGATTCAGCTGCTTTATTAAAGATGAGAGTGCTAAAATCTGAATATTGCATGTCACTCCTGCAGGTAAATGAAGTAATCATATAGATATCGTAAAAAATAATTAGGCAAAACATGAAATCGTTCAGGTTTTGAAAGTTCAATAACCATTTGCACTCACTACCAAGGGAACACATCCAAAGAAACAGAGAAATTTTCTTAGGGCCTAGACATGGATGCCTAGGTAAAAATATAACACTCAAGGTGAATAGCAAAGGGCTCGAATCTTTACAGAATTTTAAAACTAGATGTGGTTTAAAGCGACTTTCCTCATTCAGTCTACAAATTTCGTCAAATCTTCTGATACCTCCTCTCGCATATTTTTTCACAAAAGCTTAAAAATGCTGTAAATCAATCTGGAAAATGATGCTCTTTCTGCAATTGTAGCAAACGATCTAAATTTTCCTTAGATCTATTCAGTTGAGAGATCTACGCAAAATGTTGAAATTTTGCAAAGCTTCAAGGCTTATCCTGGCAAAAGCTAGAGGGTTGCACTACTTACGAGCATATTCTTGACAGCTTCAAAATTTCCTTGCCATGCAGCATGCTTCAAGTCTACATGCAATTTTTCTGTAAGAAAAAGCTGAAGATAGGAGAAGGCTAAAACGCAGCTTAACTGGCAAAGAAGCCTTTCGTATATTGTCTGCTCAAAGAGCCTTGGAAATATTGGTTGCTTGAGAATAATGTCTTGGTTGCTTGTGAATAATCATGTAAGGCCAAAGTGAATTTGTTTCAAATGTGAATTTCAAAGTTACCTGAGAGCATCAGTGATTGAAGATCTCTGTTGGCGAGTTGAAGAGCTGTTTTGCATTGGTTGTTTCGCAATGTTATATCTGCATTCTGCTCTAACAACAGCTGTAGAATCTGTAACAGAAAGTAGATATTTTATTGACAATGGGAAGAAAATTATGACAGAGCTTAAGAGAGTGGAATCATTTCCGAAACAGCGACTTCCAGCAACCAGGACGGCAACGCAAGAAAATTGGCTTGTATTATATAAACCAAGCACACATGTTATCAAAACAGGCCAACACAGAACCCCCTTCTTCAGCTAAATACGATAGAACCATCTTTCTTCCTTGGTAATTAACATTTAAAATGAGTATTCTTTACTTTGGATGTCTCAATCTGAAGAACAGGAGAAACTGGATTTCCAGGTTGTACAATTCCAGGAAAGCAAGTTCGCGAGAGAAACAAGAGATTTATTGAAAAATGAAGTTCGTAAACCAAGGCAACATTGCGTTGCAGTTGCACTCACTGTCTTGATTGCTTACAGTTCCTAATATTCTTGATGGGACGGGGAGGTAACTTATTAAGTTCGTGATACAGAGAATTTCAAAGGTGGCCTAGTTTCATGCTGTATGAAAAACGTATTTCTCCTGACGTGTGTTAAACATTGGAATTGACTTCAATGAAATAAAAACCGCACAAAAAAATAAAACTTTAGATCGCAATGCATGTCGGTTGCCCAAGAACTTTTTTATTAAGCTATGCGCAATGGAAAACCTTTACAATTGACCAGAAAACAGGTTTCAAAATTGTCCCTCATTCTGTTTAACATAATATATCCACTTCCCTGTTACATAATGCCCCAACCTTGCTGCTTTAAGCTGTTTTGGTTTCAAATTAAAATCTCATTATTTACTAACTGACCAAACGTGGTTATCCAATTATTAAGTTATCTAAAGGTTAGATCGCTTTCAAAGAGATCGTTCGGAAAAGGAGGTCAAGATGACTTTATTCTGTTTGAGAGCAATTTCAATAAAGTGTCAACATTCTTGGATAATGACGAAAGGAACATAAGCTACACCAAAAGTGACATGGGTGAAGCTTTCACTGGCACCTATGTTGTCACAGATGACAATTAGAAAGAGAATCTCGAAAAGAAATTAAATATTTGCGATGTAGGGATTTAGCTAAAGGAGGGTGATCATCTGCTTCGAATGACAAGAGTGTCCTTACATGTAAAATATTTGCATGGCAAATTTAAGGACCAATCGTCACCCAGGGTCCTTTGCAGGCATTTTGAAAATTTCTGACAGTCTGAACAACAAATACAGCCAAAGTGGAAAACATGGATCCACAGTGGACTGGTTACATTGATAGAAGCGTTTACTTTTATTGATCTGTTCTGTCTGTCTAACTTTGGCACTGGGATCTATAGTTTCCATTGAGCCCTCGGCTGCAATAGCTCTTTTAAGCCCAATGCACAGAGGGCGTGGAGCGGTGCAGAATTGGTAAGATCTGGGCACAAGGCAAAGTCTTCTTGATTGTAAACTTACAGCTGTCTTAAAGCATGAGTTGTCTTGGTTTATGAGAGAAAATGATTTCCTATCAGCTGTGTCCATGTGAATCCCGTAAAAAGCTGAGAATATTCCTTTTAACGCCTTCCCTAAGAGGGCTTCCAAATTGCTCACAGCTCCAGAACAGTATACAACACATGTTGGAGATCTAAAGTAATTTCAAACCTACGTTCGCCTAACAATTATAAATTATTAGTGTGTACGATAATGCAATACCTTCTTGTTATTTCTGCTTGCAGCAATTATTGCAGGTGTATTTCCTGTCCCATCGTCTCTAAAATCCAGTGAAATGGCCTAAAATAAAGACATTAGGCTTTACTCAATGTACAAAGCCAAAAGAAAACGGAAAGTCACTACCACAGCCATCAGGAGTCAACAAGATTCACAAGAGAAAAATTACCATGGATAAAACAGCAAATACAGTTTAGTCGAACTGATAGGCAGTTGGTGATAGTCAATGATTGTTTTTAAGACTCATATATTTTGAGCATACAAGACGGATATAATTTAATAATTTCTGAGCAACACTTACGCAAAAATAAACCAAATGCAAGGAGTCTAAAATAAACGAGGATTACGACAGCAACTAGATTTTAAGCAACGAAGGCCTGAAAGCTACTGATAGTTAAATTTTGAACAGACTATCTCAAAAGCTTTGCTCGGGAAATTTTGTGACTTAAGCTTTTGACGACAATTATTTACATCTTACGACTTCCTATCATGCCTTTAGCTGTTGATACTAAGTTTTTATCGTCTAGTATTGAACACCAGGTTACTGGAAACATTACCCAAGGTCCGATAGTTTTCAGAGGGAAGTTCAACGTTTCGAATCACATTTGATATTTCATCCTACTTACGGCAATTCCATAAAAAGATGTTTCGCAATATATTCTAATCTTACAAGTTCAAAGTGAAAATCCTGTAACCTGGCCTATACGCAAATTTTAGAATTTTTATCATTGGATAATAATCTTCTGATCAGGTCCGAGCAGCATGAGTTTGAAATTCGAGCAACTGAGATGTGGGCGAACCTAGGATGAAATTTCCAGGTTTGGTTGTGAATCAAATTGTCTGCCGATTGAGGTTGTCAAATTAGCCAATTGGGTCGTTCTTCCGCGAGTGGTTGCACGTACAAACCACCCCGCAAATCAGGCTTTTGATGCTTCAGAAAAATCACTAAATCGAAACTTAACTTGCAAAATATCCCACAAAGGGCTATTTGCAGATTGAAAATCCCAAGGAGAATTCACCTAGGGCATGAGGTTGGATGGGTCTCATCTTGAGTTACTGAGGACAGATGAGGCTACTTTGCGACGTTTCAGACATGCTGTCCCGAGAGCATTTTCCAAAAGATTTGTACTGTAGCAAATTTTCATGCGACTGGCCAGCAGCCACTATCTACAAACATACAGCAAAATTTTCTTTTTTAATGCATTTTTAGCACTGCATCGCTTGGTCAAGAGTGCAACTTTACTTTAATTTGCGAATTGTTCTCACCTTTTTATCACTCTTCCATTTTGAAATCAATTCTTTCAGTTTTGTTAGGTTCTCGGCCTAAAAATGAAAGAAATATTAGTCACTGGGCTTGCATTCAGGATATACCCGGTGAGCCAGAAAAAAGTTTCCACTTTCGAAGATTCACACCACCAACGGTAGTTCATGGATTTGAACGATTCAAATTCTATTTAAAAGCCGAGAGATCAAAGTATTTTTGTGAGTTTTCTTGCTGTCTTACTAGCACTAGAAATATAGGTAAATTCATCTGTAGGAAAATTTCATGGTTGCGAAATGACTGAAAAAGAGCCTGAAACATTGATCAAATCATAAGGACGGCGACAGAACAATATGCAATGTGCGTTTCATCTCTCTTAAGAGTTGCAAGACAAGGATTTCAAACAGATACATAAGATTTTCAATTCCATGTCACTAAAATCGTTCTGTGTGAGGAGTCCGTGATTTGATTAATGTTTTAGGCCCTATTTCACTCATTTCGCAAACTATGAAATTTTGGTGAAGTTGATTTCACCTATATTTCTAGTCGTCGTAGGGCTGCGAGAAAAATCACAATGACCTGTGAAGTACTCTTGGTGATATAAATTTTCAAAAGTGGAAATTTTTTCTGGCTCCGTCGGTAGTTATGGTAGAATTTATTACTTAACGTGGAATTTGAAGGGATTTCTGTCAGGTATCTCAAAATTCGAATATCAAAGCTATCATTAAATTTTCTTTTTGATCTCTGTTGTCATTGATCCAAACATATTCAAATGAAGTAACGCACTGTAAAATATCATATAACTGACATTTCCGATTCTGAGGAAACGGGCTCAAGTCTTTCAAATCTTTAAAAACGTGAGTGTAAATTTGTATCTTATCTTCTATGAACCGAATGAGTTGAAAGGAACTTTAGGTAATTTGCCGTAAATGTGTCATAGCAGTTTTTGATATTCAAACAGGACGCCCCTGACCTAAATGGTAGACTCACTTTGGCCACATGTTTTTGCAAATCAAGAGATCTTAAATGACATAAAACTGCCAGAACCTTACCTGAATTTGAGACCAAAACAACAGTGCGTTGGAGGTGATAGTTCTTAAGTTTATTAACTGAATAAGCTGCTATAAACAAAAGAAATCACTGTTCAAGCGCAGGGTGAGTTGACAAAGTGGGCTTAGTTGACATAAAGTGAGCAGACGGGTACACAAAGAGCTAGATTTGAAAGTGGGCTAACTTAAACAAGAAAGCACATACATAAATGAAATTGTTTAAACTGTTAATGATAAAAGAGCAAGGAAACTTAGTCACAAAGGCTTTAGGTCGAATGAAAGAAAAACTGGAGAATCATTATTTATAAATAAAAGAATCGTTTCAAAGAAGTGGTAAAAAGGAAGAGAATAGGATTTTCCAGATTCAAGTGGCGTTTGTAATGATAAAGGAATATTCGGTGTCAAATAACTGTAGTCATTCTTTGCAGAAGATCATGATGATGTAATGTCAAGAGCAAACATTTTGCCCTTTCTAATAGCAGTCTAGTCTTTTAAAATTTAATTTCCATAAAGTTTCCTTTTAAAGATCGGGTGAATGAAAAAACAATCTCGGTTTAAAAAGACCACTATATTTGCAAGTGTATAATTCAATAGATAATAGTTGACAATTTGAATCCATTGTAAAATTTACCTGACAGAAATTGGGTACTCCATTCTGAAATTACATGTTGAAAGAAAGCACATACATAAATGAAATGAGCCATTGCTGTCAGGAAGAAATACTGGGAAAATTTTTTGTGACTTTAGGCCTGCTTTGAAGGTTCCTTGAAGGGATTTTCTTGAGAAAACCCTCGTAATTTCAGAATGGAGTGGCCGATGTCAGTTAGGAAAATTTTGCAATGGATTTGATCATGTCAATCATCAATGGATACATCTGCTAATATATCATTGCTTTCCTTTCCAGGGAGCAAATGGCTTTTCAAATGCAGTGGTGGTGCCATTGCCCCCCCAAATCTCAAAAGTCAGCAAAAATTGCCAAAGAAAAATGACATAAAATTAGTTGGTTATACCTTTAGATTGAAAACTTACGTCAAACCCCCCCCCCCACTTCCTTCAGATTTTTCAGAGCTGGCGCCGCTACTATCAAACAGGGAGTGCTTTTTCTCATCAGTACATAAACTAATATTTTCCCATGTGTGTTTGCCCAGTGTTGGTATGACAATGTTAACAATTACTTTATTAAGTTTTAAAATTTTCCTCAGTTTGAAATCTTCTGGCTCCAGTACACTCTAAACAACTGTTTAGTTCAAGGGCTCTTGAAATGAGATACATCAAGGCATCTTTATCAGTTGAAACAGAATGAAACAAAAAGGGGAAGATAACTGTTTGGACTTTAATTAATCTTACCTTGACATAAGTGAGGCATTGTGTCTTGAACAATTCAAAATCCCTATGGAAGAAAGGTTACACAATATTTAATCAACTGATTTGTCCTTGGTCTCAAGGCAATCACTTGGATCAGACTGGCTTGCCTTGCATAACTATCTCTTTGATCTTCTTTAATAACCTTGGCTTACAGTCCGAGGGGAGTCCCACGCATAGTTACTGCTTGCTATATTTTTTTGTAAGTTTCATAGCAATGATTTTGGATTTGATTGGTAATTCCATACCTACCAAATGTATAATTCGCAATTCTGAAAACAGTAGACTTCATAGAGATGGCAATATACCTGTATGTACCTTTATAATTTGCATATGAGAATGATAATCTCTCAGCCAAAATTTCCTTCTTTTGGAGCAAAGGGTTAAGAAGACCTACTAAAACCTACCCAAGCTATCAGTTTTAAAACTTAAAAACTAAATAAAAACTCAAAGTCTACAAAATCTACCATCTCCAGAATTGGTACCAATGATACCATAATCTACCAAGACTCTTTATGGAAATTTGGTTTCAAAATTGCCAAAGCTTTGCAATTGTCAAAGAAAGCTAAGACAAAATTTTACAAGCAAGAAGGCCATAAAACTTTCTACTTTGCTTTGCACTACAGGTAATTCCCCCTGGGTACCCACCATCAGCTTTATTGTGCCATCCTGGTCAAAGTAAAGACAAGAATTTTCCTGTCTTGACAGGCTGTTGCTATGACAACAGACATTAACAAAAGTGTAACATAAACTGTGAGGATTGCAAAATTGTACAAGAGTTTCTAAGGTATGGTGGAAAGGAATTTTAGGGATTGGGGGAATCGTAAAAAGATTTTAATTGCAAACAAAATGATTTTGATTAAACAGTGATGTGCCCATGTCCCTTGCTTGGCTGAGCAAAGACTTTGGGCTGGGAGACCATCAACCATTGAAATGTAAAGCTTTTGATTGATTAAATTTAAGAAAGGAACCTTGGAGACAGGAGAACTGCTGACAGAAATAGGTGAAATGTTGACCAACCCACATAACTGACTGACTGTCTCAGTCTATCTTAAAGAGCTGCTTTTCAAACTGGAAAAAGATGGTGGACGTACTGTATATAATCAAGAAATCTGGCCCTTGTTTCCAACACCAAATGAATGGCACTCTCCAATGTTGGCATGCAAGCTCTCTTGGTTGGGGTCTGCTGCTTATAGCTTTAAAAAGACTATCTCCCTTCAACGGCAAAAATTTGCAACTTCAGTTGAAAAAGTTTTTGAAAAGTGCCCACTGAACCACTGTACCGACAGATTTCTGGATACCAAACCACAAAGCTAAAACTGGGAAGGAAGCCTATAAATTGTTGATGAAATAATATTAAGTACATAAGTGAGGCAATCAACACACAGCTAAGAAGGTCATTTAAGTGTACTGAGATTAGAAACACCAGGAAACCACAAAACTGAGGTATTATGAAGAACGGAAGCGAAACAACCATGGGCAAGTGGGATTTTCAGATTTAGCAGCGCAGTAGAGCAACGTACTGTATCTGCCATTTCAAAATGAAATGGGAAAGTCTCTTATCGTATCCAAGATCCTACACAACTTAGGGAATATTTTGATGCGTCGTGCAAGGTGCTCAAAACGAAAGTAAAAAATCGATATGACGCTCCCTGGCTCTATAAAATCTTAAGGAAAGTGCTTTGCTTATTCATAGGAACTGCTCTTGTAAGCCTTGTGATATCGACTTTTACCAAAATTCCAAAAAAGGGCAAAAGAATATCAACCTGATAAGCGTAAATAAACTAAATACGAACCTGTCTTCGTGATCAAATATGCTAGCAGCGACACTCTGATATCTTTCACTGGCGCTCCAGTCATCATTGACCCTGTTAGGCCCATCAGAAAACTGACTGTAATTGATGGTAGAAGGGTTAACATTGCCATCGATTAGTGCTCTCGGCATTTTCTTGTTGTTTTTGGGTCACATCTTGAGGAGTTTTGACGTTATGCCTTTTGCCAGGCTCACACGATCGCCTTTCGATGTCGAATGTTCACTTTCTGTGTGTACTTTTGATCCGCCATTGTGGATCACGTTACAATAGAAAGCTTTGTGACAGCTTGGCAACGGCTTCTTGGCCTCTGAGGGCGAAAGCCCCTCTCTCCTTCACAGCAACCAAATATTTTAGTTTCAAGTGTTGCCCTTGTGTTGCTCTGTTGTTGTCCTTGTGTCACGGTTTTTGTTTTAAGATTTTTGTTTGAAAAGCGACCGAAAATTTTCAGTTTTACGTTGTTGCTCTTTTATCGTTTTGTTGCTGCTCTTTTATTGCTGCAAGATTGTTCCGGGGATTGATTGTTGCATGTCAAATAAAAGAACATTTCAATTTCTTGTTGCTGATATTTGTCGTCTTTTATCTAACAAAACTCGCGTTTTAAAGAAACTCACGTTAAAGACATGGCGAGTAACGAAAGTTGTGGCGTGCGAAATTCCCCAGAAATTCAAAAATTCCACCAACTGTACCACCGTTAAAATTTTCTGTTGAAAAGTTTTTCAGCAAAATTGACTTTATCTCCCATGAATTGTTGAAATCAAATTTTGCGGCTTTATAAGCTGCCTGCTTTTGAAGCTTGTTGCTAAAACTGTTAAAATTGCTTGTTTAATTTGAAAGAAACAAAACTGCTGAATATTTTACGTATGGTCAACCTGTGGCGAGATGAGACACGCCTATCGAAGAACTTGAGAGAGAACAGCCCTGACTACAATGGAGAGAGGGACGTGAGAAGTCTCGAAGTGAGAAGACATCAGACACGGAGTCACAACGAACGCAAGTCAGAGCATTAATGTGAACGAACGCTTGAGAATTCAACATCAAATTACATGTACATATCGGTAAAGAACTCAATAACTCGTGAACTTTTATAATCGCATTCATAACGGGAAAAACGCTCAAGAATCAAGTCGTAAACGGAACAATTAAACGCTCACGAAGTTTATCGTAGTTTCTCATCTCGCCACTCACAAACCTTAGCGAAGGAACGCTGAACTTAACGATATAATTTTCATCATTCTTAACTTGGAATATCATTGATTGGAAGAAATTGAGGATTATGAAATGGAGATAACGTTTAACGAATTTTACCTTTCTTACGTTCACCGTAAACGATTACTGGATATCTGAGAACGCAGGCCTTCCGTGCATATCTGTAAAGATATGCTCAGTCATCTATCTAACAAAAACTATCTAAGAGAAACTACCACTGGGGAATGGCATAAAATTTAAGAAACTCTAGGACTGAGCTCGAAGAGAGCAACGAAATGTTTGATTGCTAAATTCAAAGATAAATGTCAAATAAGTTGTTGAAACCTTATTCTTGAGTAAACTCAACTCCAGTTTGAAGTTTTATATTTTCTTCTCACCTAATGATTCATATGTGGCAGTGTTAGAAATCATAATTCAATCATGTACTTCGATGTACTCAGAACAACTTGCGGTAGAAAGGGGGGCACTTTTGTTATGTGAGATCAATAGACTCTGATCCAAATTTCTTCTGTAAAATTCGTGTAATACTGCTAAAGATAATTTGATCCTCATAGGTCCAAATAGAAATATTGAGTAAATAAGTAAATGGTTGTTAAAACACAACCTGATTTTCAAGTTTCATATGTTGAGGGTCATTCGATACGGTGCACTTTTCAGGTAGTTTACTTTTAGGCCTATGTTTCATTTGCAGATTTTGATGTAATATTTCGCTACCTAGTTTGGCGCTAAGAAGGTTGAATCAGCAAAGTATCAAATTGCGTCCTGGACCCTCCCTGCACCAACCAATTCCAAGCGCGTGTGACATGACATGTCACATGCTCACAGAAGTCTTCTTCTGCCACGCAAATGTGGGCCAATTAATTCACCGAGTCACCACGCGCCTCAACTTCCAAAGTACTTAAAAGTAATTCAATAAAGTGAAAATTAGCAAGCCGCATAAATCTTGTCAGAAATTATTGGAGATGGATGGAGATTAAAAATCGACTTTCTCATAGCGGTTCTAGGGCTACGGCTTGTGGTTTCCATAGTTTCAGGCTATCAACAGCTCGGCCGACGAAAAGAAGGGCCAAAATGGCGGGATTTGCCAGACAACAAAGATGCATTATGAATTGTGCTGGGAGCAGCGTTGGCGTTTGGCCAAGATATAAATCCGGAGAAAAGAGCAGCATTAATTCGAAATCTTAGATACTAATCCATTGGGAATAATTAACCACAATTCAAACAACAAACTAGATTTAATGTAATCGAAACAGTAAACTTTTTCAATAAAAGGTGTCAAACATTTGCACCTCACTTATTTGACTCATTTTCGCTAAAATCCAAAGAGAAAAACTCTCTAACGCTTACGTCACAGGGAACTGGTGCAGGCAGGTTCCGAAATCCACCACCATAGTTCTCTTTTACTCTACGTTTGCAAAAATCCCAGCTGAAACTTTTGTTTTTGGAAGAAACTACCATCCGCTCACAGAAAGAATAACAGATTGCCATCAATATCAAAAGCCGTAAACTAGAAGAGTGAAAGACTTTTGAACTTTTGCCGACTATTGCTTGATAGAATTTTGCTGACATTCATCAACAATGGTTCTTGAATCCTCAAAACAGCAGAAATACGCGAGGAAAACCATGGAGGTAGGAGGAGACAAATTTAGGGGCTGCTTGATTAAAAATCTATTGTTTATGAAAATTTTGTCCGAGTTAAGGCCGATTTTCTGCCCGATAATGGCCGATATTCGCAAATGTTTCCATCATTGGGGGGGCTGCAGTCCCCTGGCCCCCTGTTTCCTATCCTTATGAAAAAAGCACTATGGAACTGTAGCAAAATAACTAAAGTGAAGCTGACGCTGTGACGCTGCGAAGGCAATGACATGAAAACGAGGCAAAACGCTGCCGTGCACAAAATTCCTTGAAGCAGAAGATGGTCACAAGACCTCACATGATCAAAACTGGCCAAACAAGTTGGAAGGAATGATCAGCTGAGCTGAATAAAAAGATACTGAATGCCGGATATGCAGGCCTGTGAAGTGCACTACCTATCTACATATAGACTGCTGATTATTCCACAGACAGGAGAGAGGTGGTAAGTGCTTGACTGGAGGGGACGCCAAAAACTGTCCTAACTATTAAAACCTTGCCACACACGCTAGGCCTAATCTGTTGTTTTTTTGGCGGCTGGTTCACTTTTTGGGGTCCGCCGGTCAGTAAGTAGGCCTATATACTTTTAATCCAGGTGGTCTGATGCATTCAACAAAAACATCAGTACAAAATTCAAACATAGGAAACTGTTAAAATGTCCACTCAAATGCGAACTGGCCAAACCTGCAGACAAACCCTTTGTGTGTGACAACAACACATAAGGGGCCGTCCAAAAATCCATTTCGTCACGGATAGCAGAATTTGGCCACTATGTTCAGATACCCCCTCCCCTCCGCTTAACGGACATACAGAATTTAGTGTTCACCTATCTCACTAACTGTTTCATTGCGATCGTTAGCAACCTTCAACTGTTAACAAGGAGAACCTCTTCTTAGGCCGTTTCTGTTTCTGCTTTACCTTATCCAGCAATGAAACTTTGCAAAATATGATTGAAAACATTGTTAGGTTCCATTCTGTCACGCTTAATGGATTAGCAATAAACCCCCTCCGCCCGTAACGGCCAAATTCCACTATCAGTGACGAAATGGATTTTGGACAGCCCCTAAATAAAGTAAACATATCACAGTGATTTGAAAAATGATTCCTGTTAACTGAATTTGCAGATTTCCACACTGAATAATATAGACGTATGGTAGTGACCCTGTGCAAAATTTTGAGTATGTTTGCAGCTTCCTTCAAATCTGATACTTAACTTGTTCTGAGTATGATTTGTGTACCTGGTTGTGCGCCAGATGTTTTTCCACACAATAGATTATCTGGCATGCAATGCTTTCTTTGCTGGCCAGGTCTAAAACATGGTCACATAGACTCCATTGGACCAAACAAAAACAATAGTCCACAGTTCTCTTGTCCAGTGCAAGAATGGTCTATCATTCAAAATCCAAAAAGCAGTAATCTCTTGTTAAATTGTTTTTGCAGAACCTGATATTGCAGACAACAAAAAGAGTTACTTGATGCTCTCCTGGCAACATGGGTGATGAAATATTCCAATCTGAAGATGTTCCTTACTTATCATATTCCAAGACAAACAGTAATGGACAAGCAAAAAGCCAAAGCGATCCTGACTCAAGTTCCCACAGACATTATTCAGAAGACAATTCAAACAACTTAATCTACAAAACTCGTACCAACAGCGAAAAATCATTGACATTGAGTTACTCCAGTTCATATGTTGGAGACTACAGAGAAGCCCAATCCCCTCATCCAAAAGAGAGACCAAATTTTGGTCCAAAACTCCCTGTGACATTGTGTATACTATTTACAGAGCTGTGTGAGAGACTGGTTTACTATGGGGTTGCTGGAAATCTGCTTGTCTTTCTCACAAACAACCTCAATATAGACTCAGCTCTCGCTTCATCAATAGTGCTGGTTTTTACAGGTATTATGTATGTATGTATGTATCATTTGCCACATAAAAATATATACAAGCTATTGTAATAAATATAAAAAATAGATACAATACAATACTTTAAGGTTAAAAATGTACAATAAAAACACCCCTAATTACAGTGGCAGGGATAGCATTAAAGGGTCAAGCTGACCTTATTTCCATAATGGTCCCCTTAGAGGTGCTGGTATAACGGAAAAAAAAGAATAAATAAATAAATGATAAAATAAAATAAATGAATCAATAAAGTACTGTAGTTGTATTCAGTACAAAAACACAGTTTGGTCGATGGAAATATGACAGAGATGAGGAAGGGTCTTAGTAGAATACATATATATATTAGAGATTCACTAAAATTTTACTTTCATAAAGATTGTTTTATGTAACAGTCTTTCGTGCAACTTTAGAATTCTTATCAAAATTTGCAGAATTCAACTTAGAATTCTTGAGCATGGGACTTATTTATAAAAATAATATTTTTTCCTGATTTCTGTTATAGTCACATGCACGTTCAATGCACATTTAAATAATCATAGAACGTTCAAAGAATCTTAGAAAGGAAACAGGAAACTGGGAGGTTCAGGATATTTGCAGACAAATACATTTTGATAATCATTGAATGAGGCATTTCTCTATTCTCTAGGTGTCAGCTTTGTTGTACCACTCTTTGGCGGCTGGATTGCAGATTCATTTGCTGGAAAATACAACACTTTGTTTGGAAGCCTTTTAATCTACCTTGTTGGTACATGCCTTCTTCCTGCAGTGGCTTTCAAATACTCAGAGAACCTTGGTGAAAAATACACATTTTCACATGTTGCTCAATGTGTATTCTTTGGGGTGTCCCTCTTGTTCATTTCCCTTGGGACAGGTGGTATCAAGGCTAATGTGTCACCATTTGGTGCAGAGCAAGTCCAAAGTTTAGGCCCACAAGCAATCAGTATTTTCTTTAATTGGTTCTATTGGTTCATAAATGTTGGATCTTTCATTTCATACACCGGCATTGTTTATGTTCAGACAGAAATATCATTCTTTGTGGGATACCTGATTTTATGTGGTGCTATCTTTCTGGCAACAATTCTGTTGGTTTCAGGTAAATGGTATTCATATTTACTATTCATACTGTATTTAGCGTTACAGAAGTGGAAAATAACCTTGAATAAGGGACTCATCGTACTAAACCCATAAACACAACAAAAACACTGGAATCTGTAAAAGAAACTGATAACTCTCATAAAAAACAATAACCAAAAATAAACTTGTAACTACAAAGAAAACTGTTGAATCCTGCAAGAGAAAAACGAATCAATCTCAAACCCTGAAAGGAAGGAAATAAGTTAGTGACTGCAATAAAGAACAATGTTTAATAACCAAACACGTGTTTCATCACACACTCGTCAGTTTGGTTCATGCGTAGAAACAATTAATGATACAAATAGCTGTTGTTCAAGTCTAGCCAGTCGTTTACTTGGGTGCTACTGCCACGTGATTTTGAATTTTCTTTTTTGGTCAGATGTTAAAGCGGCTTGTCAATTGGATTGGAAGAACGTAGTCTTGTTTTTATACTCAATTTAAAAATTGTTACAAAGACGAATTAACTAAGACACTACCTACAACACACTTAACTACACTACAAAGACGATACCCCGAGGAGCATGACACCCTGTCTACCCCGACGCCATTCCATGAAAAACATAGAACTAAACTAAAATTAAATATACGAATACAAAAAGCTACATACAACAATTTACCAATAACTACTGGGTGGCTTATGACTGGATAGGATAAATGATAGACCTTCATTCAAATCGACCAGTTTCGTGGATAAACTGTAGCGTAAGCTCCAGAATATGTCGATTCAATGAATTGGGAAAATCAACATCGCCATACAATAAGAGTTGCAACAGAGCATCATTTCTAAGATTTACGTATCTAATTGGTCATAATAATGCATAGATTCCAGCGAGGAGGTTTTATCTTTGTAAGTCGAAACGTAGTCTTTGCCATTGCTCAAAATCCCCGGGGGGGGGGTAACTTCAAAAGGTGGGTGACGGGGGTGAGTCATTTGACGTCTGAAATAGCACCCTAAAATTTATAAATTTTCGCAAAAACGATACCCCAAAACTTACAGGCCATTGAAAATGTATACCCTAAAATTGTGACAGCCATCCAAAATTTTAACAAAGTAAGTGAAATTTGATCAAAATCAATACCCTAAATAGTTATTTTTCTAAAATGACACCCCAAAATTTATGACTACTTGTGATTTTACCAAAAATGATACCACAAAATTTATTTTCAGCTGGAAAAAAGGCACCCCAAAAAATGGCACATCCCGTACCTTCATGTATGGTAGTTACCCCCCCCCCCTGGTCGAAATCTTTCAGTTATCCTTAGCCCTATCAAAAGTTATAAGAACTATAAATGTTGCTGCTTTTTCGAATGTCGGCACTTAGCTTGACTTAGCGTACTGATGCAATATTTTTGTTCCATAGGCCGAAACAAATACGTCTGCAAACCTCCAAACGGTAGTGTCATCATGGACTTATGTAAAATAATCCATAAAGCTATTCAGAGAAAATGGAGAATGAGTCGTTCATCATCTAAAAAGGGAGACCCCGATCTAAGATGGTTGGATTACGCACGTGTTAGATTTGGTGGACCTTATCTTAATGGACAAGTTGACACTGTATTTGCACTCTTCAAGATTCTACCAATATTTGCGACAATGATACTTTATTGGACTGTATATTTTCAGGTGCGTACTGCAGGGAAAATTTTCATGATGCAGATGAATAGCACTGCTGAACGATGAAAAATGTCATTAAAATTTTTTTGATACTTTGTTTTATCTTCGAGATATCCACTAATTTGTACGATTGGCTGATGACGTTATTTTGTTTGCAAAAAGTACGAGAAAGTATACAAGGTTGACGACGTTTCCAAAGGGAAATAAAGTCAACGACCTTTCCTTCAAATGAAATGCCTTCCTAAAGGTCACATCAGTTGATGAAACAATGCTTATCGCATTTATTCTGCTCAGCTGTAATGTCTCCTGAAACTGTAACCTTCCAAAGATCAGATACACCTTCTTTCCATGTAGAATCCTAATAATTTGCAAACAAAATGACGTCATCAACTGACATTTAAAATCATTGGATAACTTCAAAACGAAATGAGATATCAAAAAAATTTGAACAGGATTTCTTATCAATCGACAGGGCCCTTCGTTTGCATCAATAAAAATTTTCGCTTCAGATCACCTTTAAAGAAGCTTGCCTCCTTCATGAAAGCATCCAAAGATTCTTAAGTGGTTTCTCAAGTTTTTTTCGACGGAAATCATGACCTTATCGCAAAGATCGCAACAGACACTATTTAAACTTGTTCTGCTCTTTCATAGCCGTAGGAACCGGGTGGTAGTGGGGGGCATGTGCCCCCAAGATTTTGCAGTAGACAAAGAAGTGCTCCTTTTTTCACGAAATGCCCTTTTAGTTTAAGGAAGAAAAACCCGTGATGTGTCTTGTCTCCGTAGTTTGAGATGATTCTTACTGCCCTGTGCTCATAGTTATACAGGAGGGCACAAATCCATACCTGCAACATGTTATGTGCTGCCCTCTCTTATTAACAAAAAGTGTATTTGTCCTACGAAGCTAAACTTATTCTAAAGGTGAATTCTCTTTCTTTCACTAGATGCAGACATCCTTCCTGCTTCAAGGCCTAAACATGAACTTAGCAATTACACAGAAATTTAAGATTCCTGCCGCATCGCTGAGTCTTTTTGATATCATAATAATCCTAGTACTCATTCCGTTCATGGACAGAGTTGTTTATCCGCTATTTGCGAAATGGAGAATCAAATTGTCATCGCTCAGAAGAATGGGCATTGGAATGATATTTGCTATATTATCTGTTGTTGTTGCTGCTAATATTGAGGTAGCTATGAACATTTTGATTCATTTGATAGGTCACGTGATTATTAAACAAATAAACAACATCCGCGAGACAGAACTTTGAATTTACCCTTCTTCTTTCGTTATAAGTACTTAAAATCTCTTAAAAGCCACCTTTCGATTTCACGAAGTGCGAGCTTGCCCCACTGGTTTCAGGGCAACTTTTGCGGCCGTGTTTGTTTTGATTTACCGGCTGAGAGAATTTCCTTTGCCTGCATGCAACTGTTGATTTTATATTACAAAGTCTGTCTTTGTTTGATTACTTCGTTCCGAAATTCACTTTATTTGATTACTTCGTTCGAAAAACATCACAACGAGCTCAAACTTATGATTCACGATACGATGACAAAGCAATGACCTTATGCTCATCAAGTCACATGACTTCTTGCTTTTTGTTACTTTTGCTAAAAAAGCCCAAATTTGGTTAATCAGTTACTAAAGTTAGCTCTTTTATACGCAATGTTTTCCCCAAAATGATACCACTAATGCGCTTCTCCATAAAGCGACTGGCAGATTCTAATCAGGCAAATTTTAACATGGATTTTAAAATGTCCAGCTATTAAAACATGTATTTGCAAATATCATCGTTAGTACCCTGGGTACCAGAGCCTAATGTGGGGGAACGAGAATAAAATAAAAATAGAAAAGGGGGAGAGAAGAAGACCTTCGCTCCCCCCTTTTCTATTTTTATTTTATTCTCGTTCCCCCACATTAGGCTCTGGTACCCAGGGTACATCGTTGGTAGACAGAGCAGAAAGTGCGCACGCATTCGCAAAAACTCGTAACTTTGAGCCCCCTTAGCTCCTCGCAACAGATCCCAAAATTGAGCAACACTTGATATTTTCTTTCTAGGGCCCTGAACTCTTCATTTATCATTTCAAAAGCTTATCTATTCAAACACTTCCTTATCTCAGATTGATCGATGACTTCATTTTATGCAGTTTCTGCTCCGTAGCGTAAGTAGGCTTTAACCGTAGTGCTTTTTTGTGACACCCGGGGTGGTTCATTGGTCTTTTCCTTCCATCTCAGGTATATCGAAAGAAACACTTAAAAGATGGTAAAAGTGTGAAGATAGCAGGAAAAACATACAATCAATCAAGCATCACGGTATTTTATCAAGTTCCCCAATTTGTTCTGATTGGAATCAGTGAGGTTTTCACCAGCATTTCAGGTAAGATAACCATACTTGGTTGTCAAGTAGCCGTAAACAAACCTGTTATCTCTATAATCTATATTGCTGCCAACACGTGGTCATTGTGTTTTGCTCAGATTTTGGTGGATAAGGTGAACCCACAATAAAGTTACCTCCAAAAGCCACCAACATCTCTGCAATCCTACAACATATGAGTGTTTCGATTGTTTGTCTACGAAATTCAAGCGTCCATCTTCAAAATAACTCGTTCCATCTTCAAAATAACTCCTTCATTTTGAGAAAAGTAGTGCTAAATCTCTGTGATCTGGCCACAGGAAGCCCAGGCAGTTAGTTAACTGAACAATGATAAGTTTACGATCTTAAAGTTGTTAATTGTATACTACCTTCGTGTGTTATTTGTTGCACTTCTCCACTGCTGTACTTCTGCACTGTACTGCATAATTGTTCGAATGCGAGAGTTCGATACAAAATTTCTTGCTGGTATTCTTATATTGGTAAATTTACCATCACCAAGGCCTTCGAAACGTAACTGTGTAAAATCCACCTATGTTGGAGCAATCGAACAAGATATGAGCGTTTGGTTTATTCTACTATGAAGTGCAAGGACTTCTCTTCAGAATGATATTCTAATTTTGAAAAAAGATGAAAAGACTGTTTGATATTACCTCGCAAAAATTACAAAATCTCCATCTCAAACGAAATTTAAAGTAAATCAACGGGGTTAAAAGCAAACTTAGCTAAGGGGACTGGGTAATCTAAATATAACCTATTGTATTTGATGTTTTCGATCTACGAAAGCTATAAGGAGATTAGTGGCGCCTGCCGTTCTTTTGTGCTATGTTTAGATTATGTCGCTATATCTCCGTTCATTTGCTTTAATGATTCACCAATTCTTTCGGAACAAATAGTTTGGGAGCTCCTGTGAATTTTTTTCTTATCCGGTATAACTTCGCTTGCAGTAGAAGGAATTTGAGAAATCAAATGACCGTTATTTCTTACCCATTTCAGGTCTCGAATTTGCTTATGCACAATCGCCGAGAGTCCTACAAGGAGTCGTCATGGGTCTCTTCCTTGTTACGTCTGGTCTTGGCTCGTTTTTGGGCAGTGCCCTTGTTCAAATTGTCAATGCAGCCAGTATGAAAACAGAGCGAATTAATTGGTATAACAATAACATAAACGATGGAAAGATGGAATACTTCTTTTACCTGCTGGCAATTTTACTTGGAGTGAATTTCTTGGTCTTTTGTGCTATATCTGTTCGATACACATACGTCAGTGAATATGTTTTGAAAAAGAACGAAGATGATTGGTCAAGACAACAAAGTGAACGCATGACCCCCTGTGTAGATGAGGATATTACAAGTGACTACGTTGATTCGTAGCTACCGTTGTAATGATAGTTGTTTATGATCGATCATTTATACGGGGTTTGATTCAGTCTTTTTTGTGCTGTAAATGTATCTTTACATGATGAGCAATATTTCTGTTTACGTTGTTAGAAATAACCCTCAGTATCAGCATGCTTCGTTTCCAGTCTGAGGGTTTCCCAGGGAGGGGGAAGGGTAACTTAAGTTTCGAAGATAAGTGGTTCTGCCTTTCAAAGCGTAACAGTTCCACCCCATAAATACTTCTGAAACTTTGCAAATTATTCGAATTTTCTCTACATTTTAACAAGACTGACAATGTTTTCTTATAGATAAACGACATTGTTAACCTTCTTAAAAATGCAGACATACAACGCTTTAACCTTTTGTTTGAAAATGTACTTAAATTTTGGCATTGCTGGAGAACAATAGACCTTTACACAATACCGCAGCAATCTATTGAAAAACTGACTTGCCGGTTTCGCCTCGCTTTGGAGTCACCCAACGGCGTGCGTCTCTAACGGCAACCCGCGAAATTTATTAGCAGTGTTTATATTTGGAAACAGAGTGCCTTGTTTGCACCAATGAGATTTACTTCCTCTTGGGAATGCAGACTTCACCTCGAATTGAACTTTAGTTTGTGCTAAGGTCTATCCTCATTCTCCTTTCTTCTTTTATTCATTTATTTTTTTGAGGCTCTGGTACCCAGGGTAAGGTCTATACCGTTTGAGTCAAACAAAGTCTACCTGTTTGGCAGACCGTGGAATAAAATGTGGCCAATTTTTAGAACTGAAGTGTTAATCTAGGTATCAGTCAAAGGCTAACTTAAACGAGAAAATTCATCTGTAAGATCCAAAATTAAAAAGGGACTTCTATGGGAATCTAGTATTCCACATTCCATACTGGTCCATGATTTATGTGGCATTGAAACTCAAATTCCATGCAATTTTTAGTTTCAGAATTAGAATTTCAATAGTAAGTAAATTGTGGACCAGAATGGAACGTGGAATTCTCGTTCCCATACATTCCCGTTACAGACATCTTTATAATTTTTGGGTCTTCAAGATGTTTGATTTTACCAAAAAGATTTTCACACCACAGTCAGCCTTTGACTGATAGATAAACATTTTAGTTTTGAATATCGGTCACATACTTTTTATAACATAGCCCACCAAACGCGTATTAGACTTTTTTTGATTCACCCGGTAGAAGTGTTTTTTGCCTAATTGACTTAAACAAGGTCTCAAACTTTAAGATGAAGGCTGACCTTTGCAACTGTGTAAAAACCGAACCAAGTAAAGCTACAGCTCCTCCACAATAGCCAAGGTATCACAGCTCCTCCACAGTAGCCATACAAACGGGACACAATGTTTTGGGGCACCAAGCATATTTCAAAGTAATTATTAGTTTAATTTCAAATTGATGTATATATAATTTGGAGCAACTTCATGATTTTTGTACAGTGCTAGATAGCTTTTATTTCTTAGTATTTGCTAATAATTTTTAATGATAATGAATGGCTTTTGCAGGTTTCAATCTTCAGAAGTTCGATTTTGTAAAATTTTCGTACAAGTATATCGGAATTTCAAAAAAGGGGGTTTCAAAAAACTTACACAAGTATGCTTTTGTGAAAGATGTATGAAAGCTAAAACTTGCTCTCAATTTTCTGTTTTTATTCTGCAGAACAAACGAGTAGTTTTTGTGGTATTTAAATAATGACACACTGTCTTAACAGACACGTTGAATGCTATCTTAACACATTTCAATGTCGAGCTTGCTACTTGTATGTTCCATGGTAGGAAAGATTTTGAGAAAAATTTCTCTTCGAGAATGAGTGATGGTGAAAAAACCAATAAATTGACAACATTAATATCAAGTGATCTCACTAATTTCTGTTTGAAACATCACTGCTAATATTTGGTTAGAATTGTTTCCGCTTTATGAAAATTTACCAAATTCAAGCGGAACAATTTATCAGTAAACTGTAAATGTGAAATTGTTTTCGCTTCTTCAAAAAGTTTCTGAAATTGTTTCGTCCAAATTTTCTGTCTGAAACTTTCCCATCGGAAACACTTGCATGTTACAGGATGTTTTTATATTTTAATCGCAATTCCACCCAGTCAACTTGCTGAGGATGGACCTAGGAAGGTTCGAAACGTTCTAATTAATAATGGCTTAGCCCTTTGATTTATGTCTCTTGATTTTTGTCATTACTGATTTTGACATGGACTTTCTATTTTATTATTAACATGGATTTGTCAATTTATCATGAAATATGAGCAAATGAACATGATGTTTTTTGTCGTCGTACTCGCCCTAAGATTTCTCATCAAGCTGTATTTTCCAAACGATGTTTTTATAGCTTAGAAAATTGGCGGAGATAAAAATATTTTCATGATATACATTTATCATACTACAATGAGACTACGAAATGATCAAATGCTCTTGAAAAAAAGCAAAAATTACAAATTTTCAACAAATAAAAGCTATTAGTAATGAGATGACAGAGCCAATCTTCTGAATCAGAAATTACAAAAAACTTACTTAAGCTTTACATCTAAAATACCCTAATAGATATCAAAAAGGTATAGGCTTTCTAAGATGTAGAAATTTTTCAGTTACAGTACTGTGAGAAGACCACTACTGGGATTACTATTTTGAACCATAGGTTTCAAATCTTGAAATTTGCGAAAAAAGGTGGGTGTAAAATTCAATGACCTATTTCTTTTAACTGAATGTGTTGAAAGAAACTTTAGCCGTTATTCTATGATTCTACCGTTGGACTTTTCAGAAATCTTGAATATTTGTCGAAATTACAGCCTATTTTATATTTCAGCTCATTTTAAGATGTAACGTCATCAAATTTCCAAATCACAAACCAGAGGAGTGAAAGAATTTTGCTTGATGCCATATTGTAGGTATCCATAAACTATGGTTTTCTTGAAAATTATTTGATCTTTCGTCAACAGATTTAGAAATTGCGATAGTTTTTAAGTTTTTATGGAAAATTTTCTTGAATTCTTAAAAAAGAAGAAAAACACTGTAATTCTGAAAATATTGAAGATTTCAGAAAAGTCCAACGGCAGATTTACTGTAAAAAAAGTTAAAGTTTCTTTAAAGCCATTTAGTTCAAAGAAATATGTCATAGAATTTTACACCCAGCTTTTTAAAGATTTGAAACTCATGCTCTATTTTGAAAGAAAAAGGCCTTTACACAAAAACTGCAACAATCTATTAAAATTCTGACTTGCCGGTCTCGCCTCATTTTAGAGTCACCCAACGGCGTGCAACTCTTAACGGCAACCCACAAAATTTGTTAGCAAAGTTTAGATTTGGAAACAGAGAGCCTTGTTTGCAGCAACTAAATTTACTTCCCTTTGTGAACGCAGGCTTCACCTCGAATTACTTTGTTTAAGGCCTTAATGACAGAATTTGCTCCGTCCAATTAATTTAGCGGAAACTCCTGGCATTTTTGAGAAGGTTCCTAATGACAAAGCTGCGCCCCTCTGAGCATTGCAGACTTTATGAAATGAAGTTCTGTCGTTGAAGATCTAGCGGCTATGCTAGTAAAGCCCCAAAGAGATCGCGGCAAAAGCTCTATCAAGCCCCCTCTTTAATAAGCCCCTCCCCCCGAGCCAAAATTTTAAATAAACCCCCTCACTTACAAGAAATTTCATAAGTTAGCAATATTTTCCATTTACGTAGCTAAACAAGTAATTTTCATATGGTTTGGAAAAGGCTGTATCGAATTTATGTATTAGACTAATAAAATTGCTTGTTGAATTCGCAAAATATGGGGTAAAAGAACTGAAAAGCTCCCTTAAAGGATCTATATTATTTCCCACACGTGTCCATTGTGTTCTGCACAGATTTTCGTAGATGAGGTGAATCCACACTAAAGTTGCTTCTAAAAATCCACCGATATCTCAGCAATCGTACAACATATGAGTGTTTCATTTGTTTCTCTTCGAATTACAAGAGTCCATCTTCAAAATGATACTTTCATTTTGAGAAAAATTGTGGAAAATCACTGTGATATGGCCTATCAAAAATACTGCAAAATCGTCGTTTCGAAAGAAATTTGTTTACATTACGTGACCCTGCCCCTTTAAGTATCCTTGTTAGTTGATTTTAAGAATAAGTCCCCCGTTCTAACAAGTCACCTCTCTTTTACGCCCCCTGGAGTGTCTGAAACTAATAACCTCGTCCCAATATGGCAAAAGGCCATTGGGATAAATGTTGCGAAATCAAATGATCCCCTCAGTGGCTTTAGCCTCACTACAATAGGACCCTCAAGTTACGCTCATCTCATTGAATTGAATCGTTGTTGTGGTTGTTGTTATAGCTCCACTGAGCGCAACAATAGTTGCAGCGTTATCAATTGCGGCAAAAAGGGGCGAAAAGAAAAGCGAAACTACGACATGTAATCGAGTCTACAGTGGCTTCATCGAGCTTTTACGGTACATAGATCTTGGCGAAAGTAAAACTTCACAAGCACATCGTGTTTTTCTCACTCACCCGGTCCTTTGGAAATCACTAAGTTTGTAACCACTATTCACAGTTGTGCTCAATTCTTAACGTTTGTTCCATCGGGCCTAAAAACGAGAATTGAATCTGACTTAGTACGGAAAGATGAAGAAACTAAAGTTGGTTACGAGTAGCACAGGATACAGTAAAGTTCCGCCATTAAGAAACTCATTTCACAAAAACAGCCTGATTGGTTTCTTATGCTAAGATATACTTCCTCAAAATAGGGTGTGTATACCATGGTATAAGAAACACTTTATATTTCAAATAGCTATCAAAATTGTTGAGGAAACGTTTTTAACATTTGCAGTGTTGTACTTAATTTGAGCTAATAATTCGAGCCAGTACTGAAAAATTCTTGACATTATAACAAGTTGGGCTTAAAACTATCATTCTTGTTTCTAGAGAATTGGGACCTATTGGAGACATATTTAAATATACACCTAACAATAGCACTATGTACCATCGTAAAAGAAACTGAACATGAATCAGCCCGGATAGTTTCTTGTAGAGAGGTACTTTATTCAGCGAAATCAGGCCTGAGTTTCTTATAATGCCGTTTCTTAAAGGCGGGACATTACTGTAGCAAGAATGGTGCCTCTGTGATTGATGTTCCATGTCTTACAAAAGAGGAAGGTTCGATAACAATATCGATTGCCCTAAAAAGTTACTCTCAAAATGTTCCTCGATAGCTAACTTGGGCATAGGTACCTCGTTTGTTGGTAAACGAGAGAAAAACAAAGACGAAGATACTGTATGGAATCTTTAAGTAGTCTTACCGGGCTCTGTATATTCCATTGATGAGGCTTTGCAGACCTGCAAGGAAAAAAGGTTTTTGCTACAACCTATGGTCAAGGGTAATTTCGCCGAAGCTTGCCTTTTGTCGTATTTCCGGTAGAATTAACGACTTTTAGTCGGAAGGGTAAAGAGAAAATTCCCCCGTGCGTCGTAATTAGGGAGCTATAGAGTGTGTAGCTCCCTGGTCGTAAATATACATAAATTCATTGAGTTGTTTTGAACATGACTTAGTGGGAGAAACGAGTAAGCAATGAAATAAAAAAAAGGAAAAGTGCAAAAGACCATTCGATTTAGATTAGTTGTATATGTGTAAATATGTATAGCTAGGCAAGAATCGAATAAAAATAAGTTGACAAACAAACAAACAAAACCAAATTGATGCTGTTCTCTTACAGTGATCAGGCCATCTTCAACGGAGCACTGTAAAATCATCGAGCTTTGTAGGGGTACAACGCCCGTACCTCTGCCAGTAACAATGCCAATAACAGAAATTCACGCAGAAAGATCATTCTTTGAGATAAATGCGATATTTGAAATTTTGATACTTACGGTTTATCTGGAGAAGGCATACAAATAACATGTTCTACGCCATTCTTTGCTCGGGAAATCCTTCCTGAAATGAAAGATAAATTTCGGTGAAAAGAGTGTACATGATGCAGCAGGAGTCTTCTTGGCCTGCCTGCATACTCTACTGATTTCGTTTCAATGCTCCTCCTGCTAGAGTCTTCTTGGGTAGAACTGAAACTTTGAAAATAAAGCACTTTCTTTGTTCTTCAAGATAAGAGCACGGAGGGGCAAGGAGCCACGTTAGCAATGATCAAATTTTGTGGTTCATCCATAGAATTTCAGCCATGGCTATAGTCACATTACCTTGTTTCCTTGTAAGTCTTGTAATCTTGACGGGCACCGGTGATTGGGCAATCGGAATCATGCTGATGTCAGCAGGAGCCAAGAACGAGATGTGGGATAAATTGCCTGAAAATCAATAAAGTACATTACGGAACTTATCTACCAAGTACTCTCTGAAAGTAGATCGATAAATCCTGCTTTCGGCCATAAGCTTTAGGTGATTCGTTGTCAGAAAATTTCCAGAATGGCCATCTAATGCAACATTGCTACATGCGCCAAATTCTTGCAACAAATTCTGAAAACATTGGAGACTCTCCTAATAATCCAGATCTTATGACAAACCCTTGCCATGCTTCAGTTTTTTAAACGGAGATAATCTTTTTCAGCTGATCAAACACATTAAGATGAAATAGAGGGCCAAAGAAAGATCTATGATTTGCTTGATTCTGCTCCTTCCTGCGAACTTGATCGATTGGCGATGAGATAGCTAAACAAACTTACTACGGGAATACTTGCGCAGACAACGCATTTTTCTGGCATTGTCTTGGAAGATTTAGTAGTCTGTTTCTTCCATTATATTCAAACCCTTGTTTGTCAAAGAAGCGATGCAATATATTCAACAAATCATTCGACAATGCAACAAACTTCTAGTCCCCCAGAACTCATATGGGCTGACTGCTCCTTTATGTTGATAATCTTACACCTCCGCACATCTGTGGGACTGAATCACTTGGCAATCTCAGCACGAGATAAAACGCCATGTAAACACGAAGAAATTTGATAGATTCATCCCGGTACGAAAATCATCTGCTGCTTCATGTAAAGGCCCGTTTAGTTAAACTTCATCTGTCTAATCCATATTCCCAAAAAGGAGTTTAAAGCAACAACGTGCGCTATAAGTCTTTCTCTCTCATTCATTGCTAAAAACTTTGTAAGAATTATAACTAGACACTTTAAACAGAGAGGTTGGAAGACAAAAAATAATAAGATTTAACATACTGTAGCCTTGCGGACTCGTGTCTTCATCGGAGTGTGATTTCGATTGCTTCAACAATCGAATTGAAATAACATTCTGATGAGGACACGAGTCCGAAAGGCATCAGTGTATTCAATCTTAGTATTTTTTGTCGTCCAACCTCTCTATATAAAATTTCATTCATTGCTATGCAATTTTACCTTGAGGAGTACTGATTGCTCTGTAGTTGATCGATTCTTGATCAGTCTCCTGCACATAGATATAAAAATTAGAATGAAATATTTCGCAAGAAAGTACAGTACAGTTCAAAAGCATTGATGTTTATCATACATTACCAATGTCTTCATTCCTTTTTCTGATACAAACAAATGTTTACATAATCCTCCTTAGGCTTGCACGAAATACTTTTGTTATTTTCTAATTCATTTCATTCAACCGAAAATAGCTACCGGGTGAGTTAAAAAAAAGTTTAGGCGTTTGGAGGGCTGTGGAATAAAAAGTATGTGACCGATATTCAAAACTGAAATGTTCATCTATCAGTCAAAGGTCAACTTAGATGAGAAAATTTTGTTTGGTAGTATCCCTCATCTTACAGACCCAGAAATTAGGAAAATACTGGTAAAGGGCATGTTTGGTAACAAAAATTACACATTCCATTCTGGTCCATGATTTACCTTCTTTTGAAATTCGAATTCAGCATCTTAAACTGGCAGTGTAAACTTCAATGTCACATAAATCACAGACCAGAACGGAATGTGGAATTCTCGATTTCCATACAAACCCCTTACATGCATTTTGATTATTGCTGGGTCTTAAAGATGTCTGATTTTACCAAACAAAATTTTGTCATCTAAGTTAGCCTTTGAGTGATAGATTAACACATTAGTTTTGAATATCGATCACATACTTTTTATTCTACAGCCCTCCAAACGCCTAAAGTTTTTTTTGACTCACCCGGTACATTTATTTAGTATCTAATTATACCGGGTGAGCCAGAAAAAAGTTCCCACTTTTGAAAATTCATAACACCAAGGCTACTTCACGGATTTGAATCATTCAAATTCTAGTTAAAAGCCGAAAGATCAAAGTAATTTTGTCATTTTTCTTGCTGTCCTGTCAGCACTACAAATATAGGTAAATTCAACTTTACAAAAATTTCATGGTTCATTGATTACTGAAAAATGGCCCAAAACATCGATCAATGCATAAATGACCTCGCGCACAGGAAAATGAAGGAAATGCAACTTCTCATGGGTGAGAGATATCCTCTAGGCATTAATTTCCTTGGCACTGAAAATCTTTCGTATGTGTGTGAAAATCGATGTCTTATAACTCTTGAGGGAGGTGAAACGCTCATGGCCTATTGTTCGATTTGAATAGAATCCTTACGATTTGATCAATGTTTTGGGCTCTTTTTCCGTGATTTTGCAACCATGATATTTCTATAAAGCTGAATTTGCCAATATTTCTAGTGCTGGTAGGACAGCGAGAAAAATCACAAAAATAATTTGATCTTTCGGCTTTTAACTAGAATTTGAATGATTCAAATCCGTGTAGCAGTCTTGGTGTTATGAATTTTCAAAAGTGGGAACTTTTTTCTGGCTCACCCGGTAGTTTCTTGAAAGAGTCTTTCATAACAGTAGTGCTAGTCAGTTTAGCAATTTGTGAAAAGACGAGTGCATGACAACATTTACATAAGATAAGTAAAGCAAAAGGAAAAACTCTACAAGATGCATATTACAATTGACAAACACAATACATTGAAAAACTTTGGATATAGGTTTTGCAGAGCTTACCATTGCAGTTGTCAACATTGCAACATTAATTTGTTTTTTTCATAGGAAGGGTGCTGGTGCAAAATCCTAAGGATTTCGAATCGTATGATATCATGTAAACCATACCTTTGGAACAAGTGTCCTTGACGCCTCCCTTTGACTCAGAACAGGAGTTTTTTGGACTTCTTCAGTAGCACAAGGACTTCCTCCATGTTCTGTTGCCACTACTGGTTTAGGAGGCTGATGGCACGGAGGTAATGGTGTTTTGGACATTTTTCGTGGGATCTGAAATTACAAATGTTCGCATGAGAGTTCGCAAAATAAGTTGCTAAGCTACTAAGTGAGCCAGAAATAAGTCCCCTGTCAGAACTACGTTTACGATTTTCAAATGATTCAGATTTTAATTGTAAGCCGAAAGATCAAGGTATTTTTATGATTTTTCTCGTTGTCTTTTGAGCATTTGAAATATAGGTAAATTTAACTTTACAAAAAATTCATGGTTGCAAATGGCTAAAATAGAGGCCTAAAACATTGATCAAATCATAAAGGACTCCTTGCACAGAGCAATAAAGAAATGCTTTCTCTAATGAGTGAAGATATCCTCCGCACATTTATTGCCATGGGACTAAAAATCTGCAGTAATTGTTTGAAAATCTATGTCTTATAACACTTGAGAGAGGTGACGCCCATTGCGTACTGATCTGTGCAGGGAAAGTCCTTACGATTTGATCAACAACTTAGGCCCATTTTCAGTCACTTTGCAACCATTAAATTTCTTGTAAAGTTGAATTTATTTATATCTCTAGAGCCTGTAAGACAGCCAGAAAAATCACAAAATTACTTTCTACTTCTATCTAGACTTTTCAAAATTTGTAATCTTTTTCAGGCTCACCTAATAGAAATCTTGAAATCTATAACTCATAAAAACTCGAAAAAAATTACTGACCTCAACGTTTCCGGGGGTTGTTGGGATTTGCTTGGAAATTGACAGCCTCTGCATTCGAACCATAACTTTCTTAGCCGAATTGACAAGAGCTGTCGCTGCAAGATTTTTGTGAGTAACAGCTGAAGTCGGCGGCCTAACATTTACAGGAACTGATTGAGAAACTCGATCAGCAACGATTGTCACTATGAAAACAGAAAGAGAACTGTCACTATCATTATTATCATCATCATCATCATCATCATCATCATCATCATCATCATCATCATCATCATCATCCTCATCATCATCATCATCATCATCATCAATTTCTTTAACAGCTATTAAGTCATCTTATCTCCTTTCGGGGTTGAAGGTTAAATTGTTGTTTCTCTTGCAGTTTTCTCCCTTGTTACTAGCCTGCGTGCAGACTTTACTATTGTTGAGGAATTTAAGGGCGAAAGGAAATGGTAAAGTCTGCGCATTCACTCCAACTTTTCCGTTCCAGAGATAAATTATATCCCCCGTCTTCATTGTATAAGGACCAATCACGTTTGGTCTTTGATTTCTAAAAAGTATTGTTCTCACTAACCTTGCATCTGATTGGTTAGAACGATGACGATAGCACGCAAATCCAAATAGTCTATTGTCCTAGTTCTAACCAATCAGATGCAAGGTTAGCGAGAACAATACTTTTGAGAAATCAAAGACCGAACGTGATTGGTCCTTATACAATAAGGACGGGGGATAGGATTTATCTCTGGAACGGAAAAGTTGGAGTGAATGCGCAGACTTTACCTTTTCCTTTTCGCCCTCAAACTCCTCCACAATAGTAAAGTCTGCACGCAGGCTACCTTGTTACATGTTTATCATGGCTTTCATTAGACTTATGACGATTAGTCTCTTGTTTCCCTGTGCCCTTAGACTTGATGATGGCGCTTCAGTCAACAGAGACTCATAATATTACTCTAAAAAACCTGGCCCTATTTAGGCCCAAACTTCGCAATTCCTACAGTACCAGTCAGATTGCAAGATTTTTGAATTACTATTGTTACGGTGTAAGTGTGATAGAATTTTCCATTCGATTGAAGAATTGAAAACATTCCCACGTGATTGAGATTGGAAGCCGTGATTCCATCATAATTCCATTGATGATTGAAGAAAATAGGGCCAAGTTTCTCACTGTTTCATTATGAGTCCCTCTTGAGCAGGGTTTACCGCAGGGATACAAGGGACTCATTGTCATAAGTTTAGGCTTTTATTCCTGCACAGGAGTGTCTAATGTAGCGTTTGCGGGTTTATTACAATGGTTCCGCTCTTTTCGGCTTTTTTAAAAAATGAAATGAAAAGTGAAATGAAAAATTAAATGCGAATGAAATGAAAAAATCGAAGTTGTATGTTGATATTCAGAAATTGGCCTGTAGATCAAAATTACAATTGAATAACTACCATTTGCGTTCGTTGGAGTCTTCAGTTTTGGTGATGTGAACAGTGAGCCATGTCGAGGAGTTATCGCAGAGTTTGCACGAGGAGAAACCATTGGGTGAGGCTGAAAAAAGACGAAATTTATCAATTTCAATTTCTACACGAAGGGCACGCAACTCAGACTCACAGCATAGTCCCAATCATCGTAACAACAACAACAACAACAGCAACAACAACAACACTTTTTACATTTTCTAATTGAATGGAATGGCTTGCCTAAACTGGTTTGTGCATCCATCACTCTATCAATCGCGATAACTACGAAGGCGGCATTACAATTGGTGGGTGTTTTTGCTTCTAGTAATGAATAGAATGGCCATCCTGTAGAGGAACAAACAAACAGAACCAAATAAATCAACTTACACTCTGTATTGTGGCAAGTGGTGTCCTTGGTTCTAGAGGTGGCCTTCCCTCAGAGCCTTGAGCTTGAGGCTGTGGATTTCTGACTGGCGTCATTGGCTGTGCAGCGGCAACCATTGCAGCCTCGCGTTGCCTTTCTTCGTATTTTCGTAAGTCGAATGCAATTTCATTCGCTAACTGCTTGTCAGCGCCTAGCACCTCTAGAAGATTAAACTGTGTCAGAGTACGTTTAAATCATCTGAGTTAACACTCTGGCCTAAAATAGGGCAATAAAATATGAATCCTTTTCCTGCTGGCTAAAAGAAATTAGGGATAATTTTACTTATGAAAACTCATTGTTCACAGAAAGGTAAAAATATTGCCGTTTTCGTTTTTCGAAATCTATTTTTTCTCGTTTACAATCTCAAAAGGAATATTACCAAATCTGATACAGGATTTTTGGCATGTTTTTACAGATTTTGAGACGAAACACTGTTATAACGTATCTTGTAAAATCATGGGTGAGAGGAAACAAGATGTGTGCCTTTTCTTCTTGCAGTCTCAGCTCGATTCAAATCATGGCATATATTTTTATTTCTTTATGTTTAGATTTATAATTATATGTTAAATGGCCACAGGGTTGATATGTATTTCCGTTCTCCTTGTGGCATCGTTTTTTGTAATCTTTCGTAGTTATGTAGTTGTATAGTTGTGTAATTGTGCAGTTGTTGTATTTTTATGAGATTATATAAAAAAAAAATCATGGCAAAACATATGGCTTAATTTTTGCTTTCCGTAAAACCAAGGCTGTAGGCCATGTTTTCCCATGATTTGAGTCGAGCTGAGACTGCAAGGAGGAAAGGCACACAGATAAAACGATGGAGACATACATTTCATCAAAGAACAAACATCTTGCTTCCTCTCACCCATGGTAAAATGAGACTAGATTTTCTTATCTAAGTTGTTACGAATCTGAGAAATGGTTTAATAGCTGCAGGTTTTAAAACATCAATAAATTTTTGACTCACCTAGTGCAACATAAAATTTGGCTCTGAATAAGTAAAACATTCTTCAGGCTTTTACCACATTCTTGTAAAAAAAATAAATAAACAGCAAAGTAATCAGTTAAAATTTTGAATTCTTAAATGACTTCATATCTTCTAAACTTGAGTGCCTTGTCGCAATAAGCGTCAAAGTAGTGCTGGGAAATGTTTGAAGTCTTACCCTGCACCTCTGCTTTGAAGTCGGTCATAATCTCTTTCAAGGAGCGCATCAGATCTCGTAAAAGTGGCGATTTCTCTTGCTCAAACTATAAGAATAAAGTTAGCACCTTCAATGCAAACAAAACAAAGATAGCATGAGTGACCGCAAATGTGTCAGGTGTTGAGTGGTGTATATCAATGAGAAAACATTGCTTGTCATTTTCTGTTGTTAAATCATTGTCATAAAACAGATTAGGTACTTCTTCCAAAAATCGCATTTCGAACGATGGTGGAAAATAGTTCCGGAACAATTCTGCCCTCTCCTTCTCGTAAGGGTGGCCGGCAATTTAGTTTCTGTGGATGACCAATAGTTAGTTTTATGCCAGCCGCATTGACGAAATGACATAAGCTTTCAGAGTGTCCATCATCGCCATAGTGAGTAGTATCTTTTGGTATAATGTGTTTTCCTAACCTTTGACAACTTAGGACTATTTTCCTTCGTTTTCGAAGCAGATCACAGTTCCGTCACAAAAACAACTATAAAACGAGCTAATACAGCACCATGAACCTTCGATTGAGTGGCGTTAGAGCTTCTATCACTATTGTGCACAATCTACAAATAAGTGCACAATTATCGTTCATGTGAGATATTTTAGAATGGCTAACAGGTCTATTGACTGTTTTATTTCTGATGCCTTGTTTACAAAGACTCAAATGAGCTATATTTGAAGATGGCAAACTTACCCTTTTTTTGAGTGAAATAATTGTTGGGAAAATGTTCTCGATCATATTCTTCTTCACAATCTGAAAAAGGCAGGGAAAATTTCAGCGACCAACTAGTTTGATCTAGCAAATAGAGGATGAAATAGTAGGGAAGAATAAGAAAAGAAGACGAAGAACAGCCTGGGTGGACAACGACAGAGAATGGTTTGGAGGCATGCCAATGGCTCGCAACAATGCATGGAAACACAAGATTTTTTTGACTTGAATGGTGCCTGCGGTTCCAATGGGGCTTAGTTAGACAAGGAGAAGTTCATCAAATCTAGATCGCTTTTCAAAAAGCTTCAATTTTTACGTCAACCGGTAGGTTCAGAGTATCTAACGTAAAGGCAATATGTCAATGTAGGAACAGCTGCGTGTACACTCTGTCAAAATATGCTGACAAGAAGCTGACGAAGAGCTTCAAACAGTGTACTGTGATTGGGAGATTTTAACTGATCACATGCAAGCTAAAATAGTTAAATTCAAAAACGAGGCAGCCTTTTGTGATTCAGTTCTGAAAGGGCAACCGCCAGTAAATCATTAGTTTGCTTATATTAAATCTGGCTAACACGTGAAGTCAGCTTTCAAGGTGATCACATAAAACTTCACGTAACAGTGCCAAAGGTGCTGTTTTTATAAGGACACATGCTTTCCACTTACAGCGCTGATAACTTTCGCACGCAATCTGACAGCAGCTTCTTGTTGTTCTTCCATCGTCTCATCAACATCGGGGTCAGTTGCTTTTGATTTTGCAGAAGAAATCTTGATTTCCTACGGTTGAACAATTAAACAGTTCATAGACAATCATTAAAATTGTTGCACAACCATCCGCAGTCCAGAGACTAGGGCCTAGTTACTGAAGTGGCGAATGATTTTGAGATGGGCCTAAAGGCTGATTTCTTCTCAGTCAAATTGTCCTTGTGGACTTAAAATCTTTTGTTTACGTGAGAAAATCTCGCTTTGAATTTGAATAGAATGTTATGCATGACAAAACATTTTACTGTGTAAATTTCAGTCCGCCCGGAAAATTCTACTGAATGGAAATCGGCCTTAACAGTGGAATGGACAGACAGACAACAACAAGAAAAACGGAGTTAACAGTG
The DNA here is from genome assembly GCA_964020215.1 of Aurelia sp. 3 sensu Dawson et al. (2005). Taxonomy (NCBI): domain Eukaryota; kingdom Metazoa; phylum Cnidaria; class Scyphozoa; order Semaeostomeae; family Ulmaridae; genus Aurelia; species Aurelia sp. 3 sensu Dawson et al. (2005). The sequence goes on from OZ026593.1 coordinate 2,228,749, forward strand.
GAGTGGAAGAGAAACAACAAGAAAAACGAAGCAAGAAAGGTATATTTTATCGCATTATCTTCATTCTATATAATATCATTCACTATTTCCCATCCCCTGTGGTTCAAAGACAAATAAATAAAGTTAAACAAAAAAATTAATGTGAGATGAATGAAAATAAAAGAAGTAAAAATAAAACAAGGAAATAATACAAAACCTGACAGCTAATGAGAGCAAATGCATCTTCAATCAAAGGTCGACTTTGTGCATCAACCAAAAATGAGTCATCAAGTATCGGTCCAAAAATCTGTGGAAGAAGAATCACAAAAATGTGTCAAATTTTCTCAAAGACGTTTTTGAAAGATACAAAATCTAACATAACATTCACACAATACCGCCACAATTTGAAGGCAGTAAAACTTTTGGATGTAAATGTGTTAACCTTTCATTTAGCGAACAAATGACACGACATCGCTGCAACTTGAAAACGGCAGAAACCACAAGAAAATGGTTAACCTTTTACGGCAAAGATATTTTCCAACCCAGGCCGCAGGAATTAAAAAGCTACGTCTTAAAACCGTTAAAAAGAGTATTTCACATGGCAAAGTTTGCAATTCCACCGACTAAAGAGATCCGTTATGAAATTCTGGCAGGACAATCTCTGCAGTTTTTGTGTGAACGAGAGGCCTTTTCGTAGCAATTTCACTCTTTTCTCAACTTTTTTGCAGTTTGAAGCATAGTTTTAAATCAGCCTAGTTTTCAAACAAAATGTGATGTAATAATGCAACACAAACCTCTTCACATAATTTTCCAGTTAACTTGAAACGTTGCTCATCATTCATATTTCGAAGGAGGAAAGTGTAAATCTGCATGCGTTTCCTGAAATGAAAGCAAAATAATTTTCCTTGTGTAAGGTTAAAAAAAGGTAGGAAAGGAAAAATTCTAACATCTTCTTCAAAGAAGTTTTCACTCGATCATTGAAGCTTAAATTTTGCATGCATTTTCCTACCATGGCTTTTGTAGCTCTTTGAATAATCAATTTAACTGCGGAAATTTGAAGGTTTGTCCATGGGTTGTTAGACGTCGCTGTAGTGATTCATTACCGAAGGTCTATACTTTTGCGGAGGCAAACATTATTTGCTACTACGGAGGAGCTAGCGTAGAAAAACTTCGAAACCTCCTCCGCAGAAAGATAACAATTTTCTTCTGCAGGAGCATATATGATGAAACATAACTGCAGTGTTCAACTACCCATGGCTTGTCAAATTCATAGTGCATTTCTGTAACTCTTGATTTCATGAAAGCAATTACCCCTACGGAAATTGAGTAAATTTTAGTAGGCCAATTTTCGTTAGAATAATTAACAGAAAATTATCCATCTCTTTCTCGTGGGCCTATTTGTTGCCCATTCTGTTCAACCGTGCTTACCCTTTATTCTTGTCACCGGCCATGGAAAATCGCTTCCTTTCAGTCTCTGACTGCTTGAATTGATTGTAAGCTGGAAAAGCAATCAGATACGGATTGAGGCTCTGTCCACACGTATCCGGATATTTTTGAAAACGCATCTTATTTTGCCGTTTTGGGTCAGCGGCCACACAAAAGACAACGTTTTCGGTCACCGAAAATGAAGTTTTTCGAAAACGCTCTCTAGGATGGATCTTTTTGAAACGCCGTTTTCCTGTTCTCGTGTGGATGGGTGAAAACGGAGGTCTTCGAAAACGTTGACGTCACAGCATCAATTTGCTATATATCAGAGCATGCGCTCGGTTCTTTGGGGATCACGTGAGGGCAGTTTGCTTATTTGTTTTCTCTTATCGGAGTTTGAATGTCGAATATCGTTATCGAACTTCGAATTTCATTATCGAACTTCGAATTTCATTATCGAATATTGAGCTTTGAAAGTCACAGCGTTTTCGTGTGGACGGACGGGGATATTTTTGAAAACCCTCCTCGTATGGACGCGGATCTTTTTTAGATGGATGAAAAAGATGCGTTTTCAAAAAGATCCGGATACGTATAGACGAGGCCTGAGTGAAAACTATTGCATTCACACTGCCGCAGTCAAGCCGGCTTATTCTAAACCAGGCCAACTTTCAACCAATCATAGTCAATTTCTTGCCATAGCAAGCAGTGTTTTTATACCGAGAACGGGTGTTATGTTTTTGTTCTCCTTCAAAAATTTACCAGATTTGAACGCTAGTTCCAAACCTCTTTTTAAAGAAGTAAACAAGGTCTATTGAGCGGTCCCATTCGCTTTCCCGGTTCTGTCTAAACTGGCTTAAATTGCAGATGCAAACGGGGGGGGGGGGGGGGGCTAGAAGTAAAGAAGTGAACAGTTCACTTGATATGAACAAAGCAATATCAACTGATTTTTGCACTTTCAAGAATTTTACTAAAAGGCACCGTAGTAAAATTGCTCACAACTATGGAATGGTGTTACCAATTTTAATCAAATATATTTCAGTAAGTTCACCTTTGTTTCATGGAGCATTTCTAACAAACAAATTTACGAGACGTACTGCAGCCATAAAACTTGCTTAACGCGTCTCATCCGGTCTTAAGAAAATTTTAATTTTAAGGCTCTTCCGAACTGAAAGCTACATATGTTGTCCTTTCTTAAGGCCACCCACCCGACAGCTGGATACCGCTATTAAAGCATTCATAAAAGCGTACCTCTATGTTTCGTGTATGAGTTGAAGCAAAACAACGTCTCGACGAAATGATGTGAAAACATTGCTGGATGACGGGGCAGTAGAATATGAACGAGGCAGAATTCAGCTACGAGACAAGGAAAAAAATGACACGGTTAAGGACAAGGATAAAATTTAGCTAAGCAAGAATTTTGGTCAAAATGTCTCGCAAATTTTTTCTCATGAAATTTGCAGATATTTTGATGAAAATTTCTAGACATATTCTAAAACAGTATAAAGAAATACTTTGAATGTATCAAAAAAGTGTTCTGTTCAAAGAAATATCACATTTATAACTTTTTCAGACTTTTGTGACCTATCTTTTCCTGCCTTGGAGGAAATGTTTAATGTTTCCACTGAATTGTATAATGTTATGGGAGGAGCTTTCTTCGTGATATTACAGAGCAATCGCCTAAAAAAGCCAATTTATAATGGATCACCAATTTCAGAAACTACAAAATTAAGGACGATAAAATTTGAGATGATGACATTTTAGAAATATTTATTGAAGAGTTTTGAATAGCTATGAGATAACCTGAGGGCGATTGGCTATTGTGACTAAAGCGGAAGGTGAAGGTGATGGTGAAGTTGCGTTTTTCAGCGCCAAGCGCTGGGATCGCAGAAATAGAGCAGACCTAATCGAGTCCGCGACCCCTTGTCATGACGCTCAAGTGGTGGGCTCCTACCGGGACTCGAACCCACTCCGCCTGACTGTTCTGGCTGCAATGCCAGAGGATTACACCACGGCGCCATAACACCTTTAAGAGGAGAATGAGGCAAGCTACGACGATCATTGTTAAGCTTCGTTTTTATTGAAATTTCATGTTCGAAAAATATTACAAGTTGACAAATCCGGCAGACATAAACGGTGAAGACATTCCAGTGGACATAAACGGTTAGAAAGAATTATGATTAATTAATTAGACGTAAACATGTTTTTGAACGTTTCGAAGCAAACTTGGTTGATCATCAGACAATATAAATGGTACTACGTGGTAAATTTATACCAAGAAATAAACAAGGTGAGAAACGCGGTAAACAAGCGTGAGACTAAGTCCCCTGAGAAACAAGGGCATAGACGACTGCTGGGAAATAAGTTCTGGGCGATCCCCTAAAAATAAGAGCCTTTCGTGAATGAGGAGGTCAAGCTCGTTGGCTCGGTCCAAAATAAGGAAATCTTTAAACGACGCGGCATGGCCTGATCGGCTAATGTGATTACGTTATTGTGACTACCTACCAAATTGTTTGATATCTGCATCTTCATCGACCAAGGCTGTGATGAAACGAAAGAAGAGACATCCTTTCCATTTGACAAAATCTTCCTACAAACATGAAAAAGAGTATCTTTAGATTTAGAATTTCTAGGTCACTATCTATCACCTCAGTTTTGAATTTTTTTCTTACAATTCATACAAAGAAAATTTACAACAAATTCTACATGCTATCAAGTAAAAGAAGAATGTGACGAGCGAAAATAGAACGCTCACAAGAAAGAGGAGATGAATAATAAAAAAGGAAAATTGCTTGTTAAGTCCATTTAGAACACGTGTGTCCACTTTGAAAGTAATTCTCTTCTCTAATGTGTTTCTTCTTCGCGAGTCTATGGGGCAGGCATCTAATAGTCCAAGAATGGACATGTCTGGAAAGAAATGTTCCGTGGAGTTGTAATTTGTTGGTCTTAAAGATGATTGACTTTACCAAACAAAATTTTCCCATCTAAGTTAGCCTTTGACTGACAAATGAACACTTTATTTTTTGAACATCAGCCACGTGCTTTTCATTCCACAGTCTACCAAGTGAGTAAACTTTTTTTGACTCACGCGGCATATGTAAGAATTACCTGTAAGAGATGTGTGAGAAGTGTGACTGCTTGTCTTCGCACGATTGGTTCGGGATCCGCAAGACAAGCAGCTATATTTGGGATATATCTATCGACAAGATTTGTGTACCTAGAAAAATGAAAATGGTAAATTCAGAACTTTGAAACAAGTAGGTCTGAGGTTTGCTTAGTGGCTAATATTCCTACTCTCTATGCAAAAGTTGCAGGCTCGTGTTAAATGGCTGTTGCCTTGGGCAGTACTGCCATATATCAAGTGCTTCTTGCTTCAACTTGAATGTTTCAAATTGCAGTTTCAGAAAACAACCCTACATAGATATCAGTTAATTTCTCTAATACAACTCGGCCTGTTCGCCAAAGCCAATTATAGTCCTTCCCGTTTATCAAGTTTAAATCCCCCTTTCAATTTTAGGAATGAAGATGCAACTCAAAAGTACTGGAAAACCTTATGGTTTCCTCCGAAAGATCTTTTCTTTGGTCGGCCAAGTCACTCCAGTGCTCTGAAGAATCCTCGCCTTTCCGACCAAGAAAACAAACTAAAAATCAGCGGAATAGTCGACAAGTCTGAAGGGTTGTAAACAAGACGTACCGGACGCAAAGATCACATAAGACCACGATAATATTATTCTTTATGGCAGCATCTTTCGATATTTCTAATTCTCGAGCTAATAGCGCGACACATTTCTTTGCCAGGCCTTCGTTCTGCAAGCACAACTTCCCTGTGAGAAAATAAATTCCATATGAGATAGGGCAAAGTTATGAAACTCAGCTTTTTCTGGGACAGCTTATTGTTGACGAAAACATGTAAAACACAAGAAAGATTCATGCTATCATAAAAACAATTTGATGCATCAAACAGGAGGTAACATCACATCTTTGTCGGCAGGTTTCCTTACTAAGAATAAAGTGAGGTTGTCCGGTTGGTCCTCCTTAAAGCTTTCATTTGTATCAAAGATAGATTGGTGGAAAAGTAGAAACTCTGCACTCTAAAATTCGTTCGAAAGTTTTGTTCAGAATTTCGTCGCAAAAGCTTAAAGTCGAAAATCTTTCTACTTCAATTCTTTTCTATAAAGTTTTTCATTCTAATGTAATCAGAGTTTTAGTCGAGAGAGACAAATTATTCTCCCCCTTTCAAAATGCAGATTACTGTTTTTCAGAAAAGAAAGTTGCTCCAGTGGTTTTTCTGAAATTAACAACCTTTATTCCTTACCTAAAGTAGTGAATGCATACGCTTTCGTTGATGATGAAATAACCAAATTTTGGATCGTAGCTCCACTCTCATCGTTGCTTCCTGTCAAATGAGTAAAGTTATCATCTAAGATAAAGTCTATGGATCTGTTTTAAAATATGGACAACATTTAGCTGTTATAGGAAATTGCTGAATGTAGGAACTTAAGGCAAAGGCACTGCGCAAACCGTGTACCAATATCGGGTTATGATTATATATTTGATATTTGATATATATTGGATATTTGATTTTATCAATGATAAAATAATGAAATGAAAGACAAAGACATCGAGAATAATGAAAGACAAAGACATCGAGAACTCTATCACAGCTCTCCAAACGCAGAATTATAGCTTCACGAAAGTAAGACGAGCACAAAGTTGAAATGCTTCTAAGCTTGGGTACCTTTTTCAGAAGGAGCTGGCAAAAGTAGAGACTGGACCATCATGAACATCCTTTCATTGGTTTTTGAAGGACAAAGCTGTGAAAAATAAGATAAAAATCTAAGAGAGATAAAGCAAAGGAAAAATATGCTGGAGTTATTGATAATTGCAAACTTAAAGGCAAAATTCAAAATTTTGCACATGTTATCCTCCTGATAAAATGGAGTGCCCCTAAACAATTTTTTATACCAATGATTCACACGTGATTTCCGAGTCAACAATGAACAAAAATTTACCTGGGAAATTTCGCCAAGTGTTACCAGCCTCTTTGCTATTTCAATTTTATCGATGGGTATTGCTACGAAGATAAATTAATTTCAGATATAGTATCAGCAGATACAAAATGACCAACGCATCAGGTGATGGTTAAACATTCACACAAGAGTTCCTACCAAGTCAAATGCAAGCTCAAGGATTCAGTAAAATCTAGCTGATATCATTAAAAGAGCCTTTGCAACCGGCATGCTTTATGACAAGTCTCTTTGTTGATAGTCTGCGGTGCGACCTCTACGGAGGAGGAAAAAGTTTGAAGAGAAAGGAAAAATTTGAAAGGAAGGGAAAAATTTCCTTTCCTTTCAAACTTTCCTCCCCTGTAGAGGTCGCACCGCAGACTACTTTGTTGTCACCATTTTCATGGTCCACGAGAATGGCCGCCAGCAAAGAGACGGCGCGTGCAAAGCATACTGGTTGCAAAGGCCAATTTAAGTAGGTCTTGGTCATTCAGCAGTTCATTCAGCTCTTCTACCGAGGTTTTGCCACATACATTTGGTAGAAAGCTCATTAGTAAAAGATTAACACCGCTGCCCGTTACGCACATTTGCGAATGAAGAGATGGAATCCCTTCTGTTTTCCGTGCGATCAGTTCCATTCCTACCCTAATTCTTGAAACTGAAACCGTCCGTCTTCTAGAGAATTTCCACAAAAAGCCAAAGAAAGAGGTCAGGCTAATGGATTCATTGTACGGTATACATTGACCATAAGATTGCATGGTTTCGGCAAATTCTGCGGCAAATTTTCCACAAGAGAATATCATCTAAATCATACCATGTTCTGTTCCTAAAACACTCTTTGAAATATCCTCCTCGCAAATGGTCAAAACACTTTCACACCATTCTCTTAAATTTCCATCACCACCAGGAGCACGAGCAAATAACTGAAACAGAAAGAATGGATAGTTAGCATGCTGGAATTTCTAAAGTCCACCTTTCTCCGTAACTTTTAATCGACGCAGAAAGTTCTCCAGCAGTTGCATTCCCAGATAACGTCACAGGAGGCCATTCAAGAGTCCTCCTTGTTTCAAACTCAGGTTTACAGTCGAGGCAAGAGTTGTGTGACCGATTGAAATAGATTATGCGAATATTAATCGTAAAATAATTCAATATTGATTTTCAAGAATCAAATAATAATAATGTTTTCATTCAACTGACAGCCCCTACACTGTGTTAAGTTGGACAATAGTTCAGCGGATGTGTGTGCTTGAGGAAGACAAAACAAGGCATTCAATGTATTTAGCAGTACGAGGGCCCTTACACCACATGTCATATCATTATTCGAATTATTATTCGATTAATAATCCATTGATGATTTGGACAAATCAAATATTTTAGGATTATGCTGGTCACACTACTCTTGCTTTGACTATAACCCAAATATATGTTACACATCATATAATGAGAGATACTGCAGTAATCCTACCTTCGAGAGGCATTGTACACACAATGCAATCAGCTCTGGAGGACACCGGAATCTGAAGATTCTCAGCTGAATATCATCTGCAAGTGAAGATTAACATAGATATTATATACCTATCTTAAGTGTTATTCCATTATTCGAGTGTGATAAATGTTTCTACTGGATGAGCCATGAATACTTGAACGTTTTGGAACATGTTACGAAATGATCTCCCACAGACAGATCTATGCTTGCTTCCATCTGTCTATTACTGCATTCACACTAACACAGTTAAACCAGCTTTATCTAAACTAGCTTAAATTTTAACCAATCAAATGACTGGATTTGTTTGATTGACCAATCAGAAGGCCCTATTCAAAAAACTGGTTTGATTTAAGCTGGTTTAACTTGCAGTGTGAATGGGGCATATGAAAGTCTAAAAAGTAGACGAGCAAACGTCGATTCATTCAAAGCCATCCAATACTTTAGGTAAAATGATTCTTCAAACGCCTTTATTGTTGGGGATACGAACAGGCTAAGTTGTGATCCTAAAGGAATCCCCCAAAAAGGACTCCAAATCGCATGCGCATCAATGATCTACTTCAATGACGTAATATGGAAATTAGCTTGACTGTTTAGAACAAGAGCAAGACATAATGGCAGCAATGCGCATGACAGTATGAGCCCTAGTGTTGATTCGCTATCAACAAAGCTGAAACACAACGCAACGTGTCAGTATTTCGTCTCCCTAACAATATACTTTATTGGCGCATCGGTTAGCATATGGCGGTACAAATATGTTAAAGTTACAATAGAACTTTTAGCTATTCTAAAATAAAATCTGAATCGAACGCTATTTTGATACTTTTTGTAGAATTTTTGAATGTGCACTTAAGTGATAGAAGCTCTAACGCCGATCAATCGAACCTCTCGTATAAAAACAACCCAGGCGTCTTTTGGTGAATGGCTGAAAGTGGTTTTAAAAGACGTGCCAAACTAGAAACTTGTTACAATTTGTGAAAACAATTCTCAGTCTAGATAATAGCATACCGAGCAGGCGAGTAGATATTTCTTGTGCCAATTTATTCGATATCGTATTGATCGTTTTCAATATTCTTGACATTGTCACCACATCAGAACATGCACTATCCTTGATGTTTTTAAACCAATATTCAGTGATGATTTTTGGATCGATTTTGTCGCATGATGATGACATGGCAGATATGAAAAGCCAAGCAGCCTACGAAAAAGAAGATTTTGAAAACACAATTAATTCGTAGTTGAAAAGCTAACTTAGATATTAGCATGAAATTCATCAAAGGATGAAAATACTTCCCTTCTTGCGACCAAACAAAAATAATGTTCAAAGTTCCTGCAAGAACACAAAAATGAAAACATCGAGCATTCTTACAGAGGTCATGTTCCAACGATAGGAAATAAGCATATAACCGGGCTAAAATGAGAAGGAGGCTATCTAAAATTGTCGATCAGAAGGGAAGGGCTTATCAGAGAGGGAGCTAAATAAAGCTCTTGCGGAAAAGATGTATTATTTGCATTTCTACGTTTAGACTTTCCAAACACTCCATTTAATTACTGAAACTATAAACATCGTTAGCAAAAATTTGGGACAAGAGAAGCCAACAAACCTACCTTGCTATTTCTCGTCTCCAGGTGTGTTTGCAAATTTTTTGCCAATTTCGCAGAGAACTTTCCTTGCTTGCCCCAGTTCTCACACACAATATCAAAGTACTGACTGAAAAAGAAGTCATTTACTAAAAAAATTTGACGGAAAAAGGCCCCAAAAGTTAAAGAGGTGATTACGTGAATGGCTAGGGGAATTAAAAACTACCACAGACATCATTGTCCTAAAAAGTGTTGGCTATAAGAGACCAGGAAACTGATTATGAGAAGCTCAACTGTCAGATTACTAAAATATAGAAAAACTCCAGTACTGGGGAAAAGTTAGTCAACAAATTATCTATTTTAGTCAAGCAAGTCCTTTGGATATCTTTACTTGATTTTTCACTTGTTTCCTGTACAAAATTACCAAGGAGCTAAGTTAGTAATGTCAAAAGATTTGAAAAGCATAAAAAGTTCCGTTCGGGATGCTTCTTATTTTCAAATAAAAAGTCACAATACACATTACATTCTACTATACTTTGTAATTACTATACAAACATACAACACTGCAGAGATGGGGCCACCACAGGGAGCAAGAGACAAAGACTACCCATGGCCGTGACAACGAGGAACATGAAATAAACTCGAAGGTTGTTATGGAACCTTCCATCATGAACCTTTTATTTATTATGAAAATGTGATAATTTTAATAAACTTTCAGTACTGGCTTAAAGTCTTAGTTTCTTACAAAAAAATACGTGCTTATGTACAAAGGACGATATCTGCACGTCCAAAAAGTAATAAATGCTAACCCTACCTTAATTCCTGGCCTTCGCTTCCAGCAATTGCTTCAAGAAGATTCCACGTCAATATTTGGTCGGGGCTCGTAGTCCTTAGGGTAAAGAAATGAGTACTAAACATTGATAGAAAGTCATATGAAAAACATAAAGCTCTGACTACTTCATCAAAACTCTCAAACTCTCGTCGAAACTCATGATAACAGATATATCTGTGCATTTCCGTCTCAATTTTTACACAAAAATCCATAAGTCCCAGTTCGAGGAAAAATAAAAAATGTCGCTGTTGTTGTCATTGTTGCGGTCGTTGTTGTTGTGCGATAACTGGGACTATGCCATAAGTCTACTTCAGCATTTCTTCTATCAACCAAATTTTGACTTTTTCCAATATCGCAAGTATTCTCTGCATAATGAATTTTCAAACATGTGAAGTTCTTTCAGTCCACGCGCGGTACATACCTATCAAATGGAACAACATTGGAGAGTATAAGATCATCCAGCAGACTGATGCATTTCTCCTGTGCAGTGGTCTCCCTGTCTGATACCATTGGCAGTACACCGTTAAGCCATAATCTAAAAAATAATTCGATTCGTTACTTGTGAGTGATTAGGGAACGTTGTGATGAAGTAAGGTCTTTAGGAGTTGTAACTTCCGACTACGGTGAACCATTTTTCGGATAGGCTGGACCACAGTAAGTTTTTCTCTTCTACTAACGATTGATACGCATCCACAAACAAACTAACCCTACCCTATAAAAACTGAGCCAAGATCCTAACACTAACCCATAGGACAAAGCTTATACTGTGATCTATCTGAAAACTTTCTATTCCAGATGACATCAGAAAACATCGATTGGATGTTTACCTTGAGACTATTGTTGGTCCAAAAACTGGTTTCTATTTACAACTATCTAAAAGCGATGTTTTGTTGGATAAGTCAGCTGATTAGCATCGCACCAACGTTTACTTCAAGATGTGCAAAATGAAACTGATTATAAATGAATTTACTTATCCCATATGATATACAAGCGGGTACGTTCCGTGACATAAGTAAGGCGCAGTACTGCATAGGAAAAGGCCCAAGCAAAGAATGAGGTCTAAGTTATCACATGTCGATAGTGATTCTGATAATAAGAGATAGAGCTCCACCGCACCCCCCCCCCTCCCTCCTCCTTCGAAACCTTAATACTGGACGATACTTGAAGAGAACTTTGTTTGAAAACTCGATATTTTGGATGAGAATCAGTAAACTAGCCTTACTGTACCATAAGATATCTATTGTTGACTGTATCTTAGCGTTAGTTATAACGTAGTGTTGATAAGTAAATAAAGTTATTTCCGACTGACCTAGACGAATTAGAAAATAACCATGAATTTTGCTGTCTGCTGAAAGATGGCGAACAAACTTTGTGACATTCTGAATAACGACAGAAATGAAGCTGAAGGCAAATGGAGATAAAAGATATCAACATTTTGCCACATGATTCAAGATGTTTGCAGAATGATTTTGAAAACAATTAACGTCTTTTGAATCAAACAGATTTATAAAATTCCTGTAATCCACTCAAAAAATTACCCGTGTGTAACGAGATAGGGAAAATAATACTCACTTTTGAAGCAATGCATTTGCAGGGGCATACTCCAATAGTTGCGTAAGAGATTGAACAGCTTGCTTTCTGACTGACAGGGAGGGATCCATACACCTTTCGTGAATCAGTCTGATATCCTGCCAAAAGGATATGAGCAAACACTTTTAAATCATCTCAGTAAGGATCTTGTATTGTAAATTTTTAATTGATGATATATACAAATACAATTCTGCATCACATGAATCAAGTGTCTCAGCTGTAAGAGGTGAAGTACTAACCTCCGCATTCAAGCCATCTTCGATCAACCTCAACAAACTTTCCAGAGCCTGCAGGGACAAAAATTCATCGGTAAATCTTTAAGCCTCGTTCACAATAAAAACAGGCTGGACCATATGGACATTAATTTCTGCTTTACAGTCAAAGCTGGAACATTCATTCATTGTACAAAGATATGGAATTTACTGGGAACCTAATGTTTCGTACGAGAAAATGCTCTCACTACAGGACTGATGAGATCCATACGTAAAAACTTGCTAGAGGGAGCTTAGACAAACATGCTTGAATTCCATTATGGATCAAGCTATTAGTTCAGGATTTGAGATTTAAGAACAGTGAAATTAAGAGGAAACATAATTGACGAAAACCATATAAATGGCATACTTTGTGCATCTAGCATTTCAAAATTTTTCTCTCCATTTTATGGCAGTCTTCAACGAGGTCAAAATTTCCTCGATATATTAACCAAACGATTCTTAGAAGTTGTTGCTCTTATATATGAGTTGTTACTGTATATACAGTTGATCTTTGCTAAACGATACGATTCGTCAATTTCCAATTACAAGAAGCATCTTCCGAGAAAAGAAAGTTGATCCCACTTTCTCGTGAAGACAAATATCTTAACAAACAAAGAGCAAGTGACCTAATAGACTGACTTCTAAACTCCAGTTTCCTATTCGCCGTTTTTACTGTAATATTTTGCACTGCTAACCTGCAGGGCTAAAAAAAACGAAGTAGCGTGGTAGCGGTAGCCTGCGTGCAGACTCTACAGTCAGTGCGGAGGAGCAACAAGGAGATGAAAGCTCCCTGTAGAGTCTGTGCAACGGCGAGTTCTCAGATTTTATTGAACCATCTGCGATAGGCTGCAGGATTTAACTTTTGTTTTTACTTGTGTTCAGCGTGTTCCGCTTGTAACAAATTTAGAATAATGTTTGTTAGACGCAAAATACGCTGAACACAATTAAGAACAATAGTTAAATCGTGCAGCCTATCACAGACGGTTCCACAAACTCTGAGAACTCGAAATACAGAATTGGTCGCCGTTGCGCAGACTCTACAAGGAGCTTTCATCTCCTTTTTGCTCCTCCGCACTGACTGTAGAGTCTGCACGCAGGCTAGGTAAAGGCGCTACCAAGAAGATAGCTGACACACTCAAATTTCCCAGGAAAGAAAAAGAGAAAACAGGAAAAAGAGATGGAAGAAAAGGGACAAGAAGGAAAAGAAAGAAGGAGAGAAAGGATTCGGGATAGACTGGGGCAGTATATGAGGAAAGAAGAAGGAATTGTGTAAGAAGAAACGAAAGTACTAAGCTTGCTACCAGGAAGGAAAAAATTTTATTGAGCCCTGCTAACCTGTATGGCTGCCTTTCTCACATGCACCTTATCATCTTTGATACGACGCCTTACCAAGTCCAGTAAGGTACTCCTTTCTGCAGTGCGACCTGGAATACGAGGCAAAGCTGTTACTCACCTTTCAGATTAAGAAATTAGAAAAAGGCTCGTAAGGGATTCGCATGGGCTGGTCCATGATTTACTTACCATTTACATTTGGGTGTGTTTGATTGTTACAAATTCTGAAAACGGTAGACTTGGAAGACTCGGAATTGGTGTTTGATTGACTCCTAAATTCCGAAAGCAGCAGGTTGGGCAGGTTTGGAAGGCCTGCTGAATCTTCTGGTCCAAAAGGAAAATGGAAGTCTCGCTCCCATACAAACTCCTTACCAGCGTTTTCTTAATTTCTTTGTCAAAAATTGAATGCTTTTACCTTACCATATTGATCGATTAATATCTTAGCTTAGAATATCTCCCACGTACTTTTTAATTCTTCCTCGCCTCCTCTTCGCATCGAGGCTCATAATTCCACAGCCCAACTAACGTTCCAAAATATTTTGACTAAACCCGTAGAATACACACTGTGGATAGTAAGTATTTGGAGCCCCAACGACTTTCGAATGCTGAATTTCAAATTCCACCTCATTAGATATACCTCAAAATAACAACACCAATATTGTGTTGGAAATGCAAGACAAGTAAGGGTCTAAGAGCCCCTTCATCAGAACAACCGGAAATTGGTAGCTCTTAATGCATCAGTGAAAGTTTTGTATCTAAAAGCCCTGGAAAGAACCAGTGTAAGGAAGGCACTTACTGTCAGGGTTTCCACCTCTTGTTATATTTTGCGACTGGAACAAGCCAGATCCACTGACTGAATTAGAAAGTGACTCTTTCACAGCGGCGATGACGTTTTGTTGTGTTGAACAGGCTACTTGGTGAAGGCAGGACAAGGCTTTAGCTCGAACTCTGTAAAGAAAATATAACTTTAATTCAAGTTCGTTAAACAGTGTTCAAAATATCCTTATATCATTGTAATAGCTAGAAACAATGTCAATTCGATGAAAACTGAAGGGACTTTGCGAAAAACGAGAAAGCAGGATACAGCAAAACCCCAAAACAAGAACATACTCTTCTACAAATCAGACTGAGCATGCTCTCATGAAGAATCGTGCTCTTTCTGCATTCAGGATGAGGCTCTTATGACTATGATGAGTTCAAAGATGTACAATATGCATTTGATGAATATAGTGGATGCATGATTGAATTTTGAATACTGGAAGAAACGTTGTATGCAAAAGCAACTGCGTCACACAAATTTCCCAAGCAGCTAAAATTTGCTGATGTATCTTAGGTTTCATCAAAGTTTTTACGAACAAATTTGATCAGATATCTCAAAAGATGTTTAGATTCCAGACTCGCTAACTTTTTAATTTTTTGGTGTGATTGAAATTTATGACATTTGAAGGTGTTAACGTTGATTACTCTTGATAAGTATGTCATCTTATAAAAACATGAAGAGAAATTAGTCTGCTTTCGGTTCTTATCTCTGGGTGCCCGGGTGCCTTTTTTAAAAGAATAAGTCTCTAGGTTCTTATTTTCTGATGTTCATCTTCGCGGGGCTTTACTCTCATGAAGAAGGTCTTACATCTTTAAAAAAGTTGAAAAACATCCTCCCACAATCTCAGTTAAGCAATATATATCGTGATCTTGTAGAAAGTCATATGCGATATGCAGATGTTATTAAGAGTAGCCTCTCAAAGTCAAGGAAGGAATCCCTTCAATGTCTTCAGGACAGAGCCATCTCCATGATACGCGTTTCGTCACACACTCTTCGGTATGGCTCATGCGAAGAACAGATAAATGAAATAAGCGAGGGATCCATATTATTTCATATATTTTATATTTCATATTTTAAACATATTTATACAGGGTACAAATTCAATAAGTATATTGTTTTACAATTTGGCCCTGTTAAAGGGAATAGACATAGGTATATCCCATAGTCACCATAAATAGGCCAGAGAAACGCCCACAAATCCATTGTTTCTTTAGCTAAACAATGAAACCGGATGCGTCTAAGCTGTCGAGTACAATAGATTATATTTTTGACCTGGCCCGGGCCAGCTTTTAACCATGTCGATTCCCTTTAACATTAAAATACCTAATATACTATTTACAAATAAATTAGATAAAAATATATGCATCTGACGACAATAAGTAATCTATAAACTTAAAGATTTTCGTACCCTATCTGTCTCAACCTTGACTTGAAATAGTATACCGAGGGGGCCTCTTTGATATTGTCGTTAAACTTGTTCCACACTTTTGTACCACGGTAAGAGAATGCCTTTTGGCCACTTACTGTTAGCATTAACGGTACTGCAAGATTACGGAAGTTTAATAAACACATTAAAACTTCAATTATCCGGAAGTTTAATAAACACAGTTTCTAAAACCTTGAGATGAATGGAGACCTGGTCCTTCTCAAAATACGTAAACAGTTATCATTGTAGCTGTTACCGAACTCAACACTACTCAGTACGTGGGTATCAAATAGCAGAGTCACTTTCTGGTTTAGCCTGGCTATTTCAAAATTTTGTAAAAATCGTACACTCACGTCGGTGATCTGTCAGAGCATCGAATAACAACAGCTTGGAGAAGAGTGACATTACATGAAATCCCATCAGTTTGTAGTTCTGTGAAAGAAAGATGGTTGATTAAAAATTGTTTCAGTCAGATTTAGTCCCCGTCGCATTCTCTTCATTATAGTAGAGGTGCAAAAAGTATTCAAGCCTGGGAAGTAAGTTTCCAGAAAAATTTCAGCTTTGCCAGAAAACTTTTCGAAAAAGTTTTCTCACACAAGGATAGGATGAGTCTTACAATTTCTGCGAAATAAAGGGGAAAAATTGTTTTGACTCTTCTTTCCAGTGATTATAATCCCGGGTAAAGTGAAAGACCTTGCAAACATCAACAAGTCCATGCGGATTTTAAGAATTTCAAAAATTCTTTACTCAAGTTTACGAGTTTGTGAGAGATAATTTTGATTCTCCGGTTTGGATAGAATATTCATTGGACCTTTTCAGCACAACATGGCCAGCAAAGACCTTTTGCATAACATAATGTGACTTGACAAAAAATTTATCCCATTTGTCATATTCCCAGAAACAGAAATATTTTTTGCACCTCTGCATCATAGTAGGTCGAACTGCAAATTCAAAAATGTAAGCAAGATCAAGTATAAGCATTTAACGATTTTTATTTACCTGTAAAGTATCATAAGTTACAAATTACTTGTTCGTTATATCTACGGTACTAACATCTCATGTTGAAGCCGTTACTTTACAAGGTGTTCAAAAAATTGTACCCCGTTTGTGTGGTTGTTGTGGAGAAGCTGCAGGTTCAATGTCTCAGTTTTTAGACATTTTCATAGGTCAGGCTTCAACTTAGAGTATGAGACATTTTTGAGTCAATCTGACAGATGACTGCTGATTTATGACAGAGAAAAGCAGATAAAAGGCAAATTAAGTGTTTGCTTCAAAAACAGCACTCTTATTGTTCTGTGGCAATGTCAAAATAAAGTAAGTTTTCAAAGAAAGCACTTTCAAGAGAGCACTTTGAAAAATATAGTAAAAATTCTAAGAGAACGCCGCCAGAACTCTTTCTTTGAAAACCTACTTTGTTTTGACATTGCTGGAGAACAAGAGAGGTGATGTTATTGAAGCAACCACTGATTCTGCCTTTTCTCTGACGTAAATCAGCAACCACTTGTCAGATTGACTCAAACAAGGTCTCAAACTCTAAGTTAAAGCCTGAGCTATGCGACCGAGTCAAAACCGAGGTAGCTGAATAAACAGCTCCTTCACAGCAGCCACAGAAACGGGACACAATTTTTGGACACCCCGTACAAAAACGAAAAATGGGGAAAACTGTTTGGGGTACGCTGTACAAAAAGTGTGGCGGTGCACAAAGAATTAGTTGATACATACCTTGATCACTCTCGACAAGATTTTCATTGATCAAGTATTTGCTGATGATGTCCACTGAAAACGTTCTGTAACCAATCTGTTTTGAGAAAAAATGTGAAGGAAATTGAAGTTTTTATTCATTTCAGCATTTATGAACAGATAACTGCTGAATGGTCTTTCAAAAATTATACGTTGAATTTGGGTCGCGCTTTGTAAATGTTGGATTGACAATATGCTCCAAGACGGTAGGCTTTTGTGGGCTGTATATTGCAAGGAACTAGATCTAACTTGGGTGGATATTAGATTTCATAATATGTGGCGTGCATCAAAACAGATTGTTGGATGCTTTCAAATGAGGATTGGATAAGGAAGAAATTTCTTATTGCAAACATTAAATTTTCAAATTTTGTGCGTTTCCTAGAAATACAACAATCCTAACAAAAAAATTGTGTAACAGGCCTAGACTGATTGCATATTCGTAGTTTTCGCTATTGATAGACTGATGGACGCTCAAACTACGACTTATGGACTTTGATACTAAAATTTGGGATGAAGTTTTCCCCTATCGATTTCATAACTAGATTTGGAAACCATAGCAACAATGTACGAACACCAGGCAATGGCGGATGGGCCTAAGTTGCCGGCTCGAACCTCCAATGTTAAAACAGCTCAGAATTCAAGTTTACAGTGATATTATCCATGAACAAAAGCCACAAGTATCCATACGAATGTTTCCTCAATCCAAGAATCAACAAACCTTTCACTGTGAATCAGGAGTTCCTCAGTTTAAAGGCCAATTAGCTTCCATGAACTTCACCGCAGCTTTGAGAATTTCCAACTGTCGAGGGCCACTTGCCTCGCTTCCGAGACTACATTGCAGCCTCGTTCCAAAGGGCACACGTAAACGTGTGCATCTCCGTCTCAAAAATTTATATCAAAGTCCATAAGGCCCAGATTGAGCAAAAAAGGAGATGTTGTTGTTGTTGTTATTTTGCGATATCTGGGACTATGTCGTGAGGCTATAACAGGCCTTTAATGGCAAGCAAATCTCATGATAAAACTTTGTATGGAATTGAGAGAAAGAATTAGCAATAAATGATATCAATACCTTGGTATTTCGTGAGTACTTCTTTATCCAATTAATAACGACTTCTCGAATGTTCTCGGGAAGAATTCGAATAATTTTGCAGATATCCTAAATGAAATGAAAGAGAAACCAACATGACTTCCAAAGAAATTCAGCTTCACAAAGGTTGTAAAGTTTCAAAATATTCTGATGATTTGAGAATATATTTGGTAACACGTTTTGGTCACTTCAAATTTCTAGCAGGGCTTATTTGTATTCGGAAGTAGGAACGAAACTACAGAACATTGTCTCGATTCAGAACAAAAATACTCTACTGTTGCAATTCAACAAACAAGGAAATCGTTCCTCCCCCGGTATTTGATACGATGAATGAGAAACGTACCAATGATAGGATGTTTCTGTATTCAGCTCGTTCAGGACACTTGACGCAAATATTTTGCAACAGCACCCGGACAGATTCTGCAATCACTGGGCTCCTCTTTGTGAGATTACTGAAAAATAAAGTGGCAGGAATCATACTTGAGTAAAATTAACAGAATCTTCAAGAAAACCACAGTTTATGAAGGTATACAATATGGTGGCAAGCAGAAATCTGAAGCTCTTCTGGTTGGGGATTTAGAAATTTGATGGCGTCACAGCCTCAAAATTAATAATTACCACAATTTTGAAAAAGATCAAGATATCAAAAAAAGCAACGACATACTTACAGTAAATTATCCAAAATTTCTTTTAAGGTATTTTAAATCAAAGAAAAATATGATAGAATTTTACAGTCCTGGCCAGAAATTTAAGACCATATTTTGTCAACAACGTCTTTAATGAAATAGTTCCCTAGCGTTCTACCTGAGTTACTCGCTTAGAGTTAGGTTTCGTCAACTTTCCATGTAGATTCCTAATTTCGATGTTGTTTTTTGAATTTCTGCGCCATTTTGCCATGACATCACTATAAAATCTATAGAAATTCTCGGAAATTGTTGCGGTCCTTAACGCAAGATGACATTTGGGAGTTCAAACAGGGCGTGTCTCGTTTTATTAAAAGACTTTCGTCAGTCTATGAACAATTCACTTCTATGATTTGTTTGCAAAATATGAAAACCTTACGAAACTAAAGGGCCTTCTGTGCACAGCTTTGGCCATAGGATTTCAGAACAGCACTTTATTTTTAGCTCGAAGCAACAAACTGTATATTTATTCGAATGAATTTTTAATAATTCCTTCACTGTTTAAATTATCGAATACCGAAAGCTCTTGAATCAGAATCAAAGAAGTTTTTCATGCTTTTCCAAGCTCTGGACTGCAGGCTCTCTAGCCTCAAGACATAGTTCCAGATATCGCAAAAATAGCAACAACGACAACAACAACAACAACAACAACAATAACAACAACAACAACATTTCTTTTTTTGCTCAATCTGAGCGTCCATCAGTCTATCAATAGCGATAACTACGAATATGCAATCAGTCTAAAGGCTCTCCACCACTGTACACCCACCCTCTTAAAGACTTGAACCCTATGCTAAGCATCGTACTCAATTTACATACCAAACAAAATCTATCGCATCATTCTTGATACTCTGCAGGGTTCTTGGGATTGTGGCACTTGTCACTGGTTTATCATCATGAAGCATGAGGACACTAGTAAGGCAGAAATTCATCACCTGAAAACAAATCATGAAAATCGTCTTAAAGGACAAGTCAAATCCAAGAGATTATTAATAGCACACAAAGAGATTTCTAAGGACGATTTATCAAGATAAAAACGCTCAGGATTTGAAAAAATCCCGCTCCCGGAATATCAATATTGAAACCTGTCATGTTTTATTCCCGATAAGTCAAATTAGGTTCAGCAGTTTTCACGGCTTAAATCGGTCATTCCTTCCCGTCGAAAAGGGAGATTTTCGGCAGAAAGCACCTTTCGAAAACCTTCAAAAATGAGTGAAAACACCGAGCAAGATTTCCCTTTGTTCTCCTACCTAGCAATAATGACTCTTGGATGTGTTCATGTATTTTGTCTTCATGTGAAAATGAATCTCCTGGAATAAGTAATTCACACAAGGGGGGAGACTTTTCAACCTGCCAAAAGGAAAGCTCTTGCTAAAGCGTGCTGAAAGTCATCGCTGTGAAGTTAACACATTAGGGATTCTTGCGTGTAATGATTCATTTTAGAAAATCGCTGACAGAATCTGAACGGAGTGACAAATTTTAGCCAGGGAAAATTCTGAAAACAATTAAACATGTTAGCTATTCAATCAGGTATTGCAAAATATCATTGCTTATATACTCAGGGAGCAATAGCCTTTCAAACGTTGGGTGTTTTTCTTTACTCACCCTGTATTACAATAAATGTAAATACCGGAGAAACGTGGGCATTTCAATGAGGGTGGTCAGTGATGAAAACATCATTATTTCCTGAAGAATGTCAAATAAAGCTGAGTTGAGTCTTTTTAAACTTCTTGTACAGCCATACCACAACAAATTTAGGCCCACTATAAGCAATGCGTGCCGGATCCAGGCATCGGACCTCTAGTTAACGTCCTTCTCAAAGAACTGAACAAATAAATAGACTAAATAAATTCTACTGCTTGGGACCGCTATTTGTCTACGTGTCCCTGGAGTTGAGCTTTTAGACTCATCCCGTGTTTTCATCAGATTTGACACAGTTTTCAAATTACTTTTGCGGACTATTAAGGACTTCCGTCATGACATGTGGGAAAACAGGCCCAAACTTCCCACATAGAGTGAAACTTGATAAAGATTTTTAATGAAACTTATCTGAATACATCAAAGATAGACATATTCATTTAATCCTTAAATCTCTGACCAATAACTGCTTCTTTACAACATATAACTGACGCAGGAAAAATTGTTATTTTTGGAAATCAAGTGGAAGCAACTGAATTTTCTTCGTTTATGACATAATGTTTCTTGGAATACGCAAATGAAAATCCGTTCAAAAGAATTCTCTTTATGTCAACAAGATCTAAATCCCTGGTGGCCTAAAACTTCTATCTTATTTCACATGACAATTTGTTTCGAAGAATTCTTTGTGTACCGGCTATCAAAATAGGAATAAGGACAGATTTTGTAATACGATAGCAACAGTTGCTTTAATTGACACCTCAACAAAAGCGATTAGCGACAGCAGACAAAGGGAACTCTCTCAACCAGTAAATCAAAACAAACACGGCCGCAAAACTTTCCCCAAAACCAGTAAAGCAAACTCTCGCCTTCTGCAAGCGAAAGCTGGTTTTTAAGAGCAGTTATATGCCTATAATGGAAGAAGAAGAAGGGTAAATCCAAAGTTCTGTCTCGTGGATTTCGTTTATTTGATTCAAAAGCAGAGCAGAAGGCACAATTACTCTCGGGTACTTAGAGCTTAAATGGAACAACTACAACACGGCTCCTGAATCAAATACAACATCCGCGAGACAGAACATTAGATTTACCCTTCTTCTTTCATTGTAAGCACATAACTGCTCTTAAAAGCCACCTGTCACTAGCGCAAGGCGAGAGTTTGTTACTTGTTACTGTAGTTCAAAATCTGTCCTTGTTCTTGCATCTAATGATCGACGTGTTAAAATCTAATTCAATTCGTTGTGAAACTATGAGGGATCTTTTCGAGAGAGCCCGTTATAAAAAAGAAAATTTTATGGTAGGTTTCAGTATTCGAAGTTTGTTGACATGTTAAACGGGAGTATTTTTCAGGACACAAAGTATCAACATTCGACATTAACCAGAAACGAAAGCTCTGATAAAATGATTTGATAACTGGAAAGAAATGAAAGGAAAAGGACCTACACAACGAGAGAGCTTCACAACATCACCATGAAATTCTGTGCAGATGACTTCAACCCCCTTTGAAAAGAATACAACATATAAGAGGAAACTCTAAGGATAAATTAGCAGCTTAATGAAATGAATTGCTGCAGGGTGTGCTAAAAACTATCAACTTTGGCAAGATAAATCTTTTGAGTTTGATCTCTCCAATGTATTTACCTCTATAACAATCCAGGATCATCGCAATTCTCTGAGAAGATAAAATTGTTTGTATTTATTCAATATAAAGATTTACAATAACGAATTACGTACAACACTACCTACTAACTTCTATACGACACTACAAACACGGTACCAGGAGGAGCAATAAATCATGACTACCCTCTGTCATTTAAAATGAACCTAAAAATACCACTAAATATATATACCAAATGCAAAGTGCTAAATATAAAACGTTCTTACGAACAAATACTTGAGCCGGTTCACATTGGAGGTCAGGCTAACATGGGTAGTAACAGTGGAAAAATTTGGACGTTGATTTTGCAAATACATTTTTGTAGTCAAGCTGAATTATCGTATACAGTACGTAAGCCTAATATCAAGTGTGAAACGGGCGCGCAAAAGAAACGAGGGACGAGACTCTGGGACAAGAAACTTTACGAAAATGGACTTGGTGGTTTAGTGACGGCTTACTAGCTCTACGGTATTATTAATCGAATCGACCAGTGGCGTGGACATATTCCAAGGCTAACTCGAGTATATTTCTGTTGAGGTCGTTTGGGAGATATTTATTCTGTTTTGTATTCATCTAAAATTTACAATACAAGTTACGTCTACATCCTACTATACTTTCTAATTACTATACAAACTATACAAACACTACAGGGACAGGACCAAAAGGAGCAAAGGACAATGACTACCCTGTGGAAATTAACATGGAGATATTTATCACCATACAAAGTTGCGTCAAATTGTATCTGAAATTGTGTCTGAAACATTGCAACATATAGCTTAGATTTGTACCAAGTTTCTTTCTAAGCTGATTCTGTAAGCTAACTCATGTTACAAATTTATGTTACAATTGCCAGAAGAACTGTGATGAAAACTGTGACATTTTCTTGAATATTTTACGCCCAATAAAAAGTTCTCACTTACCTCATAAGCCAAAGCTCTAATGCATTTTCCATTGTGCCTAGAAAATAAATCAGATTTTCAAACATGAAACCTTGCATCTAGAAGCAGAAAAGGAACTTTCCTCTTCAAACTAACTGGGGCGAATTTTGTGAAACAAAATATTTGGGTTTCTGTTGAGACAAACGATTTTCCTTTCAGAAGAACAGATTTCACACCTGAATGTCTTCAAAAAATTTTCAGTTGAAAAATTTAATCGAAATCCAAGAAAACAATGGACGTCAACAATATGGTATCAAGCAAAATTCTGTCACTTTGTGGTCCATGATTTGGAAATTTGATGACGACACATCGTCAAATAAGCTTTTCAAAAATCATTCAAATTTCTGCAAAGTACAACGATAAAATTATGCATAAGCTTTGGGACCAACGCGTATTTTTTTTGTAAGAAACTGCTTATAAGAAACTCAACTCTCAGATCGCTAAAACTTAAGAATCTCCAGTCCTGGGAAAATATAACTTAAGAAACTATTCATTTCTTTAAAATAAATATATTTACTAAAATAAATATTTCTATCAAAATATTTTTAATAAATATTCTATATACTTAACATATCTCTACTTTGTTTCCACTTGTTTCTTGTATAATAGTCCTTGTGTAAGGTGAGGTGCTTGAGTGAGTAAACATTGGACAGGCTTATTGGGCAAACTTAACAAGCAGTGTTTCGAATTTTCTCGAGGAACAAGACGATTGTTATGGAACCTTTAAGAAACTCAAAAGAAAGTCTGAGTACTCAAAATCTGATAATTTCAAGAAAGTTTCAGTGCTGGTCCAAATTCTTAGTTTCTTATAAAAAATCATGTGTATGCTAATGCGATCTCAATGGACTGACAGAACTACCATGGTGAAAAGCTTCAAATTGAAAATGAATAATTTCAAAAATAAGGACAAACTGACCTGAAGTTATCATGTGGACATTCCAGTCTTGCAAGATGCGACAAAATTTGAATACTGGAGTATAAAACTTGCTGAAGGTCTTTGAGTGAAACTTTGTGCATGAAAGCGATGAAGTCCTGAAGATTGAAAGATAAAAAATCTACAGGGTCTTCAACGAGTACACAAGATTAAAGGCCTTGTTACATAAGCTTTTAAACTCGATTACAATGGTGTTACGAGGTAGTTTCAGCGAACCTTGCACCATGTAACATACTACTGAAATCCGAAAATTGAATAAAAACATCTGAAATTCGTCTTGCGAAGCTGAAACTTGAAAGGAGCAATGGTCATTGCAAGCCTGATTAGAAACAATTTCTACTTTCCATGAAACTGCCTCGCAGCGCTCGCAACGGACAATCTGGCGAGTCGTCGTTCAATGTCGGAGTGTTACACGGTGCAACGTTTTGCTGAAATTTCCTTGCAACGCCAATGCAAGCTAGTTTCACGTAAAAGATCCTCGTATACCAGCGAGATTTCACGTGACTTACTGGAAGTGTGCAATGGTATATAGGCTTCTTTATAGGGTGTCCCAAAAAAATTGTGCCCTGTTTATGTGGCTGCTGTGGAGGAGCTGTAAATTAAATTATCTCGATTTTTACAGAGTTGCATAGGTCAGGCTTCAACTTAGAGTTAGAGCCCTTTTCTGTGTTTATCTGGAAAGTGGTTGCTGATTTACGGCAGAAAAAATGCAAAATAAGTGGCTACTTCAAAAACAGTACTTCTATTTTTTTCCAGCAATGTCAAAATAAAGCAAATTTTCAAAGAACCTAAAATTTTGACTACATTTTGCAATAGTTAGAAAGTGCTCTCCTCTGAATAGAAATCGCTGCTAACCCTAAAACTAAGTCGAATATGTCCAACTTTCTATGATGGCCTGCACCTTGGACACGGAAGTCTCTGTCTCGGGGCAAAATCATAGGTGAATGCTCGTGTAGGTACATTTATCTTTCTGTTATGTTCCTTCTCAAATCAACTGTCTACTCCAACCACTGGCTTAATGATGTAAATGCTGAAACATATTCAGACCGAACATATGCTTAGGGGGAGATAAAACTTAGGGGGGCTGCCCAAAAAGAAATCCAATATAAAAGAAACTTTTGCCCGACTTTAGGGACCGTTCATTCTTTACACAGGGGTTGGTACTGAAGAGAAATGGTTTCTAGTCCAAAGAATCTTCTTACCCAACTCACAAGGTGACAGAAGAAACATCTACCCAACAATTCTCCGGTTGAAGAGAATTCTACCAAATCCCTACCTTTCAAAATTTATGTCGATGTCAAACTATATAAATTGTCGATCTAGTACTGTAAATATTGTAAATATTGATGACATAGATAGGAAGAGAATAGACATAAAAGTGAAATGGATAATGCTGCTGATTTTGATGGCAAAGTTAACGATTCTAGATTTCAAACGTCTAGTATTAATGATGGAAAGATCTTTTTTACCCAGACTTGAAATTATGTGAAAGAACTTTTACACTACCCTTTTATGTCAGAAAATTTCTTTTTCCCAACCCATTTCTCTTCGGTACCAACCCTTATGTAAATAATGAACGGCCCCTTAGACCGATTTGCTGCCGATTATGGCCCATTTTTGCCAACATTTGGGGGGGCTGCAGCCCCCACATCCCCCGTCTCCTACGCCTATGGGACCGGACACCAAACGTCAAAGTCGTATACAGTGTTAACGTTAGAATGCTTCCAGTCAACAGCAACTAAAATAGGACTCAACGTTCCACTTCTGAATGGCCCATCCTGCATGCAGACCAGACAAGAGCATTTTTACTTCCCATTAAACACCAGTGGGACACAGAAACTGCACCATAAATAAGTTCAGAGGCCACAAGCGAAAATCTCTTGCCCTATGGGTGTACTTAATAAATCAAGTGCAGACATTTGCCTACCAATGCAATAAGGGCATCAGTTTCAGTGCAAACATTAGAGACAAGATAATATCTTTCACATCTAAATTTCAGAACAAGTCTGCCGATAAAAGAATTTTAGAGGATGGTCGAAATTCAAAGATGCTGCTAAAACAAGGAATACTGCAGCCATTCTGCATCATCTCACTTCAGGACACCAATATTTTGTTCCAAAAACAGGATCGAAAATTTTCCAGTGGCAGGCACATTCCTTTTTTCGTCATAGGGTCCCTTGCCTAAAAATAACTTGAGATCGGAGAAAGAAAAAGAAAAGTTTTGCAGAAAAACCTGTGAAGTATCTGATAAACCGTAATTACATTTACTTAACTAAGAATTATCACTTGATTTGTCACGCAACAAAAAGTGAACAAGAATTTACAACAGTGTTCTCTATCAGTTATTCAGCAAGCTCATAACCAAATCTGAGGCACATGAGAAGAAATCGTAACAAAGGGATGTCATGTTTTTACATGGCTTAATTGAAGGAACCTTGGCTACTGTAGACAATGAGTTTGAATTTACCTCGAAGACCATGATTGACGACGTCTAAGTATTGATTCCTTGTATTCGTTCAAGCGATAACAACAACAACAACAAGCATAAGTTAGAGGGACTTATGCAATGAGTCTATTGAAGACTCGGAATTTCCGTTGTTGGTTCTAAATCTTAGAAAATGTCGGTGTAGAACTGTGACTTGTTTCTTTAAACTGATTGAATTGGTAGCAACTCGAGTGAAATGGGTAGTCTACGGGTAAATTGGGTAGTACTGATTCCTGGAAAGCAGTAGACACAAATAGACATAGAACTCATAAATCAACGTTCACTACACCAATAAGGGTAGTTTGAGCGGTATTAGTTAGATGAAACTCCAAAAACAGATTTTGGCAAAACTCATCTGAACTCTTCACCCTATCTGTTTTACCCCAAAATTACCCATTTTACCCCCAGTAGACGCTATCTAACAATGGGACATCAACTCTATATGATACTAAGCACCTTATTCCGCAATGTCCTCTCAAAATTTAGTTTGCGTTTAAAGACCCTTTCCTGGACAGTCAAAGTTGTAAGTTCATCCGACAGTGCATTCGGACGTTAACCCATGTCTTCTTCATAAAGGTTACATAAGCGTAGATTGCTGTTAAGGCCTACACTTTGGAGCACAATATCTGGAACAAGTATTTTGGAACATTTTCTAAACGTCAAAGATCCCCGTGAAAGCAAAATTGCTGGACAAAATTTAGAACAAGACATCTAGGAAAAATTTCAAATTTTCTGCAACGAGTACGGTTCAGAACTTCTTTAGTGTTCACAAACAATCTTTCAAGTGCCTCACCGTCCCAACATTCTGGCTCGTAAAACAAGAGCAGATTTTATAATGCTATAGTAGGAGTTGCTTGAATTGACACCTCAATTCAAAGCGATTAGCCACTGCAGACAAAGGAAATTCTCTCAACCGGTAAATCAAAACAAACACGACCGCAGAAGTGCCTTCGAAAACAATGGGGCAAACTTTAGCCTTGTGCAAGCAAATGATGTTTTTTTTAAGAGAAGTCACGTGCTTATAACGAAAGAAGAAACAATTTAAAGTTCTGTCTCGCAGATTTCGTTTATTTGATTCAGAAGCCAAGCAGCAGGCATTCCGATTCTCGGGCATTCAGGGCTTAAATGAAGCAATTACCACACAGCTCCTGAGTCAAATAAACAAAATCCACAAGACAGAACTTTAGATTTGCCGTTCTTTTTTCGTTATAAGCACATGACTTCTCTTAAAAACTACCATTCGCTTGCACAAGGTGAGAGTTTGCCCTACTGGTTTCGAGGAAACTTTTGCGGCCGTGTTTGTTTTGATTCACCGGTTGAGAGAATTTCCTTTGTCTGCAGATACTGATCGTTTTCAATTGAGATATCAATTAAAGCAACTGTTGCTACAGTATTACAAAATCTGCCCTTGTTGGCTCATAATGATTGTCACAAAGGTTTGTGGAGATTGGACAAAAATTGCAACAACATTGTAAGTTTTATCTCTAAAAGCCCTTTCTTCAAACAAACATCTAAATGATAACTTTAGATTAGTTGGTCTCTTTATAATCACAATAATGGACAATATACTTGAAAAGGAAAATAAAACAATCATGAGGTAGACAAGAAGACAACTGAAACTACCCTTCTATATACTACACTACGCGATAAGCACTGCAATGTCTGCTACTTTAAGAAATATGCTCAAAAAGATGAGTATAATAATAATCTCATACTGGGTGTCCCTAAAAAAGTCCCCGCTTGATTGATCATAGTGGCATATGAGATTTATGGATGCCTGGTACCTATTTTCGAATTTCTAACATCCTAACTTTGATAATGACACTGCAAAAAGACCTCACTGTGGAAGAATTGTAGCTATGAACTTCAAAAAAAACTAAGATGATATCTTCCAAAATTTGCTTTACGCTGAAGAGAGAAGAACTTTTGGAAGAAACAGTCCCAAAATGTATCTTTAGAAATTAAAAATATAACAGGGATTCTCACACTTCAAAAGGCATCCACACCAACCTAAGAGAGAAGCCTTGGAGCTTGGAAGCATTAAATTTGGTAACACATGTTTTTTACAATAAGGATTCAGAATTTCAACTTAAAAGGTATATATTTCTACTCTACTTTATGTGGCATGATTATAGAATGAAGATATTCACTTTGAGATCTTTTCAAATGAATGGCAAATATCAAAATGAGATCTGGATTGAATGATCAGGTGGGTATGCTAATCCAAAAGGCATAAAAAGTAAATCCTCTTTCTGTGGCAAAGAGAATGTGTTCAGAATCTAAGGTTGTGTGGAGAGGAGCAAAGCAGGTCAAAGTGTGGCAAAATGATACTTGTTTTGCATATGAAACTGAGACAAAGTGTCATGTTTGAAGCCCTTACAATGAACTAAATTTGCTTCTGTTCATGCAAGAAATTAGCTTTCTTTGAGGAAAGCACAATAACAGTTACATTAGAAGCTCTATGAAGCCCCTGGGGAACTTTAAGACAGAGGCTAAAAGCGCGGGTGCTGATTAGAGAGGGGGGGCTTATTCATATAATCAAATGACAAGAAATGTATGATGTTCTTTTACCTCATATCGGGAAGAATCAACATACAATTTTACAAGTCAAATACCTCAGTCAGACAGTTTCATCCCACCAATATATCCCACAAATCGACATGAAAACTATATAGCTAAATAAATGGAGAATCTTTATTGGCCCCTGGTATTTGATATAAATGGGGGGGCTTCATACAGAGGGGGCTAAATTCACCAATGATCTATTTTGAATCATCTACCCAACTGGGCTTGGTTTGACTCGAAGCTTCTCAGTTTTCTATTTTGAAACCGTAGGCAAAGCTTGCACATTGAACCTTGCATGAATCATCACTCAACTTGTCTAGATCTGCAATCATCAGATCTAGATTGCATCATCCAAAGCCTGCTTTGCCAATCTCCAAGCTTTGTGATGGTTGCCTAGAATCTCATAGTACAAGACTGCGAAATTACGAGCCAAGCAAAGCCTGATTGGTGTGATTTGCAGCTCCTCCTATTTTCGCTCTTTCTCAAGATTTGATCAAACCAAGGGGGTACTTTTCAGGACACCCAGTGGAACAAAAGAACATGAAAACAGATAGGTAAGATGAGAGAACACAATGAAATTTTCAAGTGTCTTTTTGGGCTGACCAAGTCCAAAATCGTTCCAATGGATATATATTCAATTGCAATACACATAAACAGTATCTGGAGAAAGAATTTCATGGGACATGAGACTGCATTCAGCACGTCAGTCAGTCTAGTTACCATCTCCCTCACCATCATTGTCATCATTTTGTTGGTCAGTCGTCCACAAAGTAAGATTGTCACGTAGAAGCTGCATGATGAGTGTGCTATCTTTGTATGAATCATCTTTCAGCTTATCTAGATCTGCAATGGCATCATCGAAAGCCTGCTTTGCCAATTTGCAAGCTTCATCATGGTTGCCTACAATCTCATAGAAGAAGACTGAAAAGTTGAGAGCCAAGCCAAGTCTGATTGGATTAGTAGTTGCCATTCTTTCTTGGCTCATCTGGTAAGCCTCTTTATATGACTCTTGGGACTTGAAGATGACACCTTCTCTGTCATCATCACTGGCGACTTCAGCAAGATACCTGTAATAATCGCCTTTCATCTTCAGGTAAAATACTGGAGCTTCTGGGCCAAAGTCAGGATTGCTTTCAATAACTTTCTTTGCTTTGGGGATGAGGTATTTCTCGAGAAGTGTCAAGACTTCATCACAGATTTTCTTCAACTCATTCTCAATCTTCTCCCTGTAACAATAGAGAAGGTAACTTATGAATAAAGATTTACATAGCATAAAATGTGGATAAGAGAATACAATGACAGTTGATCTTACATTTGCACACTGTTTTTGGGTTTACCCTTAGCAAAAAGCTTGAATGGACAGCTTGAGCTAGTGAACCAGGCCGTGATATTTAAGGAGAGCCACAGATGTCAGTCCCTTCCAGGTTCTTAATATATCGCAGGGAAGCTCTTGATTGCTCTCTAGAACCACCCACAAAAAGTGAACTGCACTCCTTGAAATCTTTTTTCCTTTGTCTTCTCTTTTGCAAAATACCACAGTATAGATCAAACTATTACGTTTGACTGTAAAGAATAAAATTTAGTTGAAGTAAAGTAGAACTTCCTTTCAATTTCTGGCAAAAAAATGCAAGGTAACAGCCATTATGTCTCATTCAATTCATTCCCCAACCACCCCTCTGCACAGTTGCTCAAAAATTTTCCTGGCCCGGAGCATTTGACCTAAAATTCTTTCCTGGCCTAAGGGCATCTGAGCCCCATTTGGGCTTTCACAGCATACAGTTACTGGAGAAAGATAGGAAAAAACCTTGTCCAGCCCATGGGCACTAGTACAGGACATTTTTAGTGACCCCCAAGCTGCCTGCGGGATGGTTACGGTAGGGATTGAATGTGACATGATATACATATAAGTCAACTTTTCTAGCTAACAAATGTTCTCCCCATGGGCTGACAATGTTCAATATAAACATGCACACAGACTTAATCAACAAATTTCATGACACATATTCTTCATATCATCTCATGGGATTCCAGGAGCTGAAGGACCACTGGTGATTGGCTAGATCCTGTTCAACATCACCATAAAAATTGTCAAGAATGGACATGTTCATTCTTGTTAAACATGTTGCTGACATTTTTGAAACAGTGTGCACTACATGATTCAAACACTAATTGAAGGGAACAATGTTGGTATACATGTTACTTATGCAGGGTCGAGGATGAATACCATTTCCTTTTGCGAATGCTCTGCATATGAAGCTCATAGAGAAGTACTCTATAAAGTAACTGGTATAATTCCGACCTCAAATGAAGCCCATTTTAAAGAACTAATGCAGAGTAATGAGCCCAGTGCTATTGAGGCCTTGTCTAATTTTCTAAAAGAAGCAAGTGACATTCGAAGAAACCACCAAGGACGGTGAATCCTCCACACAAATTATTGTTTTGTTCTTGCTGCAAATTGATGCTTATTTCTTTTTTGTTGATTTTCTTTCTGTTTTTTTACATTATTGCTGCTATACCTGTATTTAGGTAGAGCATTGAAGCAGAAAAATAGTACAGATACGAAAATATCAGATGCTTGGAATTACAATTTGATTCATTCACAATTCTTAAAAGTTGAATAAATCATGGATTCAACAATGCAAAGAACAAAGTTTTAATTTTTATATTCCATTCCAAAACTATTTCAGTACATTTTCCATATTTCTACCTTGTATTTCTTTTATAAGAAACTACAAATTTGGGCCAGTACTGAAAGTTTCTTAAAATCATCAGGTTTTGAGTACTCAGATTTTTAGTACCTTCGCTCTCCTGAAAACACTTGGTGTGCGAAATGTTGGGGCTCGGCGAGCCTTTGGAGTGGGTTTTACATGGAATGCACCCTGGCAGCTATACCATGGCATCAACAATTTTCCAGGCTGACCTGACTTAAATTTCAAATCATCTCAGATATCTTAAATGACAGTATGGTGTACCAACATCCTTAATTCAATTTCTTTCAGAAAGGTCTCAATAAACTATTCTTATGGCTTGTGAAAGATTGTTGTTATTTAGTTTCAAAAATTAGATGCTGCCCATTAAGAAAACTCAGAACCAGATGAAGTCACATCTGATTCTGCTATGGATTACACAGCATATTGTATTTTTGTCATTGTTTATTTTAGTGTTAACGATGAAAAATGCTCTCCAAAAAGTCCAAAATTCACCCATCTCACACTTTCAGATCTGCTCAAAAGATCAGATCTACCCAAAGCTTTTCTCCTAAAGTATTTCCATTGAAACAGTTTTGCTCAACTTGCTGAAGAAAATCAAAGAAGTTTAAAAAGGAGGATTGGGGTGCATCCTAAATATAGCATGTTTTTGTTTTTTATGTTCTGGATTCTGGACCCAAGAGAAGAAAAGAGATATCCTTCCTTTGTTCTATGTTTAGGCTAGAGCCTAGTATCCATTAATTTCCTTTGACTCATTCTGAAAACTTTCTTCAAAAATGAACATGGATTTACAAAACGCATCCTCTTTCTTTTGTTCTCATTCCTACGCAAATTGTATTCCCCCTGCTCTCAACAAGGTTGATGGATAAAAGAAAGAATTCTGAGTAATACGTTTCCTCCTGACAAACTCCGCTTTGAGGCCTAACCTGATAGGCCGCCCCACCTTTTGTGGGCCTAAATCTTTCACCAAACAGCTTTGCCAAAAAAACCTCAAAATCTTTTCAGTTCTTGAAATAATTCTGCAACTATACCTTACGCAGAACATAAATGCATTCTTTTTTAAACAGCAATGAAATAATCGTTATGAGAAACGTGGTTTATTGTTCAATTTAAACAAGACATCTGCAAGCAATCTTACGGATGGCGGATGTACGAAGGACACTTGCTGATGAAGACCTTGAGTATTACACAGAGATGTAGGCGACAATAAAACAGTTTTCATACCTGTACGTCTTCGTCATTCGTTGCTTGTTATCCTCTACTTGTGTCTTGGACTCTATGCTTGATATAACCCTCCATGATGACCTTCTTGCACCAACAATATTCTTGTAGGCCACTGAGAGAAGGTTGCGTTCCTCGCTGGATAAGTCTGCGCCATTTTCGGACTGGGTGACGAGCTTCATCGCTTCTGCCATGTCATCATACCGCTCTGCCTGCTCTGCAAGTTTGGCTCTCTGCACAAGTTGCTCTCTGGTGGCAGCCATTGTGTTTGTAGATTTTTAGGAAGTATAAAGAGTGTTTGTAGGGCAAGCTGTAGTAGTTTTATTTCACAAATTGTGCAGGTGTATCCTCGTCAAGCCAAGCCTAACCTCGCTCCTCTCAGGGAAAGAAACAGTGTCGCGAGGGCGCGTGAGAAATCCGCTCCAGACGGGGGTCATGATCTACCCATAATCCCACACTGGCCTACTTATATCAATTAGCCAGTACAAAACCGACCCAGTTCCTATGGGCACTTAATAATTAACGCACGCTAAAGCTAGCGCCCAGATCTCTCACGATCCAAGATGGTAGCTGTACATTACTCATTCACAATACTGCAGGCCTGGACCAGCCTTCCTTCCAACTAAGATCAATCTAATTTCTTCGAGCTCTTTAAGTTTAGCCTTCAACAATATGTCTTCAATATGTATTCGCATTTCTGGAGAAAAAGACATGTCATTGCCCTGCATCAGTACGGATTTTCCCGCTTTTCTATTGTTCTAATTATTCGCGCGTCTTTCGATGTGACATTGCAACACAAATCAAATATTGTGCTACGGAGAAGTTTGTAGATGCTTGTGCATTTACTAAGACGTCTTCGTTCCCTATTTTTCTGTCATCTTAAAATGTAAATATCGTGGTATTTTAGATGGGCAATCTTCCAGTCCAACAACCAACGATGGATCAGATCACACTGACAGGTGTCAATAATCTTACTAATTTCATAATAACGATAACCATCATGGTGTTGCAACAAGTGCCAATGACAAATGCTCAAATATCATTAAAATTTCTGGACGATTTCGTTTTCTTTGCATTTCATTCATTTTCTTGTGCAAAGGAAGCCTCCCGATAAAATTTATAGAGTACCAGATGTGATAAAGAAAACTTGCACCCTCAGAACATTGTAGAATTGATCATTAATCCAATGCAATCAGTCTGAGATGCAAAAACACTTGCAAATTTGGTTTGAGGGAGTTTCGAAGAAAAATTACGGAAGATTATTAAAGATGTCAATTTATAGTTATCTTATATCCTCATCAGCAACGCTGGAACAGTCGTTAGCCAATGTAAAGTTAGACGTCTTCAGAAATTTGCTTTCAAACGTTCATTTCTAGAAGAACTGAAAAGAATCCTGGAGATCTGTCGATTGGATTAGTTTCTACCGTCTTCTAAAAAGCGTAAGTTTTCTCACTCAGCCATAGCCGGTATGTTTAGAAGAGGAACGAAGCAGAATAAAAACAATAGTGTGTCAAGATCAGTTATCCTGAAGTTGAAAGAAAATGAATTCCTTTATTCAGACCACGATACATCTGGCTAATAAAACCTTACATGGAGGAACTTGAGTAAAAAGAATTTTTGAAGATTATCCATATTTGGAATCAAGCTTACCGCAAGCAATATCCTGCATAATGGCGCAATTTTTCCATGGATTTCACAACAAGAAAATTCGCCCTAGCTTCCCGAGATAATAAAAAGTATGCCTCTGCTGTGCAGAAAACCATCAAATACTCTCCTTGACAGATCCGCCTCAATGTCTGTTACATTTCAAAAATATATAAGTTGCTTCTTAAGCTTACTAGAAGATAAATGATGTCATTTTTCATCATTCTAAGACTTGACAAGCACTCATAATAATAGCATCTTTTTAGCATTTCCAAAGTCAACTTAGTTGAAGGATTGTCAAATAAAAATGTAATGAAAAACATGTTTATTGCTTTAATTTTTGTTCTACGTTTTTAAAGCAACAACATTGCAACATCTGATTGAACTGTCCACAAAATTTTTTCTGGTTGAAATTTGACTTACTACAAGAAGTCTAAGTTTTAATCTCAGAGAACGTGGTAATCGAGTGTCTCAGAAGCTTACCGGGTGACCCAAAAAAGCAACTTCAAGAGCTAGATCATAAATAGCTCCCTGAAATCAAAAGCTGTTGCCAATTGCTTTCTATCACAGTTTAGTTGAAAGGCTTAGCTATCTTTTGAGATGATGCATAGTCATTTTGAGCAATGGTTACCATGCGAATAACCATATTCAACGAAAAAATTTCGAATTTCGGATTCCTCATTTTGTGTGAAATTGGCTCACTACCGAACATTTCAAAATTACGAACAGTGAGAGGTGGTTGTATACCAAGCAAAAGTAAGTTCAAAACACAAAAAAATGCCAAGTTAAGTTGGCTCGCTTCTAATATAAATTTCAAACTGCTACACACTGGGTGTCCTATCGCTCATGGTCGAAGAATGTTTCTAGACACCTGGACTTGCTACAAGTCTCATCCTCTGATCTATCGAGAAAACGAGGATGAGACTCATTTCACTCACTTTCTTGAGAGATCAGAGGATGAGACTTGTGGCAAGTCCATTAGACACCCTGTACAAACATGGTATGCTTTAGCAAACTGTACGACCTCCAATAGAAAAAAATAAACTCACTCACCTTCAAAAATGCCAAAATATACTGTTTCATCGCTTTCCCGATCATTTCACAGCTAACATCATCCATGACGCCATCTCCTTCCATCCCATCATGCATTGTTTCATCATCAATACTGTCATCTTCTTGCATTCTCCTTCGATGTCGACCATCATTCCCTCGTCTTGACTTTGCAGCACGTTGGTCGTTTTGTGTCGGCCTTTTCCTCTTGGTAACCGCTGTAAATTTAGGAAGATTAGCAATGGAAGTCTAGATCACGTTTACATTAAACCGGTAAAGTTATGCTAAGCTACTGAGGTCGAAAGAATATCTACTTTCTGCAAATGACATTCGCGGCAAATTCTTCCTTCAGTTGTTTGCTCAGTTTTTCATGAGCCAGATTTCAAAGCAAAATAGAACTATTGCACAACGCCTCTGTTCAATAAGAAGAACACAACCAAACATTGCTTTTCATTTTCTGTCATTCCTTATTTCCTTCTTTCCTCTTTATATTTTCAATTTTTACTTCTCTTTTCGTCCTGTCTTCTTTCTCCTTCCGTTTTGCGCTCTTCCTCATCTCTTCGTTCCTTTCTCTCTTTTCCTTTCATTTTTTCGTTCCACCTTCCTCTTTTCTATCCTTTTTTCTTCCTGTATTCAGCTTTTTCTTTTCTTTCCATTTCTTTCTTGAAGACAAGCTTCCTGTAGACAAGCACCCTGCAAAGCTGTTTCGAGGCTTCGTGCACTCCAGCAATATGGTAAAACAAAGGACTTGGGTCTGCGATATGACAAAGCGATTTACTGAAAGAATAATGTATCATAACGTCAGACTCGGGCATCATGTTTATTTGGCTCAGACGCTGATTAATAGGCGATTCTATTCTCGTATTTTGTTGGCGCAATTACAACATTTACTGCTCAGCCTCTGAAGAAAACAAATAAAATGCATAAGGCATAATGTTTAGATATGTTCTTCTTCCTTTGATATATGCTCATGTTTTCTCTTAAAAATATTTTTGGAATGCATAACGAATGAGCTAACTACGTGGGTTTTGGAGCAACATCTGTGGCTTACAAAAATCAAAGAAGAGAAGGACACGATATCAACGTCGCTTACATTGTCTTTGTTTATGATTTGACCAACTTCCCCAAGGCCTAGACTTCCCCCAAGTCTACTTATTACAGATGAACTTTACAGATGATGAAATAAACTTGCAAAAAGCCTAACGAGGCATTAGAGTTCCCTTTATCTGTAACCACTAATTGCTTTGTACTTGGGTGTCAACCAAGAATAGCTGATCCTGTTGTAACATTATTTGCCCTGTTCAAGATATAAGACTATAGACTTACTGTCACTGGGCCATCTCTTCAAGTTCTCAATTGATTTAATCAAAAGCACCTGATTTAGAATTCCATGTGCACCACTCCCTGTGAAAAACATGCAACAATATTTCACAAAAGATACCATGAACAATTAATACAAAATTGAATTTTCATTGGAAGCGCTTTTTTACCAAAGAAAAAATATGTTAGAGATCCATTTCACTGCCAATGCGCAATAACAACTACCTGAGTAATCAAATCTAAAATGCCAGTTTGTCTAAAAGTTTTCAATTCAGGTAAATCTCCTTGACAACATGAAAATAAACAGATTGATAGTACTCTCTTGACTGACAAAAGGAGAAGCATCCCTGAGAGTATGTCGCTCAAAATCATAAAGCTGCTCCAAACAATAGTTAACAATTTTCTGTTTTAATCAGACTTCTAACAACTGATACAAAATTTTGACATTTTCAGTAATGTTTGTAATTGCCTTCCCAATGAGTT
Organism: Aurelia sp. 3 sensu Dawson et al. (2005); assembly: GCA_964020215.1. NCBI lineage: Eukaryota > Metazoa > Cnidaria > Scyphozoa > Semaeostomeae > Ulmaridae > Aurelia > Aurelia sp. 3 sensu Dawson et al. (2005). The sequence goes on from OZ026593.1 coordinate 2,266,621, forward strand.
GTTAATACAAACTTACCTGGGACTAAAACAAGTGACAGATAAGTTCTAGATGCTAGAATACTTGATATGTCAGCCCAACTTGCTTTTGCACCCTACAAAGGAGAAAAGAACCATTGATGGATTTCATTGCTAATGTTCATGCCAAGTTTTATCATGGTGCAGAAAGACAGTCTTTTGCTGTACTACCATCAATAATGTTACTGAATGAACTAAAATATAACACTGTAATATTTACCTTTCTCTTCAAAGTGATGAAAGATGCCAGAACAGCAACTAAAGCTTTGTTGAGCATTCCATGTTGTGGTAATAAAGCCCAGAATGCTGGAAAGAAATTAAATTGAAACAACAGTTTCGTTCACTTTTCAAGTGTTTATTAGGCAGAATCAAATTCAAATTTCTCCTTGTCAAGGCCAATATCAGACACAAAATTCCAGAGTACTGGGTTGTTAATCTAGTTTGCTTAGAGAACAAAGCAAAACCTGGATTTAATCACAAGATACCTGTTCTCAAATCTAATCACCTCCCAATGGCAGCACTATAGGGGGATAAGGTGAGACTTGTCCCCCTGCCAAATCCCATAAGTCCGCAAAAACTATCAAAGAAAAATTAGTTGGTTTAGATTGAAATATTAAATCAAAATCCACCCCCCCCCTACTTCTTTTGGATTTTTCAGAACTGAAGCCCCCATTGTCACCTCCTTGTTTCAAGAGGAAGCAATGCTATTGGCTGTTACAACAATATATTTTCTTAAAGTTATTGAATAAATGCCGTAGCCTCAACTACACAAAAGGTAGTGGTGTAGTCTGCCAACAGGCTTGGAAACCTGTCCTGGCTGCAAATGACAAAGTCAGATGAAGCTTCAGACGATTACACCACTGGCACTGTGCCATGGGACAGCATTGGAATGCACACTGGGACAATACCTTAGGGGCCACGCACAATTGATTCTTTCACACAAAAATTCCAATGGACATTTGGGGGTAGCGTGTAAAGGACTGGACGTTTTCAAAACTTTGCTGTATATATTTTTAGTGTGAAAGAATTCCAAGAGCAGTGAAAGTAACTTGTCCACTTTTGTTGTGCCTGGTCGTAGAAAGCATGTCACTGACGAGTATCAGAGAACTGCCAACCTTCCCGCAGTTCAAAAGAAATTTAAAAACTCATCTAAAGAGCTGAAACATGAAACACAACTCCCTGGAAGAGCAGCAAATAGGCCCCAACAGTTAGACTGTAATTTTAATGTTTATGACTTTTTTTTCTTTTATGCTGAAGGGACTTTGTGTAAAAATAATTTAATATGAATAATATGAATATATTAATGATCACTTTAGGTCCAATTGATGTGAAGCAAAAAGAAGGGTATGAAACTTTCTCCTGATCAGAAAAATTACATTGATTTTCAATTGGTGGATGTTTTGGGGGAGGGGTGAGGGTATTTTTGCGTGAAAGAATCGACTTGTGTGCGGCCCCTTATGAAAAACAGAATCTATATTATCTATTGCAAAATCCATATATAACATTTTAACCTGTGACTGTTTACTTCTGATTAAAGATCGATAAAAAATTCCAACGTGACCCATTTTAGACTCATTTTAGCCTGCTCTGGTAGAGGGCCTAAGTGAATATTCCCAAAATGAAGAAAATTTTCTGTCTGTTCTCAAAACTTAGTGATGATTACCAGTCATTTGTTTTGATCATAACAAGCACTAAAAAATCATTGACTTCTGGCTCTACTGTAAACACTGCACAAACCACACAGCAAAGCAAAACCATTCCTTTATACTCACGCTTCAATTCATTCAATGCAGCCCATTTTTCTGCGACTTCAGCCAGTTCCGTCAAAGTCTCACTGAAGCATTTTGTTCGTTGAAAATCTCTGCTCAGGAAATCAGGAGGGCCTTCGATCTCACAGAAATTACCAATAAATACTTGATCTATCCACGCATGAGTTGCTTCTTGTATTTTGAGATCTTCCAGCAGATCAATCGTTCTTTTACAAACACCTTCTAGATCCATCCTCGATAATCCGCCTTCCATCCAGGTTTTTAGGCCTTTCTGTGTTCTTTCGCGCCTTTTTCGTCTTGCGCCTTCGCAATGACGTCGCTTGTGACGTCACTGACCACAGCCTCTTTTGCATTTGGGCACGACTGTGCTGCTGCGCAGTGTTTGTTTGGTAAATAATGGCGCAAGGAAAGACATAAATAAGTGGAGTGGAAGGAAACAGAAGATCCAAATTGCGAAAATTACCACAAAGGCTGGTTAGAAGTTCAACCTATTCGATGTAAATAATGCTTCGGAAAGCAGTCGATGCGGTGCTTAATTCTTTTGCGAAGCACACCAAGCAAAATGGGGAAGGTATTGAATTTTAGAACTGACTTCCTCCGTTCTGTTGACGGAGTACATTTTTAGGCCCTAAAAAATTATAAGACAGGTTTGAGAAAAAGTTAAGGGTCTGTGCCTCAGTGCCACAGAGGATCCCTTTGTAAAAAAATTACAAAGTATGACTAGACTATAGATTTGTGTTTTTGGGATACTTGACATTTTTTTTCGTCTAGATGACCTGGACAATCATTACTTACATGCATGTTGGACCTTGCAAAAATGCACAGTGAACAGTTATTATCTATCAGTCCCGAAAATTAGGTACAGAACGTGTTCCATGCACAACTTATGAGTAAAACGCATAAACAGTAAAGTGTACAGAGAGGTACCCTGGGTGCGTACCAGACTCAGAACAAAGAAAAAAATAAAGGAAAGAAAAGTTCCTTTCTTCCTCCTCCGTTTTCCTCTTCCCAGTGTTTCTTACCTCCTTTTCTTTCCCAAAACGCATGAGCATACAAAGTTCAATGAGATCCTGCTTTCCTGGGAACCTTCCCTTCTTGTGTGCAGTTAACTTTATTTACATAACAAACAATTTATTCCTTGCAGTGAATGTGAAGGAAGCATTGCATGAGTTTTGGCATGTAAAACATGCTAAAGAAGGCTTTTCTGAAGACTTGCCGGATTTGAAATATGAGACTGAGTCACAAAAGAATGGCCTTTTTGTCTGCTATGTCACACTACCTGGAGGGAGCTGTCTTGGCAGTTTCGAGGAATGTCATACCAAAGCAGATGCACAAAGAAGTGCTGCCAAAATAGCACTGATGAATTCTGTCTTCAATGAACATCCTTCAAGGTATGGAATTTTCAACCATTTTATCATTGGAGGGGGTACTGGAAGGGGGATCATAATCTGAAAATTCAAGTGTTCAATAAATTTGCTAACACACTGTAGTGGGATCCAAATCCATTGATATTCCTTACTAATGCAATGGCAAGTATAAAAACCAGAGAAAATATTGTTAAAATATTAGATTAGTGTCAAAATGTTGCCTTATTGGATCTAATAGTTGAGTGATTTAAATCATTTAATTGAATGACAGGTGATGCTCTCTGGTCAACTGGTTTAAATGCTGAGAGAGCTCCTCCTTTAAGTAATTTGCCTCCTTGATGCAATATATCTTGGTGTTTCCTTTTGTTTTGTAAATGTAATTTATTATTTGATTTGTTAAATGGAATTTAAAAATATATGAATGAACTGAACTGAAATTCAAGCATTCATAATAAGTGCAAGGAACAGGAATAATTCTTTGGTCTTTTTTGCTTTCAGGCAGATTTCACTCCATCCCAATCCATCCAGTAGAAATGCTGAGCAAACTCAGTAACCTTACAAAGTGCTGAATTCAAATTTTAAATTTATATTTCCACTATCCATCAAATGAACATTATCAAACCCACTAACAATCCTGTGGGTAATAGCCATGTATTTGGCTTCTGTACATAAATAGTATAGATAGATAGATAGTGCTCTTGGGGCTATGAATTTTCAAATGTTTGAATGTTTTTGGCATACCCACCCAGTGTTTTTGATTCAAAATCTTTTAAGTGCATTATTTCTTGAACCAGAGTAATCACAGAGCAATTCATAGAACAAGCAGTCACAGAAGCAAAAGAAATCTCCAACAATGTGCAGGATGACAAAGGAATTGAAGCATTCAGATATATGCTGTCTGAAAATCTTGGCAAAACTATGCTGGAATTTCAAGAAATTATGACAGTATTTCGCCTCCTGCAATGGAATGGTGCTCTGAAAATGTTTCATCAAAGAAGGATGAAGAAAAAAGATGTTGTTTCGCAAAACTCAAAAAGGAAACTGGACAACATCACAAGGCAGAAAATGGCAAATGATTGGGTAGCCAGAGAGAAGAAAACTCCAGGGTGTATCAGAAAAGAAATTTCAAAAGCAGAAGTAGAACTTCACGACTTTAGACTAGCAGGAAGGGAACTGAGATTTTTCAAAGAAAAAAGGGATATTCTTGTTTTAGCAAGTAAACTGTTGGATAATGAATGTTAAACTCTTAAAATTTATCAGCTGGATCCTGTGTAGTTAAATAGGTATGACCTTATTCACGATCAATATCAATTCAAGACAAATAATGCAAATCCCAGCACAGCAAGAAATCTATATCATGCCTATTTTGATGCAAATACACAATAACTCCCAAAACTACAAGCTTTTTTTGTTCATGAGGAAACTTTTAGTACTACAGCCCGATCCAAGTTTCTTAAAAATTGTGTATTCTATGTTTTCCTGGAGCAGTGCATGTTTAGGGATTTAGCTCCACATCATTTCAAGGTGAACGAGTCATTTCTAAAGAACTGACATTGTGAATAAGGTCTATATGGAACAGGATTCAGGATCATAAGAATAGTAAGTTTTACACAGTTGCATGGGTCAAGCTTAAACTTAGAGTTTGAAACCTTGTATGAGTCAATCTGACATTTGGTTGCTGATTTATGTCAGAGAAAAGGCAAGATTAATGGTTACTTCAAAAACAGCACTTCAGTTGTTCTCCAGCAATATCAAAATAAAGTAAGTGTAAGTTATCATATTATACATTTTTCAAGGATAGAAAGTGGTTATACATTTTTTAAGGGTACAAAGTGCTGTCCTCTGAATGGACAACACTGCCAACCCTCTAAAATATTTATCAAAAATTTTGATACAACGCTAGAAGCCTTTCTTTGAAAACTTACCTCATTTGACGTTGCTGGAGAACAGCAGAAGTGCTGTTTTTGAAGCAACCACTTATTTTGCCTTTTCTCTAACATAAATCAGCAACCACTTATCAGATTGACTCATACAAGGTCGCAAACTCTAAGTTGAAGTCTGACCTATGCAACTGTGTAAAAACTAAGATGATTGAATTTAGAGCTCCTCTATAACAGCCACACAAACGGGGCACAATTTTTTTGGGACACCTTGTACGGTATAAACTAGAGGCTGATCCTGTCTTTTTTTCCAATAGCTCCATACGTTTACTGGTAGTGTCCACAGGATCTAAATTCATTTTCTAAAGAACAAACTTTCCATCCATGAATTAAAACGTTTTATTTCTGCTTTGATTGATTAGAAATCTTCTATTTCTGTTCTGAAGAGAATCACAAGCCACAATCAGAAAACAACATCAGTTTTATATAATGTATTTTGAGGGAGGAAATATAGTCATTTGTAGCTGATTTTTACTTTATATGGGTTTTGTACATAAATTTTTGTGATTCAGGGAAAATTGTATCTGGACTTTATAAGGGTTAAAAATTGAAGGTTATCTTCAGATAAATATCTCTGCTTAGATACTCAACTTGCGTATGTTTCGATTCATTTCTCTGTACCTGTAACATGTCCCCTGTTAATCAAGACTTTAAAATTTTCATCTGGTGTTTTTGTTCGCATTACCCATGACTCCCAGAAGCTTGTGCAATGATGAGGAATTTCTTGAGTCAGCCACTAGCTGTGTTTCTTTTGAGAGTCAAAGAACACAAGGAAAAACTGAAAACTAACCCCAAATTAAATAAATTAATACATACATTTATTTTCAGATCAGCGTACTACGTACCATTCTACTCTCAAAATTAGACGAAGGATAGAAAAATTACAGTAGAACGACCGGGTGAGTCAAAAAAAGTTTAATACACGTTTAGTGGGGAATGCAATAAAAAGTATGTGACCGATATTCAAAACTAAACTGTTAATCTATCAGTCAAAGATTAACTTAGATGAGAAAATTTTGTTTGGTAAAATCACACATTTTTAAGACACGACAATAGGAAAAATGCCTGTAAGTTGTTTGTATGGAAATCGATAATTCCACGTTCCATTCTGGTCCATGATGTATGTAGCGTTGAAGAATACACTTTCAGTTTCAATAGATTATATAATTTCGATAACAAGTAAATTATGAAACAGAATGGAATGTAGAACCCTCATCCCCAAACATGCCTTTACCAGCTTTTCCCTAATTTCTAGGTCAAAATGATCAGTGATTTTACCGACAAATTTTCTCATCTAAATTAGCCTTTCACTGATAGGCTAAGGTCCCGTTCACACGGGATCGGATCCAAATGGGATCGGATCCATTTGGATCCGATCCACTTTTTGAGGAGCGTTTACACGGGATCGGATCCAGAACTGTTCACGTTTACACGGGATCGGATCCATTTGGATTTTATGAACTCTTAGCAGCGCTCTATTAAACATTTTCTCTTATTTTAATCAGATTCTTTGAAATTTTGCACTCTAATAGACTCTGTCTCATCTCCGATTCCCCTCTTTGAAATGTCAACAAAGGATTTTCAGTTTAATCGTGTCACTCCCGATCCGTACCAGTTTGGATCCGATCCCACCCGTTTACACGAGACCTTTTTGGGATCGGATCCAAACGGGATCACCTTCGAAAGTGATCCCGTTTGGGTACGGATAGCAGATCCAAATGGGTTCGGATCCGTTGAGTCTCGTGTAAACGCAAGGCCTATCCGTTACAATTTGGGTACGGATCCATTTGGATCCGATCTCGTGTAAACGGGGCCTAAGATTTTACTTTTAAATATCGGCCTCTATTTTTATTTCTCAGCCTACCAAACGCGAAAAAACCAGAAAACTTTTTCTTTTGACTCATTCGCTACGATTACAAAATTGTGACAAATGCCAAAGAAATGTATAACAATGCGTCGTTTAGTCGTAGCTGATAAAAAGTATACTGTAGACTTATAGAAGTTGGACATAAACTATTAAAGACAATCATGAAACGAAGGCAGATTTTGCAATACAATAGCACAAGTTGCTTTGGTTCACACCTCAATTCAAAGCGATTAGCGAATGCAGGCAAAAGAAATTCTCTCAACCAGTAATTCACAACAAGCATGGCCGCAAAAGTTGCCCCGAAACCAGTACGGCAAACTCTCGCTTGGTGCGGAAGAAAGGAGTTTTTCAGAAAAGTTATGTGCTTATAACGAAAGAAGAAGGGTAAATCAAGAGTTCTGTCCGGCGCATTTTGTCTTTTTGACTCGGGCGCTAAGGAGTAACTAATTACATTTGAGCAATAAATATGGAAGAATTATAATGTTCTCTGCTCGGCTTTTGAATCACGTAAACGAAATCCGCGAGACAGAACTTCAGATTTACCCTTCTCCTCTCGTCTTAAGCACATAACTTCTCTAAAAAACCTCCCTTAACCCGCACCAAGTGAGAGTTTGTCCCACTGGTTCCGGGGCAACTTTTGCGGCCGTGCTTATTTTTAATTACTGGTTGAGAGAATTTATTTTGTCTGTATTCGCTAATCGCTTTGAATTGAGGTGTGAACCAAAGCAACTGATGCTATTGTATTACAAAATCTGCCCTTGTTCCACCATAGTTTGGGTCACCCTGAAAATCAATAAACGTGTGTAATTTCGTTTATCTTTTACTGTATAAAATACAATCATAATATCAAAGGTAAGTCTGCGTTTTTATTCTTACTCGCTTGTCTAAAAAGGGCTAATCTGACAGCTATCTTAAATGGAGATATTTAAAACAATGTAACATATAAACTTACAAATTCTAGTTTAGATCTTGTACAGCCAGGGCTTTCTTCGAGGAATCTTAATGGCGGTGAGCGGCATCGAAAAAGAGGGCAGTTTTTCAGTTCGACGCAAAAGAAGTATCCTATTTAATTTCCTATAATTCAGAGCGAGATTCAGAAACCAGCAATTTGCTATCCTTCACTGCAAATGCCAAGTATATCGGACGGTCCTGCATCACTCTCATCGAGACTTTTTCGAAAATGAAGATGCCTCTAGAAAGAATCTACTTTTGCCTAACAAAAACCAAGATTCCTTTTAACACTAGCCTGATAACCAGACCCGATTTCAAGGGAAATTTCCTTTGATATCGGGTCTGTTATCAGGCTATTTTAACACAGGCGCTGTGTCTCATCGCTTGCTCTTCGCCATTGCTACTACCATGGATATTGCCCTCAAGTGCTCAGCAGCATCATGCTTGAGTCTCTGAGGGCAGGGCAAACTGTTCCATCAGACCTTCCCTGTGAAACCATCTTTAATCTGTAGCTACAACAAGAACTCACACTGTCTTACACTGTGATAGCAAAGACAGAGAAGTAATCTGCCACAATAGTAAATGAGACATGTGTCATTCTAACTGGCATTGCTTCAGACTGCATGTCTAGCCAAACTGAATTGTCCGTAGCAATTCGGTCTAGACAGATTTAAATGTTCTGTGAAACCGGACAAAAAGCTAGGCCAATTTTAGACTTGACGGAAAATATTGGCAAAGTTTGCTCTACCGAGGGCCCAAGGCAAGGGTATCATTTCCGCCAATAGTACCACTTTGAAAACACTGGCAACACACACCTGCTTGAAACCCAACACAGAACCTCCCCTCACTTCCGTGAAGGGGATCGACTCTTATTGATGCAAATAATTTCATTTTACCTATGCGATATTTGAAATGCAGCGGGTATAGAATTACGTCTATAGACGACGTTCACACGATGCCAGATAAATCTGAAAAGGCAAAAATGTATGTGACGGTAGGCAGCCTTCAGCTGGTGTTCACATGATACCGGCCCAATTTGAAAACGACCGCAATCTCGACATTACCATGAGATATTCGAAGATATTTAAACCGGCATCCAAATGAGAGGCCATAAGATATTTAAACCGGCATCCAAATCTGGATACTCAAACATCTAGCGAGTAGATCTCTTCAAAAAAATCGGGAAATTTCCAGCAGTTTTTTGTCCTGGTTGCAATTTATGAAGGTAGGTAAAATTTGGAAAAATCTTCACACGTTTCTTGTGTCTTCTTCGCTTATTCGCATCGCAGTCTGATCGGTCCGTAAAAATGATGCTTTGAAGGTTTCCAGCCATGGGCCACGAACAAAAAGTGGCCAAAACATTTGATTCCTATCTTGGCTGGAATTTAACGACTAAAATTCGTCTTGGCCTAAAGGAACAGTCACCCTCGTTTTGCAAGCATTGAAATGCTCCATTTTCATCCTTTTCGAGTGTTCACACGATGCCGTTTTTAACATGTGCCGGTTAAAATTCTATTTTCAAAATCCCCCATTTCAGATTGTTGTTCTCACGCAAACGGGTGACCAATCTGTAATAATTTGAAAAAATTGATATGTATCCCGTTGACACAAAACGGCACGTTATTCGCCAGTACAGTTATCTGAAGACGTAACTCAAACAGGCAGAATGTGGAAACAATGTCATGTGTACACTTGAAAATATAAAAAACATTCGACAAGAGGTTGCTTCATTTTTCAGATTAGCAAAAATTCCTTCATTGTAAAGTCCGATCTCTCTATCCCTGGAATTGTAAAGAGACTGGCACTGTCGAATTTTCTGTCATTTCTTGTAATTGTGCCGGTATTGTGTGAAGAGCAGATAAATTTTTGTACCATCACAACTTACGCATATTCTAATTGTGCCGGTATTGTGAACGCAGTCACAATTTTAATCATCCGCAATGTGATCATACATGTTCAGTGAAGATTGTAATTTCTTGATGATCTGGAACAGAATGTATGCAAAATTTAAGCATTGCTCAAAGCCTTCACGGTGCGCCAAATAAACTATGCCCTTTTGACAGTCCATGGAAAATCGTGAATTGGACCGGGGAGCTAAACACTATAGCTCCCTGGACTGGATTGATTTTCAAGATTTATAACCAAAACTGCCTGAATTTGATTCTACAATTTTGCAAATTTTTGTTTTCAGTTTCTAGGGCTATAAACGAAAACTGAAACGTTAAGAAACTTGCATATAGCTCTAAAAACAGAAAACAAAAGAAACTGCAAGAAATCCTACAATCTAATTCAGGCATTTTGCTAAAGATTAAGTCATAAAACCTTCACAATCGTTCCAATGTACGACTTATCGTGGATTGCCAAAGTGCATTGTTTTTTGCACACTCGGTACAGTAATAAATATGAAGTAAATTTTCAAAGAATGGGTTTTAATGTTGTAATTCATTTTTTTTTTGCATTGTTAAAGGGAGTAACAGTGTTTTTTATCTGTAAGACCACGGGTTGTGGGAAAAGTAGAAGTTTTTATTGCATTAATTATCGTTGCAAAGAATCAGAACTGTTAGGCCTACCTTTGTGTGTTCTTTGTTTTTCCATCTTCTCCGTTGTCTTGTCGATTGAACATTTTCAATTTGCTCTCATTCACTTTCTTCGTCTCGACAGCAGCCATGTTATTTTAAATGTCTTCAACAGCCATGTGAGAGCTCCCGCTCCGCACTCTCCCCACTGAGGGAGCTCTCACATGGCTGTTGAAGACATTTAAAATAACATGGCTGCTGTCGAGACGAAGAAAGTGAATGAGAGCAAATTGAAAATGTTCAATCGACAAGACAACGGAGAAGATGGAAAAACAAAGAACACACAAAGGTAGGCCTAACAGTTCTGATTCTTTGCAACGATAATTAATGCAATAAAAACTTCTACTTTTCCCACAACCCGTGGTAAGACAACACTGTCTACCCTACTGAAAATATTGATACGATGCTAGCACTAGAAGTCCTGCCGCCAAACATGACTTCATTTTGGCATTGCTGGAGAACAATAAAAGTGCTGTTTTCAACGCAGCCACATATTTTACCATCCTCTGCCATAAATCAGCAAACACTTAAGTCAGATTGACTCAAATAAAGTCAGGCCTGTAGAAAGCGGGGGGCAGGTAGGGCTCAAGCCCCCCAATAATCCTGAAAACAATCATGCTGCATCAAAAGTATTAATTAGATGTATTGTTCTCTATTGCTTTAAGAACAATTCCTCCCCCCCCCAATCAGCAGCTGCTTCCTACGGCCTTGAAGTAAGTTTCAAATTCTAAGTTGGCCTATGCAACTGTGCATAATCGAGACAATTCAGTCACAGTTCCTCCATTGCAGCCAAACCAACGGGGCACAATGCTTTCGGGTCAACCTGTATGTAGTAAGTCTAGGGAGGAGTAACTTCGATGAAAATTGGCATTGTAATGATTGGTTGTCTTACCTCTTGATGAAATGCAATTTGTTCTCCAAGAAAGTGTTGCATTTGTGCTTTGAAGTCTCGTACTCTTTCACGTTGAAAATGATTTATTTCAGCTAAATTAAGCGAGAAAAACAAACATCAACATCAATTTTCATAAAAAATTTCTCATAATATGGAAATCGCGATCTGACGAGGACACAACCGGGGTGAGTGGCCGAGTGGCTTAAACAGTTTTCGTCAGCTAGCTGAAGTTAAGCTCGGTCGAGTGAGGTCAAACTCTGGATGGGTGACCTCGGAGGCCTGACCTCACAACTCACCTCGACGTCCTTCGGAAGGGACGTTAAACTAGGGGTTCCATGCCTTGAAGTGGCATGCACAGTGGGCCTAAATTAGCCTTCAGTAGCTAGAAATCCTGACAAGCCCACTCAAAACAAACCGAGAAACAAAACAAACAAACAAAAACAACTCCAAACGTCAGAGTATATCAAACTACATCTTCACATTCTTGTCGCCCAGCCTTCTGTATCGAGTTTCCAGATACAAAGGGAGAATGTGGTTTAAGAAAAACATAGAATGCTCAAGTCTTTACAGGAACAACGAGTGTAAACCATGCAATCATGAAACCTATGTGCCCTCCCACTTATCATCACCATACTGACTACATGGCAACTTGTGGACTTGGGCACACGATGTACGGTTTCACAAGATGATCATACAGATAATGATCACACAGTGGTTAAACATCTTTGCAGGTTTCTACCGATTTCGATGGGGGAAGGTTATGATCTACGTTAGACTCTTGGCAGCACGGAAAAATTTAGTTCACGACAATCGGGCAGCTAAATGCGATATCACAGTCCGCCAAACGCACCACCTATTTTCTGACTCAACTGGTATGGTAGTTATACATTTTTACCAATGTTTCTTCAATTATAACAATATATACGAAGATTGTTAAAAATTGAAGATTTAAAGTTATCATTGAAGATACATACCAAACAAAGTATTTGTCATAACATCGACTCTTGCGGTCACATCTGAAACTTCTGAATACTACAGAAAGAGGATAAAAACGTTCAAAATGGTGAATATTCTTCCATATTTCAACAAAGTTGAGAACACGACAGCTGTCACTTCTACAAAGAGACCACTGCACATATGATACGGGTAGAGTTCGCGTGAGGGACGGTGGCTCGCCGCTGCTCGCTGCAACTACGGCGCTTTATTATTTATTATTATTATTAATTCTTTCATTTAAAGTTGGCTAAATGTTATAGCTAAATTGCTAATTAAGGCCAACTATTTACAAAAACAAAGAAAACAAAAAAAATACATGTAAGATTAAAGTGAAGATGTAATTTACAATAAAAAGCCTAAATTTGGATAAAACACTTTGCATAATCTGCAGTTGCAGGCATGGCATTTATGGGCTTTGATAACCCTTTTGAAAAGTTGAAGGGAATCCGAGTTTTTCAGCTCTGCTGGTAGTGTCTCCCATACCTTTTTCCCCATAAATCTGACTGTATCGATTCCAAGGCAGGTTGTTTTCGCCTTTGGTAGTCGCAGTTTATCAGAACACCTTAAGTTGTAAGGCATTTCTTTTTCCTCAAAAATTTGCTTCATAAAGCTGGGATTTAGATTATAAATATCTTACCGCTGTTCTCTGGAACTACGGCGCTTACCGCTGCTCTCTGGAACTACGGCAGACTTTATTTGTTTATTACCAAACATTTTACTCTATGTTGCTAATTTGTTGTTTACTTCGTTCAAATCCAAACCTTACAGTTTCACAGATAATTCGTTCAGACTAGAAAAAGACCAAGATTTGATCAAACTTTCTTCAGAAATATTGCAAACATCATACCGAAATCCACAGTGTCTAAAAAATATTGTTCGACGTTTGATTAAATGTTGAACGATCTAATGAAGGGCTCCATAATGAAATAACCTAATTCTAGAGATCCTTTTTAATTAATTTTAGGCACTAGAATCTTCCAAATGAGTTGAACATTAATGGAAGTACAAGTTATTGAAGTTCATGTTTGTGCGACAGCCGAATCAAGAGACCTCTAAATGGCATTTCATTAATTAGATTGATACGTACGTCCATTTTCTCTTCTTCCTGCATTTTCTGACATTCTTTTAGTTTGCTCATTGCACTCTAAACGGAAAAGGTACTACGTCGATAAAAGGAGTAAGAACTCAGTTACCTAAATTAAACATATCTTGAAGCCTAACCTTTGCTTTGATTGCCTGCATTTACATAAAGAGAAGAGAATCGAATCACACGGACGGTAAAGTCAATAATGGAAAAATATCTGTTTAAATTTGAAACCAGATAGCGCTGAGAAACCATTTTGAGAGGACATGGAAGAATTTCTACAGTTGAATAAAGGTGTAAAAACAGTGGGCTACCAAAATGGGAAAGTTAAAAAAATTGGCTTTGAAAATAAGATATTACATCATTTCACAGTGTCAGCTAATACAATGAATACTTGACTGCAGGTGTGTTAGATCTCTATGCAAAGAAACAAATAAGAAAGAATCGAATGCATAGCAATTTGATGTATTGTGAGAAAACTAACCATGAGTTTCTGACGATGAGAGGCAGCAACGCAGGGATATCAGGACGCAATAACATTTCGCAGCTTCAAAATGTTGTACTCTCGAGTACCAAATAATCGCCCCCCCCCCCGCCCCCGCTTATCAATTGTTGAAAAATTTTCCAACTCCCCTTCGCTTTTATTTCAACCCCCCTTTTTATCAATTTTTGGAAAAATGAAATGTTAGTAAACATCATTTCTGAACAAACGCAAGAAAAAGTCTCAAGAAATGCATTCAACAGAACCAGAGTTTAAAAGAAAATGTATCAGTAACATCACTGTTCACATAAATATATAAAGATACGTGTTTAGCTAAGAGAACGACTATTTTCAATGTCTCATTGCACTCTAAACGGAAAAGGTACTACGTCGATAAAAGGAGTAAGAATTCAATAACCTAAATTGAACACATCTAGAAGCCTAACCTTTGCTTTGATTGCCTGCATTTACATGAAGAGATGTCTCCAAATACCCCCCCCCCCCCGATTGTCCTAACCTCTCAATTATTGTTATATCGAGCCATTTCTAACCCCCCACCCCCGATGATTCTTACCCCCCCCCCGTTTAGTCGGTACGCGAGAGCACAGTAGAACCACCAAGCGAAAAAAATATTGACAGCACTGAATAAACATTGAGTAATTTACAACGAGAGAAGTATAAAAGACGCTTGTCCTACTGACCCGTTGAACAACGATTATATCAGGAAATGTAGTTAGCATGCCAGAGTATTCTCTAAGTAAATCGATCATCGGTGAAACGTCTTTTCTCGGCTATGGGAGAGAGTATTTCAATCGTTAAAAAAAGTATAAAGAGAGACAAATGTACACAACACCAGAAAATAAACATGCCGAGATGCTTAGCATAAAAGCAAACGATAAAAGCAAGCGTTACAACGATAAAAGCAAAATCTTCTTTCACATACACAAATATCCACATAAATTTGGTTTTTTATCAATTTTAGCACTGTTTTTAGTTATGAATCCTATTGAGCAATTGAGCAACATTTTATTTTCTCCATGCATCAAGTATCCGGAGCACATCTTAGACGCCTACCAACCTCGTCCTCGGCCCTGGGAATAAGGTTGAGACGCCTACATATTATAATTAATCAAATCTAGTCGAACTTAAACTATAGTTCCGGGACAAATGCACTTTGGCGGACACAGCTTTCAAGCATTGGCGGACACAGCTTTCAAGCATTGGCTGACATAGCTCTGTGCTATTTAAAGTATCAAACGCTAAATTCAAAGTAAGTTCTGAATTGGGATTAGACTACATTACATAAGTCCCTCTAACTTACGCTCGTTGTTGTTGTTGTTATCGCTTCAGTTGAGGGACTTATGTCCTTACACTTCAATACAGGGGCTAATTAGGCCAAGTCCGTCGCGTTCACGGCGCGACCAATCAGATCGCTACTTTCTTAATATGGTCAACCCACGTGCCTATTTGTAGCGTTTGATTGGCTCATTAGTTCAAAGTTCGACTTCTCGCAGCGAAGCAATGTTCGAAGTGACGTTCGAAGAGACGTTCGAATTTTCTTTCGACGTTCGTAGGATGGAAGATGTTCTAAGTTTCTTCTGACTTTTCGTAAGATTTCAGTCCCCGTTTAGAATCCGCTTGGTCGTGAGTCCTTTGTATGAGTGAAATTAAAACATCAGATTATAAATGTTGAACGAATACAAGGAATCACGTCGTCAGTCTAAATTGGGATTACCTGGTCTTGACATAAATCACCAATTTCTTCATACGTTTTCCCAGTATTTTCAATAGCTTGTGTTAACGGTAATGAATCTAAATTGATAGGACAGAAATGATTACGTTCTCAGAAAGTCAACTTGCGAATACATAGTTCACCAACATCCACAAAAGAATCTGAATCAAACAACACTTCAGTACATTTTGCAGAATTTTCGAATTAGCACAAAAGAGATAGAAGTTCTAATGCTACTCAATTGAACATTGAGTATAAATGTATAAAAATATCACTCGATTCAAACTCTTTTAGTAGAATAGATAAAGGTTTATTCCGTGTACTGATCATTGCGAACATTCTCCCGACTACCATCACCAACCTATGTAAAAATAGTGGATTACGGACCTAAAGGCTGAAATTATCAAATAAGACCCCCCCCCCCCCGTTTTATGAACCAATCCATTGTATACATTGTACAGCTACCTAGGCCGACTTGTAAAATTGCAAGTTCTTCTACTTGGGTATTTACGGGGCCAATTGTAACGCAGATAATCTCAGCTCTGAATTGCAGCCCTGTATAAATAACTTTAAAATGATAATAATGTACAGAAATCCCCGCATATAAGAACCTACCTTCTTGAGAGCCAGGCTGAAATAGGTTCTTATTTCAAAGGCACTAAGACTAATTTCAAGGTACAGAGGTTGTAATTTGAAGGGTGCCTCATGTAGGCTATTTCAGAGTATTACAAAGATGCTCAGCCCTATTATTTGTTTTGGAAGCGTTCTTATGGAGCTAATAACTAGTCGTGGAGGAGAATCTAACTTTAAAAGCAAACTGGGACCAAAATGAACCTAAAGGTAAAAATCAATAATCAACTTTACTAGCCCTGCAATAAGAACCTACGTTTCATCAAACTACAACAGGTTCTTAAGTACAAGGTGCATAATTAAGGAAACACAGCCTCTGGATTCTTATTTTGGTATCTTCTTATATCCGGGGATTACTGTATTGGATATAAATTTTAGCAAAAAAACCACACGGTCATGGGGAATAAATTACGGACCGTTACTTTTCGAAGTACTGATAAAAACTAAAAGACTTACAGGGTGCTGTGTCTGGTGCAAATGAGCTGCTAAGTTGAAGAAAACCAGATCCAAAGCGTTTGTTTTCATTTCTGTACGCTGCAAATATTTAATAGAACGCATTGCACTTAGAATCATACAAAAATTCAAAAAGAATATGGGTATAAAGAACAGGGAAAGATGTCATAACATGAAAAGAAGGAAGCATTAGAGAGAGCAAAAATAAAATGATGAAGTCGAAAGAATCATTCACACGAAAAGTAGACACGCAGCTAGAAATGAAGACTAGTTCAATTAAAAGGCAATTCCAGTTCAAAGGAAAGGCATTTTCAGGCATGCCAATGAGTTTTGGATCTGTGGCAAAATACTGCATGGGACCTTTTGTTTACAATTTTTGAAATATCTGTCAGGATTGCATCAAAACATACAATCTTGATTCAAATACTGAAAGCATATACTAAAATCTCGATGCAAAAACATCAATGCAATTGTTTCATAAAGAATACCTGAAGAAATAGAAAAAGAAATACGATTTGACTTACATCTCGCAACTTTATCCCAAAATTCTTCAAATCTCGCAATTGATACTTTTACACTTTCATCCATGCCTTTGACGAAATCTTTGAAATGCTCTACCTTGTGTTCCCTAATTGAATTTTGAAATAATAGATAAATAAGGAATGTGAATTTTAGCCTGTTCGTTGGTTTGTTGATAAATATATTGTTCTTCTTTAACTTCGTTCTATAACCGTTTAAAATACACATGATTTGTATCGATTTTGATAAAATGTAGACGGATATTGTTTGCAAAATAGAATCTAAAGTTTGTTTAAATCTGTTTAAACTGTCATTTTAAAATATTGGCTGGAAAACGCAGCTTTATTATGAACTTTAGTATCAGTACGACGACGAGCATTTTGAGGGCCATTTCAGAAAACAAACAAATCAGTGTAGAGTCGACATTCCAATAACTAAGACAAATCCATGTTATCATTAAGTATAAGTGATACGACTAGGCCATATTTTACGGACGTTTCGAGACAGCTTGTAGTGGGAATCATACAGCCGAACGAATGCAGGAGATCTCTTGCGTCTCGAAACAAGCAAAATATCGTTTGTAGGTAAGAGTTTTTTGCTGAAATAGCTCACAGAAACATCCTTCTAAGTACTGATAGCCAGAGTCCAGAAAACATTACGGTCGCACGGTCATCGACCGGAGGAAGGTTTGTAAAACAATGGAAATTTGGAGGAAGGTTTGTCAAAATAGAGATTTGGAGGAAGGTTTGGATAAACATTTCAACAATAAAAATTGGGACAAATTATTGGAAGAAACTGTCATATGCAATTAAGTCAGAGTGCATTGACAAGACATGTCAAGTGATTTGTCTCACAATACTGGTATATCCACTCATTTTGAATATGCCCTTCAAAACTCTTGACAGAATGCCCATTACAACTTGCTGCATGTGTAATGCAATTTCATTTCTCTTTCAATGATATGTACTCTGAAAAGTCTCCAAAGGTTAGGAAAGCTTAATCATAAACTCCTGGAAACAGGGTGATGTCAGCTCACCAAGCATGGTGC
Source organism: Aurelia sp. 3 sensu Dawson et al. (2005) (assembly GCA_964020215.1). Classification (NCBI taxonomy): domain Eukaryota; kingdom Metazoa; phylum Cnidaria; class Scyphozoa; order Semaeostomeae; family Ulmaridae; genus Aurelia; species Aurelia sp. 3 sensu Dawson et al. (2005). The sequence goes on from OZ026593.1 coordinate 2,284,941, forward strand.
TAAACACAGTTGCTGTACATACATCACGGAATGTTACAGTTGGGTTGAGGGCCAAGTCAGAGTTGAAACATCTTTCAATCTTACTTTCAGTTATTACCTTCCTGGCCTTTTGTTGGTGTCTTCATAATGTTTTTTTAAATTTGTTGCAAACTATCAATCCTCAATCAACACTTCAAGCAATGTCTTTCATGGTGTAAAACCAATTAAAAATTCTGTACTTGGTTTCTCTTTCATCTTCAAAATGTTGGACTTCCAACAATAAATCTTATGGTTCAAAAAGATGCTGGACATCCATCGATCATACCACTATTCACTATTCACCCTCCTCAGTTGAGTTTTTGGCTCCGACTTCGTATCATGGGGAACAACAATGTTTTTTCACCAAAGCTGGCTCCTCTAACAAGCAACCATATCACTAAATGTTTACGCAATTCATAAAAATTCACTTCCATTTCAATCTGATGCAAACTTCTGTATTTGCCTAGGCCATCAATGTCCACTGTTGTTGGTGTTGCTCCTTAAAATGCATGTGGACTTACTACCTGAGCCCTGCATTCAGCTGTATTTTTACAAGAACGGTATGGAGCTCAGGTAGTAAGTCTAATGTAGCAGCAATAATTCAAGAAATCGTCATGATTTTGCATCGTTTTTAAAGGTTTTTCACCTTTGAATTCCAATGACAAAGACTGGCACGCCTTAGCCATGACTTAGCCACGCCCTGGTATTCAAAAAATTGGAGGAAGGTTTAGCTAAGAAAAAACTTTGACCGGAGGAGGGTTTAGTACTTTTCTGGACTCTGCTGATAGCTTGTTTTACAGTGTAGCACTCCAGGAGACTGCTTTTTTCGGCGTTTTAGGGTGGGTGCTTTTGGGAAAAAACTGCAGGTGATTTAGGCCATTAAAATCTCAATTTTCTTCGAAAATCTCAGAGTTAGGCCATGTCTCTTTCTGGAAGCGTAACGAAATGAGTCGTAGTTTGGTCGTCCATCGGTCTAGCATTAGCGATAACTACGAATATGCAATCAGTCTACTGCAAAACATTCAGTCTTATATTTCAGATAAATTGTAGCAGGAATCAGCGCTAGAAAAGACAAAGATTTCTTTTCTTTACAAGCAGGATCAGATCCTCGATCAGATCTGTAAACAATACTTACACTTGTTGTTGTGAAAGATTTTGTGCTGGTGAAGATATCGTGTAGAAAAATTGTGATCCGACCAATTTATCACATTCTGCTTTCCTTTTTCCAGCTTTCCAGTCCTTGAAAAAGGAATAGAAAGCAAAATTTCTGCACGGAAATTTTCAGCAAAAGAAGCAGTTAAATTTATGATATAGTAATTCAATAGACAGTGATAAAGATGGCGGCAAGGAAGGTTACCAAGATGCATTACGTTCTAATTACGAGTCCTTAATGATTCTACAGGAATTCGATTGAAGAATGCAATGCATCTTGGTAAAAAGTTCCTTGCCGCCATCTTTAGCGCAATAATCTATGGCACATAAAATCTGATTTTGCATACAGCGAATTCCGGTTTAAGCAGCAAAGAAAATTTTAACTTTTTCTTTACAATTAAGAGCTCTCACTTATGGTGCTGATAGGGTGCACAATCTCTGACAAAAACTATAAAACAAACGTAAAGCTATTTCTGCGTTTCATAAAGAAGCTGATGATCGCTATGAAAGTCTGCTCTTTACCTAACTTTGGCTGGAAGCCAAATCTTTACACAGCAATCGAGCGTTGTCCTTTGCTTATTACATTAGTCTAGCTTTAGGATGGCACAATACGATAACAATAGGCTTATGAAGGGAGAACAATATGCTAAGGTAATCAATGGGCTCTTAAAGGTGGGACTTTACTGTATTCAGTATCTTACGAAAAGCAACCAAACGAGAAATGTGTTTGAAGAGTTGTCAAATTGCTAATAGCTTCACTTCCCTCCTGTATTTTGGCTTTCCATTTTGAGTAATCAAATTTACGAATTTTACCGCAGCTAGACTTCTTGGAATAGCCGTTTGGTCCGTGGAGAGGCCGACGAGACCGTTACATAAACATATATAAATTTTTGAAGAGTATCCCTGATAAAAACTAAAAGAGCTTCTTTTTACCTTTTCCCTTGCTTCAGAATCACAAGTGATGAAATGTTGAAATACTTCGCTTTGTGAAATGACAGGATGTCTAGATATTCTATTCATCCATACTTCCAAAAGTTGTCGTCTTTTCTGAATAAACTCTTCAGCGTAACGGCCTAAAAATAAACAACACGACGTTATAAGAAAACATAGATAGCTAAACCATCTTAACAGCATGTTCCAGGATACATTAAATCCCCGCATATAAGAACCTGTCAAAATAAGAGCTTACATGCTGTTTCTCCTAAATTATGCACCTTGTAATTAAGAACCTGTTTCAGTTTGATGATACATACGTTCTTATTGCAGAAGTAGCAAAGTTAATTTTTGATTGTCGTTATTAAGATCATTTTTTGTACCGGTTGGCTGCAAAAGTCTGGTTCTCCTCCCTAATTATTCATTAGGCCCATAAGAACCTTGCGAAAAGAGATTACAGGGCGGAATATCCTTTGTAACGACTCCGAACGGGCCTACACAAGGCACCCTTCAAATTGGAACCTCAAACCTTGACATTAGTCTTAGTACCTTCAAAGTAAGAACCTATTTCAGCCTGGCTCTCGCAGTAGGTTCTTTCATGTGGAGATTTACTGTAGGCATGAAATATTTTGAAAATTATAAATGGCAATTATCTCTTTCCTCTGACTGAATGTCTTGAAACTTTAGCTACTTTGCTTGAATCCTACCGTTGCACTTTTCAGAAATCTTCAATAACGGGTGAGCAAGAAAAAAGTTCCCACTTTAAATAATTCATAGCAACAAGAGTAACTCACAGATTTGAATGATTCAAATTTTAGTTAAAAGCCAAAAGATCGAAGCATTTTTGTGATTTTTCTTGCTGTCTTACCAGCACTAGATGTATCGAAATATAGAAATATATAAATTTTGAAAATTCCAAAATGAGGCCACTTAGTTGAAAAGGTGTATTACTAGTCAACATACCTGTTATTTGTTTATCTGGTAGCGGTGGAGTAGAAATGCAAGGGAATTTTTCTACAAATCTTCCATAAAGCCAATCGAAATGTTTGAATCTGTGTGCCACCGGTTGATTTGTGTGCTGTAAATAAAACATGCTCCAATAATACATTAAATCAATCTCTGCTGTTTGATTATTCATTGTAAAGTGCATCATTTCGACAGATTGACCCTTCTCCATTCATTGTATGACAAACTACCCCCACAGACCCCAAGAAGGGGTACATAGCACATTGAGGGCACGCTTATCTGCCGCCCATATGGATGGGTTCTTGGGCCCTAAATTCTCTAAACAAGGTTCCAATTTCGGCAAATTTTCCTTAAACATGGGTGGGTTTGGCTGAAATTCGCAAAAATTGTTAACAATAGGTAGTTTTCTTGCCGCTGGGTAGAAACTTGCTGATAAGGATGCATTTTCGTGAAAACTTAAAAGAAACTGCGAACATATGCAACGAATATATATGAATTTAGAAAAACAGTGCCTTCCCTGAACAGCTGCCCTCCAATTGAATGAACAATTCCCTGATCAACAATAGAGGGTTTTTAACGAAAAAGAAAACTTACCGAGGGAACGACTTGATATGCCACATAACTCTTGATTCCTTTGTATTTTGATTTCTTTTCAGGTTCAGAAACAGTAACTGTAAAGGGTGTTGAATTTGGTTTCCAGCAGATTCCGTCAATTCCATCCTAAATAAAAGAAGTTTATCATTCAGATCAAAATGTATGAAACCCTACGATGTCTGTTTGGCTGCAAAGGATTAGTTGAACCATCTCAGCAATACACCATTTCAACTAAGCAGCCACGTTTTGGATTTTTTCAAAATTTCTTTTGCTTGTGTCAAATGAAATTCATGACCCCAGATTCAAATTCAGCAATTAAATTTTAGTCAAACTGCAAATTTTCATAATTGTAGTGCTAGCGACTATAATTTTGTGAGGATAACAAATTTGAAAATTTACAAGGGATTTGACCGTGAATGATGACTGAAGGTGTAAAGTTACAGTAAACCCTGAATGATTTTCATAGTCAAATCCCATAAGAATTCTCAGATTTGTTATCACCATAAAATTGAAATCGTTAGCTCTAAGAATGTGAACATTTGCCATTAGACTAAACTTGGGGTGCTGAATCTGAATCAAAATCCATGGCCAGTAACTTTATGTGAAGAAATTTTTGAGAAATTTCCAAAATGAAACCGTTAATTGAAAAGGTATATTTAGTATGGGTATTTGAGCAAAACAAAAAACATCACTTACAAGATAAATAAATAGGACCAGTTGACAGCAGACAAAAATCAAAGCTTAGCTCAAAGCTTCCTAACCTCAATTCTGGTAGATGGGTAGCTTTCAGAATTTTTATCACAATTGAAAAAATTTGAATAGACCTTGCAACCTCAATTCAACAAAATTCATAGACATGGTTACAAAACTTCCTGAAATTCATGCAGAGGAGTTTGAAATTCTTGAAAAATTCTGTCATACAAATGGGTCCTTTTGTCAAAGTCCAGATTCACGTTGAGTTACGTTCACAGTGAAGTACCCCCCCCCCCAGAATTTCCTCAGAATTTCATATTGCATGTCTTACTTATAGATCTTCATTTTAAAATTGCACTTCTACACCTTGAAAATCATTATGATAGAACAGTAACAAGCTTTCCTTGGGCTACAGCAAATCAACCCAAAACACTCTATGCAGTAATTTTTGGATGCCAAGTTTGTAAAGATTCTATTCCCATATGATTCCTACCTCTATAACTACTTTGTCTTGAGTTTGAACTGTAGCATCTTGATTTGTTCCTAGTAGAAATGCTTCTCCCCCTGACTTTACAAATGTTGAGAACCTGTAAAAAAGGTGGTGCAGCATTGAAGAGACTTGAGCACCAAAATGAAAAAAGACTCTTGCTTGATTTGAAAGAATTTCGCTTGAAAAAGAAAGATTTCAGAAGTACTTGCATGTCAAATTTTCTTGCCTTTATCTCATATGAAAGCCATTTTGTTTTGTTTCCCTAAAGAATCATTTGTTTAACTCACAACTTTTATGCCTTCAAACCACACAAAAATATCTTTTAAAAATTGTCTTAGATAATTTACCAAACATCATCTGACAATTTTCATTCTGACAGCTCTGTGCTTGTATGTTCTCAATCAAAATGATGATATTGATAAAGAAAGCAAACAAACAAACCTGTTCATACTTCTCTTGACAGTCCCAGCCCTTGCCATGCTAGCAGTCCTTTGAGCTGTTCCTGAATTAAAATTATAGTCTCCTGAATAAGAATCAGATTTGCCTGAGCTGGCGTCATCCCATTCCTCATTCCAGTCTCCATCATTTCGATCATATCCACCAGTGTCCCTTGTTGGTGAGATACTTAGATATTGACCTGATGAGTTGTTGGGAGGTGTAGGAGGTGGCCTTGATGGGGGGCCATCTTCAAGAACCTGTGTCAAGAAATGAGATAACCTAACAGTACAGGAAAGACATAATCACAAGGTATAAATTGTTCCTGGCTCTGATGGGAGATCCATGATTTATAAAAGATAAACCCTCCTGAACTCATCTGAACCCACCCAAACCCACCTGAACCCACAAACAACATGTACGTGCATTATCACTGTTTCCTTATCAAAGAGTTCTTACACAGTTCTCAAGAATTCTTATTCAAAAATCCTTTTTAATCTTACATGCTTCTCAATAACCTTTTTCTTCATTTTGAGAATTCTTAACAGATCCTTTTTGAAGAGAATGTAGTTAGGAAATATCTGAAATTGCTATTCTAAGAAGTCTTCCAGTTAGCCCTAAATGCTAGCCAATGTTATGCATCTCCTCCTGTATAAATCCACCTTGATTTTTCACTCTGTAACACATTTGCTACATCCTACGCTAGCAAAAAGTTCAGTGCCTACAGTACAATACTGGACATCAGCATGGCATGAAATCTCAAGGCTTCTCAAGAATTATTCATAATCTTATACAAGAAGTCTCGAGAAGTACGAAGACAGTAGGACATTTTAAATAAGAACTACCAAAAGACTGACAAGTATTTCATGAATTCTTGAGAAGAAGTAAGAACTCTCAGGGAAGAAAAAGGTGTTAATCTAATCTGCCCCAACAGCACAAAGAGCATTCATTACAAATTTGATGTCCACACTGATTATGA